>CM053034.1:166726975-167326975 GCA_028564925.1 Lithobates sylvaticus | reverse complement strand
CATCGCTGGGGTTATGTTCCGGACCCACCCACGAAAAGTGAAAAAACGCGAAATAGAAAGACCTTTAAACACACTTTTATGCAATAGAAACACATTAAAGATAGAGAGAGAGATCAAGAGGATTTTTAAAACACAAAAATATTGTCTTAACAGTACAGTATACTGTACAGTACAGTAAAAAATAGAGTACATAACTGCGAAAATGGCGAAATATTACCACAATATCAGAATAACAGGTCCTAATTAAAATACTGCGATATACCGGGACCGCAAAAACTGAACCGTGATATAGCGGGGGTTTACTGTATATTCATTAAAGTGTTTCAAAACTGCTGTGCAAATACCGTGTGACATAAAAAAAAGTGCAACGGTCGCCATTTTATTACCTAGGGTCTCTGCTAAAAGAAATGTACAATGTACAAATGTACAAATGTATTTTCTAGCAAAAAATACTGATTTAAACTTGTAAAAAAAAAAAGTACCAGAAAAAGCCTGGAACTTCAGGCAAACCGCTAAATACAGTGTTGAATACTTATGAGTTTATTGTTTTACTCGATTTATTGTCCAAGGAATAGGCTGAAGGCAGAGAGGTGACCAAGGAAGCTGAATTGCTGAACTGGGAAATGCATGGGTCACCTGTTTGACTTCGACTGCGGCGCATTCACATTCACATTGGACATGTAAATCTCAATACTATTTAAAATAGTTATGAAGTAAAACTAGATAATTAGCTGTCTTATTTTAAAAATAATAATTTATGTTTCATTCATTGAGTGCTGAGGGTACCAGCAGTGAACAGGGACTCAGAAGACCACCTACAATGTGGAGAGATAAATCAGTCTGACATCTGTGTTCTAAACTTGGTCACATGTGTGTATGTTACTTCTGGATTCCGGTGAGGCAGAAGCATTTCTAATGCTAAAAACATTTAAGTATGAAGACATGATGGTCATGTCTACAGGCTGACCCCTAAAAGCAGACAGTTGATTTTTTACATCTGTATTCTCTTTGTCATACTGTTCGCTTCCTAAACATACCAGAGATGATGTCAATTGTTGCTTTAACCAATTCTGTACATTAAAGCGTATCGAACCAAAGAAGAAAAATTTTATATATTGCAATTTAGCAGTCCTTAGATGTGGTGCCTACTTTCTTATTCTTTTTTTTATAATTTTTTTATTCTTTTTCTTTATTAATCCCTGTACTCATTTTCCTAGGCTGCTCTCCTGATTCAGACTACAGACACTTTCCCTTCTTTCATCCCCATTACATAGGGAGGATGGATTTTTTAGTTCAAATAAGATAGCCGGGAAAGCTAACAACATTGTTTTGTGACCTCCCCTCTCTCCACCTCGATAACATTAGGGAATTGTTCTGTCGACCACCAAGAAAGCTGGAAACAATGCTAACTGATTACAGTTCAACACAAGCAAAGTGTAGAGGAAGTTATTAACTCACAGGATTTCTGGTGGGATCAACAGGCGTTTAGTTGCTTTATTTTTAACAGATATAACAAAGAAAAACACTTTCAGTTGTCTATTTACCAGACCGAAAGGGAGCAAATAAGAGTTTATAGTTAGGGTTTTCATACACTTTATGTCCCATCTATTGGGGAAGATTTACTGAAAGTGGATTGTGCAAAATCTGATGTAGCTCTGCACAGAAACCAATCAGTTTCCAGTTTTTTTTGTCAAAGCTTAATTTGTAAGTGAAAAGTGGTAGCGGATGTAGCACCCTGGGGTTTAGTCAGGGAGCTCCTCACAAATTTACTTGCCAAGAGTACTCATCTTGATCGATTGTTAGAGATCTATTGTTTTCTTCCTAAGTTTGGACTTGTTGCACTTTTCTCTTCTACCACTAGGTGGCCATGAACTTGGTGGTACTAGATTTTAGAAGGGCAACCCAAGGTCAGGTTATGGATGTATGGGGTATCTCAGCCAATGGGCAGGGGTTTTCTTGAATCCCTTGCAACCTATATATTCGGGTGAGGTCAGGTGATCGCTGTTTTGTGCCACCTGGACGGCTGTCTGGGTGGATATGTGTCGTATGTCCCAGGCTGCTAGGCCCGGAGATTGGGCCTAACCCGAGGGCCTATCCAGAAGTAAGAGGGCAGCACAGGGTTGGGACTACGGCTTGCAGTCCAACCGAAAGTGACGGTTCTGTCGGCTGGAGAACCTGTCGGTGATCGAAGGTAGAGGGGAAGCTGTCACCACAAAGGGACCAACCACCTTTACCAGGGACCACAGTGAGTAACTGAAAAAAAAGTACCAGAAGCATATTCTCACCGATCCGCACAGTGGAGAATCTGGAAACTTTAGGCGGTGATCAAGTCAAGGACCCAACCTGTGGAGGAGACGCTTGCAGGACAGACTTGTGAGTCAAGCCAGGGACCTCACCGGTTAGCAGGGCTGAAGCTTGAGAAGTATCTGGAGTGCCAAGCTAGGGACCCATCAGGGAAGCGTGGGTGATACTTGAGGGAGATACCACCGGTAACCTTGGAGGAGCTCAAGGGATTCAGTGAATCAGAGGGTCTAGTGAGAGACCGGAAGCTCAGTGTTGACGAACTACAAGAGGCAGTTGTAGTGGAGCTGAAAGAACTGTTACATTTAAGTTAGGAACTGTTAAAAGGACTGTTGCCATAGGAGACAGCATTCCTGCATGTGCAGAAGTAGTGCCTTACTGGGGCCTTTCCCTGCACGGCTGTCCTCCTATTGAAGTCTCGGAATCTGTCAATTGAATCTATAACTACTTAAGGGTGTCCTGGCCCTAACCCTCTTTCCCCCAAAAATACAAAAAGGACTGTCAAAAGAAATAAAACCTGCCTATGGCCACATCACCCTGGAAGAGCCCAATCTCATCTGATCTCGGAGGCTAAGCAGGGTCAGGCCTGGTTAGTACCTGGATGGGAGACCGCCTGGAAATACCAGGTGCCGTAGGCTTAAAAAAAAAAAATAGAAATAAAACCTCTTTTACATCCAAGTAGTGTCTGGCGCCCAATGCCTTGCACCATCTTTGCTCCCACTATGCCTCACAACCCACTACATATTGAAGGGTGTCATCTATCTTTGGCCTTAGAGGTCCTCATTAAACTGGACAAGGCTGGAGACCTTGCTACACGGGTTAAAAATATTGATATTATTTCTTAATGTCCATATTATTATTTGTTTAATCAACCACCATTTTCTTAAAAATTGAACAAGCTGAAGTTAGAAGCTGATTGGCTACCATGCACAGCTTCACCAGATTCTGTGTGATCCAGTTTTAGTAAATCTCCTCCATTGCATTGGGTGCTTCTTTTAGAGGAAATGTGGAAACTGTTTTTTTTCTGATCTAAATTATAACAATCATAAAGCTTCATAAAGCTCTGTAAACTATTTTTTTTTTTTTAAACAAAGCAGCTAGAGATAGCCTGATTAACAAGGAAAAGGAGCACTGCCTACTGGCTACAAATAATACATTTATATGCAATATTTTCTAATAAAAAAAATAAAATAAATTATATATATATATATATATTATGATTTGTACATCATAATAAAATCATAAAGAAAATTTATGCAGAACACTATCCATCCCCTTTAATTCCAAACCATTATAAAATATGATGAACACCTTCCTCCAGGGATTAGTTTATGTCTAAAGAATGTATGTACTTTATTAGTAATGGCTGTGCTAAGTTTAACATCCTTTAAAAAGGTTAGTCCATTAGACATTTCGATGCAGATCTATAAATTGTTTATAGGCTAACAAAACTTTTGCTCACACGTCATCCTCATATATCATGGTGTCAGTTAAAAAAAACAACAGATACTTAGGTGCTTCTCAGGGGGGAAGATGTGAAAGTGGGACATAAAACCTTAATTATCAAAAAGTTTACAACATTTGTAGAATCGTAAAATGCGCTGTTAAATGGGTCATTTCATATATACATTCCACATTAGAAAACGAATACAAAAGGTGACCTTTGGTTGTAGCCTAATAAAAATCCAGACGTGAGACTAACAGATGACAGTTTAAACAGCTCAAAATCTCATTTATTTATTTCCTAAAAAGGAGTCCTAGACAGCAAATGAAAGCAATCGGTGAAAAGCTAACACCATCCATCAAATACTGCAATTGGGAAAAAGAAAGAATGCTCACTTTACGTTAAAGTAAGATGACAGCCAAAATGTGACATCACTGTCCCGCCTCTCCACCTTGTCCAATCAGAGAACGCTTGGAATTCTTTCAGAAGCTGCAAAGCGTTATCTGAATGGTGTCTGTGCCGAGTGGCTGACCACAAAACAGCAGGGCATCACAGCACCCGGAGGCAGGTGGTCACAAGGTCACTTTAATTCATAATTAAGTATTGGAGAGCACTGGAACAGTACTTATTATTGCAGGCAGCATTTTAACAACTTCAGTCCTGGAAGGATTTACCCCCTTCCTGACCAGAGCACTTTTTGCGATCCGGCACTGCGTTGCTTTAATTGACAGCGACGTTGTACCCAAACAAAATTGATGTGCTTTTTTCCCCAAAAATAGAGCTTTCTTTTGGTGGTATTTGATCACCTCTGCGGTTTTTATTTTTTGTGCTATAAACAAAAAAGGGTGACAATTTTGATAAAAAGGGAATATTTTTTACTTTTTGCTATAATAAATATCCCCCAAAAAATATATAAAAAAACTAATTTCTTTCTCAGTTTAGGCCGATATGTATTCTTCTACATATTTTTGTTAAAAAAAAAAAGAAAAAAATCGCAATAAGCGTATATTGATTGGTTTGCGCAAAAGTTATAGCCTCTACAAGCTAGGGGATAGATTTATGGCATTTATATTATTCTTTTTTTTTTTTTTTTAGTAATGGCGGTGATCTGATTTTTATTGTGACTCGACATTATGGCGGACACATTGGACACGTTTGACACCATTTTGGGACCATTGTCATTTATACAGCGATCAGTGCTATAAAAATGCACTGATTACGGTGTAAATGACACTGACAGGGAAGGGGTTAAACACTAGGGGGGCGATCAAGAGGTTAAGTGTGCCCTAGAGAGGTGTTCTAACTGTAGGGGGATGGGCTACCAATGACATGACGGAGATCACTGCTCTCAATCACAGGGAGCAGTAGATCCCTGTCATGTCACTAGGCAGAACAGGGAAATGCCTTGTTTACAAAGGCATCTCCCCGTTCTTCCGCTCTGTGAAACGATTGCGGGCCCCAGGCCGACATTCGTGCCATTGTACCAATGTACATCGTCGTGCGCTGATTGGATAGTGGTTAACCACTTCAGCCCCGGACCAATTGGCAGCCAAAGGACCAGGCCCCTTTTTGCGATTCGGCACTGCGTCGTTTTAACTGACAATTGCGCGGTCGTGCGAACAAAATTGGCGTCCTTTTTTTCCCACAAATAGAGCTTTCTTTTGGTGGTATTTGATCGCCCCTGCGGTTTTTATTTTTTGCGCTATAAACAAAAATAGAGCGACAATTTTGAAAAAAATGCAATATTTTTTACTTTTTGATATAATAAATATCCCCAAAAAATATATAAAAAAAAACATTTTTTTTCCTCAGTTTCAGCCGATACGTATTCTTCTACATATTTTTGGTAAAAAAAAATCGCAATTAGCGATTATTGATTGGTTTGCGCAAAAGTTATAGCGTTTACAAAATAGGGGATAGTTTTATAGCATTTTTATTAATATTTTTTTTTTTACTAGTAATGGCGGCGATCAGCGATTTTTATTGTGACTGCGACATTATGGCGGACACATCGGACATTTTTGACACATTTTTGGGACATTTGTCATTTATATAGAATTCAGTGCTATTTAAATAGCACTGATTCCTATGTAAATGACAGTTGTAGTGAAGGGGTTAACCACTAGGGGGCGGGGATGAGTCAGTGTGACGTGTTGTGTTTATTTTACTGTAGGGGGGCGTGGCTGTACGTGTGACGTCATTGATCGGCTTTCCCGATGACAGGGAACCGCCGATCACTGACAGTCAGTGTAGGAAGCGCGGGGAGAGGTTTGTTTACACAAACCTCTCCCCGTTCTTCAGCTCCGTAACCCGATCGCGGGACACCAGCGGCGATCGGGTCCGCTGGTCCCGCGGCCGGGGTCACGGAGCTCCCGACCAAGTCGCGAGCGCGCCGCTTTTTTTTTTGCCTCTGATTTTGCCTGCCCGTGCCATTTTGCCGACGTATATCGTCGTTAGGCGGTCGGGAAGCGGTTAAAGGTGGCATTCAAGTGTCATATTTAAGCTACTGATATTTATGTTTGGCCGGCCATACACGGTCAGAATCTCAGCCGGTTCAGCAGGAACCGGCCAGGATTTGAACAGTTATGGGTTAGGATGAATGTACCAAGTTGATCGATTGATCAACTTGGGTACAACCAGCCTGCTGGATTCTTTTGTGACTATCAATAGTGGCTGCTATAGCCGCTAGCAATAATCACTGTCTTATCCCGATGCAGGGGGGCCTGTTTCATCACACAGGCTGTCAGAAAAGTAAGTACATTGCCTTTCCTGCCGGGAGAAGACAATTGCTCATTTCCCGGTCAGCACTGTCTGCGTTGATGGGGGAATCGTGCAAATTTGGCTCCCAGGCTTGGCACGCATTTCTTGTGTGGGTAATGTAGGGTCAGGTCACCCATCTGACAGGGACAGTGATTAGCAGCAAGCAGAGGTTTCAGATGAGTAGGGAAAGAACAGGGACACGCCATCCTTCATGGACACCTCCCCATTTGGGCACAGACCTGCCGGATGCATTCCACCTCTCAAGACGTGAGTGGTCGGCACACCCAAGACTTGTTCTGCTACACATCGCTGTTGCATTCTGTGAGCGTTCCCGGTCAGGCCTGTTGTGAATTGACGAATTTTAGTTTTAATACAAGTTCTGTTCCTGCAATTGGACTCTGAGTGCTTACTGTTGCTGCACCACGCTGCACATCCCCACATACTGCTGGTTTCTGTACTCTATATGCTATATAGTACATTACATAGCCCTAATTGCTACACTCTGTAAGTCAGGGGTAGGCAACCTGGGGCCCGCCAGCTGTTGCAGAACTACAAGTCCCATCATACCTCTGGGAGTAATTTTAACTGCCAGCCTTGCAATGCCTCATGGGAAATGTAGTTCCTGCTGTAAGTTGTGCTGTACATTACATACACATTACCAGGGTGTTTTTTTTTTTTATGTCAACAGTTGATGGTTGTTAAGCGGTCCCCAACTGTTTTTATTGAATCTCTTTTTCAATGTACGCTTAGGCAAATTGTTATCTCAATGTCTATATTCAATGAGCAGAAAAGCATCTGTAATGGAAGAGTTTCTTTTTTCTTTTAGAAAAGGAACCATTGTTTTGTGTGTCTGTGAGACTTTCACTTCTGACACGATAAATTAAAGAAAGTATTGTGGATACAAGGACTGTGGCATATGTGCGGTGTATACTGCAAGTAGGCTTACCCTATTTTGAACCACAAATCATTACCAATTAATCTAAATTTGGGAAGTATGCTGTGTGTAGTAAATTATAAGATGACGTGGCTTGGCTTGCCCATATCTCAGTCCAGGCATTAGCTTATAAACAATTTGCTTTCACGTACCTGCTAAAAACAGTTCCTCTTGCATATCTGCTCGTGCTTCCTTTGAAAAACACCTCTTCTTCAGCCATTCGGCATCAAACTCACTCTGGTGCTCATCTGGCCAATTAATGATCACCTGGAAAAAGGAAGACAACCAAGGGGAATTAAGTCTTTTCAAAATTAACACACTTTAAAAAATGTATGTAATAAAACAGAATAAATTTAAAAAGAAAACAATCCGTCTCACCCAACTGTATATATTGCGCAGATCTTATCTGACCCCTCTACGTATGGCCAAATATTGTGCCAACTACAGCCCACTTAGTCCCAGATGTGGGGAGCTCAGGGGTACCTTTTTTGATTTAATCTGGTCCTGCCCTGCTATCCAGGGATATTGGTCCCAAGTGGTGAAATTCATGCATGATGAAATGGGATCTCCTCTTACGCTTTGCCCTACGCAATGTATCCTGGGTATGTTCCCGGACCCTGAGAATGTTACATTTCATCATATATTTCTAAAAGAATCACTATCCACGGCCAGGCTGTTAATCGACCGGGCATGGCTTAGGGTGTTACCCCCCACACTGTCCAAGAATGGATGGCCACAGTTGCTGTGCTACCCTACAAGAAATTGTTGTACGCTAATAGAGGTTGTCCTGCCAAATATGGTAAAGTATGGGATAAATGGCTGGAAAAAGCCTCCATGTGTGATGAGCCTGATAGTGCTAATCAGTGCTACTGTATGTGCTATGTAGACCAGTGCTAGTGCTCTGTAGACCAGTGCTAGTGCTATGTAGACCAGATAGCATTGTAATTCTTTGTGTCATGTATAGGACTCACCAGTCAACATGCTGGTTTCTCCTTTCGTTACCTCAGTTCCCATGTTAAATTTGGAACTTACCTCTATCTTTATATGTTTCATGTAATATATACAGTATCTCACAAAAGTGAGTACACCCCTCACATTTTTGTAAATATTTTATTTTATCTTTTTGTGTGATAACACTGAATAAATTACACTTTGCTACAATGTAAAGTAGTGAGTGTACAGCTTGTATAACAGTGTAAACTTCCTGTCCACTCAAAATAACTCAACACACAGCCATTAATGTCTAAACCCCATCAACAAAAGTGAGTACACCCCTAAGTGAAAAAGTCAAAATGTTGCCCAAAGTGTCAATATTTTGTGTGTCCACCATTATTTTCAAGTACTGCCTTAACTCTCTTGGGCATGGAGTTCACCAGAGCTTCACAGGTTGCCACTGGAGTCCTCTTCCACTCCTCCATGACGACATCACAGAGCTGGTAGATGTTAGAGACCTTGCGCTCCTCCACCTTCTGTTTGAGGATCCCCCACAGATGCTCAATAAGGTTTATGTCTGAGACATGCTTGGCCAGTCCATCACCTTTACCTTCAGCTTCTTTAGCAAGGCAGTGGTGGTCTTGGAGGTGTGTTTGGGGTCATTATTATGTTGGAATGCTGCCTGCAGCCCAGTCTCCGAAGGGAGGGGATCATGCTCTATACAAATAAATATGAAAAGCAACAATAGCGAACATTATGCTGTAAATCCACTGTATTAGTTGATGTTACACTATATCCTTACATACTATTTTATTCACTGTGGCTTTTCTATTCTATTTTGTTTTTTGTTTATGAATGCCGACCTTTAAAACACAGTTCAATAGTCTGCAGCTGCTATCACTGAGGATAATTTGGGCTCCTAGACTCATGTATAAGAGTAAAAGTCTTTAGTATATAGTGACATGCATTGATAAGCCATATGTCACACTAATTTATCTACCATTTACAGGTTATTAGGTTTTTGGAAAAAAGATTATACAGTATTAAGAATATTATTGCCCATTTTGGAGAGCCCAGCTGGATTGGTGGTGAGCGCTAGGGTTGCACATTGGTGCCCGATGAGTTGCTTTGATGTCAACTTATGCTGATCATACACTGAGCGTCCCACAAGTGGACTCAAAGACATATATTCGAGGGTTTCCGCAATTATCCAGGTACAGCCATAGGTTGTTTAGTGAAACAATTGGGTTATGTATTGTGTTTTTTTGCATTCAAATTCAAAAAGTGTATTTTTTCCCCCAAAAAAATTAGCTTGGAAAACTGCTGCGCAAATACCATGTGACATAAAAAAATGCAACATCCATCAATTTATTCTCTGGGGCCTCTGCTTTAAAAGAAATGTATATAATCTTTTGGGGGTTCTAAGATATTTTCTAGCAAAAAACACTGATTGTTACAGAGAGAGAGATATGATTTTTCTCAAAATCATTAATAAGACCGCATCTGGAATGTACAGTTCAGTTTTGGGAACCAGTTCTCAAAAAGGATATCGGGGAACTGGAGAAAGTGCAGAGAAGGGCAACCAAACTGATAAAAGGCATGGAGGAGCTCAGCTATGAGGAAAGATTAGAGGAACTGAAATTATTCCCTCTTGAAAAGAGGAGATTAAGGGGGGATATGATCAACATGTACAAATACATTAGTGGTCCATATAGTGAACTTGGTGTTCAGTTATTCACTTTAAGGTCATCACAGAGGACAAGGGGGCACCCCTTACGTCTAGAGGAAAAAAAAAATTGTCTCCAAATACGGAAAGGTTTCTCCACATTAAGAGCTGTGAAAATGTGGAATAGACTCCCTTCGAAGGTGGTTCTGGCCAGTTCAGTAGATTGCTTAAACAAAACCAAAAAAGACCGGCAATTTTAAAAAAAAGCAATATTTTTTACGTTTTGCTATAATAAATATCCTCAAAAAATATATATATATAAAAAAAAAAATGTCTTAGTTTAGGCCGATATGTATTCTTCTACACATTTTTGGTAAAAAAAAATTGCAATAAGTGTAAATTGATTGCTTTGTGCAAAAGTTATAGCGTCTACAATATAGGGGATAGATTTATGGCATTTTTATTATAATTTTTTTCTATTAGTAATGCTGTGATTTTTAACGTTACTGCAACATTGCGGCAGACAGATCAGACACTTTTGACACTTTTTTGGGAACATTGACACTTATGCAATGATCAGAGCTAAAAATAGCCACTGATTAACACTAGGGGGCGATCAAGGGGTTAACTGTGTTCCCTCAGCGTGTTCTAACTGTAGGGGGGGATGGGCTACCACTGACATGACAGAGATCACTGCTCCCGATGACAGGGAGCAGTAGATCCCTGTCATGTCACTAGGCAGAACAGGGAAATGCTTTGTTAACATAGGCATTTCCCCGTTCTGCCTCTCCCTGTCGTGATCGCGGGCCACTGGTGGCTATCACTTGTGAAATATGTCAACTGCTTGTTCTGTGTTTGTCTGATACACTTGTGACAATAAAGGTACATCAAGCAAGTTTTTGGGAAATTCGGAGTGCGACCATTTCTTAATTTTATACGCTCCCATGGTGCACGAAGGTGTCCGCCCGCTAGGCTGGGATTACGTACGAGTATGCCCTTTTGCGCACCCGTGCCCTTCTGCCTATGTACATCGGCGTGCGGTGGTCTGGTGCTTAAAAAAGGCCTGGATTCTTTCCCACATGTAAATAATATAACTGGGTACTAACCTTTATAGGTAAAGTTGATCCAGGGGAAATCCTATTGCCTCTCGGGGGATCGGAAGGGATTTTTTTCCCCTGCAGTAGCAAATTGGACCATGCTTTGCTGGGGATTTTCACCTTCCTCTGGATAAACTGTGGGTATAGGGTTGTGTATATATGATTGTATTATTTATTTATTTTTAGTTGAACTAGATGGACATTTTTTCCAGATTTCTGCCTAGAGTTCAGCTTTAAGCATAGCCAAGTTTTGCAATATTGTCCAGACCTAAATTCAATTGAGAATCTGTGCCAAGACTTGAAAATTGCTGTTCAGACGCTCTCCATCCAATCTGAAAGAACTTAAGCTATTTTACTAAGAAGAGTGGGCAAAAATGTCACTCTAGATGTGCAAAGCTGGTAGAGACATCCCTAAAAAAAATTGCAGCTGTAATTGCAGCGAAAGGTGGTTCTACAAAGTATCGACTCAGGGGGGCTGAATACAAATGCACACCATACTTTTCACATACCGTATTTATCGGCGTATAACCCACACTTTTTTCCCCTTAAAATAGGGGGGAAATCGTGTGTGCGTGTTATACACAGATATATGCGGAAGGTGGGGACGAGTGCTGCCAAAATAGAGCCGAATCTCCTGTGTACCCAGCTCAGCTCGCAGTCACGCTCAGTCCCGCCCCCTGGAAGGCTCCTAGCATTGATGTCCCGGCATTGGAGCGGTGTTATGTCCATCATAGGATCTGGGCCAAGGGGCGGGACTGGGTGCGACGCCGAGCCGAGTACACAGGAGATCTGGCTCTATTTCGGCAGCGCTCATCTCCTCCTTCCCCTCAGTGGCAGCCTATATTTCGGCAAGGCTGCAGATGGACACTGATCAGGCTGCAGTGAGGAGCAATGCTGCAGATTGGCACTAATAAGGCTGCAGTGGGAGCAAGGCTACAGATGGGCACTGATTAGACTGCATATGGGCACTGATTAGACTGCATATGGGCACTGATTAGACTGCATATGGGCACAGATCAGGCTGCAGATGGGCACAGATCAGGCTGCACTGAAGCTGCAGATGGGCACAGATCAGGCTGCATTGATGCTCACTGACCATTATTTTGCTTCAAAGTGGTTTATTTAAAAAAAAAAGTTTTTTTTCCTGAAACTTCCCACTTAAATTGGGGTGAGCGCTATACGCCGACAAATAAGGTATTTATTTGTAAAAAAAAAATTGAAAACCGTTTATCATTTTTCTTCCACTTTGTGTTGGTCTATCACATAAAATACATTTATGTTTTTGGATGTAATATGACAACATGTGGCAAATTTCAAAGGGTATGAATACTTTTTCAAGGCTCTGTGTGAGATTCAGGATGGCACATAAGGAGGAGAACACAAAGTGATTAGTGACATTATCACATTAATCTTACCCCCCAATTGAACCTCAGTTAAGCTAAATGGTATTCATATTGTTTTGAATACATGAACCATCCAAATAACTTGGCAAGTACAGCAGACCAATAAAATAAAATAACTTTCCAAGCACCTTTATTTATGATTATTTTAGATTCTGACTTACATTCCCATATATCTGTTGTGTATGTAAGGAAACTGCGCTATAAATCTTAGGCAAGCTACATCATGATTGTATGATCTTCTACCCCTCTTAATTCATAACAGGTGTCCTGGGCATGGTGCTCGTATATAAAGTGTTATAGTCGGCCCTTTAACCAGACTCCAAGTCAGCAAGAATTTTGCTTAAAATGTCTACGTTTCCATAAATCTGCAGCGATCACTGAAAGGTTTTTGGTTTCCCAAGAATTATTGGTTCATTATTAATAACGCTGCTTAAAAAAGATTAATGTGCCAGTCGTTTCTAAAATATGTTTTAAACACATTACAGAAACTGCTGTTATAAGGTAAACTCAGCATGAGAGCAACCATTTCTGCCCTACTTCTGAGAATGCTAGTTGCCTGGCGGGCCACAGCTCCATGTCTGAATGGAGACATGGAGCTGCGGCTTGGCGGCACGGGTGCCCCCATAGCAAGCTGCTTGCTGTGGGGGCACTTAACAGGAGGGAGGGGCTAGGTGCGCCAGTGAGGGTCAAAAGAAAACTGAGACTTTATTATCACTTTAATGGTAATGTTATTTTTTTTTAAAGTTTACAACTTTTTCATTTTATTAATTTTTAAATCTGCAGTTTTCACTAAACAAATATCTGGTGATACTACTGTAGCTCCCTCCTAGCTAGGTTGCTAACACTTTGAGGCAATTTTTGGCTTCCCTGTAGCCAGTGTAGTGAAGTTTGATTGCTTTTGGCTGTTCCTGGTTCTGCTGGTTGCAGGCTCTGCTGCTTTCCCCTGGATTCTCCAGAATTTAGTGGGTTGAGGAGGCAGACCATCACCTGAATATTCATGCAGCCTCAGCCAATCCTTGGCAGGAGGTTTGGCCAGTAGGGGGCTTAGGCATAAATAAAAAAGGCTGGGACCTGCAACAGCAGGATCCCGGTTCATATGAGGCCCTCTGGGACAATAATTCCAGCTTAGAAGAAGCTTATCTGGGTCCAGCTTCAGCTAGAGCTAGGGAACCCATGTCCAGCGTTCCAAAAGAGCAGTGCAGGAAGTCCACAGAGGATCTAACCTGGAGGCATTGAGTACAGAGGCTGGCTGGTACTGCAAGAAAGCATTGAAGTACACATGGCACAGTGAGTACAAGCATAAAAGATCCCAGATACTACCCTTGACGAATTTTGGGAAACCTCACTCCAGTTTGTTGACTTAGGCTTTACATTCGCAATGGGGTCCCCTGAGTTGTAGTTCGCTAGACAAGGTTCACCTGCACCCTATCCAAGTTAAACCAGCAAATAAACTACAAAAAAAAAAAAAAACATGCACTCCCTGTTTTCTGAGTTTAGAGACTGTGAACTGATATGTGCCTGGCTGCCATGTGCCTCACAGGTAATGGAACCTGGGATAAATCAGTCAGCCTGGTCTAGGGTTGGTGCTACGCTGCCATGATGGTCCATGCAAATAAGTCAAATAATATTGCCCAAGGAACTTTTGATGGAGATGTAAGCAGCTACAAATACCATATATAAAATATCATATGTAAAACATACACTTTATTACAGACAAAAAAAAATGTTAAAAACAGAGAGATCCACCAAACATTGTACATACACTTATTGCATATACAATGCTCAATAAGCACTTTTTTCTTCAAGACTGATGGGGTTTCTGTGAATAATCAAAGTATAGAAGTAGACAACATCATAAATCGAAAAAAAAGGGGAAAAAGAACTGATAACTGAACAAACGTTCATCTGAATAGTAATAACCAAATTATTGGTTATATTTTTTATTTTTGACTTGTTGTTAGAGGTTATTGTGTTTGACTTTGTTCATCCTGTCAGAAATATCAAACTCCTGATGAAGTGAACATTGTTTCATGAAACACGTTAAGATTTAGGATGTTGTCTACTTCTATACTTTGATTATTCACAGAAACTGCATCAGTCTTGAAGAAAAAAGTGCTTAACCTCCTAGGCGGTAATCCCGAGTCTGGCTCGGGTTCAGTTTTTTTCTGCTAGGAGCGGTAACCCCGAGCCAGACTCGGGCTGCATTGCAGGATACAGGGGGGGAAGTTACTTACCTTTTCCCCTGGATCCTGCGATGTCTCCCCGCTGTGTGTGCGAGCCGTCTGCTCGCTCGATTTACACAGTGCCGAGTGCCGCTGATCTCCGTTCCCTGCGACGTTCCGACGCACGGGAGCGGAGATCGGCGCCAAATTCAAAAAAGTTTAAAAACACACATACAGTACTGTAATCTGTAAGATTACAGTACTGTATACAAAAAATACACATCCCCTTTGTCCCTAGTGATCTGCCCAGTGCCCTGCATGTCATTTTTTATAATAAAAAGATTTTTTTTCTGCCTGGAAACTGGAGATTGTCCATAGCAACCAAAAAGTGTCCCTTTATGTCAAAAGTGGTTTTAGACCAGCTAGAAAACACCGATAAAAAATTCCCCAACAATGATATGCAGCTGAGGCTGTAGCTCATGAATGTGGACAGAAATAAAGGAGGGTTGGAATCTACAGAGGTAGAGGAGGTTGGAGACATGGAGGCACAGGAGCCAGAGGTAGGAAGCTGGGTGACAGAGAGAAGGAGGGGTAGAAGGAAGAGAGCTAGGGAGGCCAGTCCTGAGTTGGTACACCCCAACAAATATGCCAAGTTGCATGATGTTGGGGATATCAGCTATGGGGTGGCAGTGCTGGAGCAGGTGACTTCCCCTAGCTGCCAGGGGAGTGACTGCTCCGGTAAGGAGGGGGCCAGGGATACAGGAAAGGTTATACAGGTACTGGTAGTAGGGGACTCAATTATTAGAAGGAAATAGAAGGCAATCTGTCACAAAGACTGAGGTCGCCGAAACAGTATGTAGTTTACCGGGCGCACGGATTCGGCATATCGCGGATCGGGTAGACAGATTATTGGGTGGGGCTGAGGAGGATCCAGCTGTCATGGTACACTTGGCACCAATGTCAAAATAAGAGAAAGGTGGAGAGTCCTAAAAAATTATTTCAGGGACTTCACAGAAATACTATCTGTGCCTCGAAGCACACCAGAGAAAGGCTCTGTCTTGGGACAAATTCTGTTTAATTTATTCATAAATGATATAAAGGATGAAATACATAGCTCAATCTCAGTTTTTGCAGATGACACAAAAATAAGCAGGGCAATAACTTCACATCAGGCTATAGGAATTTTACAGAAAGACATTAATAATATAATGAAGTGGGCAACTACATGGCAAATTAGGTTTATTGTGGAGAAATGCAAAATAATGCACTTGGGGGCCAAATACACAAATGCAAACTACTCACTAGGGGGAGAAACTATGGGGGGAATAAAGAATGGAGAAAGATCTGGCTGTCCTAGTAGAAGACAGACTGAGCAATAGCATGCAATGTCAAGCTGCAGCTTCCAAAGCCATCAGAATATTAGCATGCGTAAAAAAGGGGACATACTCCAGATATAGAACTATAATCCTGCCACTTTATAAAACTCTGGTTGGGCCACATCTGGAGTATTCTGTCCACTTCTGGTCACCAGTTCTCAGAAGGGATGTGCTCATGGGCGTCCGCAGGTAGGGGCAAGGGGGGTCAAGTGCCCCCCCCTGGAATCAGGGATCGGATCTTAAATTCAGCACAGTTGTGTCTCTATCGAGGTGCCGCACCCGGGTGCCACCCACCAGTGGGGTGACACAATTAAGGTGCTGTCAAGTGTAGTGTGACTTTGGGCTCTTTTCCCTGCTCAGTCCAGCAGAGAACTTGGCGGTGCTGTGACGGAAGAATGGCAAGCTGCGGGCTTTTAGAGGTTTCCCCCCCTTGCCCCACCCATTCTTCTGTCAGGGAGAAGAGACGGCAGCTCTCACCAGGTTCCCCACCCAGCTTCCTGCCCTGCTCCGTTCCTTCCCTATTGGCCATAACTGAGGGCCAATCAAAGGCGACTAGGAGAGGCAAGCTTCATGGGACAGGTAGTCCCAAAAGATTGGCGGCTCCATTTTCCACAGGGAGGAGGCTACAGCTCGATCAAGAGAGAGATTGAGAGACTGCAGCCTGGAAAGAAGCTGAGGGAGAGAGTGCTACAGGATGAGGAGTGTGCTGGGCGGAAGCCAGAGAGAGAGCCTGCCAGGGCCACAAAAGAGAGTCATGCTGTCCAGCACCACCAGAGAGAGAGCCACACTGGCCAGCACCACCAGAGAGAGAAAGACTGAGCCACTACCAGGGTACAGACATGCTACACTACTGACCAGTGTCGCCCCCGGGGAACCCAGAGTGAACGATCGTCCAGCCGAAGTGATCACTGCTGTCGTTTTGCTGGGTCTGGTAAGAGAGCCAGTTGGCCATTACCCATTACTCATCCTAGGGACTGTAATATGTCTGCAGACTCTGACCATAATAATGTGATAATGACATTGTCGAAAAGGGGCGGTGCATGGGTGACCCTAAAATTATGCCCCCCCCTGAAAAAAGTTCTGCGGACGCCCATGGATGTGCTGGAGCTGGAGTCCAAAGAAGGGCAACAAAATTAATACAGGGATTGGAGGACCTCAATTATGAGTCATGAATCAATTAGCGACTACAAGCAATTTATTAATTTATTCTCGCTGGAGAAGAGATGATTGAGAGGGGATATGATAGTGATTTACAAATAACTTAATGGTGATTAGTGATGGGCTTGGTGTTCTAGTCTAATTAAATTTTCGACTCGAACATCAGCTGTTCATTTGTTCTTAGAACAAACGAACATATGGGGCGTTTGCGAGATCGCAGTGCATTGAAGGCTGCTCATTGGCCAAAGCATGTACCTGACCTGTATGCTTTAGCCAATCACAGCATGATGTGCTGTGAGAGCCATGATTAGCCAATGGCAGGGTGCAGAGGGAGCAGAGGATGAAACATCTTCAGTACGCCTTAAAGAAAGATTTGTGTAATTGTACCAAATGTACCATTTCCTGGCCAACAAGTTTCTGAGGCTTTGTTTGGTCAGAGGAAGAGCGGTGGAGAAGGTGGCCGGCTGACCAATGCCTTTAAACAATTCTTTAGTCCTCAGTGCCCAGGGCTGTTAGGTTTAAGCAACCATTGGCAGCGTCTGCATCATATGGTGCAGGATTATCTAGGGGCAAGAGCAAACTTGGAGATCTTGCCAACTGAGCATCCACTGGGTTACTGGGTCTTTAGGATGGACCACTGACCAGAACTTGCTCAATATGCAATCGAGCTACTGGCCTATCCTGCATCCAGCGTGCTTTCCGAATGGACATTCAGTGCTGCTGGAGGGTTTGTGAGGGATAAAAGAGTGTGCCTGTCCACAGACTCTGTTGACAAGCTGACATTTATCAAAATGAATCAGTCCTGGATCAACAGCAGCTATCAAGCCCCTGATGCTGATGTAACTGATTGAATTTGATAGGGATCTGGGATCCCTTGAAGACTGTCTATGCTGCCTATCCTATTCCTGAATCTTGATTATGCAAGATTCAGGAATAGGATCAGCAACGGAGTAACTTTAAGCTCAGGAATTGTCTTCAAATTACTTAGATTGACATGAACAGTTCAGGAACCTTACAAGAATCTAACACTAGCAGAATACCTGGAAGGGTTCCCAAACTTTTGCCATTTCAAATGTTTTATTATTTTGCCCAAAATATTACATTTAGAAAATGAAGAGTAATGTGGAACTGATGTCACATTTTCTTCAATAAACTGAAATAAGTTTTCATCTGTCTCTCCTTTGGACTAAGGAAACTGTGAATTTTAATGTTTTTACCAAAGTAGAATAACAAGTGAGTTCCTCTAGTATGGTAAAAGGAAACAATGACATGGTAGTATGTGGTTTCCAAAGCAAAGTGTGCATTGACTGACTTGGAATTTTAAAGCTGTAACATTATAGTGAATCTAAACCCAAAAACATAAATATAATATGTTGCAGCTTTCTAGTCCTTGGTGTGGTGCTTCTTTTGCTTTATTTTCAGCTGGTAATCTTTCAAATAACACACTTCCTGTCCCTGAGTGGTTGCATCACTACTCCATTGTATCTATATGGGGAGCCATGGTTGTCACCCTAGGCTGCTCTCCCGATATGGGCAAACATATCTGTATTTCTTCATCTCCATTATAATTGTGAGGTTACAGAAGATACCAAGGAAGGAAGATATTCTTTGGTACAGCTCAAAGGAAGTGCCAAGGACACTGCAAAAAAAGACCGCCAATTAAAAAATAAAAAATAAAAAAGAATCTCTTCATAAATTTAGGCCAAAATTTATTCTGCTACATATTTTTGGTAAAAAAAATCCCAATGAGCATATATTCGTTTACGCGAACGTTACAAACTACGGGATATGTACTGAATTTTTACATTTTTTTCTTTTTTTTTTTTTTACTAGTAATGGCAGTGATCAGCGACATAGCGGGACTGTGATATTGTGGTGGACATTCTGACACTAACTGACACTTTTGGGAACCAGTGACACTAATGCAGTGATCAGTGCTAAAATATGCACTGTCACAGTACTATTGACACTAGCTGGGAAGGAGTTAAACATCTAGGGCGATCAAAGGGTTAACTGTGTGCCTAGCTAATGTTTTGGTGTACATACTGTGCTGTTTTGACTAGAGGAAGAGATGGATTCTAGTCTCTGCTTTGCCGGAACACAGAATCCATTGTTTCCACCAATAATCCCAAGTAGGAAAAAAAAAAAAAAAGGGGGGATTACTCATAAATATAAAAATAACAAGGTTTATTAATACAACATGTTAAAATTAAATACAAACATATTATGGCGACAAAACATGCAACTACTCATAGCCTCCCATCAAAAATGACTGAGTGTATAGGCATAACAAAGAAACCTATCAGTATGGCCCACTATTAAGTAGATGTATGAGTATGGGGATCAAGCCACATGACATAGGAATCAATGTGTCATCACCAATAGAAATCACTACGCGTTTCACCAGAGGCTTCTTCAGGTGATCCTTTTGGTATTGTATATCAAATAGGCCTGGGGGCCATAGAGACCTCAATCCACAACAGCTGAGACAAAGAGGGCAAAGTGCATCCAGCCCACACAGATGGGGGGGGGGGGACCATGCATCAAAAGACAGACCAGCTAATGAGGAATATCACGCAGGCTAAGCCTGAACTTCAAAAACGATGGAGAGCAAAGGGCTCTCAGATCATGACTTGAGTTGGAATGTGGGGATCACCAAGAGATGGGATGTCCAATATTTTAGTGATCAATGGAGGATACAGCCAGGATCGGGGCAGGAGAAGCATTCTGACATGTATCATATATGAGAGGACAAGCGGTATTTGGGATGTTTAATCTATGATTGCACTTCCCCACTCAAGTCATGATCTGAGAGCCTTTTGCTCTCCATCATTTTTGAAGTTCAGGCTTAGCCTGCGTGATATTCCTTATTAGCTGGTCTGTCTTTTGATGCATGGTCTCCCCCCCCCCCCATCTGGGTGAGCTGGATGCACTTTGCCCTCTTTGTTTCAGCTGTTATGGACTGAGGTCTCTGTGGCCCCCAAGCCTATTCTATATACAATACCAATAGGACCACCTGAAGAAGCCTCGGGTGAAACGCATAGCAATTGCAATTGGTGATGACACATTGATTTCTATGTTTGGCCCTGCATATGGTGGTTTGATCCCCACCCTCATACATTTACCTAATAGTGGGCCACACTGATAGGTTTCTTTGTTATGCCTATACATTCAGTATTTTTTGATGGGAGACTATGAGTAGTTGCAGGTTTTATCGCTATATTTATTTTAAATGTTTTTATTGAATTTTAACATGTTGTATCAATAAACCTTGTTATTTTTATATACATGAGTACTCACCTTTTTTTTCCTTCTTGGGATTATTGGCGACAACCGTTAAAGTCCAATTCTTTTTTTTTAATATATATATACACATAGGTGTGGTGCCACAATTACAGGTTATGTCTCTAAATTATATCCCCCCCCCCCCCGTCAGAAAGGCGATCTGCCTTTGTTCTGTGTTTTATATTGACAATCGGTGGTTGCTGGAGGACATAGAGTAGAGTGCCCAGCACCCGCAGATCGGCTTCTGCTATGAATATTCACAGCAGAAGTGGCGCGTCCCCTGCAGGCGTAAATGACAAATCATGAATATATACGTGATCCACCCTGTAGCAGTATATCTGCTATAGGGCAGTCAGCAAGTGGTTTAACTAGATGTGAACTAGACTGAATGCTGGTCTGTTTGCAGCCACTTGCTGTCTACACACATCACATTTCTTATAGCAGGTTTCCTGATGGGGACAACAGTAGACCTTGTCTGAGTAATGTGTGTTGTAACAGTCATGCCGTGTACACATGAGCGGTTTTGCCGTCGGAATAAACTCTGAAGGTTTGAGCGGAATTCCGCTCAAGCTGTCTTGCATACACACGGTCACACCAAAGTCCGACCGTCAAGAACGCGGTGACGTACAACGCGTACGATGGGACTAGAAAACAGAAGTTCAATAGTCAGTAGCCAATAGCTTCCGTCTCGTACTTGCTTCACGAGCATGTATCGTTTTTTCTGCGTCGGAACAGCATACAGATGAGCGGTTTATCCGATAGTAACTTGTTTCGTCAAATTTTCGATGGAAAAAGTCTGATGGGGCATACACACGGTCGGAATATACGATGAAAAGCTCCCACCTGACTTTCTCTGTCGGAATGTCCGACCGTGTGTACACGGCATCACTTCCTCAAGAGCTCAAATGGAAGTGCTCAAATGGAGAGAGGGACAGAGTGTTCTCACTCTTTAACAAGAAGTACCTGAACAAATGCCTTCAGGGCAGAATCATAAGCTATTACTTTAAGGCCTCATGCACTGGTTTCTTGTAAACGCTGTTGTTCCTGACAGCAGAAAATCAGCGTTATAAACTCACCTAAGCTGCATTTTTTCAAACCAGTTTAGGCGAATTTAGGAGAGTTTAGCAGTATTTGGAATGTGGGTGTTTATTTATTTCATTGACCAAAATTTTATTTTTTTCTGGCCATTGAAATAAATAAACGCTAAAGTGCTAGGCGTGTATTAACAGCGTTTGCACACGTTTAACAGTTATCAGTTTTTTGTGGTCAAAATTCCCTCTCCTGAACACCACTTTAGTGCGTTCAGAAAACATCCTCTAAACTCCCCTGCTACTAAACTGCTAAAATGTCCATTTGTGCATGGACATATAGGATAACATGTACAGTGGGTCCCCGACTTACGAACGCCCGACCTATGAACAACCTGGCGCTGTGGGAAATGTCCGTAATTTGCCGTGCATGCGCAGAACGGCATTCGACGGAACATCGGAAATGTCCGTAATTGTCGTTCTGCGCATGCGCGGCCGACTTACGAACATTTCCGATTTACAAACAGGAGGAAAGTCCTAAACGGGTTTGTAACCCGGGGACACCCTGTAGTGGAGTTCAAGGGCAGCTTTTAGACCACTGGAGCATGATGTAGAAGAAGGTGGACCGGTGGGACCAGTTTAGCAGTGCGGAGGATTGGGTAAGCATACAGTATCTACCTTTCCATGCCCCATAGACCTAAAGTTAACCCTTGCAGTACAAGTGCAGCCCCACTCTAATGCCCCGTACACACGAGCGGATTTTACATCGGAAAAACCATCCAAGATTTTTCCGACGGAAAATCCGCTCGTGTGAATTCCGCTCAAGCTTGGCTTGCATACACACGGTCACACAAAAGTTTGCTGAACTTTCGATTGTCAAGAACGTGGTGACGTACAACACTACGACGAGTCGAGAAAATTAAGTTCAATGCTTCATAGAATGCATCAAATTGTTTCTGAGCATGTGGAGGAATTTTGTGTGTCGGAATTGGTACAGGCGATCGGAACTTTTTCTGACCGAAAAATTGAGAACATGCTCTCAATCTTTTGCTGGCGGGAATTCCGCCAGCAAAAGTCAGATGGAGCATACACGGTCGGAATTTCCGACCAAAAGCTCTCATTGGACTTTTGCTGGTGGAAAATTTGATCGTGTGTACGCAGCATAAGGGACAATTTTCATATTTCCCGGAGATCAGCTGTAAGCATTTTCTACCCCATCCAAAAGTGAAAAAAAAAAAAAAAACCTTTGCCTTTAGGTATAGTTTCATTTTCCTGTAACAGAGCTATGGGGAAAGCAAGTCCATTAGAACATCATCAATGTAGCTATCTGTGTACCTTCTTTCCGTTGTAAAGATTTACTTTATCCAGTCCAGTATTCACATCCAGATTCTCAATGGGAAGCTTCCTGGCTTTGGCAGACTGAAGGAAGCAGCTAGGACACTGGCAATTATCTCTGAGCCATACATATGGGTATAGACTTTGCCCTCCATCCTTCCAGTGTACACAGACAAAGCGTTCAGCATCCAATACCTCTATGTGCTGGATCATAGTCCCAGTGTGGGCAGTCTGCTCATAGGAAGGAGCACTGTGTTGTCCTCGAGAGATTTGCAGCAGAAAACTGCAAGGGAATCCTTTGTTCCTTTGAACATCCCGTAATATGTGTGCTGCACACAGACGGACTTTGCTCCGTAATAAATGTTTAGCTACAGTAGTCCACATGGAGACTCACTTTTCAATTAAATTCAATGGTCCTGAGGAAATAAAAAAAAAAAACGGTATTAGCATTATATATATATATATATATACATATATATATATATATATATATATATATATATATATATATATATATATATATATATATATATACATATATATATATATACACACTGCTCAAAAAAATTAAAGGAACACTTTTTAATCTGAGTATATCATCAAGTCAACTAACCACTTCAATATGGGGCACTTTCGCACCTTCCTGCCCAGGCCAATTTTCAAATTTCAGCGCTGTCACTTTTTTTTACGCGGTCATGCTACACTGTACCCAAACTACATTTTTATCATTTTGTTCCCACAAATAGAGCTTTCTTTTGGTGGTATTTGATCACCTCTGCGTTTAAAATTTTTTGCTAAACGAATAAAAAAAAAACGAAAATTTAAAAAAAAAATTAAAGTTTATTTTTGTTATAACATTTTGTAAATAAGTATGTTTTCTCCTTCACTGATGGGCACTGATAAACTGCACTGATGGGCACTGATAAGGCGGCACCGATGAGGTGGCACCACCGAGATGGCATGGGTGAGGTGGCACTGACAATGATAGGTGGCACTGATAGTCAATGATAGGCAACACTGATGGGCACTCATAGGTGGCACTGGTAGACACTGATAGGCGACACTGATGGGCACTGAAAGGCTGCACTGATGGGTACTTATGGGTGGCACTGATAGACGGCACTGATGGTTGGCACTGGATTTCACTGATAGGCATCACTGGCACTGGCAGGCATTTTTCAGTGGCACTGATTGGCAGCTGCCTGGGCACTGATTGGCATTTCCCTGGTGGTCTAGGGTGGCATACCTGGTGGTCCAGTGTAGTGGCCATCTCTGGTGGTCCTGGGCGGGCATCCGAGGGGGGCTGCGCTGATAAACAATCAGCACAGACCCCCCCTGTCAGGAGAGCAGCCGATTGGCTCTCCTCTACTCGCGTCTGACAGACGCGAGTGAGGAAAAGCCGATCAACGGCTCTTCCTATTTACATCGTGATCAGCCGCGATTGGACACATGATCACGCGGTAAAGAGTCTGTCAGAGACGGGGGCACGCACCAGCTTGATATCCTGGTCAGGATATCGCAACCACTTTGCCAACATCATATTGCTATATGGCAGGCGGCAAGTGGTTAAACTCCTGGGATATTATTCTGGTCAGGTAAGTAGCAGAGGGGGTTGTTAATTAGTTTCAGCTGCTTTGGTGTTAATGAAATTACCAACATGTGCACTACATGGGCAACAATGAAATAACCTACAAAACAGGAATGGTTTTACAGGTGGAGGCCACTGATATTTTTTTTCCCTACACGTCTTTTCTGACTGTTTTTCACTAGTTTTTCATTTGGCTAGGGTCAGTGTCACTACTGGTAGCATGAGGTGATAACTGGACCCTATAGAGGTTGCACAGGCGGTCAAACTCCTCTAGGATGGCACATCAATACGTGCCATTGCCAGAAGGTTTGCTATGTCTCCTAGCAGTCTCTGGACAGGATCGGTATCTGCTCCTTTGTGCAAAGAGGAACAGGATAAGCACTGCCAGAGCCTACAAAATGACCTCCAGCAGGCCACTGGTGTGAATGTCTCTGACCAATCAGAAACAGACTTCATGAGGGTGGCCTGAGGGCCCGATGTCCTCTACTGGGCCCCAAAAATTAAAAAAAAAAAGTTTTGCCTATAGTTCTACTTTAGGATTTGGAAACCATGCTGTATCTGTGCCTGCCTCCATTACTGACAGCCAGGACATGCTAAGAAGTAGTGGACAAATTCAGCTTCTGATGTTATTATTGTAATACTGTCAATCAGTAATAAGGGTTTAAAGTGGTTGTAAACCCTTACAAACCACTTGGACCTACAGGTAAGCCTAGATTAAGGCTTACCTGTAGGTCCAAGAAATATCTCCTAAACCTACACGGTTTAGGAGATATTTGCCAAAAGACAGGCACCGCTGTCTACGGCTCATGCGCCGTAGACAACGGCGATACGCCGCGAGTGGCGGCTCCAGTGCACATGCGCGGGAGTGCCGTCATCGCTGCTCTGCCTAATGAAAGCACCTGAGCAGGGAGACCCACCAAAAAGATGGAGGCTCCGTACACAAGGGGACAGCAGTGACTTCGCTGGCTCCTGTGTCAGGTAAGTGACACATAATGGGCTACTATGCGATGCATAGTAGTCCATTATGCTTTACCTTTGCAGGGAAACAAAGAGGAAGTAAACCCATCAGGGTTTATTTCCTCTTTAAGCCTGGGTTTACACTGATGCGAATTTACAGCGGGTTTGATGCATTTAGGAACACACAGATTCGCAGGTCATGTAAAAAGCATAGTATTCCATGGCTGTGGTTCACATCCATGAGTTGCGAATTTGGTGCGAGAAAAAAAAAAAGGGTCATGTGCATGTTGGTTGCGGGTGGGATGCAAATTCCTATGGCGCAGTGCAAATTTTATCTTCAACTTCATCTGAACTTGCAGCAAACTCACAGCCCACAGTTCACATCTCTGCACATTGTTCACTGTCTGCCTCCTGAAATTTGCGGTAACATTGCGGTAAATTCACACTTATCCACCTCAAAACGCAAGGACAAAAAAACGAATCGATCAATTGCAGTACATCGTATCGCAGTAGTGTGAACCTAGTCTTAATGGAAGATCCCTGCAGTAGAAGATCAATTATGCCTAGGTCTCTGGTGGTCCATGTCTCCGACATCCCCTCCATCATCACACTCTTCTGTATTCAACACTGTCAGATGCCTGGCTGTGTCCCCAGCTACATGCCAAGGTTCTGTCCTCCAAGCCCTACCTACTAGAGGACTTAGCAGTGATGCAGGGGTAGAAGGATGGAACTGTACAGTGGCGGTATATGAGCATATGATCAGAGCCTGAGGCTCTAATTGGCTTAAGAAATGGGTGGGCTCAGAGCACTGTACCCCGAGCCCACCCACTTGTGTGACAATAGCAAATACATTTTTTGCTATCGTCTTCCTGATTCTCCTCCCGGTCAGGATCAGGAAGCAGTTCCTGAGACACGATTGGCCAGAGCGTCTTGGGGGGGGGGGGCGGGATCGCCGCACCCCTGTCTGTCTCCGGGTTGGCATTGATTTGATTGAGGTTCCAGTGCTTGAATGCAGTGAAGGTCAGAGACACGGGCCATCTGAAAGGTAAGCATTAAAACTCTTCTAATGCAAGGAACTAACATTAAGAGTTTGGGGCAACTCACAGTCACACTTTAACCGGTTCCTGACCGTCTCCTGTAGATATACGTTGGCAGAATGGCACGGCTGGGCAAAGTAACGTACCGGTGCGTTACTTTGAATTTCCCGCCCGTGCACGCACGTGAGCTCCGTGACCGTGCCCTGCGGACTCAATCGCTGCGGGGATACCCGCGATTGTGTGACAGAGCTCAAGAACGGGGAGATGCCAATGTAAACAGCATCTCCCCGTTCTGCCTCATGAAAGCACACTGATCGTCTGCTCCCTGTCATCGGGAGCAGCGATCAGTGTGGTGTCACACACAGCCACGCCCCCATACAGTTAGAAACACGCCCCTAGGAACACTTAACCCCTCCCCGCCCCCCTAGTGGTTAACCCCTTCACTGCCAGTGACATTTTTACAGTAATCAATGCAATTTTATAGCATTAATCGCTGTATTAATGCTAATGGTCCCAAAAATGTGTCAAAATTGTCCGATGTGTCCGCCATAATGTCGCAGTCACGATAAAAATCGCAGATCGCCGACATTACTAGTAAAACAATTTTTTTTTTAATAAAAATGCCATAAAACTATCCCCTATTTTGTAGACGCTATAACTTTTGCGCAAATCAATAAACGCTTATTGCGATTTTTTTTACCAAAAATATGTAGAAGAATACGTATCGGCCTAAACTGAGGGGAAAAAAAGTTTTTTTTTTTAATATATTTTTGGGGGATATTTATTATAGCAAAAAGTAAAAAATTAGTTTTTTTCAAAATTGTCACTTTTTTTTGTTTATAGCGCAAAAAATAAAAACCGCAGAGGTGATCAAATACCACCAAAAGAAAGCTCTATTTGTGGGAAAAAAAAGGACATCAATTTTGTTTGGGAGCCATGTCGCACGACCGCACAATTGTCAGTTAAAGCGCCGCAGTGCCGAATCGCAAAAGAAGTTCTGGTCAGGAAGGGGTTAAATCTTTCCGGGGGTGAAGTGGTTAAAGAAGTATTAAATCCAAAACCAAAAATGTAATATATTGCAGCTTACCAATCATTAGTTGTGGTGGCTGAATTCGTTTTTTTTATTATTTATTGATGTATTTTTTCCCTCCGTTTTCACCTGGTGATCTGGCCAATAACAAACCTCCCCACTCTGGATGAAAGAGCACAGGGGGTACCTTGAACAGCAATATTGTCAGTCTGGGGGGAGGGGATGTTATATGTACTAGTGGATTTAAATACACTAACAAATTGAAGCCAAACTCCAGCTCACACTACAGTTACACAAGAAGTTACAGCAAACAGTTTTTTTTTGGGGGATAAATGTTTTACATGAATAGATAAAAGCTCATCATTGTAAATACCCCTGTCAGTGGTAAATGGTTTGTCTCAACACTCTAACTGCTACTTGTTCTGTTGAAACAACAACCGACTCACTGGCTTGATCATCAGGTGAAAATAAAAGAAAGAATGCCTAAAAATAAAAACAAATGCAGTCATCACATCTAAGAATAGGTAAGCTGCAATATAGTAAATGTTTGCTTTTGGGTTTAATATTGGGGCATTTGGGTCATTTTCTGGGGGGAGGGGGGGGGGGGTGGTGTGGGGTTGTTTTTCAGGGGTTGGACTTGGCCCCTTAGTTCCAGTGAAGGGAACTCCTAAGGCATCAGCATACCAAGACATTTTGGATAATTTCATGCTCCCAACTTTGTGGGAACAGTTTGGGGATGGCCCCTTCCTGTTCCAACATGACTGCGCACCAGTGTACAAAGCAAGGTCCATAAAAACATGAATGAGTGAGTTTGGGGTGGAGGAACTTGACTGGCCTGCACAGAGTCCTGACCTCAGCCTGATAGAACACCTTTCTTGTCCAACATCAGTGCCTGACCTCACAAAATGCGCTTCTGGAAGAACAGTCAAACATTCCCATAGACACACTCCTAAACCTTGTGGACAGCCTTCCCAGGAGAGTTGAAGCTGTTATAGATGCAAAGGGTGGGCCAACTAATTATTACCATATTTATCGGCGTATAACACGCACCCCAAGTTTAGGAGGGAATTTTGAGGAAAAAAACTTTTAGGAGGGAAGTTTAAGGAAAAAAAAAATAAAAACTTACATTTAAATGCCCATCAATGCAGCCTTATCATTATCCACCTGCAGCCTTGCCCCAGTGTCATTTGCAGAATTTAAAAATGGCGCCGCCGAGATACAGAGCCGGATGTCCTGTGTATCTTGGCGGCGCTCGATAGTTCTCGGCGGCTTTTGGACACTCTCGTCGGCTTTCGGCAGCTCTCGGCCGTTCTCGCCAGCTCACACGGGACTGAGGGAGCCACCGAGAACGGCCGAAAGCCTCCGAGAACGGCCAAAAGCATGTCCGAGAGGCTCAGAATCGACGTGTTATACGCCGATGTTATACGCCGATAAATACGGTACATAGTTACATCGTTTTTTTTTTTTTGGCCGATATTTATTATAGCAAAAAGTAAAAGATATTGTGTTTTTTTCAAAATGGCCGAAACCCTCCGAGAACGGCCAAAAGCATGTCCGAGAGGCTCAGAATCGACGTGTTATACGCCGATAAATACGGTACATAGTTACATCGTTTTTTTTTTATTTTTTTTTATTTGGGATATTTATTATAGCAAAAAGTAAAAGATGTGTTTTTTTCAAAATTGTCGCTCTTCTTTTGTTTATAGCGCAAAAAGTTAAAACTGCAGAGGTGATCAAATACCACCAAAAGAAAGCTTGTGACTTTTGTTTAGGGACAGTCGCACAACCGCGCAATTGTCAGTTAAAGCGACGCAATGCCGAATCGCAAAAAAATGGCCTGGTCAGGAAGGGGGTAAATTCTTCCGGGGTTGAAGTGGTTAAAAAAGAAAAGTGAAAATCTGACTCTCCTATAAGCATTTTTACTCCACTTTGCTAGTAAACCCCTAGTAACAATTTAGTAGATTCAGCTTTACTAAGCTTGTAAAGAATGCACCGAATGAACACATTCTCACTGTCCTGCCCAGAAGAATACAATGGGCTGTGTTACAATAATGGTCCTCTCCCAGGAGCTCCCATCCCCCAATTTGTACACACAGCTTGTACTTCATATGAATTGCTTCTTGTATATAGAAAGAAGTGAACATACAACTGGAAATGTAATCAGAATGCAATACCTTCTCATTTCCAGTGCTTCTCTATCTTTTCTGCTTTACAGTCTCCTGAATGTCAACACTACAGTCTGCTCTATGCACTGCAGCAAACCAGCTGGACCCCAAAGCAATACCTTGTGTTGTCTTACCCTCTCTCTGCCTTTCTCTTCCTGTCATGCTTGTTCTTGCTGGCGAATCTATTCCTAACCCTGTCATTGGATCCCAGCCACAAAGTCCCAGCCCAGAGCTTCTGGAAACGTGACACCCGCAGCCTGTGCAAAGTGCAGCTACTTATCTCTTTCTTCCAAGCAATACAAAAGCTGTTCGCTTGCTGTTGTTTACTATAGCGACTGTGATAAAAGGAGTTTTTGACTTTCTTTTGTAGTTTTACACTGGCAGCGGGCAAGCTTGGTTCATTCCAGATGGTTTGGAGGACGTAACAGATGTTCCAATATTGGAAGGACAGTCCGTCTTTTGAAGACAGATGTTCCTATTTCTGAGGGGCATTCCCTCTTTTGGAGGACATACCATACAGATGAACCTATTTTGTAGTGACACGCCCGCAGCGTGTCCCCGGAGCCGATGCAAGTGCCCGGCAGGCGCGATGACCGCCGGGCACCTACTATCGCTCGTGACAGAGTGAGATCCGGGATCTGTGTGTAAACACACAAATCCCGGTTCTCTCAGGGGAGAGGAGAGAGATTGTGTGTTCATACTAAGTATGAGCACCGATCTCTCTCCTCCCCTAGTCAGTCCCACCCCCCCTAAAGTTAGAACACACCTAGGGAACACAGTTAATCCGGGATCTGTGTGTGTAAACACACAAATCCCGGTTCTCTCAGGGGAGAGGAGAGAGATTGTGTGTTCATACTAAGTATGAGCACCGATCTCTCTCCTCCCCTAGTCAGTCCCATCCCCCCTAAAGTTAGAACACACCTAGGGAACACAGTTAATCCAGGATCTGTGTGTGTAAACACACAAATCTAGGTTCTCTCAGGGGAGAGGAGAGCGATTGTGTTTATAAGTATGAGCACACAATCTCTCTCCTCTCCCCTCCTCACCAAAAAAAATCAGGTGTGTTCTGAAGTCGCCACCATCCCTAAACAATGATATATACAAAAAGAAATGCCCCACTTGTGATTTTGAAGGCAATTGCCTTCAAAATCCCAAATAAGGCAATTCTTTTTGTACCTCTTCTGGAAGACATACTATACAGATATTCTTACTTTGGAGGGACAGTCCCTCTTTTGAAAAACATACTATACAGATGTTCCTAGTTTAGAAGGGCAGTTCCTCTTTTGGAGGACATGCCATACAGATGTTCTTACTTTGGAGGGGCAGTCCCTCTTCTTAAGGACATACTCGCTTATCCATGTCTTTATGGACCCTGCTTTGTGCACTGGTCCAAATCATTTTTTGGAGGAGGGATTATGGTGTGAGGTTTTTTTTCCCAGGGGTTGGGCTTGGCCCCTTAGTTCTAGTAAAAGGAACTCTTAAGGCGTCAGCATACCAAGATATTTTGGACAGTTTCATGCTCCCAACTTTGGGGGAACAGTTTGGGGATGACCCCTTCCTGTTCCAACATGACTGCGCACCTGTGCACAAAGCAAGGTCCATAAAGACATGGATGAGTGTGTTTGGGGTGGAGGAACTTGGCACAGAGCTCTGACCTGACTGAACCTAATAGAACACCTTTGGGATGAATTAGAGTGGAGACTGCGAGCCAGGCCTTCTCATCCAACTTCAGTGCCTGACCTCACAGAGGCATTTCTGGAAGAATAGTCAAACATTCCCATAGACACTCCTAAACCTTGTGAAAAGCCTTCCAAGAAGAGTTGAAGAAGTTATAGCTGCAAAGGGTGGCCCAACTCAATGTTGAACCCTACAGACTAAAACTGGGATGCCATTAAAGTTCATGTGTGTGTAACGGCAGACGTCCCAATGCTTTTGGCAATATAGTGTACTATACAGATGTTCCTAGTTTAGAGGGACAGTCCCTCTTTTGGGGGACATACCACACAGATGCATTTACTTTGGAGGGACAGTCCCTCTTCTTGAGGACATACTCTACAGATGGCCCTACTTTGGAGAGACAGTCCCTCTTTTGGAAGGCATACCATACAGATGTTTCTACTTTGGAGGGATAGTCTCTCTTTTGGAGGACATACCACACAGATGTTTCTACTTTGGAGGGGCAGTCCCTCTTGTGGTGGAAATTCCATACAGATGTCCCTACCTTGGACGGGTAGTCCTTCTGGAGGACATACCTTACCCATGTTCCTACTTTTTTTTTTTAAAGTCCCTGTCTTTCATCTCCACTGTTGTTCAGATTTTAGGTCTAGTGTAAATTGATAAATCTAGCTTTTTACTACCCTCTTTATATTAAAGTGATTGTAAAGGATACAATTTTCTCTTTTAAAAATAACAAACATGTTATACTTACCTGCTCTGTGCAATGGTGTTACACAGAGCAGCCCCAATTCTCCTCTTCTTGGTTCCCCCGCCAGTGCTCCTGTCTCAACCCCCCTCCCCCCCGGCCAAGTGTCCCTATAGCAAGCCGCTTGCTTTGGGGGCACTCAAGCAAGCTCACTCCCAAGCACTACTCTGTGTGACGATAAAACACAGAGCGGCTCGGCACCCCTGGTCACTCAATCTTTACTGGCAGTGAATGACAGCAGCAGGAGTCAATGGCTCCGCTTCTCTGTCTGAACCGATAAAGGGGAAAAATGCTGAGAGAGTTGCTGCTCTCCTGCACATTGCTGGATCGAGATCGGGCTTAAGTAAGTATAAAGTTGGGCTGGGAGTGAAGCTGCATGCTGAAGGTTTTTTACCTTAATGCATGGAATACATCTGCCTTTACAACCATAAATGTGCTGCTTATTTTTAACCAGCTCACCTCTAAAGCAATTTTTCACAACTTTAAAATCTGCATTTTTGACTAGAAAATTACATAAAACACCCAAAAATGTGTATATTTTATGATATCAGAGGCCCTGTGCAATAAAAAGCTTGTAGCTGCGTTTTATGTTGCACATAATTAGTGCAACTTTTTATAAAATCTATATCTTCATGTAAAGATACACTAAAATGAATTTAGCTGCACACAAACACAATTGTACAAAGTGGAGATTGTGACGTCACTGCTCCACCACTCCCTCCCCTCGTCCAATCAGAGAACGCTTTGCATTCATTCAGGGGATGCAAAGTGTTCTGTTTTCCAAATGGTGACCACCAGTAGCTTGATGAATCACTGTAGTCTATTAGCGCTGCTTACTACAGTGATTTCAAGCTTTCACAGGGATTCCACAGGTATGGCACATACGTACATTCATTGGTCCAACCTGTGGGTGGGGGGGGGGGGGGACAACTTCATAGGGATGTGAACTGGGAGGAGATAGGCTGAAGCTGCTCTTCATTTATAGATTTGGGCCATCGATTTTTTTTAAAATTGTCATACCTTAAATTGGTTCTAAAGGCAGAAGGTTTGTTTTATCTCATTGCATTCTATGCATTAATATAAAAAAAAGGTTCTGTGTGCAGCAACCCCCCTTTAGCCCCCCTAATATTTATATTAATATAAGATCCTTGGCTGTCCAGGACTCCCCATTGGCGCCCGCTGCTGTCAATCAAAGTTAGTGAGCCAATGAGGAGAGACAGGGCAGGGCTGAGCTGTGGCTCTGTTTCTGAATAGACACATTCAGGTGCCCCCACAGCAAGCTGCTTGCTGTGGGGGCACTCGGCAAGAGGGAGGGGCCAGGAGAGCTGGTGAGGGACCTGAGAAGGGGGGGATCTGGGCTGCTCTGTGCAAGACCACTGCACAGAGCTGGTAAGGGTGACATGTTTGTTATTTTTTAAACAAAAAAAACAAAAAACAAGACTTTAATATCACTTTAACTTCAAGTGGATTTCCACCCTCCCCCACATATTTTTTTGTATTAGGCCCCTTTCAGACGAGGCGGACTCCGCTTGCACGGAGCCGCCTCTGTCCGCCGGCTCAGCGGGAGATCTGTCTGTTGATCTCCGCTGAGCCGGCGGATGACAAGCCTCTCTCCGCTCACTGAGCGGGGAGGGGCTTGCGAGCGCCGCTGATCTCTATGGAGAGATCGGATGAAAACGGACAGTGTGTCCGTTTTCACCCGATCTCACCCGATCTCACCCGATCCGACGGATCTGGACGTGTGGTCCATACGTCTGCTTTTGGCGGATCGGACCGGATCGGATGTCAGCGGACATGTCTCCGCTGACATCCGACGCTCCATAGAGTAACATGGAGCGCCCGTTCAGATCCGCCGTCAAAACTGACAGGCGGATCTGAACGGGCCTTCCGTGTGAAAGGGGCCTTACATTCATGGACATGAACTGTGTTTTTGTATAAATAGTCACATAGCTTCCAATTTATTGTTGAAAGATTTATTGGATATCATTTTTACAAGCACTTTAATACCACTGTTATGTATGCATTGTTCACTTCATTTTAAATCATTGGTTCACTTTACTGAGACATAACACTTTATACTCTGACTACTGCAACTCCCTTCTCATTGGCCTGCCTCTCCATTGGCTATCCCCTTTTCAGTCTGTCATGAATGCTGCTGCCAGACTTATCCGCCTTACCAACCACTCAGTGTCTGCCAACCCTCTACTCCAATCCCTACACTGGCTCCCAATCACCCAGCAAATTAAATTCAAAATACTAACCACTAGGCTTGTGCAATCAGTTTTGTAACAAATCGAAATTCGGGCAAATTTTGAATCTTTCGGACATTCGGATGCATCCAAATGTCCGAATAAAAAAAATAACCAATTTCAACTAATATGAAAGAAATTATAGTGGATATAATGAATGAATTTGACATGATTTGGTAATCCGTTAAAGATCGAATGAAACAAAAGGTCAACTCAAAGTAAATCTTACAGTCCAATCAGCTGATTAATTTTGTGCTGGAGGTTGGATTACTGGCAAAGTGCATTCCTGAGAACTGAGTGAGAAGGGTGTTGTATTGTATTTGAGCAGAGGAGAAGAGATATTGTCATTGTGTATGTTAAAAAATTCAATAAACAAACGACTTTCCAAACTACGAATCATTATCATGAATATATATATATATATATATATACATATCGAAAACGAAATTATAGCGCATATAACGAATGAATTCAACATGATTCGAGATTCAGTAAAACGAATAGCGACACTACAGAAATAAAAATTATCCGAAAACTTATTACCGTAACATAACGAATATAACAGAACAAAATTATGTATTTTATGAATGACAACGAACCGAAACTAAACAAAATTTTCCGTCGTGCACAAGTCTACTAACCACAACATATAAAGGCATTCACAACTCTGCCCCGAGCTACATCACCAATCTTGTCTCCAAATATCACCCAAATCGTCCTCTGCGCTCTTCTCAAGACCTCCTACACTCAAGCTCTCTCGTCTCCTCTTCCCATGCTCATCTCCAGGACTTATCCAGAGCCTCTCCCATCCTCTGAAACTTGCTACCTCCACCGGTCCGGCTATCCCCTACTCTTGCTACCTTCAAGCGATCACTGAAAACTCATCTCTTCAAGAAAACCTATTACGTCTCCAACTAATCTTCTACCACTTCCATCAGCTCATTCCCCACAGTTACAAACTTTGGTACCACCTGCACCACCCTATTAGATTGTAAGCTCTTCTAAGCAGGGCCTTCTTAATCCTCTAGTATTTTATTGTATTATAACTGTATTGTCTCCTTTTTATATTGTAAAGCACTGCGTAAACTGTTGGCGCTATATAAATCCTGTATAATAATAATAATAATAATAATACCCAGTATTATTGCTGTATATGCACCAAGCCATATCATAACATTTAATCTTTTATTATATTAAGTCACTTTGCACAGGAATATCACACCATTTATATTATCTTTATTTTTTGACTCCATTCCTGGTCTTGAGTAGCAGCTGTTTCATCATTCTAGACCAGAGCAGAGATTTATACTTGAACACATTCTGTAACTTAAACATGTAGCAACTTTCGCATTTATATACATGAGCAGAAGCATCCAAACTACTACTTGTCACATTTTTCAGTACTATATCTACCACATCATTATCTTGTGAAATGGGAAATGTTGTTTTTCCAGGTCAAAGTTCAAACTGATTAGTCAAGCAAAGCAAAGTGTGTGTATGGGGGGGGGGGGGGGTTGACATATAAAAACAAATCCCATATTAATGGTTGTGTGCTGTGTTGAAAACAGAAGCCTACAATCCTAACAGTGCCCCTATTGTGGCATTCACAGTCCACTCTTTGTTTCATTGAGTGCTACATTTGTACATTGCCGAATTTCTTTCCATTTATGCAGATTTTTTAATACTGAAAACTTAGTAGATTTAGTCAATGGAACCCTGTCAGTGATGTAGTCATCATATATTGCAGTGATATAGATATATGTTTTAAGCCCCGTACACGCGATCGGACTTTCCGACGGGAAATGTTCGATGACAGGCTGTTGGCGGAAAATCTGACCATGTGTATGCTCCATCGGACAATTGTTGTCTGATTTTCCACAGACAAATGTTGGCTAGCAGGTTTTCAATTTTTCCGCAAACAAATGTGTGTACACAAGTCCGTCGGACAAAAGTCCAAAGTACAAACATGCATGCTCGGAAGCAAGGACGAGCCAGAAGCGTTCCGTCTTGTAAACTAGCTTTCGGAATGGAGAATTAACATTCATGACGTGGCAAATTATGAAATCTCGAAATGCAGCGCACAATTCTCTTCTTTAATGGGATAATATATCTCAAAAAATTCTGACAAATATCTTTTTTTATCTCATGGACAAAATGTGAGAAATAACCTAAATATCATAAATCATTCCATAAACACATACCACATACAATGCATATATCATTTGAGGAAAATATCCTTATAAAATAGTTTACTATTTGCCAATAAAAATAAAAAATGTCCCCGGATGTCAGTTTACAAATCTGGTCATACTAGGGTGCTTATTCTCCATATTGTATATGCAGACATATAGTCTATAGCAACCAATAAGATTCTTCCAAATAGCACGATATATGAAAAATATTATAATTTTTTTTGTAATTTTTTTAAGCATTTCAATCTGCCCTCTCCTGCACTCAGGGGTTGTTTTACTAAAGGCAAATAGACTGTGAACTTTGCCAAGTGCAGTTGCACTCTGAAAGTGCAGTTGCTCCAGAGCTTAGTAAATGAGCAGAAGGTCTGCTGACTTCCATCGTCCAATCATCTGCAAGCAAAAATGCTGTTTCTTTTTCCTTGTACGTGATTGGGTACTCTTTACAAAGTTACGCTTTACCTCATTTGCATCCCGCAAGTGCAAGTGCCTTTTGCAAATTGTACAGTCCATTTGCCTTTATTAAATCAACCCCTTTGTGTCTTTCTATTGACCATTGAAGTCACATTTGTTGGCCAATGTTTTGGTCACAATTTACATAATAGCATGCACTGGATTTTGGCATTCGTGAGGAACTTAAATATAGAAGGAAATTAACAGATCATGTATGCAGTCATATAGGGGGGTTAACTGCAATTTAACCACTTAAGCCCCGCACCATTTGACTTGCCAAAGACCAGAGCACATTTTGCGTTTCGGCACTGCACCACTTTAACTGACAATTGCGCGGTCGTGCGATGTGGCACCCATACAAAATTGACGTCCTTTTTTTCCCACAAATAGAGCTTTCTTTTGGTGGTATTTAATCACCTCTGCAGTATTTTTTGCGCTATAAACAAAAATAGAGCGACAATTTTGAAAAAAACGCATAATTTTTTACTTTTTTCTATAATAAATATCCCCAAAAAATATATAAAAAAACGATTTTTTTCCCTCAGTTTAGGCCGATGCGTATTCTTCTACATATTTTTGGTAAAAAAAATCGCAATAAGTGTTTATTGATTGGTTTGCTCAAAAGTTATAGCGTCTACAAAATAGGGGTTAGTTTTATGTCATTTTTATTATTGCTTTTTTTTTTTTTACTAGTAATGGCGGCGATCTGCGATTTTTATTGGGACTGTGACATTATGGCAGACACGTCGGCCAATTTTGACACATTGTCATTTTTACAGCATTCAGTGCTATAAAATTGCACTGATTACTGTAAAAATTACACTGGCAGTGAAGGGGTTAACCCCTAGCTGGTTAGGAAGGGGTTAAGTGTGTCCTAGGGAATGATTCTAACTGTTAAGGGGAGGGGCTGTGTGTGACACATCACTGATCCAAGCTCCCGATCACAAGGAGCTATGATCAGTGACACTGTCACTAGGCAGAACGGGGAGATGCTTGTTTACATTAGCATCTCCCCGTTCTTCAGCTCCGCAAGACGATCGTGGGTATCCCCACGGACATCGAGTCCGCGGGACCCGCGATCCTACTCATGGAGCTCCTGGCAGGGTCGCACGTGCGCCGTGACCACACAGCCACAAATTCAAAGGGACGTACCTGTACGCCCATTTGCCCAGCCAACGTAAATGTACCTGCGACGGTCGGCAAGTGGTTAATCAGCTGTGGACACTGGACATTAGGGATGGGCCCGGTGTTCGATTCGAACCCACGTTCGAATCGAGATCCGGGCGTTCGCCCGCTCGGCGAGCCCAGAACTATTTGGGCCGTTCGCATCACATTCGTGTGATGCGAGCGGCCCGCAATGCATTGCGGCCGGAGCAGTGCATTGCTGGCTGATGATTGGCCAAGCATGCACTGTGACCCCGCATGCTTGGCCAATCACAGCGCCGGCAGCGAGGAGAGCAATAATTGGCTACAGGCAGGATGCCTGTAGCCAATTAAAGCTCAGGGGCTTTAGTACACGCCCCACTGTATAAAAGGCCGCCGCGCCGTCGGCCCAGTGCACATGTGTTCCGGCTTTGATAGAGTGAATAGGCAGTCTGCTGATTGATTCATTCATTGCTAAACCATTGCTGATTCATTCAATACTGATCATTTCTGCTGATTGCACTGCTGAGTGTGACATTATCTGCTGCTGGGGATTAGTCTGGTGTGTGCGTGCTGTTAGTACAGCATTGCAGTAGCACCAATTGCAGTGCTGTTAGTACAGCATTGCACCCTAACTTTCTGTCCCAACCTTCTGTCCCATCCCAGGCAGGCAGGCAGGGATTTATAGGAGGCTAGTGTGTGTGTGTGTCAGCACACATAGGAGCTAGTGTGTGTGTGTCAGACTCAGCACACATAGGAGCTAGTGTGTGTGTGTGTGTCAGCACACATAGGAGCTAGTGTGTGTGTCAGCACACATAGGAGCTAGTGTGTGTGTGTCAGCACACATAGGAGCTAGTGTGTGTGTGTCAGACTCAGCACACATAGGAGCTAGTGTGTGTGTGTGTGTCAGCACACATAGGAGCTAGTGTGTGTGTCAGCACACATAGGAGCTAGTGTGTGTGTGTCAGCACACATAGGAGCTAGTGTGTGTGTGTGTCAGCACATATAGGAGCTAGTGTGTGTGTCAGCACACATAGGAGCTAGTGCAGTAGCACCAATTGCAGTGCTGTTAGTACAGCATTGCACCCTAACTTTCTGTCCCAACCTTCTGCCCCAACCTTCTGGACCATCCCAGGCAGGCAGGGATTTATAGGAGGCTAGTGTGTGTGTGTGTGTGTGTGTGTGTGTCAGCACACATAGGAGCTAGTGTGTGTGTGTGTCAGACTCAGCACACATAGGAGCTAGTGTGTGTGTGTGTGTCAGCACACATAGGAGCTAGTGTGTGTGTCAGCACACATAGGAGCTAGTGTGTGTGTGTGTGTCAGCACACATAGGAGCTAGTGTGTGTGTGTCAGACTCAGCACACATAGGAGCTAGTGTGTGTGTGTGTGTCAGCACACATAGGAGCTAGTGTGTGTGTCAGCACACATAGGAGCTAGTGTGTGTGTCAGCACACATAGGAGCTAGTGTGTGTGTGTGTCAGCACACATAGGAGCTAGTGTGTGTGTGTCAGACTCAGCACACATAGGAGCTAGTGTGTGTCAGCACACATAGGAGCTAGTGTGTGTGTCAGCACACATAGGAGCTAGTGTGTGTGTCAGCACACATAGGAGCTAGTGTGTGTGTGTGTGTCAGCACACATAGGAGCTAGTGTGTGTGTCAGCACACATAGGAGCTAGTGCAGTAGCACCAATTGCAGTGCTGTTAGTACAGCATTGCACCCTAACTTTCTGTCCCAACCTTCTGCCCCAACCTTCTGGACCATCCCAGGCAGGCAGGGATTTATAGGAGGCTAGTGTGTGTGTGTGTGTGTGTGTGTGTGTGTGTGTCAGCACACATAGGAGTTAGTGTGTGTGTGTGTGTCAGACTCAGCACACATAGGAGCTAGTGTGTGTGTGTCAACACATAGGAGCTAGTGTGTGTGTCAGCACACATAGGACCTAGTGTGTGTGAGTCAGCACACATAGGAGCTACTGTGTGTGTGTCAGACTTTGCCAGGAGACTTCCTGGTGACTTGAGTAGTGAGTACTACTTTGAGGCACAAGTTTAATAGATGTTGCCCTGAAGTAGTACAGGAACCTTTTCTGAAGTCGGAGCAACTTTAGTAGTGCTAGTTAAGACAGCTCTTATTGACTAACACGGTTCGGTTCGCACCAGAACTTGCGTACATGCAAAAAATATGTACAATCACGCGAACACCGTTAAAGTTTATGGGACACGAACATGAAAAATGTAAAGTGATAATTTTAAAGGCTTATATGCAAGTTATTGCCATAAAAAGTTTTTGGGGACCTGGGTCCTGCCCCCGGGGACATGTATCAATGCAAAAATATTTTTTAAAAACTTCAGTTTTTTCGGAAGCAGTGATTTTAATAATTTGAAACAATGAAAGTAAAACAATAAAAATGAAATATTCCTTTAAATATCATGCCTGGGGGGTGTTTCCTGTGTTTAGAACAGTATCACAGCAAAATTACATTTCTAAAGGAAAAAATGTAATTTAAAACGACTCGCGGCTGTAATGTATTGTCAGGTCCCAGCAATATAGATGAAAATAATTGAAAAAAACTGCATGGGTCCCCCCCTCCAGTTCATTACCACGCCCTTTGGGTCTGGTATGGATATTAAGGGTAACCCCGCACCTAAATTTAAAAAAAAAAATTTGTGGGGGTCCCCCCAAAATCCATACCAGGCCCTTCAGGTCTGGTATGGATTTTCAGGGGAACCCCAAGCCAAACATTTTTTAAAAATGGCATAGGGTTCCCCCCCAAAATCCATACCAAACCCTTATCTGAGCATGCAACCTGGCAGGCTGCAGGAAAAGGGGGGGGACGAGAGAGAGCGCCCCCCCGAACCGTAGGCTTCAGTCAGCGGGAGCCTCCCATGGAGGTGGAGTTTTTTCCATTTTTTTTTAATAGGGTCGTCGGACACTGTGAAAATAAATAGACATCGCGGGACAGTTTTTATTTTTTAATAACGGACTTGTCCCAAATTGTCTACTGTAATTTTTAACATTTTGACACTTTTTTGGATGAATGTGTAGGGGTACAATGTGCCCAATACCCATTCACATAGCGGGGGGGGTCCGGGATCTGGGGGTCCCCTTGTTAAAGGGGGCTTCCAGATTCCGATAAGCCTCCTGCCCACAGACGTCCACAACCACTGGGCAAGGGTTGTGTGGATGAGGCCCTTGTCCCCATCAAGGTGCTTTGGGGGGACCTCAAAGCATCCTCCCCATGTTGAGGGCATGTGGCCTGGTACAGTTCAGGAGGGGGGGCGCTCTCTCATTTTTTCGATGATTTTCATCTATATTGCTGGGATTCGACAATACATTACAGCCGTGAGTAGTTTTAAATGGCATTTTTTCCTTTAGAAATTTAATTTTGCTGTGGTATTGTTCTAAACACGCAAAAAATGTGCTACTTTACAGGCATACTATAGACATTGTTTCACTTTAAGCATTATTAAAACCACTGCTCCCGAAAAAACTTTAGTTTTTAAAACTTTTTTTTGCATTGATCCCAGATCCGCAAACACTTTTTATGGCAATAAATTGCATATAAGCCTTTAAAATTAGCACTTTTGGTTTTTCATGTTAGTGTCCCATAGACTTTAACAGCGCTCCGAAGCTTTCGAATTTGCCGCGAATGCTTCATATTGTACGATGTTCGGCGAACATTCTTACGCTCGACTCCAACGTCGAGCTCATCCCTCATTAGGTGTATGGCGTATTTCTCTGTGCCTGCATTGGAATGCTGAAGCCTGTTCATATAGATGTTAACCTGGGAGAATGGTTTATAGGGCAATAAGGAAGAGGCACCCATTGCTGCAAAAACTATGAGTGGCTAAACAGTTTAAGGGTCATGGTCTCATTAAATGGTGAATTACAAATGCACTCAGTTAAAAAAGATGTTGAGCAGACATTGGAATTTCTACTGTGCACTTAACAAATAAGAACAGATGGCAAGAATCACATTCAAGATGCAAGAAAAGTGGTGCTCTGCACTAAGCATGCACACATAATAGTATACACTAAAAATGACACCCAGCATACAAGACAAGTAAAAAGTGGTAACGTGCAGTGTCCATACAAATCGAATATGTACAGATACTGAGAATTACACCCAGTATATAGAAAAAGAAAAGTGCTACCGTGCAGCAACCATACATACAGAATAGTAATAGATACTGAAATGTATACACCGCAGAGAAAAATGAACATAAACAAAACTTTATCCACTGAGTACAACAATAAATAAATACGACTGTGCATTATGCAAATGTAACCTTTTTAGAAATGTAGCACTGACCCCCGAAGGAGCTGCTGTGAATTTTATGGGCTTACCAATTACCTCCTCCTTGTAGCTCGTCGTTCGTTGTCTAGGGGTTCCCAGGCAGGGGCGTAACTAGAAATCATAGGGCCCCATAGCAAAATGTTGTATGGGCCCCCGCCCCCTGCAAATAGCCCCCCCACGAAAAAAATGAACTAATGCCACCGAACAACAGATTTCCACACTCATGTGGCACAGTACCTAGGCATTGGCAACAGCTTATATTAATTTTGAACAACAAAGTATGCAGTATACTGTATGCAGCCCCTGAAGGACACACATTGCTGATCTCCATGCCTTCTAACCAATTTATGTTCTGTTATATAAAATGAAATAGTTCAACTCACCATAATGCAGAATCAGTGGGAGCCCAGAGCGTGTGCCACTTGCCACCTTCGCCGGCCACCAGATGCAGATTGTCAATTGTCACACGTTGCAGAATGTCACCTGCCACACATAATGGATTGTCACTTTCCATGTCACCTGCCACACATTACTGATGGTCACTTGCCACGTCCCGGGTTGTCACTTGCCACGTCACTTGCCACACATTACAAATTGTCACTTGCCATGTCACGGATTTTCACTTGCCACGTCACCTGCCACACATTACGGATTGTCACTTGCCATGTCCTGGGTTGTCACTTGCCACGTCACCTGCCACACATTATGGATTGTCACTTGCCACGTCCTGGATCGTCACTTGCCACACATTACGGATTGTCACTTGCCACATCACCTGCCACACGTTGCGGATTGTCCACTTGCCACGTTGCCTGCCACCAGATGCAGATTGTCACTTGTCACATGTTGCGGAATGTCACCTGCCACATGTTGCGGATTGTCCACTTACCACATCACGGATTGTCACTTGCCACGTCACCTGCCACACATTATGGATTGTCACTTGCCACGTCCCGGGTTGTCACTTGCCCCGTCACCTGCCACATTACAGATTGTCATGTCACGGATTGTCACTTGCCACGTCGCCTGCCACACATTACGGGTTGTCACTTGCCACGTCGCCTGCCACACAGTAGGGGTTGTCACTTGCCACGTCACCTGCCACACATTACGGGTTGTCACTTGCCACGCCGCCTGCCACACATTAGGGGTTGTCACTTGCCACTTCGCCTGCCACACATTACGGGTTGTCACTTTCCACGTCGCCTGCCACACATTAGGGGTTGTCACTTGCCACGTCGCCTGCCACACATTACGGGTTGTCACTTGCCACTTCGCCTGCCACACATTACGGGTTGTCACTTGCCACGTCGCCTGCCACACATTACGGGTTGTCACTTGCCACGTCGCCTGCCACACATTACGGGTTGTCACTTGCCACGTCGCCTGCCACACATTACGGGTTGTCACTTGCCACGTCGCCTGCCCCACATTAGGGGTTGTCACTTGCCACGTCGCCTGCCACACATTACGGGTTGTCATTTGCCACGTCGCCTGCCACACATTACGGGTTGTCACTTGCCACGTCGCCTGCCACACATTAGTGAGGCAGGCGTGGCAATCAAAACAGCAAGCCGAACCCTGCATCTTAAATACCCCTTCCCAGACTACATAGCGGGGCCAGACGCGCCCACTGATTGGCTCTGAGAAAGATTGGTACCTAACACGTCTAACCAGGCTTGGTTCTCAGCCTGTCACAGGTGCCTCACTGAACGGCAGAACTTCAGTACAGCCCAGCCAAACAGATGCCAAAGTAAAAAACTGTACAATTAACCCCCAGAACTCTGCTACAGTTCTGGAAAAACAAAATTTGCATTATAGCGCAAGTGTAGGCACTACAGAAACATTACCAAAATTGCAAAATATGGTCATTGTGGTTCTCTGGAATCAAGGGAGATTTGTAAAAAAAATTAAAAAAAAAACAAGGTGACTCCCTGAATTTTGGAGTTGACATGACTATGTTCAATAACCTTCAGGTACTGACTGTACTACTTTGAACACATACGTAGGTTTTGCCTTGCTAAATTTGCCACCTTTTCTGGGAAAAAAAAATGGCCTTATTATCTCTTTTCTATAAACAGTGGAACAAGGCCAGGGGACAACCCTATGCCTCGCCTGCCAACTGACTGCAAAAGCTTTAGTCTCCACCTTGTATTTGCTTTAGGTCCCATAGTTCTGTTGAGATACCTCTACCACCCAGTATACATATAGGCATATGGTGCCCGTTTTTTGCTCAGTCCCATTTGGGTTGATTTACTAAAGGCAAATAGACTGTACATTTTGCAAGTACAGTTGCACTCTTTTTCCCCAGAGCTTAGTAAATGTGGTAAAGCTCTGCTGATTTCCATCATCCAATCAAGTACAATCAACATTTTTTTTTAATTTTCCTTGCACCTGAATGAGTATTCTTTACAAATTAAAGCTGGGCCACATTCACAAAACTCTGGGGAAAATTAGTGAAACTGCACTTTCAAAGTCCAAATTCCATTTGCTTTTAGTAAATTAACCCCATTTTGTCTAAAACTGGTGTCCACAAAAAATGCTGCATTCATTATGCTTACCAGTCACTCCCAACACCGTCCGCTGACCGATAAGAATGAAATGATCCAGGCATTCTAGCGAAGCAAGATAAGTTATATTAGTATGACGTGAATGACAGCCATGGAAAATATTTAGCACAACTGATAATCATAAGATCCGGCTAACATCTTGCTGTCTGCACCTTTAGACAAGCTCAGAATGTGATGTAGACCTACGGTAATCTCTGTACACACAGTTTTATAAAAATTATAATTGGTTTCAAATAAAAGCTTGATGACAGCTGGGCTACTGAATTGTTTGCCACAGGAGTAATAATTATTTGGAGAATGAAAAGGTTGTTCAGAATCATATGCATGGTATTAAAAAGTTGAATTATATCAGATCCAAAGCCTTGATTACTCTCAAATGCTTTGAAAGTAAATCTGAAACACCTTTCACCTAGTTGTACCAACATGATAATTATGACTCTTCGCCTAGTAACCTTTAGCTAATGACATCACTTCTTACAACGTGTGCAGGTCAATATTCCTGCAACCTCCTACGCTATTCATGCTCTGTTAATTTTAGACAGTCTTTACTCTTTTCATGATAGGGTTCTTGAAGCAGAACTTTGGTTAAAAGGTAATCCGTTCTTCACTTTTTAGCAGTTGTGCATGCGCTATAATATTGGTGTCCAACTTAAAAGGGCCCAAGGGCCACATTTGTATCCACAAGTGGAGTGTGCAGACGCATCTAATCAGCCTTTTGTTTTCCAATTTCCAATTTTAAAGGTTAATGCAATAGACATAATAGGGCTCTTTCACACAGGCAGCCGGGTGTGGCAAAAACAGGCAGATGAGCCACGGTTTTACCATTTGTGGGTGGGTGCTGCATGGTGCAGTGGCAATAACATACACACAGTCCACATGCAATTAGTATTGAATTAAAGGCAAAACAGCTCACAGCAAACCCGATGGGAGAAGACCCAGGTACATTTCCAAGTTACCCATGTGGGAAGTATCCTTAAAGTAACATTAAAGCTTCAGCTTTTTTTTCTATTAAAATAATAAACGTGTTATACTTACCTGCTCTGTGAATGGTTTTGCACAGAGCAACCCCGATCATCCTTTTCTGGGGTCCCATGTCAGTGCTCCAGGCTCCTCCTCTTCAGCGAGTGCCCCCGTAGGGGCACATTAAGTCCCCTGGTATGAGCAGAATTACCTGAGGTAAGGGATGCCGCATTGTCCACAGAGGAACTGTGTCCCCCCTTTGTCGGGTAGGAATGAATAGGCAGAAGTTATGAAGTTCCCCAAGTCCTACCAGCAGGGAACCGTAAGACAAAAAAACAACACAACTCTTGACACTAGGAATCCTCTTATGCCGCGTACACACAAAGGGACTATCCCGCGGGATTGTCCGCTGGACTCGAGTCCGCCGGACAATCCCCTCGTGTGTGGGCGCCGGCGGACTTTTTGGCGCCAAAAGTCCGGCGGACTAGGTTTTAAGTTTTGTTTTAAAATTATCCGCTGGACTTGGCAGTTCGGCGGACAATCCCACTGTTAGTAGGCTAGTCCGCCGGACTTTTGAAATGAACAGACTTGCCGCTCATCGGAAAGTCTGTTCATTTAGCACGTGACTTCAGGTAGACGGAGCTAGCGAAGGCAGTGAATGCCACAGCGCTAGTCCCGTCACCTGGCATGGATTTAAAGGGAATCCCCACGCCGAAAAAACGGCGTATAGGTCCCCCCCAAATCTATCTCAGACCCTGATCCGAGCACGCAGCCCGGCAGACCAGGAAAGGGGTGGGGACGCCTCCTGAACCATACCAGGCCGCGTGCCCTCAACATGGGGGGTGCCCTGGGGAAAGGGGGGCCGTGCGGCTCCCCCACCTCAAAGCACCTTGTCCCCATGTTGATGAGGACAAGGGCCTCTTCCCGACAACCCTGGCCGTTGGTTGTCGGGGTCTGCGGGCGGGGGCTTATCGGAATCCGGGAGCCCCCTTTAATAAGGGGGCCCCCAGATCCCAGCCCCCCACCCTATGTGAATGAGTATGGGGTACGATGTACCCTTACCCATTCACCTAAGGTGTAAAGTGTAAAGAAAAAAAACACACAATTTAAAAAAAATATTTTATTGCACTGCTCCGGGGGTCTTCTTCCGTCTTGGGGGGTCTTCTCGCCAGACTCCTCCGCTATTTACCTAGCTCTTTTACCGAGCAGAGGAGGCCGGCTACCTTCTTCGTCGCCGACGCCGTCGTCTGGGGGTCTCGATCCGCCTTCGGGGGTCTTCCGGGGTCTTCCGGGGTCTCTTCTGTTCTTGCCGCGGTCGTCGTTTTCCGCGCCGCCGGCACCGCCTTCTTCTTCTTCTTCTTCTTCTTCTTCTTCCTCTTCTTCTTTTTCCGATGTTGACCCGTCGCTGTCTCTGGCCGGAATGCCAGAGCCGCGCTGTGCTGGGACTTATATAGGGACAAGGGGACAGGGTCACATGCTCATGTCACATGGTGACCCCGCCCCCCTGTGATGTCACAGTCCCAGCATCCTTCAGGGATTCCCCAGGGCACCCCCCATGTTGAGGGCACGCGGCCTGGTATGGTTCAGGAGGGGGGGGCGCTCGCTTGTCCCCACCCCTTTCCTGGCCTGCCGGGCTGCGTGCTCGGATAAGGGTCTGAGATGGATTTGGGGGGGACCCCCACGCCGTTTTTTCGGCGTGGGGATTCCCTTTAAATCCATGCCAGGTGACGGGGCTAGTGCGGTGGCATTCACTGCCTTCGCTAGCTCCGTCTACCTGCAGTTACGTTCTAAATGAACGGATTGCTCCGTGTGTGGGCAAGTCCGTTCATTTTCCCGCAGACTTTTTCCCACAGATTGTCCGCCGGAGAAGTCCGGGCGTGTGTGGGCAAGTCACACGCTCGGATGTCCGGGCGTGTGTGGGCAAGTCCCCCCTCGGAAAGTCCGGCGGATTGTCCGCCGGACTAGGTCCGACGGACAAAGTCCGAACGTGTGTACGCGGCATTAGTTATACATACAGTTCGGACCTTAATATAAATATAAATAATTTTCTCCTAAGGGTAGTCTTGGTCCAAGATACCTAATTATGCAGAGAAAAGACAATCAAAAAAGCACACACTAAAAACATTAAATATAAGTATATATATATATATATATATAAACACTCAAAAAGGTGCATCTCATTCAGTGAATCCCCAACGGTCCAGGGGCCCAAGGGGGACACCCCAAATCCAAATATGGAAAAGAGAATAGAAGAAAAGTGCCTAAGATGGAACATCTTATCCAGAAGACACTAGTCTAGATTATATAGTACCAAGTCTGCATTGCTCCCCTGTAAACAGGAGGAGGGAGCACTGTGAGCGGAAGAATGATCTACTGCTGCACCTTCCCTGTCCAATCAAATGCTGGCACCAAGGAAGTCATCTATCTTTATTGCTTATCTGCAGCACTGAAAAGTCAAATCAGCAGCCAGGTCTGTATAACAGGGCTGTGTTATTATCAGGATTGGATGTACAGAAAAACAAGTCCTTTGAAAGGTAAGACAGTCAACATATACAATATGCATTGTAACTGTGTAGTTATCTGGTTGCCTGAGAACATTCTAGTTTTAGGACAGCGCAGTCTTTACATGATTACATTAGAAGCTAATGATTGCTTTTACCTTGCTACTTATAATTGCTGTTTAAAGGTCAGGCCGTTGTTGTTAGTAAGAACAGATGGCAGTTGACGTTGGATAGCCATCTTCCATCTCCTATTGCAGTCATTCAATATAGAAGTTCAGACATCTAGATCTTTACAGGTATATTTATATACACCTACTAGGCCAACCTGTAAGTGGGGGTACCTTGTAGGACTAAGCTGTGTTGTGTTGTAGGCGAGGTCTACTTGCCCTTCACGTGGGGGTACCTTTTTGCACAGAGCACGCTTATCAAAGCCCAGGACCAAGCAGAGACTGCAGTCATGTGTGTAGCACCCTGGTCCTAAACAGGGATGCTCATAAATTTAGTTTGCTAAGTGGTAACTAGCCTGGCTAATTGTTAGGGTGATCCACTGACTTTTCCCCTAAACCTGAATTTGGTGCATCTCTCTTCTGTCACTAGGTGGCCTGTGGCATTGGAAAGACAAGGGCATAGTGAATTTGGGTTAGGAGTGGATAGGTTGTCCCAGCCAATTGGTAGAAGTCTCTTTTGTCCATGGCCTTCTGGGAGAGCCTATTTATTTGTGAGGAGTCAGGTGATCGGGGGGTGCTGTGGCACTTGGATGGCTGTCTGGGTGGATGTGTGTTGTATTGCTCCTGGTTGCTAGGCCAGAAGCCCAAGGCCTATCCGGTAGAACCTGGCTGCTAGGCTGTCTGAGACCTATCCAGGACTGTGAGAAGCAGAGCAGGGTTGGGGCTTCAGGTCAGGAGCCTAACCAAGTTGCAGAGGTTCAGCTGGACAGGGAACCGAATGTTGCCAGAGGTGAAGGAAAAACAGTTGCCATAAGGGACGACCACTCCTGTTACCAGAGGCAAGTGAGGATCAAGGTCAGAAGTAATGGAGAAACAGTTGCCACCAAGGGACAACCACTCCTGTTATCAAAGGCTAGTGCATGAAGTCTGAAGAAGTACCAGAGCAGCCTTTTTCCTTAGCTGGGGACGGTGAAGAAGTGGGAAAGCTTCAGCAGAGTCAAGTCAGGGACCCAGCACTGGCAAAGGGAAAATCCAGGACTTTGAGTGGAGTGCACAGTCTTGCGAAATGCGGCTGCATTCACATCATAACACATCATCAAATGTACAAAAATGGAGAACAGAAATACAAAGAATTTGAATGAACTGCACTACCCTATATAAGCCTCTAAGCAGGTGCAGCAAGCAAGTCTGCCACTAGGTGTCCCAGAGTAGTGACTGGTAACAGAAAGCAGTGTCATCAGGTGCGAAGTCCGTTTTAGATAGAGCCCTTTCTAAAGTGATGTCATGGGTGTGTCAGTGCCCACGTACAGTACAGTATAGTCCGGGTTGGGAGGAGCCCTAGGGCAGTTGGGGCATGGAAGCCAGAGACCCCACTATCAGGCAATTTTAGCCAGCAAGTGGATACCCTGGACAGGCCTGGAGGCCAGAGAGTGGTAGACCTGCACCCAGAAGAGCTGGCTGTAGGCTTCCTGACCCTTATGGAGGTGGGGGCTAGTGTGGGCTTGCGAAAGACCTTTTAGGCCAGGCCAAGAGTATGCTGGAGTGAGGCTATCCCTCTGGAGGGTCCCGGGAGAGGTGTACCCATGGAGTGTTACTGCAGAGATCCCATCTCAGCAAGTCATAATGACCCTGGGTGGAGGGAGACTGTTTAAGGAAAGATGGCTTACCAAACGTGTTGCATGATGCTTTCACATATGACTACTGTGGACTGTCCACTAAATGTGATTGACAATAGACTGTCAAGTGACCCCACATAGTATGTTAATGTAATGTGACTGTTTGTGTGAATCTTCTAAGTTCCAACTGTAAAGTGCAGCAACCCTATCTTTGTGTGGACATTCCTTCTTTTGGGGATATAACGGCCGGGCATGTTGGGAGGAGGTCTCCGGCATGGGGTAGGCACAAGTGTAATGCCTGCATTTATCTAACAAGTTCTTGTGGTAAAACCACAGCAGAGGGTTAAAGCCTCAAATAGGAGGGTTGTTTTTCTAGCAGGAGAGGAAGAGTGTCAGGGACGCTTGGCATCCAAGCCTACCCTTACATACCTGCTCGAAAAACACACCCCTTCAATTTAAAAAACAGTATTTTTTTTAAAGAAAATTTTGCCTTAGTATTTGAAAGAGCAAATTGGAGATTTTATGCTTTGCTTTTATGCGGCAGTACAAATGATAATTTTTTTTTAAGTTTCACCAAAATCGCTCGGCTTAACCCTAATACTCAACATCCATAGCTAAATGAAAACCAGAAACCCTTGTCAGGTGGACTGTGCTCCCTGTAGGATTTTAAAGCTTAACTTTCAATTGTGATTGAAGTTCAGTTGCTGAGTTGAGTGATATTTACACTGCTGTATACAGTATATAGACGATAGGAACTCAGTACCTCTAACACAGTGTAGCTTTTGAAGCTCGTTTGGGTAACCTTGGTAAACATCACTATGCAAAGCTAAGCTGTGTTAGATTTTTTTTTTTTTTCCAAGAACTGAGAATTTAACAAGATGATGATAGACATCCCATATTCCGTATGTCTGCCTGAATGTCTGCAAAACTCTTCAGGTGTGGTCTTTTTTTTCAGGAGATTCTTATACAAAATACTTTATTTGTATTAATTGTCTCTGTATTGGTAATATCATAAAGTAGTGTTTGTACCTTTAGGCTTTTTTTTAAATTTTTTATTATTATTTTTTAAGAAAAAGGGCTCACATGTCACCTCTCTCAAAATGAGTCCAAAAACAAAAGATTTATTCCTGTTTATTTTTAGTAAATGGGGTTGGATCTGAAACATCGGCCTTTTTATTGCTGTTTTTGTGTTTCTGCCCTACTTCATGGTATCATGAGGTTGGGAATTGAGGAAAATCTCCACAATGGAATCACACCAATAAAAAACTGGCAGAAGATATAACCCATTTTATTTTATTCAATACAAAAATACAAAATATGTTCTAGCCTCCCTCTCTGCCCTAGACTCCCCTATCTCATCTCTAGCTCCCTACTCGGTAGGTGAGCAAGCTCCTTTCCTCTAGCCTCACCTTTCCACCTAACTTTCTTCTGGTTTACGCTCCTTTTATCCTTTTTAGTTCAGTCTAGGCTGTATATTGCATCACATTTGGATATTTCCAACAACAAGCTCCCATTGAACATTTGTTGTCGGAAAATCCTATCGTGTGTACAGGGCCTAAGAAGCTTGTTATTTAAAAAATAATTAAAAAAAATAACCTTTAACCACTTACCCACTGGGCAGTTAAACCCCCTTCCTAACCAGACCAATTTTCAGCTTTCGGTGCTCTCACACTTTGAATGACAATTACTCATGCAACACTGTACCCAAATTCATTTTTCCCCACAAATAGAGCTTTCTTTTGTGGTATTTAATCACCGCTGGGTTTTTTACTTTTTGCGCTATAAATCAAAAAATACTGAAAATTTGGTAAAAAAATAAAATAAAATTCTTTGTTTCTATTAAAAATTATTGCAGAATATTGGCGAGTATTGGCAGAGTATTGGCGAGTATTGGCAGAGTATTGCAGTGTTGCACAGTGGTGGCAGAGTATTGCACAGTGGTGGCAGAGCATTGCACAGTGGTGGCAGAGCATGGCACAGTGGTGGCAGAGCATGGCACAGTGGTTGCAGAGCATTGCACAGTGGTTGCAGAGTATTGCACAGTGGTGGCAGGCAGAGCATTGCACAGTGGTGGCAGAGCATTGCACAGCGGTTGCAGAGTATTGCACAGTGGTTGCAGAGCATTGCACAGTGGTTGCAGAGTATTGCACAGTGGTGGCAGAGTATTGCAGGCACTGACCAGCGCTGTGGGCACTACACATCCAGCCCACAGCGCTGGTCCCATCTCTCCCCCTTTCCGCTTCTCCCCTCTCACTGTACCGATCGGTACAGAGAGGGGAGGGAGGAACCGGCGTCATGACGTGACGCCGGTTTGTGTACATGTGATCGCTCCCTCACTTGACGGAGCGATCACGTGGTAAACGGCTGTTTACCATGATCCATGATCCGTGATGCGCCGGGTCACGGATGCCCCCCATGGGGCGCGGGAGCAAGCTTCTGGGAGAACGTCCACTTAGAACAAGCCGACCGCGCTGTAGACGTCTTTCGGCTATGGCGCGGTCGGCATGTGGTTAATGTCCCCAGCCTGTGATAGACTAGGTAAGGCAGATGCAAAGCTCTCACAAGCTCTCAAAAAATAAAAAAATAAGCATACCAGACTGTTGAGTGATTCAGTATGTTGGGATACACCTAGAATTAAAGTGGACAAACAAATTCAAATAATGGTACTATAGTTAGAGGGCCATCATTTTCAGCACTGTGACCCCCACTCTATATACTATACTGAATATCTAGATGCATTTAAAATCAATTATATGAGCAAATTCTTTTATATTCTCATATAATTGCTAATACAAAACTGTCTCTTCAAATTCAAATTCTACTGTTTTCACTATAATTTTTATGTTCCTTTATTTAGATGAATTTCTGAAGAAATGCCAAAAAACAGAAGCAGACAAATACAGTCTCTTTAAAAAAAAAAAAAAAAAAAAGAGAGATTTTTCCCTTCAAGAAAGCCAAAACCTTCAGCCAATTCTGACATTGCTTGGATGACAGTTTTCCACAAAGCGAAAAACAAGTTACAATCTGTGCGCAGTAAAATAAAATATTGTTTTCAACAAAGTCAGTAGGAATGAATAATTGCCTTCTAACTTTAAACATTTTTAGAAAGAATTAATCAATCTGCTTTTTTTTATTTTACACATACAGCAAATCTACAATTTAATACTCTCCTTCCCATCTTAAAAACATGTCAAAGTACTACTGACCCTCTCTATGCTCCATTGCTGCTTCTATGGTTCCTTGCTCTACCTCTTGTTCGCCAGTTTGAATGATGTCCAGAACCTATTACTATATCCCATTTGTCTCTTACATAACATGCTTTAGCTTATGGGTCAATCTCTAAGTTGTTGTGCATTTCTCCTCTGCTCCTAACAGAGAGCTAGGACATACTGTAGGCATTACTGAGACTGGAACTCGCAACCTGCACTGACCACTGTTCCCATACTCAGAGTCACTGAAAGATACAAGAGGGCCTAAGGCCAAGGAATATTTAGATGGGCCTCAGCCACCTTTGTAAAGAAAAAAATGATGTTAACATTTTATACATAGACAGGACTGGATGAATAAAAGTTAAAGCTGGACTTTTCATACTACTAGTCATACAGATAGAAACAGTTGAAATACATACAGTATACTGCACGTGAACTACTTATCTGCCAAATAAATTGCCATTTTATTCATCTAGTCTGGTGATCCAGGTGTTCTTGCCAGATCACGATTACAGGTACTAGACCTTGCAGTCTACACTGCAGTTAAGCCACGTATCTTGGTTCAGGTCTAATGCAGGCCATACATGGGTCAAATTCTGAAAACATTTTCTTTCGAAAATCTGAAATTTTTTGCATTTTGTGATCGGATGGTGCCACCATTCATTTCAAAATTTGCCCAACCAAGCTTTCAATTTCACCTCATGTTGCTACAGAAAATAATTTGCATGGCTGGGAATCTTCTTTTCTGTCCGAGAATTTTCTTTTCTTGTGCTCATGCACATTTCTTTTTCAATTATATAAAAAAGAAAAAGGGGGAATGTATATCTCCATATACTGGGACTTTAGATGAAGCGCACAAGGAAAGGGGGGGGTGGTGCGCCTCCATCCCTATTTTGAATACAAAAAATTAGAAAGAGTGTGGGACTTTAATTGAGGCTGGACTCAAACATTAGATCCATGTACAATTAAATATTTAATGTACATTGGTTGTCAACTTACACAACATGGTGTGTGTCAAACAGTAATTAAATACATATACAGAACGTCTTTAAAGATACATAATATACATATAATGAAATATAAAAACATAATTGCCATAGTAAGGAAAAGTTTTGCATATTAGATAAATGCAACTAAAATATACAGTCGGGATTCGTAGAGATAGGGGTGAGGGTGGGGGGGGAAAAAAAAATCCCCACAAGCTCGACGCGTTTCGTCGGTTAACCGACTCATCAGGAGCGGGTGATCATGTCTGTAAATGAATAATAATAAAAAAGTACTTAGTCGCCAAAACGTCAAAATATGGGAAATATCCCATGGAGTACAGAATATATAGGGATTATATGTATAATGGACCAAAAAGACAAAAAAGTAATAAAGTCCACAAACCTAGATCCCACTAGGACAGTGGGCCCCAACGGTCCCGCAAAGTAGGAGCAGCCCAGTCGAACCACACCCGGAGCTGAGGTAGATGCGCCCACACACAGCAGGCCACACATCGGAGGATCCCCAGCCAACATTAGAGTAGGTATATGGGGTATTGAGCCTATTCTTGGCAAACAATCTGTAGAGTATTTAAAAAAATATTTATAAGAAGATCTTAATAAATGGTACATCCGGCTGTACTAACTGGCTAGGAAGGTGAATGGGGTGAAGTATGTGTAAAAGAAAAAGCTGAGTGGGGTGAGTAAATAAGTGTGAAGTGAGATATGGATGTGAGGAAAAAAGGGGGTGATAGTTTGTTGAGAAAATGTATATAAGAAAATAAGTTAGTGATAAAAAGGATATGTGTGTGCAAGTGTAAAAAACAAACAAAAAGTAAAGTGTGTGAAAAGATATGGCATGTGATGTTACCTTGTGTTGGCCAATGTAGGTAGTGCCTGTGCGATACAGCGAGCAGTACAAGCCGGTTGTCCAGTACGTGGTGGATGGGGACCTCCGAGGGGGCCAGCTATATAGGGCGCACCCAACCAACGTCACGTAGGCACGGTGGCGGGCGGGGAGAGCACGAGCGCCATTGGCGCCAAAGCCGTCCCCGTCCTTACAACGGCCAGCTGGAGACTACAGCAGAGACAGGCGGCGCCAATCACTGACGCCGCTCGTGCGGCATATACGTGACGTCGATACGCACGAGGCGCCGTCCCCATGACACCCGGTACACAGGGGGGCGGCAGGGGGCGGCGACTGGTGCGGATCGCAGCTCCAGGGGAAGGAAGACAAAGGCAGCCCCCACAGAGCAGGCATGGGGAACAGAGTCCACATGGGGTGGAAAGGATGTGAGACTGAAGTATACAGATTATAAAAAATTAAATATAATGTAGTGTAAATAGCATGAGTATTAACCCAGCCGTAGAATGGGTAAATGAGTAGTAGTTAAAAGGGGTAGCTGTGTGTCACCCCAAGTGTTGAAATTCTGCCTCCATCCCGGGTAATGCATACAAAAAAGAAAAAGGGGGAATGTATATCTCCATATACTGGGACTTTAGATGAAGCGCACAAGGAAAGGGGGGGGGGTGGTGCGCCTCCATCCCTATTTTGAATACAAAAAATTAGAAAGAGTGTGGGACTTTAATTGAGGCTGGACTCAAACATTAGATCCATGTACAATTAAATATTTAATGTACATTGGTTGTCAACTTACACAACATGGTGTGTGTCAAACAGTAATTAAATACATATACAGAACGTCTTTAAAGATACATAATATACATATAATGAAATATAAAAACATAATTGCCATAGTAAGGAAAAGTTTTGCATATTAGATAAATGCAACTAAAATATACAGTCGGGATTCGTAGAGATAGGGGTGAGGGTGGGGAAAAAAAAATCCCCACAAGCTCGACGCGTTTCGTCGGTTAACCGACTCATCAGGAGCGGGTGATCATGTCTGTAAATGAATAATAATAAAAAAGTACTTAGTCGCCAAAACGTCAAAATATGGGAAATATCCCATGGAGTACAGAATATATAGGGATTATATGTATAATGGACCAAAAAGACAAAAAAGTAATAAAGTCCACAAACCTAGATCCCACTAGGACAGTGGGCCCCAACGGTCCCGCAAAGTAGGAGCAGCCCAGTCGAACCACACCCGGAGCTGAGGTAGATGCGCCCACACACAGCAGGCCACACATCGGAGGATCCCCAGCCAACATTAGAGTAGGTATATGGGGTATTGAGCCTATTCTTGGCAAACAATCTGTAGAGTATTTAAAAAAATATTTATAAGAAGATCTTAATAAATGGTACATCCGGCTGTACTAACTGGCTAGGAAGGTGAATGGGGTGAAGTATGTGTAAAAGAAAAAGCTGAGTGGGGTGAGTAAATAAGTGTGAAGTGAGATATGGATGTGAGGAAAAAAGGGGGTGATAGTTTGTTGAGAAAATGTATATAAGAAAATAAGTTAGTGATAAAAAGGATATGTGTGTGCAAGTGTAAAAAACAAACAAAAAGTAAAGTGTGTGAAAAGATATGGCATGTGATGTTACCTTGTGTTGGCCAATGTAGGTAGTGCCTGTGCGATACAGCGAGCAGTACAAGCCGGTTGTCCAGTACGTGGTGGATGGGGACCTCCGAGGGGGCCAGCTATATAGGGCGCACCCAACTAACGTCACGTAGGCACGGTGGCGGGCGGGGAGAGCACGAGCGCCATTGGCGCCAAAGCCGTCCCCGTCCTTACAACGGCCAGCTGGAGACTACAGCAGAGACAGGCGGCGCCAATCACTGACGCCGCTCGTGCGGCATATACGTGACGTCGATACGCACGAGGCGCCGTCCCCATGACACCCGGTACACAGGGGGGCGGCAGGGGGCGGCGACTGGTGCGGATCGCAGCTCCAGGGGAAGGAAGACAAAGGCAGCCCCCACAGAGCAGGCATGGGGAACAGAGTCCACATGGGGTGGAAAGGATGTGAGACTGAAGTATACAGATTATAAAAAATTAAATATAATGTAGTGTAAATAGCATGAGTATTAACCCAGCCGTAGAATGGGTAAATGAGTAGTAGTTAAAAGGGGTAGCTGTGTGTCACCCCAAGTGTTGAAATTCTGCCTCCATCCCGGGTAATGCATACAAAAAAGAAAAAGGGGGAATGTATATCTCCATATACTGGGACTTTAGATGAAGCGCACAAGGAAAGGGGGGGGGTGGTGCGCCTCCATCCCTATTTTGAATACAAAAAATTAGAAAGAGTGTGGGACTTTAATTGAGGCTGGACTCAAACATTAGATCCATGTACAATTAAATATTTAATGTACATTGGTTGTCAACTTACACAACATGGTGTGTGTCAAACAGTAATTAAATACATATACAGAACGTCTTTAAAGATACATAATATACATATAATGAAATATAAAAACATAATTGCCATAGTAAGGAAAAGTTTTGCATATTAGATAAATGCAACTAAAATATACAGTCGGGATTCGTAGAGATAGGGGTGAGGGTGGGGAAAAAAAAAATCCCCACAAGCTCGACGCGTTTCGTCGGTTAACCGACTCATCAGGAGCGGGTGATCATGTCTGTAAATGAATAATAATAAAAAAGTACTTAGTCGCCAAAACGTCAAAATATGGGAAATATCCCATGGAGTACAGAATATATAGGGATTATATGTATAATGGACCAAAAAGACAAAAAAGTAATAAAGTCCACAAACCTAGATCCCACTAGGACAGTGGGCCCCAACGGTCCCGCAAAGTAGGAGCAGCCCAGTCGAACCACACCCGGAGCTGAGGTAGATGCGCCCACACACAGCAGGCCACACATCGGAGGATCCCCAGCCAACATTAGAGTAGGTATATGGGGTATTGAGCCTATTCTTGGCAAACAATCTGTAGAGTATTTAAAAAAATATTTATAAGAAGATCTTAATAAATGGTACATCCGGCTGTACTAACTGGCTAGGAAGGTGAATGGGGTGAAGTATGTGTAAAAGAAAAAGCTGAGTGGGGTGAGTAAATAAGTGTGAAGTGAGATATGGATGTGAGGAAAAAAGGGGGTGATAGTTTGTTGAGAAAATGTATATAAGAAAATAAGTTAGTGATAAAAAGGATATGTGTGTGCAAGTGTGGTGTACGCTAGGAAATCTGAAAAGCAAAAAATAAGTCATGAATACTGGGTGAATATAAAAGTAAAAGATCAGTAAAGCCCGAGCCTGTGTAGGATAGAAAAAAGAGGCACGAAAGGTAGTGTTAAAAAAACATATGAAAATCCACAACAATGAAAGGGGGTAGATTGAAAAACAGGTTTAAAATAAGAGCTATGACCCGGGGTTTAAGCAGGAAAAGGGAAAAATAAGTGGTGGAGTGTAGGCAAAATAGGAAAAAGAGTTTGAAGTTTTGGAATGAGACTTTAAAGGGCAAAACGAGATGAAAAGAGGCGGGGCAGGGGCATAATACGTCGATAGCACGAGGCGGGGGCGGGGGGGGGCGCGGGGCACAGGGTGCCCAGAAGTGACAAACGGCGGAAACGAGTGGGGGCGTAAAAAAAAAACAAAAAAGGGGGTGCAGTGGGAGGGAAAGAGCAAGCAGGGGGTCACGGTGAAAGGGGCCGGGGCGTTTAGAGTGATCAGGGAGTAACGGCCAGAGGGGGTGGGAAATACGGTGAAATGAAGAGTACGTAAAAAAAAAGGAAAATTAAAGTATGATGAGAAGGAGTGGGAGCAAACATCGATAAAAAAAAAGGGGAATTAAAAGCCGAACAAGAGCTGCAATATATATGTCCCTGAAGGGATAAAGCTCAGCTTCGTAAAAATATGAGAAATAAAAAAAAAAGTAATTAATCAAAAAACAAAAACAAGGAAGAAAAAAATAAAAGCAAAAAAGATCAAGGATAGATGAAAAATAAAATTAGGGGAAAAGGGGAAAATGAAAACCCTTTAAAAAGGGTAATGTTATAAAAAAAAAGATTCGCCAACCAATGTGGAGTTTCCCGATCAAAAAGAATAAGGAACCCGAACCAAAGGATAGTCAACAAGGGGCAGTGGGCCCCCCCCTAGTTAAAAAAGTATTGGGGAGACTTTAAAAAAAAAGAATTGATATGAAACATTAAACATTGGTTGAAAATTTTAAAAATGAGTGGATGTGTTACGATAGAGTAAAGGGTAGTATGAAAAGGGATATAAAAAATAAGAAAAGATGTGGGCAAGGTAAACAAAATGTAAAGGGTTTAAAAGGAGTGGGGAAAAAGCAATTGCGCCGGTCGCGTTTCGGGTGATGGCCCTAAAGGCGGCCAAGACAGGCGGTGCAGGGGAGGAACAGGGCAAGGCCAACAAGCAAGGGTAAAGGGGGACAGACAGGAGTACCAAACCCCAATGAAGAGACCCACGCAAGGGCGCCCACAAGGGGCCGCGGCTCCCGTCGACTCAGAGGAACTCAAGGGGGAAAGTCATTGGAAGTGAAAAAAAGGGGGGTTTTAATTAGAGGAAAGGATTTGGGGAGTTAAAAGTAAATTAAGGGTAAATAATCAAATGGGGAATGGGTTCGTGGTGGTCAAAAAAAGGAATTAAACTAATAAAAAGTAAGAAATGATTTAGAAGAAAAAAAATTGGATGATCACGAGTTAAAAGTGGGGGCATTGGGGAAAAATTTTCCATCAAATTTTCTCAGGTTCATAACCATTTCAACAATAATAAACTAGCAAAAAAAAAAATATTAACAAATCAGTAAAAAATTGCCTAGAAAGCCAAAACAGCGCTCGGGGGTAGGGGGAACAAACCCCACCCCCTCGTTCCCCGCTGGAAATCTAAAAAAATAAACAAGCCAATAAGGAATCTAGAGAAAAGGAATGATAGAACAAAAGAAAAAAGATAAAAAAAATAATGGAAGGGAAAAGCAAAAGAGAGAACACAAAGGAGTGAGATAAGGAACCAGTCCCTTGAATTATAGTATAGCCTTTAAAAAAAGTTAAATATTACAATTAAAAGGGAGGTGGGGTGTGAAATAAAAGAGGGGGGAAATGGGGATTAAAAAAGGGGATAGGTGAAGAAATTGGAAGGGAAAGAATAAACATAAAAAGTGTGCAAATAAAACATTTAGAGTGGCAGGAAGTCCGGGGCATGAGGTGCGCCCGAGGAGGGTGGGGGAAACCAGCCGGGGGGCGGTGAGCCCAAAGGTTGTAAAGTGAAAAAGAAACGGCCGTACTGAGGAAAGGGGTAGCTTGGCACCCTGTTAATGCCCAGGGTAAAAAAAGAAAGGGGAATGATCCCAACTGGGACAAGAGAAGGCAGCGCCAGGGGTGGGGGCGCTCCACCCAGAAACAAATAGACGATGTGGAAAATTACAAGTAAGTGTTACAATTAATATTAAGTAAATTGTAAATTAAAAATGGTGTGTGCAACAGTAAATATCCTACGAATTAAAGAAAAGATTAGATTAACTAATTGACAAGCGGAAAGTGGAATTGTACAAGCATAGAATATACGGGATTGTAAAAGGGTGAGGGGGATCCCAAAGTAGACGTACGTATAAAATAGGGTGTACTTCTTGTAAACATAATTTAAAAATTAGCGCCAAATCAAATTGGGATATCTGAGTAATATTGGATAATTGTACATTAAAAAGTACAAATTAATCCACCAGGCAGTGAGGGAACAAGTCCCAAAGTAGGAGTGACACGAGATGAGGTAGCTCCAAGCAGAAATAGAAATCACCAACAAGAGTGTGGATATGAGCCTGGACAATTAAGGTAAATATTTGGACTTAAAACAATCCGGGAACGGCGAGGTGATGGGGGAAGGGTAAAAGAAAAGAGGGGGGAAATAAGAAGGATTGATGGGAAAAAGGGGATGTGTGAAAATGAAAAGAATAGTTAAAAATATTGGGGAAAAACATAAGAAAGTTGGAAAGAATGGCATGAATCCTGTGTGGAATGAGGGTCCTGTGCGAACACGGAATCCGGTCAGTACGGTGGATGGGGACAGAGTGGGGAGTAATAGGATTAAAATAGTAGGAAGGTGAGGGAGAACAAAGGCAAGGGTTAGGCATGGATACCAGGCAGGGTAATACTGAGCGATTGTGGAAGGTGCTTTCGATGGTGGGTCATGGAAAAGGGCCAGGCGGAGGTGTGAGCAGTAGAAGAGGCAAAGGAGCCAAGCACTGGGCCAAATCAAGGGTGGGAAGGATGGTGAGACGGGTAAAATACACATTTATTGTGAACGATGCATGAGCGCCTGAATTGGTAATGAGTAGTAGAAACGTGGGTGTACCAGGTGAAACGCCTCGGGATAGCATAAAAAGTAAGGGGGAAAAGTAAACTATTTTGTCTTAAAACGAAAGGTAGTGGAGTGGTTCCCCCGAAGTGAAGACAATGAAAGGTGTGGTCATAGGTAAATTTCCTGTACAATCTTTAAGTACATGGTTTTAAAAAGGGAATCATATGATTTAAAAATATAAGAGTTAAACATTATACAAAATATAAGGGATTTTGAGGAAATTGATTAGATATAAAAAGTACAGGTTGTGAGAATGGGTGAGGGGAAAAAAATAAAGAAGCTTAAAGTGTATATAAGTGAAAATGTTGTAAATATAATAAAAAGTAGCTGTGACACCAAATGTGAATCTGGCAAATAGGGAATATATAAGACCAAAACGAAGTAATAGTCACTAGGACCACAGGCGTGGGCCAACTTTGAATAAAAACGTCCGTCAAAAGGAGGAGGGCCCAACAAGGAAATGGTCCAAATTAAAGTTACATGGTTGACCTAACTGGCCAACAGATATAAAACATTATAAGAAGTCTAAAAGGTACATGGGGCAACACGGCAGGAAGGGGGAAGGTGAAAAGTGAGTTGGAAATAGGTGAAGTGGAAGTGTAGAAAGGGATAGTTGGAGAAAATTTAGATCGGTTAGATGAAAGGATGTGGTCATTAAAAAAAAAAAGTAAAGTAGGTGAAAATATGGATGAGAAATGGGAGTTAGGAATGATGTAAGCAGTGTTAAGCGGTTGTCCTAGTGAAGAAAAAAAGAAAGGGCCTATATAGGCAAGACCTAGTCCAGAGGTGGGGGGGGGAACACCGTTGCGCACCCCAAAACCTGGAGAATCAGGCGGCCCAAGCTGACCGCTGGCAATAGTGTCATTCACAAACTCCAACGTAAACAGGATGGGGAAATGATGCAGCATAAGAGAAAAAGAGCGAGAAATTGGGGAAAGATGTAATGGGGGAAAGGGGGAGAAAGATAGGGAAAAAAAGACCAAAAAGCAACGCGGTGAAAATAGAGGGTGTAAGGTTGTGATACAAAAGTTATTTGCCCAACGTAGTATGCATAAAGAGGGATTATAGCAAGTATGAAAGAAGCAAAAGAAAGGGTGGTCCCCACCTATTGACACAAAAAAGAGCGGGCTAATAGGCTGGATCAAAACGACAGTAGAGCCACTGAACCTGATCCAAAAGAGTGTGACGGAGTATATCAATTTAAACAATAAGTATTAAAGAATATAAAAAATGCTAAAGAAACAGTACAATGGTAAGATAATATAGTGATTGTAAAGATAGGGAGGGGGAAATAAATAAAGACTGAAAGGGATTAGATTAGGAGGTGATTGTTAAGAAATAAAAATTTTTCGGAAGAAAAAAGAAATGAGTAAAATATGGATTATTTACTGAAGCACAAGAAGTAGTCCCAAACAGAATAGGAAGGTCCAGTACGAAGTGGAGACCCAGGCGGACCCACGGACAGACAACGTCCAGACGGGCACCAGGGGAGCCAGCCATTGGAGGTAAGGTTCCCATCTGGCAAACAGAGAAAACAAAATATAGTTCATAGGAAATCGCTATACGAAGAAGTGAAGGGGATAAAAGAACGGGCGCGTGGATAAGGGATGGAGGGAAGAGGCGAAAGAAGTGTGAAAAGTATGGGAAAAAGTAGGAAGATATGTTGAAAATAAAAAAAAAAGTAATTGTGAAAAACAAGTAATTAAGTAGATGTTAGGGTGTGGTACGCAAGGCAGTGCCCGTCGGGTGATGGGACAAAAGGGGGCATTATAGGGCAACCCACAATAGAGCGAGGAGAGGGGAGGTGCGCCCATTAAACGTCCCATAATTAAAGCAGTGGGATACAGCGGACGGCGCAACACTGACGACGTTGGTAAGTACGTGGTTCAAGCCCCCATGGCAACTAAAAGGGGTTTAGAGAGATAGAAAAGAGAAAAGAAGGCAAGAAGGAAAATCAAGTAGAAAGATGAAAAAGTATACATGTAAAATAAATAGTATGAGGGAAAAAAAACAAAGGAACAATTTGGTAAGGCTCAAGGGAGCGTGGACCAATGTAATAAACAGTAGGCGAAAACGAAAAATGGGAATCCATAAAAAAAGAATGGACAAAGAAAAGGGAAGCCACAAACCATCAAGACGTGCAAAGTGCGCTAGAGGCCCCCACATCCCGACAAATATATGGCTCCACTACCAAGGGGACCCCCCCAATTAATTATTACAAACTTTTAAAACAAAATTTCAATTTCCTATCGGCAAATTATATAATAACAACTAATAGCATCTGTAAGGGGTGGCAAAATCCCCAGGAAAGTCCGGTAACATCAAAAAGAGGGGGGTCATAATGGAATAAAGAAGGCCTTATTTGAAATAATAAGAAAATAGGTAATTATTGGCCAAAAAAAGATCATAAAGTCAAAACATCCATCGTTGCCCCAGTTCCCTGTACAGCGCCAGACCTCGCAGAGGGCGCAACCCGGCCAGCGGGCGCACATAAGATAGGATGGCTTCTGGCAACATCGAGCTAAAATTCCCAAAGCTCTCCTTCTCACCGCTGAACTGCAAGGAGCGGCGATCTAAACTAGCGGGATAATAGTGTCATGGCGCCAAACCGGGGGCGGTGGGCATTTGATCAGCAAAAGGAATGGCAGCCAAAACACCAAGGACGGCCACATGGTTGGAAAGTGTCCTGTTCCCATTAAATTTCATCGAGGAATCAGCCTCCCTATGGTAGATGACTAGGGCCCTTGGCGCACCCAACCAACGTCGTGCAATGCTCAGCCGGCGCATACCAAAGGGCCGTCTACCCACTGGTTTAGAAGCGCCGCACAGGCCCTCCGAATTGACAAACAAGGTGGGCTTCCGAGCGACCAAGGGGTGGCAAATGTGACCACCAAAGGGGAAAAGTCCCCCAGAGCTGGAAAGTCCATTGCTGAAGATAAATACATTCAATATAAAAGTTTATAAATAACACCATCAACGGTCTGAGTGGGAGGGGACTCCCAATGCCATCTCCTCCGGGAACCAACAAGAGGGGCATATCTCATTACAAATTACGACGCAAGCAAAGGGTCCCGGGCCCCAACTTGATAAAATGCAGAGCGACAAATATACAACAAACCAGTCCAAATGCAGTAAACCCCACAGATTCACTGTAATCACCATCTAAACCCACACATAGAATCAAACTATAGCTGTAGAGTTTTTTAAAACAACAATTACAAATTTAGATCGGTAGTGGAAAAAAAATCCCCTCATCGTTATTACGGTTTAGGGGAAAGTGTAGCCCCCTCCCTCCCACGCATGATACCCCCATTGCCCATATATACCAAGCACATTCCCCCCGTCCCACCCCCACGCCCAATCCCCTCACCACCCACGAAGCCAAAAGCCACAGGTGACACTAAAATATGGATAGATAGCTTTGGAAAACTGAAAACAAATTTAAGACTAAAAGCTACGCTTCCTGTAGCAAGTATGCCCGTACAAACAACGGTGGGAATAGTGTGTGATGGGGCCAGAAAAAAGGGACCATCCAACGTCCGCGGTGAAAGGTAGTGCGCCAACACCCCCACATAGCGCGTCACAGCAGGGACCTATGCATGGGTGTGCGTACTCCGCACCGCGGTTCACCTATGGACCTCAGGGGCCCGGCGCCCCACGCACCCAGGGCGGTGGCGAGGACCCCGAGCTTGGCAAGTCCCCGTGAAGGCGTGGAGATACTGCAGATAACAAAATTTGGACATTTCCCCGTACACCGGAAGAGGCATACACGGTACTCGGGCCCAGGGACCGCCCACCCGGGAAAAAGCACCGGAGTACCCCATGGGCTTTAATGCCACCAGGGGAAGTGTGGCCTCTCGTTAAACAAATAGGAGGCCAGTCTCCGCCATGCCAATATAATTAAAAGGTACTGTCCCCACTGCTTGCCCCCGTCTCAAACAAAGGAATTCTCACTATAATGAAGACACAAATCCCGAGGGTTTTTTTAACAAATAATTTAATCGGTTTAGGGGAAAAAAACTCACAACTCAATTTACCGTTGCATCACCAACGGGTTTACGTAAAATTATAAAACTCTTAAACAAAACAAATGATATAAAATCCATATAGGAATTTGCACCAAGAAAAAAATCACATCTATCCATAGGAAGGTGGGGCAACTCCCCATTGCCGTCGTTACCCAACGAGCGATTCCCAAAGGACAAAAAACCCCAAACTAAAATAGGAATATGATAAATTAGCTTAGAATACATAAAAATCTAAACCACACCTCTACACAGGCGGGCCAAGCAAAGTAGGCGCCAGAACACACCCGGGGGTACCATAAACGCATGGGTCCAACAATGAAGTTATGGATTACTTAAAAATAGTAAATGAAATTTTAAAACTAAAAATTTCGGAAATGGCTGGGATGGTCGTGGGATAAATGCGGGAAAGGGGTTGTTGGAAAGGGTGGTGGGGAAACTGTAGCACAACTTATAAGGGGCAGCAACGACAAACCCAACGCCAGTCTAAGCCTGGATCCCTGGGGCCCATACCCTGTCGTCGCAGCAACACCGGTCCAACGGGCCTCCCCTCAGGACGGGGGGCCCACCCCCGTCCGGGAGACAAAGCCAGCCCCCAAAGCTGCCCTCTCAGGCCAGTGGGAAGTAGTCAGACTGGCATAAAACTTTTATGCTAAACCCACTGCGGCCAGACCAGTTAAGGGTGCGCACGGTCATCCCCCAAGGAAGCCAAAAAAAAGGGATGGACACCCGTGGTAAGAGTAAGCGGGAGCTCCAACCATTTTAAAAATGAGATACCGCTGATATAGTGACCAACCCCTTGTCACCCCATCTAATTCCCCCATTCCGTCCAAAAACAAAGATTATCTCCACTACCACTAGATGCCCAAAAGGTCCCACTCATTAACTCAAATAACGGGCATATGAGGTGCAACATTCCAGTAAGAAAATTTTCCATTTAAATAACAACATGGTTACAAATTTATCTAACAGGGTTTTATAAAATAAAATCACTATTCCAGTGGTATTGAATTCAAGACTATTCACGTACGATATGAAAAAAAACCCCAGCCACTTCCGTAACACCAGCATCTCGGTACTATCCACTCAACGCAAAAGTAATTGGGATTACTATCGACTAGATAAATAATAAAAAGCACAACACAACTGATCCCCATGGACAGTGCCTCCCCCCGAAAGACCCCAAAACCCACCCTAGGAGGCCCCACACAACAGGCCACACTCGGGATCCCCAATAGAAGTAGGGGTTGGCTTTCACACTTATTTAAAACTTTAAATCTAATAATGACACCTTACTTAATAAAAATCGGCGTACTAATGGAAAGTATTAAATTAGTTAGTTAAGGCAAAACGAGTGATTTAAAACGTAAAGAATAGGGTAAAAGAGGGTCACGAACACAAATAAGCTAAAAGTAAGTGACTTGTGGCCAAGAGGTGCCTGCGTATTGGATCAACGTTGTCATATGAAAAAAGTAGGGCTAAGCGACCCAACGAGTAGTACCGTGGGCAAGAGAGCGCTGGCGAAGTCCCGTCTAAGCAGTGGAAAGAGAGTGCCATACTACGGTAGTGGGATACGAGTATAGTGTGCACCCGCCCAGACACGGACACAGGGGTGAGGGCGGATGTCTGCCAAAGGAGGGCATAAACGCAGGAGCAGGACAGGTAATGGGTAAGGGCACTAGATCGCAAAAATTAAATGAGTTGATGCAAGTCCCAGCCTTAAATGGCAATGAACACAAAGGGAGTCCCAGTGATTCTACGGATCTCAAGCAAAGGGGGGAAGAATCCATGCTCATAAGCGCAGGAAGGGGTGGTGGTCCACCTTGAATACAAAATAGAAAGATGGGACTAATTAGCTGATAAAATCATATAAATTAATTAATATGTGTAATTACAAAATCAGCCCAAAATGTAACATGAAGTTTAAAGGATAGCAATAATCACCATATGCATATAGAAAAGTTGCATATATAATAAAAAAAAAAAGGGGAATACTACTAGGTGAGAAAATTAAAAAGGACTTTAAGGTTGGAGCGTCATCTTTAAATAAAATAAATATGTGCAAATAAATGGGGATCCAAATTAAATAAAGATTTAATAAAATTAAATTAAAGTATAAATCCAATAACATGGCAATTGCAAACCAAGTAAGAACAGAATCGGTGATAATCCCAAAGCCTTCGCCAGCCAACTGAGGTAATTGTTGAGCTATTGCAAACAATATAGGGATTAAAAAGATAAGAGGTTAAGGAAACCCATAATGGCAGAAGTAGTAACGATGTAACACAGGAAGGGGAATCTGTAAGTGAATAATGAAAAAGGGCTGTTTAAAATGATAGAAAGTATGAATATGGTTAGGTAAAAAAAAGAAAGACGAAAGATAAGTATTAAGTTTAATGAGTGCTGCTACAGGGATCAACGGTGCATATAGGAAGGACCGGGGCAAATGGACAATGAGTAGAGGGGCGGCCCCACGATCCCAGCCAACGTTAAAGGACTGGGTAAGAATCGGCAATAAAGCTATGATGTGGCATTAGCCGTCATAACCGGTACAAGGGCAGGAGGTGGTGGGGAGTCCAGGGGAAAGAAAGGCAGCCAGAGAGATGGAAGAGTGATGGGGAAAGATGTGGGATAGTTTCAGAAAAATTAAAAAATGGTAAAGAATGGTACACAAAGAAATGAGTTTGAAAAGGGGGCGTTGTACCTGTTTGCCATGGGTAGTGCGTCAAGAAGGAAATTCCTACGATGATGGGACAGGAAGGGAGAGTGTAGGCCACCCATAATACAAATGAAGGTGGGTAGGGAACAACTCATGCAATAATATTGTCTGTTGTCAACTGAAATGACGAAAGCTAAGCAATTGATGATTCATTACTAATAAACAAAGCCGTAGATTGATTTAAAGCTAAAGAGCGGGATGTGGAGACTAGGGTAGGGAAAAACCCCTAGCGAGGTGCGTCCATGGGTGAGTTGAATGAATAATATAAAAAATAATAAAGTAAAATAGAATATAACACGCAAAATGGGAATATATATGAAAGACAATGTAACAGTCAAATCCTACGGGGCAAGTCCAAAAGGGAGTTAACCAACCGGGTGATAGATGAACCACAAGGAAAGGGTGTCGCCAAAGTCCTCCATCCCTATTTTGAATACAAAAAATTAGAAAGAGTGTGGGACTTTAATTGAGGCTGGACTCAAACATTAGATCCATGTACAATTAAATATTTAATGTACATTGGTTGTCAACTTACACAACATGGTGTGTGTCAAACAGTAATTAAATACATATACAGAACGTCTTTAAAGATACATAATATACATATAATGAAATATAAAAACATAATTGCCATAGTAAGGAAAAGTTTTGCATATTAGATAAATGCAACTAAAATATACAGTCGGGATTCGTAGAGATAGGGGTGAGGGTGGGGAAAAAAAAATCCCCACAAGCTCGACGTGTTTCGTCGGTTAACCGACTCATCAGGAGCGGGTGATCATGTCTGTAAATGAATAATAATAAAAAAGTACTTAGTCGCCAAAACGTCAAAATATGGGAAATATCCCATGGAGTACAGAATATATAGGGATTATATGTATAATGGACCAAAAAGACAAAAAAGTAATAAAGTCCACAAACCTAGATCCCACTAGGACAGTGGGCCCCAACGGTCCCGCAAAGTAGGAGCAGCCCAGTCGAACCACACCCGGAGCTGAGGTAGATGCGCCCACACACAGCAGGCCACACATCGGAGGATCCCCAGCCAACATTAGAGTAGGTATATGGGGTATTGAGCCTATTCTTGGCAAACAATCTGTAGAGTATTTAAAAAAATATTCATAAGAAGATCTTAATAAATGGTACATTCCGGCTGTACTAACTGGCTAGGAAGGTGAATGGGGTGAAGTATGTGTAAAAGAAAAAGCTGAGTGGGGTGAGTAAATAAGTGTGAAGTGAGATATGGATGTGAGGAAAAAAGGGGGTGATAGTTTGTTGAGAAAATGTATATAAGAAAATAAGTTAGTGATAAAAAGGATATGTGTGTGCAAGTGTAAAAACAAACAAAAAGTAAAGTGTGTGAAAAGATATGGCATGTGATGTTACCTTGTGTTGGCCAATGTAGGTAGTGCCTGTGCGATACAGCGAGCAGTACAAGCCGGTTGTCCAGTACGTGGTGGATGGGGACCTCCGAGGGGGCCAGCTATATAGGGCGCACCCAACCAACGTCACGTAGGCACGGTGGCGGGCGGGGAGAGCACGAGCGCCATTGGCGCCAAAGCCGTCCCCGTCCTTACAACGGCCAGCTGGAGACTACAGCAGAGACAGGCGGCGCCAATCACTGACGCCGCTCGTGCGGCATATACGTGACGTCGATACGCACGAGGCGCCGTCCCCATGACACCCGGTACACAGGGGGGCGGCAGGGGGCGGCGACTGGTGCGGATAGCAGCTCCAGGGGAAGGAAGACAAAGGCAGCCCCCACAGAGCAGGCATGGGGAACAGAGTCCACATGGGGTGGAAAGGATGTGAGACTGAAGTATACAGATTATAAAAAATTAAATATAATGTAGTGTAAATAGCATGAGTATTAACCCAGCCGTAGAATGGGTAAATGAGTAGTAGTTAAAAGGGGTAGCTGTGTGTCACCCCAAGTGTTGAAATTCTGCCTCCATCCCGGGTAATGCATACAAAAAAGAAAAAAAGGGGAATGTATATCTCCATATACTGGGACTTTAGATGAAGCGCACAAGGAAAGGGGGGGGTGGTGCGCCTCCATCCCTATTTTGAATACAAAAAATTAGAAAGAGTGTGGGACTTTAATTGAGGCTGGACTCAAACATTAGATCCATGTACAATTAAATATTTAATGTACATTGGTTGTCAACTTACACAACATGGTGTGTGTCAAACAGTAATTAAATACATATACAGAACGTCTTTAAAGATACATAATATACATATAATGAAATATAAAAACATAATTGCCATAGTAAGGAAAAGTTTTGCATATTAGATAAATGCAACTAAAATATACAGTCGGGATTCGTAGAGATAGGGGTGAGGGTGGGGAAAAAAAAATCCCCACAAGCTCGACGCGTTTCGTCGGTTAACCGACTCATCAGGAGCGGGTGATCATGTCTGTAAATGAATAATAATAAAAAAGTACTTAGTCGCCAAAACGTCAAAATATGGGAAATATCCCATGGAGTACAGAATATATAGGGATTATATGTATAATGGACCAAAAAGACAAAAAAGTAATAAAGTCCACAAACCTAGATCCCACTAGGACAGTGGGCCCCAACGGTCCCGCAAAGTAGGAGCAGCCCAGTCGAACCACACCCGGAGCTGAGGTAGATGCGCCCACACACAGCAGGCCACACATCGGAGGATCCCCAGCCAACATTAGAGTAGGTTTATGGGGTATTGAGCCTATTCTTGGCAAACAATCTGTAGAGTATTTAAAAAAAATATTTATAAGAAGATCTTAATAAATGGTACATCCGGCTGTACTAACTGGCTAGGAAGGTGAATGGGGTGAAGTATGTGTAAAAGAAAAAGCTGAGTGGGGTGAGTAAATAAGTGTGAAGTGAGATATGGATGTGAGGAAAAAAGGGGGTGATAGTTTGTTGAGAAAATGTATATAAGAAAATAAGTTAGTGATAAAAAGGATATGTGTGTGCAAGTGTAAAAAACAAACAAAAAGTAAAGTGTGTGAAAAGATATGGCATGTGATGTTACCTTGTGTTGGCCAATGTAGGTAGTGCCTGTGCGATACAGCGAGCAGTACAAGCCGGTTGTCCAGTACGTGGTGGATGGGGACCTCCGAGGGGGCCAGCTATATAGGGCGCACCCAACCAACGTCACGTAGGCACGGTGGCGGGCGGGGAGAGCACGAGCGCCATTGGCGCCAAAGCCGTCCCCGTCCTTACAACGGCCAGCTGGAGACTACAGCAGAGACAGGCGGCGCCAATCACTGACGCCGCTCGTGCGGCATATACGTGACGTCGATACGCACGAGGCGCCGTCCCCATGACACCCGGTACACAGGGGGGCGGCAGGGGGCGGCGACTGGTGCGGATCGCAGCTCCAGGGGAAGGAAGACAAAGGCAGCCCCCACAGAGCAGGCATGGGGAACAGAGTCCACATGGGGTGGAAAGGATGTGAGACTGAAGTATACAGATTATAAAAAATTAAATATAATGTAGTGTAAATAGCATGAGTATTAACCCAGCCGTAGAATGGGTAAATGAGTAGTAGTTAAAAGGGGTAGCTGTGTGTCACCCCAAGTGTTGAAATTCTGCCTCCATCCCGGGTAATGAATACAAAAAAGAAAAAGGGGGAATGTATATCTCCATATACTGGGACTTTAGATGAAGCGCACAAGGAAAGGGGGGGGGTGGGTGGTGCGCCTCCATCCCTATTTTGAATACAAAAAATTAGAAAGAGTGTGGGACTTTAATTGAGGCTGGACTCAAACATTAGATCCATGTACAATTAAATATTTAATGTACATTGGTTGTCAACTTACACAACATGGTGTGTGTCAAACAGTAATTAAATACATATACAGAACGTCTTTAAAGATACATAATATACATATAATGAAATATAAAAACATAATTGCCATAGTAAGGAAAAGTTTTGCACTAAAATAATAGATAAATGCAACTAAAATATACAGTCGGGATTGGTAAGAGATAGGGGTGAGGGTGGGGAAAAAAAAATCCCCACAAGCTCGACGCGTTTCGTCGGTTAACCGACTCATCAGGAGCGGGTGATCATGTCTGTAAATGAATAATAATAAAAAAGTACTTAGTCGCCAAAACGTCAAAATATGGGAAATATCCCATGGAGTACAGAATATATAGGGATTATATGTATAATGGACCAAAAAGACAAAAAAGTAATAAAGTCCACAAACCTAGATCCCACTAGGACAGTGGGCCCCAACGGTCCCGCAAAGTAGGAGCAGCCCAGTCGAACCACACCCGGAGCTGAGGTAGATGCGCCCACACACAGCAGGCCACACATCGGAGGATCCCCAGCCAACATTAGAGTAGGTATATGGGGTATTGAGCCTATTCTTGGCAACAATCTGTAGAGTATTTAAAAAAATATTTATAAGAAGATCTTAATAAATGGTACATCCGGCTGTACTAACTGGCTAGGAAGGTGAATGGGGTGAAGTATGTGTAAAAGAAAAAGCTGAGTGGGGTGAGTAAATAAGTGTGAAGTGAGATATGGATGTGAGGAAAAAAGGGGGTGATAGTTTGTTGAGAAAATGTATATAAGAAAATAAGTTAGTGATAAAAAGGATATGGTGTTTGCTGTAGAGTATTTAAAAAAATATTTATAAGAAGATCTTAATAAAGCCGTGGTACATCCGCTGTACTAACTGGCTAGGAAGGTGGGAATGGGGTGAAGTATGAGTGTAAAAAATTAAATAAATGAAAAAGCTGAGGGTGGGGTGAGTACTGCCTCCAAATAGTACAAAAAAGGAAAAAAGGGGGAATGAAGTGAGATATGGATCCCTAGTGAATACAAAAAATTAGGAGTGCTCGAAAGGAAAAAGGTACAATTAAATATTTAATGTACATTGGTGATTAGTTTGTAAACTGTATTAAATACATATACAGAGTCTTTAAGATAACATGAAATATAAAAAACATAATTTGATAGTAATATATTAGATAAATGCAGTCGATACCCAAAGGGGTGAGGGTGGGGGATAAAAAATCCCACCAAGCTCGAGCGTTTCGTCGGTTAACCGATCATCAGGAGCGGGTGATCATGTCTGTAAATGAATAATATAAAAAGTTATTAGTCGCCAAAACGTTCAAAATTATGGGAAAATATCCCATGGAAATAGGGATTTATGTTAATGATTTTTTGTTTGTTAGTAGACATAAAGACAAAAAAGTAAAAGGACGTGGGCCCCAACGGTCCCGGGGAGCAGCCCAGTCGTAGATGCGCCCACACACAGCAGGCCACACATCGGAGGATCCCCCAGCCAACATTAGAGTCGGTATATGGGGTATTGAGCCTATTCTTGGCAAACAATCTGTAGAGTATTTAAAAAAATATTTATAAGAAGATCTTAATACATGGTACATCCGGCTGTACTAACTGGCTAGGAAGGTGAATGGGGTGAAGTATGTGTAAAAGAGAAAGCTGAGTGGGGTGAGTAAATAAGTGTGAAGTGAGATATGGATGTGAGGAAAAAAGGGGGTGATAGTTTGTTGAGAAAATGTATATAAGAAAATAAGTTAGTGATAAAAAGGATATGTGTGTGCAAGTGTAAAAAACAAACAAAAAGTAATGTGTGTGAAAAGATATGGCATGTGATGTTACCTTGTGTTGGCCAATGTAGGTAGTGCCTGTGCGATACAGCGAGCAGTACAAGCCGGTTGTCCAGTACGTGGTGGATGGGGACCTCCGAGGGGGCCAGCTATATAGGGCGCACCCAACCAACGACACGTAGGCACGGTGGCGGGCGGGGAGAGCACGAGCGCCATTGGCGCCAAAGCCGTCCCCGTCCTTACAACGGCCAGCTGGAGACTACAGCAGAGACAGGCGGCGCCAATCACTGACGCCGCTCGTGCGGCATATACGTGACGTCGATACGCACGAGGCGCCGTCCCCATGACACCCGGTACACAGGGGGGCGGCAGGGGGCGGCGACTGGTGCGGATCGCAGCTCCAGGGGAAGGAAGACAAAGGCAGCCCCCACAGAGCAGGCATGGGGAACAGAGTCCACATGGGGTGGAAAGGATGTGAGACTGAAGTATACAGATTATAAAAAATTAAATATAATGTAGTGTAAATAGCATGAGTATTAACCCAGCCGTAGAATGGGTAAATGAGTAGTAGTTAAAAGGGGTAGCTGTGTGTCACCCCAAGTGTTGAAATTCTGCCTCCATCCCGGGTTATGCATACAAAAAAGAAAAAGGGGGAATGTATATCTCCATATACTGGGACTTTAGATTAAGCGCACAAGGAAAGGGGGGGGGGTGGTGCGCCTCCATCCCTATTTTGAATACAAAAAATTAGAAAGAGTGTGGGACTTTAATTGAGGCTGGACTCAATCATTAGATCCATGTACAATTAAATATTTAATGTACATTGGTTGTCAACTTACACAACATGGTGTGTGTCAAACAGTAATTAAATACATATACAGAACGTCTTTAAAGATACATAATATACATATAATGAAATATAAAAACATAATTGCCATAGTAAGGAAAAGTTTTGCATATTAGATAAATGCAACTAAAATATACAGTCGGGATTCGTAGAGATAGGGGTGAGGGTGGGGAAAAAAAAAATCCCCACAAGCTCGACGCGTTTCGTCGGTTAACCGACTCATCAGGAGCGGGTGATCATGTCTGTAAATGAATAATAATAAAAAAGTACTTAGTCGCCAAAACGTCAAAATATGGGAAATATCCCATGGAGTACAGAATATATAGGGATTATATGTATAATGGACCAAAAAGACAAAAAAGTAATAAAGTCCACAAACCTAGATCCCACTAGGACAGTGGGCCCCAACGGTCCCGCAAAGTAGGAGCAGCCCAGTCGAACCACACCCGGAGCTGAGGTAGATGCGCCCACACACAGCAGGCCACACATCGGAGGATCCCCAGCCAACATTAGAGTAGGTATATGGGGTATTGAGCCTATTCTTGGCAAACAATCTGTAGAGTATTTAAAAAAATATTTATAAGAAGATCTTAATAAATGGTACATCCGGCTGTACTAACTGGCTAGGAAGGTGAATGGGGTGAAGTATGTGTAAAAGAAAAAGCTGAGTGGGGTGAGTAAATAAGTGTGAAGTGAGATATGGATGTGAGGAAAAAAGGGGGTGATAGTTTGTTGAGAAAATGTATATAAGAAAATAAGTTAGTGATAAAAAGGATATGTGTGTGTTACTTTTTTGTCTTTTTGGTCCATTATACATATAATCCCTATATATTCTGTACTCCATGGGATATTTCCCATATTTTGACGTTTTGGCGACTAAGTACTTTTTTATTATTATTCATTTACAGACATGATCACCCGCTCCTGATGAGTCGGTTAAACGAGAAACGCGACTGTATATTTTAGTGGCTTTATATCGGGATAGCAAAAACTTTTTCCTTACTATGGCAATTATGTTTTTATATTTCATTATATGTATATTATGTATCTTTAATGACGTTCTGTATATGTATTTAATTAATGTTTGACACACACCATGTTGTGTAAGTTGACAACCAATGTACATTAAATATTTAATTGTACATGGATCTAATGTTTGAGTCCAGCCTCAATTAAAGTCCCACACTCTTTCTAATTTTTTGTATTCAAAATAGGGATGGTGGCGCACCACCCCCCCCCCCTTTCCTTGTGCGCTTCATCTAAAGTCCCAGTATAGGGAGATATACATTCCCCCTTTTTCTTTTGTGTATGCATTACCCGGGATGGAGGCAGATTTTCAACACTTGGGGTGACACACAGCTACCCCTTTTAACTACTACTCATTTACCCATTCTACGGCTGGGTTAATACTCATGCTATTTACACTACATTATATTTAATTTTTTATAATCTGTATACTTCAGTCTCACATCCTTTCCACCCCATGTGGACTCTGTTCCCCATGCCTGCTCTGTGGGGGCTGCCTTTGTCTTCCTTCCCCTGGAGCTGCGATCCGCACCAGTCGCCGCCCCCTGCCGCCCCCCTGTGTACCGGGTGTCATGGGGACGGCGCCTCGTGCGTATCGACGTCACGTATATGCCGCACGAGCGGCGTCAGTGATTGGCGCCGCCTGTCTCTGCTGTAGTCTCCAGCTGGCCGTTGTAAGGACGGGGACGGCTTTGGCGCCAATGGCGCTCGTGCTCTCCCCGCCCGCCACCGTGCCTACGTGACGTTGGTTGGGTGCGCCCTATATAGCTGGCCCCCTCGGAGGTCCCCATCCACCACGTACTGGACAACCGGCTTGTACTGCTCGCTGTATCGCACAGGCACTACCTACATTGGCCAACACAAGGTAACATCACATGCCATATCTTTTCACACACTTTACTTTTTGTTTGTTTTTTACACTTGCACACACATATCCTTTTTATCACTAACTTATTTTCTTATATACATTTTCTCAAAAAACTATCACCCCCTTTTTTCCTCACATCCATATCTCACTTCACACTTATTTACTCACCCCACTCAGCTTTTTCTTTTACACATACTTCACCACATTCACCTTCCTAGCCAGTTAGTACAGCCGGATGTACCATTTATTAAGATCTTCTTATAAATATTTTTTAAATACTCTACAGATTGTTTGCCAAGAATAGGCTCAAGACCCCATATACCTACTCTAATGTTGGCTGGGGATCCTCCGATGTGTGGCCTGCTGTGTGTGGGCGCATCTACCTCAGCTCGACGGGTGTGGTTCGACTGGGCTGCTCCTACTTTGCGGGACCGTTGGGGCCCACTGTCCTAGTGGGATCTAGGTTTGTGGACTTTATTACTTTTTTGTCTTTTTGGTCCATTATACATATAATCCCTATATATTCTGTACTCCATGGGATATTTCCCATATTTTGACGTTTTGGCGACTAAGTACTTTTTTATTATTATTCATTTACAGACATGATCACCCGCTCCTGATGAGTCGGTTAACCGACGAAACGTCGAGCTTGTGGGGATTTTTTTTCCCCCACCCTCACCCCTATCTCTACGAATCCCGACTGTATATTTTAGTTGCATTTATCTAATATGCAAAACTTTTCCTTACTATGGCAATTATGTTTTTATATTTCATTATATGTTTATTATGTATCTTTAAAGACGTTCTGTATATGTATTTAATTACTGTTTGACACACACCATGTTGTGTAAGTTGACAAAACAAATGTACATTAAAATATTTAATTGTACATGGATCTAATGTTTGAGTCCAGCCTCAATTAAAGTCCCACACTCTTTCTAATTTTTTGTATTCAAAATAGGGATGGAGGCGCACCACCCCCCCCTTTCCTTGTGCGCTTCATCTAAAGTCCCAGTATATGGAGATAGACATTCCCCCCTTTTTTTTTTTTGTTATGCATTACCCGGGATGGAGGCAGAATTTCAACACTTGGGGTGACACACAGCTACCCCTTTTAACTACTACTCATTTACCCATTCTACGGCTGGTTTAATACTCATGCTATTTACACTACATTATATTTAATTTTTTATAATCTGTATACTTCAGTCTCACATCCTTTCCACCCCATGTGGACTCTGTTCCCCATGCCTGCTCTGTGGGGGCTGCCTTTGTCTTCCATCCCCTGGAGCTGCGATCCGCACAGTCGCAAAGCCCCCCCTGCCGCCCCCCTGTGTACCGGTGTGTGGGACTTGTGGTTTCGACGGCCGCTCGAGCTCGGTCAGTGATTGGCGACGCCTGTCACTGCTGTAGTCTCCCGCAAGACGGGGAGCGGCGGTGCAATGGCGCTCGTGCTCTCCCCGCCGCCACGTGCTACTCTGGTTGGGTGGCCCTATATAGTGCCCCTCGGAGGGGGGGGGGGGGTCGGGGGGGGGGGGGAGGTCGGGTGGGAGGATGCGGGGATGTGGTCGGGGAAGGGGGGGAGGGGGGGGAGGGGGTCGGTGGGGGGGATGAGTGGTGAGGGGTGGGGGGGGGGGAGAGGAGGGGGTGGAGTAGGGGGGGAGGAGGGGGGGGGGAGGGGGGGTCGCCCAGACGGAGGCGAGGGGGGGGGGAGGGGGCGGGGGGGGGGGGGGAGGGGCGTGGAGGAGAATGGGGGAGGAGATGGGGGGGGGGTCGGGGGGGGGGGAGGGGGGGGGGGGGGGGTCCCCGACAGGGGGTGGGGGGAGGGGGGGAGGGGGGGGGCCCCGATAGGGGGGGGGGCAGGGGGGTAGTGGGGGGGTCGGGGGGGTGGGGGGTTGGGGGGTGAGAGGGGTGGGGGTGGGGGGGGGAGGGGTGGCGCGGGAGACGGGGGGGAGGAGGGGGGGTTTTTAAGGGTGGGGGGGGATGGGGGGGAAGCCCGGGTGGGGGGGGGGGGGGGGGGGGAGGCAGGGGGGGGAAGAGGGGGGGGGTCCCGGGTGGGGTGGGGGGTGGAGGGAGGGAGAGGAGGGGTCGGGGGATCCCCAAGGAGGGGGGTCCCAATGGGTCCCCATCCCCACGTACTGGGACAACCAGGGCTTGTACTGATCGCGGTATCGGCAAGGCAACTACCTACATGGGCCAAACTCAAGGTATACATCCACATGCATATCTTTTCACACAGCGTTACTTTTTGTTTTGTTTTTTACACTTGCAACACACTATATCCTTGAATGTATCAAATAACTATTTCTTATATACATTTTCTCAACAAACTATCACCCCATTTTTTCCTCACATCCATATCTCACTTCACACTTATTTACTCACCCCACTCAGCTTTTTCTTTTACACATACTTCACCCCATTCACCTTCATAGCCAGTTAGTACAGCCGGATGTACCATTTATTAAGATCTTCTTATAAATATTTTTTTAAATACGCTACAGATTGTTTGCCAAGAATAGGCTCAATACCCCATATACCTACTCTAATGTTGGCTGGGGATCCTCCGATGTGTGGCCTGCTGTGTGTGGGCGCATCTACCTCAGCTCCGGGTGTGGTTCGACTGGGCTGCTCCTACTTTGCGGGACCGTTGGGGCCCACTGTCCTAGTGGGATCTAGGTTTGTGGACTTTATTACTTTTTTGTCTTTTTGGTCCATTATACATATAATCCCTATATATTCTGTACTCCATGGGATATTTCCCATATTTGGACGTTTTGGCGACTAAGTACTTTTTTATTATTATTCATTTACAGACATGATCACCCGCTCCTGATGAGTCGGTTAACCGACGAAACGCGTCGAGCTTGTGGGGATTTTTTTTTCCCCACCCTCACCCCTATCTCTACGAATCCCGACTGTATATTTTAGTTGCATTTATCTAATATGCAAAACTTTTCCTTACTATGGTAATTATGTTTTTATATTTCATTATATGTATATTATGTATCTTTAAAGACGTTCTGTTTATGTATTTAATTACTGTTTGACACACACCATGTTGTGTAAGTTGACAACCAATGTACATTAAATATTTAATTGTACATGGATCTAATGTTTGAGTCCAGCCTCAATTAAAGTCCCACACTCTTTCTAATTTTTTGTATTCAAAATAGGGATGGAGGCGCACCACCCCCCCCCCCTTTCCTTGTGCGCTTCATCTAAAGTCCCAGTATATGGAGATATACATTCCCCTTTTTTTCTTTTGTATGCATTACCCGGGATGGAGGCAGAATTTCAACACTTGGGGTGACACACAGCTACCCCTTTTAACTACTACTCATTTACCCATTCTACGGCTGGGTTAATACTCATGCTATTTACACTACATTATATTTAATTTTTTATAATCTGTATACTTCAGTCTCACATCCTTTCCACCCCATGTGGACTCTGTTCCCCATGCCTGCTCTGTGGGGGCTGCCTTTGTCTTCCTTCCCCTGGAGCTGCGATCCGCACCAGTCGCCGCCCCCTGCCGCCCCCCTGTGTACCGGGTGTCAGGGGGACGGCGCCTCGTGCGTATCGACGTCACGTATATGCCGCACGAGCGGCGTCAGTGATTGGCGCCGCCTGTCTCTGCTGTAGTCTCCAGCTGGCCGTTGTAAGGACGGGGACGGCTTTGGCGCCAATGGCGCTCGTGCTCTCCCCGCCCGCCACCGTGCCTACGTGACGTTGGTTGGGTGCGCCCTATATAGCTGGCCCCCTCGGAGGTCCCCATCCACCACGTACTGGACAACCGGCTTGTACTGCTCGCTGTATCGCACAGGCACTACCTACATTGGCCAACACAAGGTAACATCACATGCCATATCTTTTCACACACTTTACTTTTTGTTTGTTTTTTACACTTGCACACACATATCCTTTGTATCACTAACTTATTTTCTTATATACATTTTCTCAACAAACTATCACCCCCTTTTTTCCTCACATCCATATCTCACTTCACAATTATTTACTCACCCCACTCAGCTTTTTCTTTTACACATACTTCACCCCATTCACCTTCCTAGCCAGTTAGTACAGCCGGATGTACCATTTATTAAGATCTTCTTATAAATATTTTTTTAAATACGCTACAGATTGTTTGCCAAGAATAGGCTCAATACCCCATATACCTACTCTAATGTTGGCTGGGGATCCTCCGATGTGTGGCCTGCTGTGTGTGGGCGCATCTACCTCAGCTCCGGGTGTGGTTCGACTGGGCTGCTCCTACTTTGCGGGACCGTTGGGGCCCACTGTCCTAGTGGGATCTAGGTTTGTGGACTTTATTACTTTTTTGTCTTTTTGGTCCATTATACATATAATCCCTATATATTCTGTACTCCATGGGATATTTCCCATATTTTGAAGTTTTGGCGACTAAGTACTTTTTTATTATTATTCTTTTACAGACATGATCACCCGCTCCTGATGAGTCGGTTAACCGACGAAACGCGTCGAGCTTGTGGGGATTTTTTTTTTTCCCCACCCTCACCCCTATCTCTACGAATCCCGACTGTATATTTTAGTTGCATTTATCTAATATGCAAAACTTTTCCTTACTATGGCAATTATGTTTTTATATTTCATTATATGTATATTATGTATCTTTAAAGACGTTCTGTATATGTATTTAATTACTGTTTGACACACACCATGTTGTGTTAGTTGACAACCAATGTACATTAAATATTTAATTGTACATGGATCTAATGTTTGAGTCCAGCCTCAATTAAAGTCCCACACTCTTTCTAATTTTTTGTATTCAAAATAGGGATGGAGGCGCACCACCCCCCCCTTTCCTTGTGCGCTTCATCTAAAGTCCCCAGTATATGGAGATATACATTACCCCTTTTTCTTTTTTGTATGCATTACCCGGGATGGAGGCAGAATTTCAACACTTGGGGTGACACACAGCTACCCCTTTTAAATACTACTCATTTACCCATTCTACGGCTGGGTAAATACTCATGCTATTTACACTACATTATATTTAATTTTTTATAATCTGTATACTTCAGTCTCACATCCTTTCCACCCCATGTGGACTCTGTTCCCCATGCCTGCTCTGTGGGGGCTGCCTTTGTCTTCCTTCCCCTGGAGCTGCGATCCGCACCAGTCGCCGCCCCCTGCCGCCCCCCTGTGTACCGGGTGTCATGGGGACGGCGCCTCGTGCGTATCGACGTCACGTATATGCCGCACGAGCGGCGTCAGTGATTGGCGCCGCATGTCTCTGCTGTAGTCTCCAGCTGGCCGTTGTAAGGACGGGGACGGCTTTGGCGCCAATGGCGCTCGTGCTCTCCCCGCCCGCCACCGTGCCTACGTGACGTTGGTTGGGTGCGCCCTATATAGCTGGCCCCCTCGGAGGTCCCCATCCACCACGTACTGGACAACCGGCTTGTACTGCTCGCTGTATCGCACAGGCACTACCTACATTGGCCAACACAAGGTAACATCACATGCCATATCTTTTCACACACTTTACTTTTTGTTTGTTTTTTACACTTGCACACACATATCCTTTTTATCACTAACTTATTTTCTTATATACATTTTCTCAACAAACTATCACCCCCTTTTTTCCTCACATCCATATCTCACTTCACACTTAGTGCCTGTGCGATACAGCGAGCAGTACAAGCCGGTTGTCCAGTACGTGGTGGATGGGGACCTCCGAGGGGGCCAGCTATATAGGCGCACCCAACCAACGTCACGTAGGCACGGTGGCGGGCGGGGAGAGCACGAGCGCCATTGGCGCCAAAGCCGTCCCCGTCCTTACAACGCCAGCTGGAGACTACAGCAGAGACAGGCGGCGCCAATCACTGACGCCGCTCGTGCGGCATATACGTGACGTCGATACGCACGAGGCGCCGTCCCCCTGACACCCGGTACACAGGGGGGCGGCAGGGGGCGGCGACTGGTGCGGATCGCAGCTCCAGGGGAAGGAAGACAAAGGCAGCCCCCACAGAGCAGGCATGGGGAACAGAGTCCACATGGGGTGGAAAGGATGTGAGACTGAAGTATAAGATAATATAAAAAATTAAATATAAGTTTGTGTAGTGTAAATAGCATGAGTATTAACCCAGCCGTAGAATGGGTAAATGAGTAGTAGCGCCATATCTCACTTCACACTTATTTACTCACCCCACTCAGCTTTTTCTTTTACACATACTTCACCCAATTCACCTTCCTAGCCAGTTAGTACAGCCGGATGTACCATTTATTAAGATCTTTTTATAAATATTTTTTTAAATACTCTACAGATTGTTTGCCAAGAATAGGCTCAAGACCCCATATACCTACTCTAATGTTGGCTGGGGATCCTCCGATGTGTGGCCTGCTGTGTGTGGGCGCATCTATCAGCTCCGGGTGTGGTTCGACTGGGCTGCTCCTACTTTGCGGGACAGTTGGGGCCCACTGTCCTAGTGGGATCTAGGTTTGTGGACTTTATTACTTTTTTGTCTTTTTGGTCCATTATACATATAATCCCTATATATTCTGTACTCCATGGGATATTTCCCATATTTTGACGTTTTGGCGACTAAGTACTTTTTTATTATTATTCATTTACAGACATGATCACCCGCTCCTGATGAGTCGGTTAACCGACGAAACGCGTCGAGCTTGTGGGGATTTTTTTTTCCCCACCCTCACCCCTATCTCTACGAATCCCGACTGTATATTTTAGTTGCATTTATCTAATATGCAAAACTTTTCCTTACTATGGCAATTATGTTTTTATATTTCATTATATGTATATTATGTATCTTTAAAGACGTTCTGTATATGTATTTAATTACTGTTTGACACACACCATGTTGTGTAAGTTGACAACCAATGTACATTAAATATTTAATTGTACATGGATCTAATGTTTGAGTCCAGCCTCAATTAAAGTCCCACACTCTTTCTAATTTTTTGTATTCAAAATAGGGATGGAGGCGCACCACCCCCCCCCCCTTTCCTTGTGCGCTTCATCTAAAGTCCCAGTATATGGAGATATACATTCCCCCTTTTTCTTTTTTGTATGCATTACCCGGGATGGAGGCAGAATTTCAACACTTGGGGTGACACACAGCTACCCCTTTTAACTACTACTCATTTACCCATTCTACGGCTGGGTTAATACTCATGCTATTTACACTACATTATATTTAATTTTTTATAATCTGTATACTTCAGTCTCACATCCTTTCCACCCCATGTGGACTCTGTTCCCCATGCCTGCTCTGTGGGGGCTGCCTTTGTCTTCCTTCCCCTGGAGCTGCGATCCGCACCAGTCGCCGCCCCCTGCCGCCCCCCTGTGTACCGGGTGTCATGGGGACGGCGCCTCGTGCGTATCGACGTCACGTATATGCCGCACGAGCGGCGTCAGTGATTGGCGCCGCCTGTCTCTGCTGTAGTCTCCAGCTGGCCGTTGTAAGGACGGGGACGGCTTTGGCGCCAATGGCGCTCGTGCTCTCCCCGCCCGCCACCGTGCCTACGTGACGTTGGTTGGGTGCGCCCTATATAGCTGGCCCCCTCGGAGGTCCCCATCCACCACGTACTGGACAACCGGCTTGTACTGCTCGCTGTATCGCACAGGCACTACCTACATTGGCCAACACAAGGTAACATCACATGCCATATCTTTTCACACACTTTACTTTTTGTTTGTTTTTTACACTTGCACACACATATCCTTTTTATCACTAACTTATTTTCTTATATACATTTTCTCAACAAACTATCACCCCCTTTTTTCCTCACATCCATATCTCACTTCACACTTATTTACTCACCCCACTCAGCTTTTTCTTTTACACATACTTCACCCCATTCACCTTCCTAGCCAGTTAGTACAGCCGGATGTACCATTTATTAAGATCTTCTTATAAATATTTTTTTAAATACTCTACAGATTGTTTGCCAAGAATAGGCTCAATACCCCATATACCTACTCTAATGTTGGCTGGGGATCCTCCGATGTGTGGCCTGCTGTGTGTGGGCGCATCTACCTCAGCTCCGGGTGTGGTTCGACTGGGCTGCTCCTACTTTGCGGGACCGTTGGGGCCCACTGTCCTAGTGGGATCTAGGTTTGTGGACTTTATTACTTTTTTGTCTTTTTGGTCCATTATACATATAATCCCTATATATTCTGTACTCCATGGGATATTTCCCATATTTTGACGTTTTGGCGACTAAGTACTTTTTTATTATTATTCATTTACAGACATGATCACCCGCTCCTGATGAGTCGGTTAACCGACGAAACGCGTCGAGCTTGTGGGGATTTTTTTTCCCCCACCCTCACCCCTATCTCTACGAATCCCGACTGTATATTTTAGTTGCATTTATCTAATATGCAAAACTTTTCCTTACTATGGCAATTATGTTTTTATATTTCATTATATGTATATTATGTATCTTTAAAGACGTTCTGTATATGTATTTAATTACTGTTTGACACACACCATGTTGTGTAAGTTGACAACCAATGTACATTAAATATTTAATTGTACATGGATCTAATGTTTGAGTCCAGCCTCAATTAAAGTCCCACACTCTTTCTAATTTTTTGTATTCAAAATAGGGATGGAGGCGCACCACCCCCCCTTTCCTTGTGCGCTTCATCTAAAGTCCCAGTATATGGAGATATTCATTCCCCCTTTTTCTTTTTTGTATGCATTACCCGGGATGGAGGCAGAATTTCAACACTTGGGGTGACACACAGCTACCCCTTTTAACTACTACTCATTTACCCATTCTACGGCTGGGTTAATACTCATGCTATTTACACTACATTATATTTAATTTTTTATAATCTGTATACTTCAGTCTCACATCCTTTCCACCCCATGTGGACTCTGTTCCCCATGCCTGCTCTGTGGGGGCTGCCTTTGTCTTCCTTCCCCTGGAGCTGCGATCCGCACCAGTCGCCGCCCCTGCCGCCCCCCTGTGTACCGGGTGTCATGGGGACGGCGCCTCGTGCGTATCGACGTCACGTATATGCCGCACGAGCGGCGTCAGTGATTGGCGCCGCCTGTCTCTGCTGTAGTCTCCAGCTGGCCGTTGTAAGGACGGGGACGGCTTTGGCGCCAATGGCGCTCGTGCTCTCCCCGCCCGCCACCGTGCCTACGTGACGTTGGTTGGGTGCGCCCTATATAGCTGGCCCCCTCGGAGGTCCCCATCCACCACGTACTGGACAACCGGCTTGTACTGCTCGCTGTATCGCACAGGCACTACCTACATTGGCCAACACAAGGTAACATCACATGCCATATCTTTTCACACACTTTACTTTTTGTTTGTTTTTTACACTTGCAAACACATATCCTTTTTATCACTAACTTATTTTCTTATATACATTTTCTCAACAAACTATCACCCCCTTTTTTCCTCACATCCATATCTCACTTCACACTTATTTACTCACCCCACTCAGCTTTTTCTTTTACACATACTTCACCCCATTCACCTTCCTAGCCAGTTAGTACAGCCGGATGTACCATTTATTAAGATCTTCTTATAAATATTTTTTTAAATACTCTACAGATTGTTTGCCAAGAATAGGCTCAATACCCCATATACCTACTCTAATGTTGGCTGGGGATCCTCCGATGTGTGGCCTGCTGTGTGTGGGCGCATCTACCTCAGCTCCGGGTGTGGTTCGACTGGGCTGCTCCTACTTTGCGGGACCGTTGGGGCCCACTGTCCTAGTGGGATCTAGGTTTGTGGACTTTATTACTTTTTTGTCTTTTTGGTCCATTATACATATAATCCCTATATATTCTGTACTCCATGGGATATTTCCCATATTTTGACGTTTTGGCGACTAAGTACTTTTTTATTATTATTCATTTACAGACATGATCACCTGCTCCTGATGAGTCGGTTATCCGACGAAACGCGTCGAGCTTGTGGGGATTTTTTTTCACCACCCTCACCCCTATCTCTACGAATCCCGACTGTATATTTTAGTTGCATTTATCTAATATGCAAAACTTTTCCTTACTATGGCAATTATGTTTTTATATTTCATTATATGTATATTATGTATCTTTAAAGACGTTCTGTATATGTATTTAATTACTGTTTGACACACACCATGTTGTGTAAGTTGACAACCAATGTACATTAAATATTTAATTGTACATGGATCTAATGTTTGAGTCCAGCCTCAATTAAAGTCCCACACTCTTTCTAATTTTTTGTATTCAAAATAGGGATGGAGGCGCGCCACCCCCCCCTTTCCTTGTGCGCTTCATCTAAAGTCCCAGTATATGGATATATACATTCCCCCTTTTTCTTTTTTGTATGCATTACCCGGGATGGAGGCAGAATTTCAACACTTGGGGTGACACACAGCTACCCCTTTTAACTACTACTCATTTACCCATTCTACGGCTGGGTTAATACTCATGCTATTTACACTACATTATATTTAATTTTTTATAATCTGTATACTTCAGTCTCACATCCTTTCCACCACATGTGGACTCTGTTCCCCATGCCTGCTCTGTGGGGGCTGCCTTTGTCTTCCTTCCCCTGGAGCTGCGATCCGCACCAGTCGCCGCCCCCTGCCGCCCCCCTGTGTACCGGGTGTCATGGGGACGGCGCCTCGTGCGTATCGACGTCACGTATATGCCGCACGAGCGGCGTCAGTGATTGGCGCCGCCTGTCTCTGCTGTAGTCTCCAGCTGGCCGTTGTAAGGACGGGGACGGCTTTGGCGCCAATGGCGCTCGTGCTCTCCCCGCCCGCCACCGTGCCTACGTGACGTTGGTTGGGTGCGCCCTATATAGCTGGCCCCCTCGGAGGTCCCCATCCACCACGTACTGGACAACCGGCTTGTACTGCTCGCTGTATCGCACAGGCACTACCTACATTGGCCAACACAAGGTAACATCACATGCCATATCTTTTCACACACTTTACTTTTTGTTTGTTTTTTACACTTGCACACACATATCCTTTTTATCACTAACTTATTTTCTTATATACATTTTCTCAACAAACTATCACCCCCTTTTTTCCTCACATCCATATCTCACTTCACACTTATTTACTCACCCCACTCAGCTTTTTCTTTTACACATACTTCACCCCATTCACCTTCCTAGCCAGTTAGTACAGCCGGATGTACCATTTATTAAGATCTTCTTATAAATATTTTTTTTAAATACTCTACAGATTGTTTGCCAAGAATAGGCTCAATACCCCATATACCTACTCTAATGTTGGCTGGGGATCCTCCGATGTGTGGCCTGCTGTGTGTGGGCGCATCTACCTCAGCTCCGGGTGTGGTTCGACTGGGCTGCTCCTACTTTGCGGGACCGTTGGGGCCCACTGTCCTAGTGGGATCTAGGTTTGTGGACTTTATTACTTTTTTGTCTTTTTGGTCCATTATACATATAATCCCTATATATTCTGTACTCCTTGGGATATTTCCCATATTTTGACGTTTTGGCGACTAAGTACTTTTTTATTATTATTCATTTACAGACATGATCACCTGCTCCTGATGAGTCGGTTAACCGACGAAACGCGTCGAGCTTGTGGGGATTTTTTTTCCCCACCCTCACCCCTATCTCTACGAATCCCGACTGTATATTTTAGTTGCATTTATCTAATATGCAAAACTTTTCCTTACTATGGCAATTATGTTTTTATATTTCATTATATGTATATTATGTATCTTTAAAGACGTTCTGTCTATGTATTTAATTACTGTTTGACACACACCATGTTGTGTAAGTTGACAACCAATGTACATTAAATATTTAATTGTACATGGATCTAATGTTTGAGTCCAGCCTCAATTAAAGTCCCACACTCTTTCTAATTTTTTTTTGTATTTAAAATAGGGATGGAGGCGCACCACCCCCCCCTTTCCTTGTGCGCTTCATCTAAAGTCCCAGTATATGGAGATATACATTCCCCCTTTTTCTTTTTTGTATGCATTACCCGGGATGGAGGCAGTTCAACACTTGGGGTGACACACAGCTACCCCTTTTATCTACTACTCATTTACCCATTCTACGGCTGGGTTAATACTCATGCTATTTACACTACATTATATTTAATTTTTTATAATCTGTATACTTCAGTCTCACATCCTTTCCACCCCATGTGGACTCTGTTCCCCATGCCTGCTCTGTGGGGGCTGCCTTTGTCTTCCTTCCCCTGGAGCTGCGATCCGCACCAGTCGCCGCCCCCTGCCGCCCCCCTGTGTACCGGGTGTCATGGGGACGGCGCCTCGTGCGTATCGACGTCACGTATATGCCGCACGAGCGGCGTCAGTGATTGGCGCCGCCTGTCTCTGCTGTAGTCTCCAGCTGGCCGTTGTAAGGACGGGGACGGCTTTGGCGCCAATGGCGCTCGTGCTCTCCCCGCCCGCCACCGTGCCTACGTGACGTTGGTTGGGTGCGCCCTATATAGCTGGCCCCCTCGGAGGTCCCCATCCACCACATACTGGACAACCGGCTTGTACTGCTCGCTGTATCGCACAGGCACTACCTACATTGGCCAACACAAGGTAACATCACATGCCATATCTTTTCACACACTTTACTTTTTGTTTGTTTTTTACACTTGCACACACATATCCTTTTTATCACTAACTTATTTTCTTATATACATTTTCTCAACAAACTATCACCCCCTTTTTTCCTCACATCCATATCTCACTTCACACTTATTTACTCACCCCACTCAGCTTTTTCTTTTACACATACTTCACCCCATTCACCTTCCTAGCCAGTTAGTACAGCCGGATGTACCATTTATTAAGATCTTCTTATAAATATTTTTTTAAATACTCTACAGATTGTTTGCCAAGAATAGGCTCAATACCCCATATACCTACTCTAATGTTGGCTGGGGATCCTCCGATGTGTGGCCTGCTGTGTGTGGGCGCATCTACCTCAGCTCCGGGTGTGGTTCGACTGGGCTGCTCCTACTTTGCGGGACCGTTGGGGCCCACTGTCCTAGTGGGATCTAGGTTTGTGGACTTTATTACTTTTTTGTCTTTTTGGTCCATTATACATATAATCCCTATATATTCTGTACTCCATGGGATATTTCCCATATTTTGACGTTTTGGCGACTAAGTACTTTTTTATTATTATTCATTTACAGACATGATCACCCGCTCCTGATGAGTCGGTTAACCGACGAAACGCGTCGAGCTTGTGGGGATTTTTTTTCCCCACCCTCACCCCCCACCCTCCACCCCCTCACCCCTATCTCTACGAATCCCGACTGTATATTTTAGTTGCATTTATCTAATATGCAAAACTTTTCCTTACTATGGCAATTATGTTTTTATATTTCATTATATGTATATTATGTATCTTTAAAGACGTTCTGTATATGTATTTAATTACTGTTTGACACACACCATGTTGTGTAAGTTGACAACCAATGTACATTAAATATTTAATTGTACATGGATCTAATGTTTGAGTCCAGCCTCAATTAAAGTCCCACACTCTTTCTAATTTTTTGTATTCAAAATAGGGATGGAGGCGCACCACCCCCCCCCTTTCCTTGTGCGCTTCATCTAAAGTCCCAGTATATGGAGATATACATTCCCCCTTTTTCTTTTTTGTATGCATTACCCGGGATGGAGGCAGAATTTCAACACTTGGGGTGACACACAGCTACCCCTTTTAACTACTACTCATTTACCCATTCTACGGCTGGGTTAATACTCATGCTATTTACACTACATTATATTTAATTTTTTATAATCTGTATACTTCAGTCTCACATCCTTTCCACCCCATGTGGACTCTGTTCCCCATGCCTGCTCTGTGGGGGCTGCCTTTGTCTTCCTTCCCCTGGAGCTGCGATCCGCACCAGTCGCCGCCCCCTGCCGCCCCCCTGTGTACCGGGTGTCATGGGGACGGCGCCTCGTGCGTATCGACGTCACGTATATGCCGCACGAGCGGCGTCAGTGATTGGCGCCGCCTGTCTCTGCTGTAGTCTCCAGCTGGCCGTTGTAAGGACGGGGACGGCTTTGGCGCCAATGGCGCTCGTGCTCTCCCCGCCCGCCACCGTGCCTACGTGACGTTGGTTGGGTGCGCCCTATATAGCTGGCCCCCTCGGAGGTCCCCATCCACCACGTACTGGACAACCGGCTTGTACTGCTCGCTGTATCGCACAGGCACTACCTACATTGGCCAACACAAGGTAACATCACATGCCATATCTTTTCACACACTTTACTTTTTGTTTGTTTTTTACACTTGCACACACATATCCTTTTTATCACTAACTTATTTTCTTATATACATTTTCTCAACAAACTATCACCCCCTTTTTTCCTCACATCCATATCTCACTTCACACTTATTTACTCACCCCACTCAGCTTTTTCTTTTACACATACTTCACCCCATTCACCTTCCTAGCCAGTTAGTACAGCCGGATGTACCATTTATTAAGATCTTCTTATAAATATTTTTTTAAATACTCTACAGATTGTTTGCCAAGAATAGGCTCAATACCCCATATACCTACTCTAATGTTGGCTGGGGATCCTCCGATGTGTGGCCTGCTGTGTGTGGGCGCATCTACCTCAGCTCCGGGTGTGGTTCGACTCGGCTGCTCCTACTTTGCGGGACCGTTGGGGCCCACTGTCCTAGTGGGATCTAGGTTTGTGGACTTTATTACTTTTTTGTCTTTTTGGTCCATTATACATATAATCCCTATATATTCTGTACTCCATGGGATATTTCCCATATTTTGACGTTTTGGCGACTAAGTACTTTTTTATTATTATTCATTTACAGACATGATCACCCGCTCCTGATGAGTCGGTTAACCGACGAAACGCGTCGAGCTTGTGGGGATTTTTTTTCCCCACCCTCACCCCTATCTCTACGAATCCCGACTGTATATTTTAGTTGCATTTATCTAATATGCAAAACTTTTCCTTACTATGGCAATTATGTTTTTATATTTCATTATATGTATATTATGTATCTTTAAAGACGTTCTGTATATGTATTTAATTACTGTTTGACACACACCATGTTGTGTAAGTTGACAACCAATGTACATTAAATATTTAATTGTACATGGATCTAATGTTTGAGTCCAGCCTCAATTAAAGTCCCACACTCTTTCTAGTTTTTCAATTATATTTCTCTCACGATTCTCATATCATTGATCAGAAAATTGTTAGTTTTTCCAAAAATTTCCAACATGTCCTATCACTCAAATTCAATGGACACACAAAAGTTGTCCATTGTTGCAGCCCACTAATGATGCGAAATTCAAACGAAAATTCTTAGTTACTTTTTTCGAAAGTAAAAATCTTTCGGGATGGACCATGTTAAGGCTTAAGGTTGGGCAGCAGAATCCTAGGGACACATTGGATGCTTTCAGCTGCCATTGTGCTTTTGATGGATGTCCAGTGTGTTTCTGCACCTTTAAGGAGGAAGGGGCTCCTTCCAGGCCAACCTGGAAGTGTTTGTAACCTTAAAAAAAAGTGAGCTCCTATTCCCTTATAGCAGGTTACACAGCCCAGTGCTTGTGCTGTCTAACCTGCCTCTTTCTAAGATGTAAAAAACCTGCCTGATCCTGCCAGTTCCTGTGTCCCCCTTTGTGTACTTACCATGATAATCATTGCTGCTGAGCCCTGATTACCATGGTCAGTTTACGTGCCTCCGTCATCCGCAGCTCTCTTCTGTACCCCTCACCCCTCCCTCCCTGCCTGTCAGCTCTGTGTCTCTGTGTCTCCCCACCGCTATTAGTAGTTAAAAAAGTTTTATAATTGTCACTGGCCACCCCTCTATTTTATCCAGGCATAATGCACTCTGTAAGTGTTTATTTTTATTTTTTTAAACAAAGCCCCTAAATACCTTTTTTCAGATATATTCAGGCCAGTCACGTGACTACTCTGATCAAAGGCTACAGCTGGAGGGGTTCAGCGGCCAAGTGACCTCCCCGGCTGAAGTCAGAGGGAGATCTCTGCCCCTCCCGCTGTAGCCCTGGATAGGAGTAGCAAAGTGGCCGGGAGTCATGTGGCTGGCCTGAATATAGCTGAAAGAAAGTATTTAGAGGCTTCATTTAAAAAAAACATATACAGAGTGTGATATTCCTAGATAAAATAGAGGGGCTGCCAGTGACAATTTTTGAATGGTAACAATCACTTTAACTTATCCACTGCTATATGTGCTCCAACTTGGAGACTCTCAAAACTATAGGGTTAGGACCACATTATACAGAGGAGCCTTGAAGAGGCATTGTGGCTTTCACATATATTTGCAAATGTATGCAACTAAACCCTTTTGCCCCGTACACGGTCAGACTTTCTGACTGAAAATGTGCGATCGGAGCTTGTTGTTGTAAATTCCGACTGTGTGTAGGCTCCATCGGACAGTTTCCATTGGAATTTCCGTTGCACAAAATTGGAGATCTGGTTCTCAAGTTTTCCGACAACAAAACCAGTTTGCACAAATTCCGATCGTGTGTAGACAATTCCGATTCACAAAGTGCCACACATGCTCGGAATCAAGCAGAAGAGCAGCACTGGCTATTGAACTTTTTTCTCAGCTTGTCGTATGTGTTGTACGTCACCGCATTCTTGACGTTCGGAATTTCCGTACAACTTTGTGTGACCGTGTGTATGCAGGACAAGTTTGAGCCAACATCCGTCGAAAAAAAACCATGGGATTTATTTGTCAGAATGTCCAATCGTGTGTACAGGGCATTTGTCTTTAACATGAACTGTTGGACAGGGCTCATTTTTTTGGGGTGTTTTTATAGGCTACCTGGTACATGTGCTGGGAAATTTTCTGTTCTGTGTAATGGGCAACCCAAGAGTAGCAGCACAATAATCAGGTCATCCTTCCACTCTCCTCAACTGTAAAGATTTACAGCACTGCAAAAAGCAGTAGAGCTCTGACTGCCCTAAAGTGTTGTGATGACAACTATCACAGAACATTAAGAGTAAACATGACCTAGCCATACCTAATGGACTGTCTTTTTTTCCTGATCATCCAGACTTTACATTCTTGTAAACCAAAATTATAAGTTAACTAATATCCATTCAAATATGTTAGGTGGCAATATAAAATGGCTAATGTAGAAGTCATGGATCAAGGTTGGGCAGATATTTCCCTGATGTCTGCAAGGCCTAGTTCAACATAGACTTTAACATAGTTAGTCAGGTTGAAAAAAGACACAAATCCATCCAGTTCAACCACAAAAATAAAAAAATAATATCATACAATCCCATATACCCAATTCTATACCCACGGTTGATCCAGAGGAAGGCAAAAAACCCCAGCAGAGCATGCTCCAATTTGCTAAAGCAGAGGAAAAAATTCCTTCCTGATCCCCAAGAGGCAATCGTATTTTCTACGGATCAACTTTCCCTATAAATGTTAGTACCCAGTTATATTATGTACATTTAGGAAATAATCCATGCTTTTCTTAAAGCAATCTACTGAGCTAGCCAAAACCACCTCTGCAGGAAGTCTATTCCACATTTTCACCGCTCTTACTGTGAAGAAACCTTTCCATATTTGGAGATGAAATCTCTTTTCCTCTAGACGTAAAGAGTGCCCCCTTGTCCTCTATGTTGACTGTAAAGTGAATAACTCAACACCTTAAGTTCACTATATGGACCTCTTATATATTTGTACATGTTTATCATATCCCCCCTTAATCTCCTCTTATCAAGAGAGAATAAATTCAGTTCCTCTAATCTTTCCTCATAGCTGAGCTCCTCCATGCCTCTTATCAGTTTAGTTGCCCTTCCCTGCACTTTCTCCAGTTCCCCAACATCATTTTTGAGAACTGGTGCCCAAAACTGAACTGCATATTCCAGATGAGGTCTTATTAATGATTTGAACAGGGGCAAAATTATATCTCTCTCTCTGGAGTCCATACCTCTCTTAATACAAGAAAGGACTTTGCTTGCTTTGGAAACCGCAGCTTAGCATTGCATAATATTATTGAGCTTATGATCTACCAAAACCCCCAGATCCTTCTCCACTATGGATCCCGCCAGTTGTACTCCCCCTAGCATGTATGATGCATGCATATTCTTAGCCCCCAAGTGCATAACTTTACATTTAGTTATATGTTTAAATTATATTTTAACATTTTACAGTGTCCCCAACCATAAAGTTAAAGCATAGGTTTACTCCCACAATCAACGTGAACTATTTTGAATCCTTATGCTGCTAGCATTAGTAAATAAATAGGACAATTATCATATTTACTTGTTTTAAACTTGTTTTCTGTATGTATTCAGTTATTTCCTGATGTCCAGGTCTAATCAAATTATGTCATACATCCAAGGAGTTGTCTGTAGGGGAGAATAGGTTGTTCTAAACTTAGCACACCCTCCTGTGTGCATGCCTGAGCTAAGGGCAGATGAATTGCAGGAAGTAAATACTACATGAATCATCTGCCCTTACTCAAGCTGGTCAGAAATGCTAGGGGGTGTTTTTCAAAGTGATTTCCCAGCATAATAAAGCAGGGAGACATGAATGGATTGATGTGTTTGCTTTGAATAATACAAATGAATTAAAGGGATTGTAAAGGTACATTTACAAAAAACAAACAAAAAAAATGTAGATGTCTATATTTACCTACTCTGTGCAATGGAATCGCACACAATCGAACCTCCTCTTTTTGGGTCCTCAGCCTGCGCTCCTGGCCCCTCCTCTCTGGCCAGTGCCCCCATGTGAAGCCACTTTGCTGCGTCCATTGATACAGACAGCGGGACTCGGCCCCGCACCCCGCTCCCTCATTACTGGCTTTGATTGACAGCACTGAGAGCCAATGGATCCTGGTGCCTCAGCAAAGCCAGTGAGACCTGGAAGTGAGGGGAGAAAAGATCTGCAGATGTGCATTGTGCTGGATTAAATGAGGTCTCAGGTAAGTAAAGGGGGGGGGGGGGATGCTCACACCTAAACATTTTTTACCTTAATGCAAAGAATGCATTAAGGTAAAAAAATGTTTAGGCTCTACAACCACTTTAAATTGGGTTTTTGGTTTGTGGTGCTCAGATGCAGTGTAGTTCCACTTTATTGATTGCATCTATAGAGGACAGATCTATTAATACAGCATCTTCCCTGTAAATTATAAGTACAAATACAAAATGGTAGCTGAAAATATCTAGTTTTATAGACAATTTACACTTTTGTAGTTTGTTTTAGGTCTTAGAAAATCTTTATCCAATTTTTGGTATATTCATCATGCATACATTGGAAAGCCCAATATTACATATTGTGTGGTTGCTTTTCCTGGACAGAAATTTGTGTCTTAGACTGTCCGAAACTCAGCTGTCTGGTGTCTGGGGAGAGTGTGCGTTATATATTGAACATGACATCTCCATCATGTTCCATTAATTTACTTGTAGAGTGAGAATCCTCAGCTGTCTACACATCTGAAAGGCACTTACCCAGATCATGACATGTTTATTATTGAAATAGGTCACAAAGAACTCACCAAGCCAACACTCTACATTATCTATGGCACAATCATTTATGTAAGTATAATGTTTGGATATCATATGGTTACTTATCTATGACATTTGGAATGTGTTTCAAAACATTTTCAAAATGGAGGAAAAAACATAAATTTTGCTTAATGCTTTTCTTTCATAGAACCATTTGAAGAAGGACCAATAACAGTGTCCATCGTCACCTAATAGTCCAATCTTAGTCCACTTAAAAGCTTTTTTTTACTCTTTTAGTAATGTAACAATTCTATGGCCTTGTGCTGGGAAATCACCAATCTTCACTTACAATGGCATTACTCTTGAAGTGAGTTTAGGACTTCCTTATGTTATTGTACATTAAAATGTTTATAGTGCCCCAATTATAAGGTCCTTAAAGCCTGTTTATAAATACACAGGCTGCTATACCAGACTTCACACCAAATTTCAAGGACCCAGTTAACTAAATCCATAGAAGTCTCTCTGGATCCTCACTACACAGGATTATGATAATTGACAGCTTACTGAATAAGGTACAGGAGAAGAATATTTTGCTCCTGATGTTCCAGTTTCTCCTACACTCTAACCTAATGTTTTCTTATAGCTGCATGAAAGGTCAGGTTTCTTTATTCCCAGTCTGTTTATTTATAAAGTGTCAAGCAGGGCATTGCTGTTATGAGGCAAGGCAAGTGGAACGCAGGACATGGACAGCATGACATGAGGTTTTAATCTTTTCACATGACCTCAAACTCAAAACAGCGCTTGGTGTTAAATACAGATTGAGACTGCTGCCCTCACTATTTTCAAATACAAAATAAGCAAAAACTGGAAAAACAAAAAAATGGTGCGATGTCCCTTTAAAAGTCCTTTAGAGTCAATATACTAATATATAAGTACCTCAAGATAACATGATATCACCCATATATTAATTATCGTATACCAACCTAATATACTGTGTTAAAGTGCAAATAAATTCACACTGCAGAATCCATAAGGCTCTTTTCACACGGGCGCCTCTGCTAAGTGGAATTTGCTTTCTCAGAGGGGGATCTCTCTGCTGATGCCCGCTGAGCAGGCAGATGACAGGTCCATGTCCGCTCTGCTATGCAAAGCAGACATGGACACAGTCCTGCTCTCCTCTTTGGGGCAATCAGATATAAATAGACCGCCTGCCCGTTTCCATCCGATGCTATCTGATCCACCACAGGAATGGGGAATAGGACCACCATATGTCTGTTTTTGGCGGACAGGATTGGATTGGATGGCGGCGGGTCTCAGTGGACATGGTGCTCCATAGAAGAGAATGGAGGGTCTGATCAGGTCCACCTGAAAATCTGACAGGCGGACCTGATTGGACAGCTCATGTAAAAGGGCCCATAAACTGTAAACATTTTATACCCCAGTGAAATAAAAAACTCTTTCACCAAAGTGCTATAGTATATAAATTCATAGTTTTCAGAAATAGTGCAAACAAGTGTTCTGTCCATGCATGGTGCAAAAGAGAAAAATCCTTCCACTTTGATTTCACCAATGCTGTATAATCAAAACCGCATCTCAGAGTGAGAGACCACCCTCGTCAAAAAAGACTGCTTACCAGATGGTACATCTCCACATCAAAAGATTCCACCATAGCATGGTTCTCCACTAATCCCCAGGGTAGCAGGTCTGCATTGAATGGATTCCATATAGAGAACAATAAAGCCCCATACACACGGTCGGATTTTCCCATGGATTCGGTCCTATCGGACAATGTTGTCGTAAATTCCGACCGTGTGTAGGCACCATCGGACAGTGTACGTCGGATTGTCCGACGGACAAAGTCCTATCTCCTGCTGGATAGATTTTTCGACAACAAAGTCCGATCACACCAAATCCGATCTTGTGTATCGAATTTCGACGGACAAAGTGCTACGCATGCTCAGATCACATTACAAGACCAAAGCTATTGGCTACTAGCCTCTACGTAGTCCCGTCGTAGGCAACAAACGTCACCACGTTCAGAATGATCGGATTTTCCGACAACTTTGTTCGACCGTGTGTACGCAACACCAACATCGGACAAAGTACGACGGACATGATCCGACGGACCTGGTCTGCGGATAATCCGAGCGTGTGTATGGGGCATAAGATTTACCTCTTTCCAGAATTACAGCTCTCAGGAATTGGAGCAGTAACGTCCAGTGCAATGGGGATTATAATGGTTCTAAGTAGGGTTGAGCGAACCCGAACTGTAAAGTTCGGGTCCGTACCGGACTTTAGGGTGTTCGGGTCCCGGACCCGAACAATTGACTGTATGTTCGGGTTCGGGTCCGGTGTTCGGGGATTTAATGATTCTTTTAAAAGTGTCTTTTAAAAGCACTCGCGGCTATATGAATTGATATTAAAGCGAGTGCTTTTAATACAGAGAACAGTCATTGAAGTCATTTATTTTTAAAAAGTTAGTCATAAAAAGTGTTTGGGGACCTGGGTCCTGCCCCAGGGGACATGTATCAATGCAAAAAAAACTTTTAAAAACGGACGTTTTTTCGGGAGCAGTGATTTTAATAATGATTAAATTGAAACAATAAAAGTGTAATATTCCTTTAAATTTCGTACCTGGGGGGTGTCTATAGTATGCATGTAAAGGGGCGCATGTTTCCCGTGTTTAGAACTGTCTCTGCAAAAAGTGCAATTTTTTGCAGAAAAGAAAGCTATTTAAAATCACTCGCGGCTAATGTTACGTGACGTGGGGAAAGCCATAGGGAACTCCCCATGACGTCCCATGCGTCAGAGGGGGGCGGGGTTACCAGGTGGCCCCGCCCTCCGTTATAAAAGAACTGTCAGCCCAAGTGAAGCCTCACACGCCGGGAGCCTCCCATTGCGAGGAGTGGCCCAAGAAGAGACCGACGCCCTGGAAGAAGATACAGGAGACCGACGCCGTGGAAGAAGATACCGAAGAGAAGCCTCACCCAGCGGGAGCCTCCCATTGCGCGGAGCTGCCCAGAAGAGACACCGATGCTGGACGAGAAGGCCAAGAAGAAGCGGATCGGAGGAAGAAGAAGATGGAAGAAGAAGATGCCGGAAGGAGAAGATGAAGAAAGGAAGACCAGAAGAAAGAAGAAAGAAGATTTTAATAAAGGAATTGTCAAAGACCGTCTCCTGTCATTTTTAACATTTTTGACACTTTTTTTTGTGAAATGTTACCATTTCACACAGGGGGGGGCGGGATCTGGGGGATTCCCCAGATTCCGATAAGCCCCCCGCCCGCAGACCCCCACAACCACCGGGCACGGTTGTGGGGACGAGGCCCTTGTCCTCATCAACATGGGGACAAGAGGCTTTGGGGGTCTTAGACCCCCAAAGCATCCTTCCAATGTTGAGGGCATGTGGCCTGGTACGGTTCAGGCGGGAGGGGGGGCAGCTCTCGCCCCCCCTCTTTTCCTGCGGCCTGCCAGGTTGCGTGCTCGGATAAGGGTCTGGTATGGATTTTGAGGGGGACCTCACGCCATTTTTTTGGGCTGGGTTTTCCCCTTAAAATCCATCCAAGACCTCAAAGGTCTGGTATGGATTTTGAGGGGGACCCTACGCCATTTTTTTTTTTGGCTGGGATCCCCCTTAATATCCATCCCCGACCTGAAGGGCCTGGTTATTGAATTTGGGGGGGACCCCTACGCTTTTATTTTTTTGTTTTTTTTTATTTTTTATCAATGACTTTTTTTTTATGAATGACTTTCAATGAATGACTGTTCTCTGTATTACGGGACCCGACAATTAACATTAGCCGCGAGTGATTTTAAATAGCTTTCTTTTCTGCAAAAAATGACACTTTTTGCAGAGACAGTTCTAAACACGGGAAACATGCACCCCTTTACATGCATACTATAGACACCCCCCAGGTACGAAATTTAAAGGAATATTACACTTTTATTGTTTCAATTTAATCATTATTAAAATCACTGCTCCGAAAAAACGGCCGTTTTTAAAAGTTTTTTTGCATTGATACATGTCCCCTGGGGCAGGACCCAGGTCCCCAAACACTTTTTATGACTAACTTCTTAAAAATAAATGACTTCAATGACTGTCCTCTGTATTAAGGGGGACGGGAGCCGACACTTTATTATAGCCGTTCGGGTCCCCATTGACTTCAATGGGGTTCGGTGTTCGGGTCAAGTTCGGGTCAAGTTCGGTCCCGAACCCGAACTTTTTTCTGAAGTTCGGCCGAACCTGCCGAACCCGAACATCCAGGTGTCCGCTCAACTCTAGTTCTAAGGCCTTAAAGTGGCTGTAAACCCTCTCCTATACCCAGTGAAGTGAACAGCCTCAGATGATACACTGAGATAAAACAAATACCCCTACACTATATACTGTAAGTGTTACTTGTATATCTGCTGTCTTCTGCTTTCTACACTCTTTAGAAAGTGCAGATCATGTTACTTATCTTTCTTCCTGTCCCAACAGTGGGTGTGGAATCTGGGCTTACACTGTGTAAAAAATGGTTTGAGGAAAGGCACCCCCCCCATCCACATAGGCAGAGGAACAAAGTTTCCTTCAGAGCTTCCTTCCTGCAGAGCTTCAGTCTGAATAGACAGGCTTTCTGCTAATCTACCGCTAAGCTCCCTCCCTGACACAAATTTTTAGCTGTTTTTATCTGATGTGTCTGAGAACTTGTGTGACTGCTAAAAACAGAGGAACAGAGCAGCAGAAAGACATGGCACTTAGAGCTTTGGAGAGAGATAAGTCAACACTACAGATATATGTGCCTAGGTCAGATTTCATGAATGCGGTTTACAACCACTTTAAGGTTTCTTTACCTTAATGCATTCTCTGTATAAATATAATAAAATTAATTAATATACTTTCAGAATATGAGCCAAGGCATCTGTTGTATCCCCTCATCAAGAGTGCTGCCTATATCCGTCCTTTTCATCCACCTCCTCCGTTCATAAAAATGCAACATCGCTAGTAAAGTGAACAGAATTTGTTGTCTTTAATAAATCAATCCTAATTTCTCAGAAAATATATTTTAGCATTTCAAAATTATATTGACTCATTATTGAAAGAGTCTGAGAAAGTAATTTTGGAGCCTATCCTTCTTTGATGTAAGTAAAGACTTTGATTGGCTGCTTATGGCAGCAGATATAATGACTATTATAACTTGCGAAAGAAAGTGTATACTTTTTATGTATGCCTAAATATAACCTTTGCATTCATGCCCTTAGGGAGACAAATGTTACGGAATCTGAAAAGCATTATGTAATCTGTCAAACTAAAATATAGACCTTGTAATATCCAGGGGAAATGAATCTCTTAACTGTTTGACCTTGGCACACTGAAGTAATCTAAAACAAATCTAACACTTGACTACACATGACATCCTTGAGCAAAACCAGGGTGCATGTTTTGCTTTTACAGCGTGCATTTTCCATTGTGTTTTATAAAGGTTAATGCACAAAGAGGTTACCAGGAAGTCTGATGTAAGGGAGCCTTTTCATGGCCATTTTTATAATAGGGTATTCATGGACCAGTGTGGGGAAAGAAAGACAATTTGCTCTTTTCTTCTGAAACAAATGTCAAGACTACAGAACAAAGACATACACCGAACAGTCATAACATTATGAGCACCCACCTAATATTGAGTAGGTCCCCCTTTTGCTGCCCCAACAGCCCTTACCCATCGAGACATGGACTCCACTAGACAAAGCATCACACTGCCTCTGCCAGCACACACACACGGCCATCCACATAATGTAAAAGAAAATGTTATTCATCAGATCAGCGATATACATTGAGGTGACTGCCCAAATAATGTGACTATTAACAATCCTCAATCAATAAGGCACAATTAACATCTACTGTGTCAGATTCTTTAGACTGTTCTTACTCTCTCTAGTGCTGGGCTCAGCTCAGATCGCATCATACTTCTAAACCAGTGAGCGGAGCATTGTGGGAATCGTAGTCCTCTGCGTAGCCATGATAGTATTGCTGAACCCTTAGCAGACTACATCCCCCAGCAATCCACTCGCTCCCAGGAAGAATTGTGGGAGAGACTATAATAAAATGTGAGTGTGAATTCCTAAGTTTGGGCTAGTGTAATCTGTGCCATTAACTGGGATACTACACTATTGGAGTTCTCTCCCCCCTTTTTTTTTGAGCACTTTGTGGAGCTATTCCTATTTGAGGTTGTATGCTAATAAGGAGGATCTAAGAGGACGCATCTGGTGTGCTAGACAGTATTTTTCTCAAAAGTTGTGTTGGCCCATTTGTGGGTCTTGTAATAAGGTGAGCGTCCATTTCACCTGGTGGCCGATCACTATTGCATGTTTTGCTGTAGCACAGAGGGGATCTAGGAATTCCTTGTGTACTATTTTTCTTCTGTGAAGAAGCCATACTGGGTTATTTCTTTTAGACTTTTTGGATTTTTCTTTTTTGCTCTTGATTTGGGCTTGATAAGATTTTTGCACTAAGATGTTATATATCTGACACGGTAGATGTTAACTGTGCCTTATTGATTGAGGATTGTTAATAGTCAACTTTGGGCAGTGCAATCACCTCAATGTATATCGGTACTCTATATTATATGTGGGAACGCATAATGTGATAGCAGCAGCCAATAGATAGTTATTTTGGTTAAGGGGCAGCGCACAAACACTCTATATATTTTGTTCATCAGATCAGACCACCTTCTTCTATTGCTTCATGGTCCAGTTTTTATGCCCATGTGCCCATCGTAGATGCTTTTGGATGTAGACGAGGGTCAGCATGAACAACCCTGACTAGTCTGTGGCTATGCAGCTCCATATGCAACAAATTTCAATGCACTGTGTTCAGATACCTTTCTATCGGGACCTACATTAACGTTTATAGCAATTTGAGCTACAGTAGCTCTTCCATTAGATCAGACCAGCCTTCGTTACCCGTGTGCATCAGTGATTCTTGGCTGTCCATGACCACTTTCGGTAGGTCCTGATCACTGGAGACCGGGAAAATCCCACAAGAGCTGCAGTTTTGGAGATGCTCTGACCCAATCATCTAACCATTACAATTGGACCATTGTCAAAGTTGCTCAAATCCTTATGCTTGTCCATTTTTTTTTTGCATTCAGCGCATTAACTTAAGCAACAATATGTTCAATTGCTGCCTAATATATCCCACACACTTTCAGGTGTCATTGGTACAAGTTAATCATGGTTTCTCACTTTACCTGTCAGTGGTCATAATACTATTGGTGATCGGTGTAGTTCCATAGAGAAACCCCCAGCATGTATTAAAAAACTTCACTCATAAAATGAATTAAAAAGCCACCCTAAAATTACCTTTCAAAATCAGGTCACAATATCTGAATTGCTTGCTATTTAAGAAGACATGGATTCGGAGGAGGGATGGGTAACATGTAATGAGGTGGCATTGGGAGAATATTTGATAGGCATGTCTTTTAATATGCAGTCAATCAGCAGAGGGTTAAAAGGAGAGGAGCTAATGTGGCAGAATGCCCCTTTACTCGCCATGCTCAGATGCAGGCTTTAGCTCCTTTAACTCCTTTTCCCACAATCCCATGCCTTCCAACAATACCCTGGGCTCCTGTAAACACTCAGTGAATATCATATTTCTTGTTTCCTATCTCCTGCAGCTCAGAGAGACCACACCTTAAAGCAAAGGTGGCATGTGATCTGCAGCCAGGTGTATGGTTCTCCTTAATTAGTCCTGACATACAGGCAGCCAAGTAATAGCCCAGTAGCATGCATATTATAAGGAAGATTCAACCACTAATGAGAGCACCGCGCCAATTGCTACCATAGTACTGTACTTCAAGTATGGTGGCCCTGCATCTCAAGCCCCTGCCTATGGAACCAGCTCTAGGACTCCTCAAGCCACCTGCCTGTAGGGCCAGCCCAGAGATCCCTCCAGCTGTTCACCTGTGTACCCAGTACTGTTCAGTACTTCACTAAGACACTAATGCAGAAGCTAAGCACAAGTAGCTGTTTATGTACTTTACTGTGTACTGTAATTAGGTGTTCTGCTCTAGTATCTGTTGCTACAGAGCCTTATACTGTATATACGAAGCTGTACTTCCACATAGTTTCCTTATTGAGTTTCAGAGACTGTTCTAATGACCTTCTGTTTGTACAGATTAATAATTGGTTTAACATTGTTTTGAACCGTGTGCAAACTGTTTTGTAGTTTTTGCCCTGTTTTCATTGGTTAATCCGACTCTGCATCTGTTTGGTAAAGTTCAAGTTAAAGCTACCCCTTATCTGGTCATTAGGCTGATGCCTCCTATCTGTTTCACATTATTGGAGGGTTCTATCACCTACATTCTCTCAGAGATGCAGTAACAGCAGAATTGACAGAACTGTAATTGTATTAAGGGACCACCACTTCAATGGAAAAGGGATGAACAAAAATCCTTGCTTTTCCTTTGGATACTTCTAGGTAAATCCAATAGTAGAAATGGTTGCAGGAGGTTTTTCAAAGGAGCGCGAGTGCTTTTGTAGTTCAAGTACCAAAAATTCATGGATTCCCCTGCGGGCTCTTGAATTGAGATCAAAAGCTAAAACCTTGGTAGTTCTGCATGTCAGCAATTCTGGTTTTCAGGGTTAACAGTGTTCCTCCATTTTTATGTGGCCCCACTCAGTTATTATCAAACATCTAAAAGATAAAGAAATATTGTACCCTTTTTCCATTCTTTGTCTTCACTGTATGGGAAAAATGTATAAAAATAAACAGTAAAAGATTTATGCTGTCTGGATCATAATGATGGCGTTCAAAAACAGAAAAGGGAAAGTAAACGTTAAAAGGTCACTGTAGCAAAGTTCTTGCAATTGTCTGAAAATATTAAGAGAGCTTTGTTTAATATAGATATCAATGCGGATTATATACAGCCCTGCTGTAATTACAAGTTATCAGTGCTCACAGCCCACAGGTCAAGATAAATGAAAAGAGAAAGGTGCTATATTAGTGTTAGGGTTTGGTCATGGTTATGTTAGATTGATGTTAATATTATGCATTGGGGAGTTTAGCTTACATTTTTGAATTATGGTTAATGTTGGGATTTTGGTTGGGGGGGTTAAGTGTTAGGAAGGGATTAACAGTTTTGGCTTATTTTAAAGTGACCTAAAGCTTCAGCCATACTTAAAAATTCACCTTGCAGTGCTTACAGCCAAGGACGGACTGACTGGTCAGGCACTTTGGCCGTTGTTCGAGGGCCAGGCATAGGAAGGGGGCCCACCACCTGCTTGAACAGCAGGATGCCACAGTAGGATGCCAGCTAGCCAGCCACCCACCCACAGCAGGGAGTCAGCCACCCACAGCAGGGAGATAGCCAGCCACCCACAGGAGCCAGCCACCCACCCACCCACAGCAGGAAGCCAGCCAGCCACCCACAGGAGCCAGCCACAGAGGATGTGGGAGCCAGCAAGCCACCCACCAACAGCAGGGAGACAGCCAGCCACAGCAGGGTGCCAGCCAGCCACCCACCCACAGCAGGGAGACAGCCAGCCACAGCAGGGTTCCAGCCAGCCACCCACCCACAGCAGGGAGACAGCCACCCACAGGAGCCAGCCGCAGAGGATGTGGAAGCCAGCACAGCTACAATACCCATAGTTAAGGTAAGAGGAGCGCTAAATTTTATTTCTACTTTGTGAGAGGTTGGAGCAGGGGTGAGAGTCATGACACAAGGAGTGGGTCCTGTGAGGACCAGAGTAAATGAAGGTGTTCACTGTACACTGTAGAAAGAGGCCAGGTCACATTAGAATCCTTTGTAGTCTCTAATGGGGCCTGGAGAGGACTCTTTCTATCAGACTCTATAATGGCCCACTGAGAGGGCTTTTAGACAGAGACCCCCTCCAAGTCCCATTAGGGATGCCTACTTCACTTCCTGTATTTTGGTTATTGTTGAATGTGAAGAGATTGTGGGGGATCCCAGGGAAACGAAAACTCCTTAGGGGAGGATCTCTGTGTTTGAGGGCATTTATACACTTTTTATTATTATTTTCAATTAGATTGGATTAGATTAAAAAAAAAATACTAAATATATATAGCTTACTCACAATTAGCTCCTTGCTGCTCTGTCACAGTCTAAATCTGCCTCCTGCAGTCATGCATGCTCTGGCTGCCCCCATGCAGCCTCTCTAACACCTGGAGAGAATAGGAGTCCACCTGACTCCCAGGTACAGACCTCCTGTCTGTTGGGGGGAGCCCTGAGCCATAGTCAGGTCGCAACTAATATAGCCCAGCAAACAGCTGTGCAATCAGCGTGCCTGTCTCTCCAAAAATCTGGCATAAACCAGCAATCTTCTGTGTAGCCCGGGGTCTCACTGCTACAATATATATTTGACTTATATCATTGTATTGTATTTGCTTTTATTCACGTGGCATATATATATTCTCTCTGACCTTGTAGTCAACACTAGATAAGATGACTTCACATATAGTTTTACTTGCCTTGGTCTTACCAGTGTTTTTTTTTAAAAAGGCAGACACTGTACTTTGTGCAAAATGTGGACAGGATTCGGAGTAAGGGCTAATGCAAGGTTCTGGACGATTGCTTCTGAGCAGAGAAAGCTGTTTTTTTTGGCTTTCTCTGGATTATACATTTCTGGATCGGAAATGTCAATCCTGTGTCTGGTTTTTAACCAGGTGCCTGCGCCTATCTAAGTACACAGGTGTGCATGGTCGTCATATACTTAGGTCTGAGGATAGCTCAGAGCTCCCAGTTTGGAGACAGCCTCCAGTGTGGGAGGCAGAAGCCAGAGGAGCCCCAGCCAGGAGCCAAGAGACGGGAGGTCTCATCCAGGGGACAGAGGAGCCCCAGCCTGGAGTCAAGAGATGGGAGGTCTCATCCAGGGACAGAGGAGCCCCAGCAAGAAGCCAGGAGGCGGTGCTGACTCTGAAGGCGGTGCGGTGCTGACTCTGAAGGCTCCAAGAAGTCCATTGAGCTCAGTGCCTCTGACAAGAAGTGAGGAGAGGCACTCTGTGACCCCTGGTGGCCAAGCCACAACCCTCGAAAACGATCGTTTTTGTTTTTTTGTGATTTATTTTTTTTGGCAAATGGGCCTATCTTAAGGTAAGGGGCATGGAGCTGCAGCTCCAATAGCCCCTATATTAATCCGACCCCCTGCTAAGAGGCACCTACACCTCTCAGAAGCATCATACCCATCGCGCAGGTAACTATTTTTTATTTTCCTTGGTGAAATCTTTAATTTTAAAGGGGTTTTTTTGTAGCAAATTTTGTTTGAATGGCGGGGGCTGGCAAAAAACTTGACCTTTTCATTGGACCATAAAGTTCCCAAACACGCTAAAGCCTATAACATACTAGTACTCATTGAGGAAATGAATAGGATGCTGTGGGACCCTCTAGTTTCTTTATAGGTTTGCTTTATAGTATTGTTGTCATCCAATCTACATTGTATCTTTCTTTCATTCCTTAGGCCCCGATGAAAGGGGCAGAGCTACATCACCTAAAACACATTGGATTTATGAACAATCTATCACTGGAATAATTTTGCATTTGCACTTGGATATCACGATGTGGCACTTCAAATCTAAGTTTGCTTATACTAATGATCCTGTCACCGGTGACTGCTCTCCAGAGTCAAGATTACATGAGAGGCCAAGGAGACCACTCAGCTGTTTTCATTGTGTTGCTCTCTAACTTGTCAGACAGCATTTCAGCCAGCGCTGGAGCAACACTGTAGAAACAAGTTTCTTTGCCCTTTCTAGCAATCCTGACTCTGGCTATACAAAAAATCTGAAGAGGGTACAATGTGTTAGAGGGCTGCTCTTGAAATGGTAGGGCTCAGGATGTACTTCATTGATCAATATGCTTGTTGGGGGAGTTGATGCCCTGGAGTGCGGTTTTGTGTTCATATTTGGCCTTTAGACAGAGCTGGAGTGAACACCAGGGATCAGCACCTGGCATGCCCACAGTGGAAGGAACTTGTTTGGAGGTTGGAAGCAGTGAAAATTTGGATGATTAACTCTCTCTACCAGTGTCATAGGCCTAATAAAGGAGTAGAGGCATGCTGAAGGAAGTAGCAAACTCATTCATTCTGAAATTTTTATGCATCTAACAATGGAGCCGGTTCACACATGTCTGGCTTGGCCGTGGTTCGGATTGAAAAAGGGTCTGGTGTGTCTTTGGGTACGGTTCAGATGTGAATTCAGGCTGAAATTCTGACCTGTGTTGCTCCTGGCCTAAAGGTGTTAGTTCCAGGGCTGCCATTATCATTCTTGCTTCACTAAAATTACTACAAATTTTACTAAAAACTTAAATTAATAGCCTGGCACCAGTCTGGTTGGCCAGGAATTCTGACTTTACTAGCTGTCTGCTTGTGCTGTGCCAGTGGCTCACTGTGTAGAGAAGCAAAGATGAAGATTACAGACATTTTAAAAAACTAGGTGGAAATGATAGCTCCCTCATTTGTTTTTTTGGCAATTGCCTTTAACAACTTGAAGTGTTGTTTCCACCAAAAAAAAAAAAATAGCTTAACATTCATAAAAAAATTCATAACAAAATTATTGGAAAAAAAAAATTACTCACCTCTAAATGCCTGTTGCTAAGGGGTCCCTCGTATGTCTGCCTTCTGTCAGTGCCCGGGCACTGACATCACTTACCCTCGGCGCCGCACAGTCATCTGGGACCTGTCACCTGTCCAAGATGACGGTGCGGCGTATCGCTGCGCCGCTCGCGCATGCGCAGTGGGTGCCCAGAGTAAGAATGCCGGCGCCGCGAGCAGAGCGGGGAATGAGGGGGGGGCTTCGTTCCCCCGCATCGCTGGACCCTGGGACAGGTAAGTGTCCAATTATTAAAAGTCAGCAGCTGCAGTATTTGTAGCTGCTGATTTTTTTTTTTTTTTTTTAGGGGGCACCCCAATTTAAGGACAAGCCTCTTTTTGAGATTTGTTGTTTACAAGTTAAAAACTGTTTTTTTTGCTAAAAAATTACTTAGAACCCCCAAACATTATACATTTTTTCTAACACCCTAGAGAATAAAATGGCGGTTGTTGCAATACTTTCTGTCACACTGTATTTGCGCAGTGGTCTTACAAGTGCACTCTTTTTGGAAAAAATACACTTTTTTGAATAAAAAAATAAGACAATAGTAAAGTTAGCCCATTTTTTTTTACATTGTGAAAGATAATGTTACGCTGAGTAAATTGATACCCAACATGTAACGCTTCAAAATTGCGCTCCCGCTCGTGGAATGGCGACAAACTTTTACCCTTAAAAATCTCTTTAGGCGACGTTTAAAAAATTCTACAGGTTGCATGTTTTGAGTTACAGAGGAGTTCTAGGGCTAGAATTATTGCTCTCGCTCTACCGATCGCGGCGATATCTCACATGTGTGGTTTGAACACCATTTTCAAATGCGGCGCTACTCACATATGCATTCGCTTCTGCATGCGAGTTTGGAGGGATGGGGCGCGTTTAAACATAATTTTTTTTTCTTATTTATTTTATCTTTTATTTTTACACTGCTCTTTTAAAAAAAATGGTGTCACTTTTATTCCTATTACAAGGAATGTGAACATCCCTTGTAATAGAAAAAAAGCATGACAGGACCTCCTAAATATGAGATCTGGGGTCAAAAAGTTTGAAAAAAAAATGGCCCTTTAAGAGCTATGGGCGGAAGTGACGTTTTGCAATGGTATGGAGACAGGTGGGGGCCATCTTCCCCTCACTTGTATCCATACCCAGCAAGGGGAAACATCCGGTGCCCTCCGGTAAGTGGCGGAGGGCACCGGAGCATGGCAAGAGGGGGGGCCATCTCCCGCCGGAAATAAAAGGGATCTCGCAGTGAATCCTCCATAGAGACCACTCTTATCGAAAAGCAGACCACCAGCCGAAGAAGAGGATACCGGGGTTATGGCAGCTAGCTGCTGCCATAACAACGATATTCCTCTTCAAACTTAGGATGTATATCGGCATGCGGCGGTCAGTAAGTGGTTAAGGTAGGTCTACAGAAGGTTAGGATATGTATATGGTAAAAAACAATAGCTATCAAGCTCAATTACAGTTATACCAGTTATACTATTAGATTTCTTTTCTTCATAGTCTGTTCAGGGCCTACTCTTCTTTTGCCCCTACTCTACTCTTCCTTTGCCCCAAACCATTCTGCCAATGCAGACTTTACACTGCTACTGAAATGCAAACTTTGACTTATTGTCAAAATTCAATAGCTAACTCCTCAATATTCTTTCATACTGATGGTGATGCCTACCACAGGAAGGGCAGCGGAGTCCTTGATAGGCAAGCTTTTCCAGATGGCTTCACCTTCCCTATGCTACAAGAGAGACAAGATGGTGGCACCCAATGGGAAAATAACTGGGTCTAGGAGAACACCCTGGAGGAAAAGGTTTTGTTCACTGATGATGGACCAATACAGTACATTGTTTTTACTTTGAACAATTCATATTTCTCAGCAGTTTGTAAACATTGGCAAAGAAAAGGGTTGCTTTAACCCAATCATCCCCCATACACCCCCACCAAAGTGTTCTGAGATTAGCTAGTTCTTTTTTTTGCAGAATCTGGGAGGATTCGTTCTCCAGTATAATTTATTTTAGAAGAACTGGCAACTAATGAGGACTTGCTCCCACATACCTATTCTGTGTATTCTGTTGTATTAGTAGCTTTTATAGTAATTACTCATGAGGACCTCCCTAGTTGTTAAGTAAAGCTATTTGTACTGTAAAACGTCTGATTATTGCAGTTACAGTTATACAATATACAGCAGGGTATGTTTTCCTAAAATAATTACCTTTACTTTTGTGTTATTAGCAGAGCTTTGGATGATGACGAATACAAATGTCTAGGAATGAACTAGCTGCTTTGTTTAAAAGAGCTTGTTTGTTTTTTCATCTTTGTAAGACTTCAAACCAGACTTTAATCACATGAATAATTGGCAGAATTCAACTCCGAAGTGGCTGAATGTTCCATAGTAATGTTTTCATGCCTGCCATGGAGCAGCGGAAATGCCTTCTGCTCAAAAAGGTTTAAAATAAATACATTTTTTGTTTAATATGATAAAACTGTATTTACCATATTTAGACAAAAATAAAAAAAATTAAATATGATAAAACTGTATTTACCATATTTAGACAATCATAAAAAAAGGAAAAAAGCATAAACAAATCCAAAATCCAGCTCTCCATATGTGAAAATATAAAAAAAATATGTGCGCTCTGCCAGCTCATCTGTCATTTCAGCTTGTGGTGGACGTTTTGCTGTATTTTGCTGATTTTCACTGGTTTACATGTGAGTTTGAATATTTAAGTGTGAGTGTGGCAAATTTGGAAATAAATTGTTTTATCACAGAGTCACGCTATGTGGAGCAATATTTATTTTATATTTTCACATATGGAGAGCCAGATTTTGGATTGATCGTACCATTAACCCAGGTGTGGTTAAATTGATCTTTTGCCGACCACGAGAGTGGGAGGCAACACCATCTGGTGAGTGCGGTCTCATTGGGAGAGGGATCACAAGGCACGTCGGTGTGGTGGAAGATTTAATCGATTGTTTATTGGATATATTTTGGTAGACATATTTCCTTTTGAAGATCGATTTATTTATTTTTTCAAACACAGTTACAAATGGACTTTTTATGTGTATCACTATAACATTATTTCACGTGGTGTTATTAGTTTAGATAATTTTTTTATTTTTTTTGAGCGCCACTTGATTATACATTCATACACAGTATTACACGTTTGCTTATAATCAACTTTTTCATTGATATACACTTTTGGCTATAGAAGGTCATACATTATAGAAATCGGTGGTTGTTCACTGTCATATTTTGTGTGATTTCAGTTATTCTAAACAAGTATATAACTGGCATTGTATCAGTTTATTTTATTTTTATATAATGTTTATACTGTGGCTTCATGTTCTTTTTTTTTTTACAAAAATATTTGGTTTACAAATAAGTAATTTAATTTGTGACATAATATTCCTAGACTACATTCTAAAAGTGACACCCATGGCCATCATCCGTATATAATGGAACAAAAAAGAAAAAATCTGTGTATATTGACCAGACAAGGAATATAACAAATATATAAAAACAAGATTTTTATTGTTCAATTAATTTAAAATATCATACAAAAATGTATACATACCCTTTAAAAACAAATATGTTTTGGTTTGCTCATAAGCAAAGCTCACTACACGTGATAATAGGTAAATAGCATTACATACAATATAGATGTAACAGATATCGATGTGAATCTTCGTGAGCCAACATGTTACGCTAGAAGTAGCTTCATCAGGACTCATGAGAATAGCACAGTAGTTATGCATCTAGGGCAGGGGTGCCCAACCAGTGGCCCGGGGGCCACATGTGGCCCACGGAGCCCTCTGATGTGGCCCGCGACCTCCTGCTCTGGGATAAAATAGAATAGAGTACTGTTGTTAAAGATCAGTTTTATTAATAAAATCACTGGGTATATATGGGCATATCTATTCTGCAGTGGTTACGGGGCTGCTTTCAAACTGATCCGCATTTGCAGAGCAGTGCAGCTGCGGGTTACCTGCACTGAGCCATAGACTTATGTTATTACCTGTGAGTTTGGTGAGCTTTCTGAAAGTGCACCAAACCTGCAGAATATAATAGAAGTCTATTGCAAAGTTCAGGAAAGCCAGAGGTACACTGCACCAGCGGTGCAGGTAAACTGCAGCGCATCTGTGGGAAAGCAGCCTTGGGCCCCTTTCACATGGTCAGTCTGACCCAATTGGACCCTCCATTCACCTACAAGGAGTAGCAAATGTAAACCAACTTGTGTCCTACCTCCAATCCAATCCGAAAAAAAAAGAGTATTAGTGGCCTGTGTCCGTGTCTGTGCTGCATATACAGAGCAGACACGGACCTGCCATCCGCCCGCTCCGCTCATTCTGGCCAGTGACCGGTTACCAAGTAGCTTAAGTGGCCCTCGCTCTTCAAAAGGTTGGGCACCCCAGATCTAGGGTATTGCAGCCATGAGTATAGTCAAAATAATTTTGGTGTAGTGAGATGGGCTTTAGCAAATAGAAATGCGTACAGGATTTGGTCATTCAGTGTTTGAATGACTGTGGGGAGAGAGAGCGGGTCTAAGCTGTTCCATCATGTCGTGACAGAGAATATTGCTGCTATGAAGGCATGGGTTAGGAAAGTATTAACGCATAAAGGCTGTTGATCATTTCCAATTCCCAGTAAAGCTAGTTTAGTGTTAAATACACAGGAATTATGGGTGGGAGAGGCAAAACACTTAAATACATTTTCCCCCCAAATTTTTGAGACATAGACAGTGCCACCAGACGTGTCAAGGATCCAACAACAAGGAGAAAAGTAATTGGGAGCTGTTGAGGCATGTAGTATCAATTATGCACTATTTCTTTGCACTAATTTCCAGTGGGAAGTGCATTTTGACGGAATAAAGGGTTTCCTAATTGTCGTATGGGTACACCATTGCTCAGATGAGATGGAAGAGTTGAGTTCCATTTCCCAGAATTCAATTGTTGGGAGTTTGGATGTTTGATTTTGTTTCTGGAGTAGGTGGTAAAAGGCAGAGATATGATTGCTGGAAGGCGTGGAGCTGTTATGAAAGAGTTATGAAATCCTAGGTTTGAGTACCATCATGCCAGTGCAGTCGAGATAGCACATGTTTAATCTTTAATTCTGAGGAATTTTTAGAAGTCCTTGAGTTTGAGGCTATAAGTGAAGCAGAGATCCTGAAAGGTTCTGATATGAATGTTGACAATTTTGGATTAATTGATTCATTATTTTAAATTAATTGATAAATTTTACTTTCAATTTTAACATTTGAATTATAAATATTATATATATATATATATATTATTACAAGGGGCACCTAAACACTAAATTCACATAGCGCTGTGAGTCTTCTAAAGAGAAAGCATAGAGGTAGATAACCTTCTCGCTCTTTCTCTCTTTTTGAAGCTTTTTTCGGAGCTCAAGCTTTTACCTTTGCAAACAATGTTTTTTTTAAATGTGCTACAGCCAATGTCATATTTACAAAGAAAAAAAAAAAGTTTAAATTGATGGCAAATAAAACGCCGTTTTTTTTTAAAATCAAAATAGAAGCAAAAGGGAGTTGTCATTTGCCATAAATTTAAAGAGTAACTCTACTTTTGTTGAGACCCCCCCACCCCCGGGTGATCTATGTACATTGAAAGGATTTTAACAAACTTTGTTGCAGATTCCTAACTTTTGTTATTCTGAAAAAATCCCTGTGTGTTTGTGTGTATGTGAGAAAGTGAATCTAATGGGAGTGGTTTCATAATTATCAATCAGCTGCAGCACCTGCAGGGCACTAATGAGGAAAGCTGCTGGGCCTGCATGCCTTTAGACATGTTCCTATTGGGAATATATCAGCTAAAATTCAATTTTTGTTGAGGGGATGCCTGAAATCTGACTTTTATCTTGGTGCAGACTTTTGGGAAAATCGATGAGCCAATAACACAAGCAGGAAATTATGTTTCTGGTGGGGCATTCTGTACACATTCTGTGTACAGAACACATCCAGGTAGCCATATTGCATTGCATTTTCCGAAAATTACAGCGGCTGCAGATTGAAAAGGAAAGGTAATTTTTAATAACATTTAATCACAATAGGACTTGTGTTGCTATTGTAAACACGATATTCTTTTTTCTTTATTGGCTATTTTATTCCCCACGTAAAGGGCGTTACCCTTTGTATAGGTCAGTGGTTTCAAAAAATCAGTTCTCTCTGCCGCATACAATTTTTTAAAAAAATGTTCCCTCAAGCGGTGCCCACCTCTATGCTTTTTTATTTATTTATTTTAATGCCCCCTTGCCTATAAACCAAGAAACTGGCCATTTTGAATTTGACAGATTTTACTCTCATTATTCTGTTCCCAACTTCTTTGAAGGTCACTGAACCCTGCTCAAATCAAACCCAGGGCAGTTTAACTCATCACTGTTCACTTTGAATGTCCATCTTTTATGTAAAAATATTCTACACCAAAGTGATATTTTTATTTGTAAGTTTCTTATCATCGAAAATTATTTAAAAAGTTAAATAAAACAGTTATTAGTTAAAGTGGAGGGCCACCCTGAAAAAAAAAACTTGAAAAAACTTAATAAAAATTTAAAATAAAAAAAATATATTTTTTTTTTACTTACCAGAAATGGCTGTTGCTAGGCAGATCGTCCTAATCTGCCTCTTCCTGTTCCGCGGAGCTGTTCTGTCTTCTGCTCCAACGCCGTCTTGTAGTGAATGGGGCGCGGTGTGCTATGGGAACTGTGTGTTCCCCATTCACAAAGCGCGGCACGACTCGCGCATGCGCAGTAGGCCGCGCGACGACTCGCGCATGCGCAGTAGGAAACGGGCAGTGAAGCCGTAGTCTTCGCTGCGGTTTCCATTACTGAGGATGGCGGCGCTGGGACCGGAGCGCCGAGGGACATCTCGGCCTCCACGACCGACATCGCGGGCGCCCTGGGAGGGTAAGTGTACTTATTAAAAGTCAGCAAAAATTTTTTTTTTAGCTGCTGACTTTTAAAAAAAAAATTTTGGAGCTGAAACACCCCTTTAAAATAACAAATGTTTTAGATGAAATAAAATAGTCTCTGCAAAAGAAAAAAAAAGGCTTCTGGGTAAATAAAATTTTGTATGTGGCAAGCCTGTAAATGAATGACCAGTGCATTGGAATTTTAAAGCATCGCTTGGCCTTTGGCTGACTCACAGCACCCACCTGTGGAGAACTCTTCTTCAGCCTTCTTTACAGTGACCTGTTTTTTGAAAATGCAAACCAGACACACAAATACAGGAACATTTTTCAATTTGGAAATCTGCTGCCAATCGTATCTTTCTGGGCCTCATCAGTAAATGACGGATAGTTCTGCACAGCATGTGAAGTGCCATGGAAGTTATTTCACTTTACATTTACTTTGCTCCTTGTGGAGGGTATTTTTGCATACCTATACCAGGGAGCAATGTATAAGACAGTTTCCTACTTTTACTAGTGCTTCATAGAAGTAATTGATAGGTTAAAGTCCAACTGAAGTTTCAGTTTGAATTAGCTAAATACATTCCAGGTGCCTCAAAACAAAAACGCGTACAAAGTTGGTTTATAGAATGCAGATACAAAGCCTATCCTCTGCCAGCAAGCTGAAAGACAGACCCTACTCTTTAAAGAAGCAGTGATCTCTCTGCAGAGGTTGAGCATCCCCCCCCCTGGGATTCAGAGCTAAAGATATCCAGTTAGAAGGAAGCATGTGTAGTGGTACCCCCATAAGGGCTGCTGAATGTAGTAGTCCGTCTGTCACCCTGCTTAGCCAGGCACACACTTTTCAAGCATCCAGAGACATGAAAGCAGTCCTTGCACTTGTTTTTTTTGTATTTAAAAGGGGAATTTAACTTGGATAGGGATAGGAAACTTATGAGATGCCCAGATAATTGACAGTCAAAATTGGGACCAACTATATACACCACGGTATATACAATCTCCTCTTCTCCTCCCGCACTTCTTTGCTTGCAAACTATCACTCCTCACTCCTCCAGCACATCACTTGCTTGCACTTCCCGGACCAACTAGCACTGATTTGGTAGGCCTGACACTGGCTCAGCCAGGCCTAAAGCAGACGCCCTTTGCAGTCAGGGACCACGGGTCCCTATGGTGTAGCAAAAATACAGAAATTTCCAGTGCTAGCTTCCCTGTGGCTACTGCTCCCAGTACCACCTCTTCAGGCACTGCCAGCCCTCCTGACTGCAGCTGCCCCTTTCCACTGCTTGTGCCACCACAATCCTCCAGACTGGCTTTGCACCCATCCCAGACTGCTGCATCTCAGTCCTCTCTGGCGTGTAACCTCACCAGCCCTCTTGGCTGCCTCTGTGGAACTCCTGGAGACTTGCCTGGCAGTGTTTTCCCACTGTCCTCTCTTGCTCCTCCTGTGCCTCCTGGTCAGGACACCTCTGTGGGTTGTAAGAGAGTCCCATCCAGGCCCAAGGTCAAACCTCCCCCCCAGACTGGGAGCTCCCTCAAAGGCCCAGACAACCCACCACTCCATCTCCATCTTCCACCCGATCAACTCCTCCCCAGCTGGGCTGACCCTGGGTATTTAAGGAGACCTGCCCCATGCCAATCCAGATTGGGGTTTGGTCAGGGCTCCTCAGAACACCCCAGGCAGCCACTTCCCCTCCCCACCTCTCTTTCCAGAAAACACCAGAACATTCTGGAAAGAAGTGGGAGGTCCTGGTGATGCTACCTGTAAGTCACCCAGCTCTACTCTGAGTCACTCCCTTCTCAGATCAAAACACATCAAAACGCATCCAAGCCTGGGAATTTACCTACTCTAAAAAAAAAACATTATCACTCCTTGCACACTAGAGGTGCTACACATGTCTTATGCTGATTGAGAAACTATAGGACTAACTCTGCAAGGGTCAAATTGGTAGGGCTGTGCTGCCCATAAGGCCAATGAAGGTTGATGGCTCAGGTTGTAGTCATGGAGCCCTACCATCCTTATTGCACGTTCAGCTTCCAGATTTCATAGCATCATTGGTTTTTATGGTTTAGGTGGCCGTCAGCATCCTAGCAATCAAAGGCAATTTGTGGCCCTGCCATCAACAGCCGAGCAACCAAAGATGCTGTGTGGCACGACTGCCAGAATCCTGCCAACTGATGATGCTGTGTGGTGGCCTGGCCATAAGCTTCCTAAAAATGTACAGGGTTGGCAAAAATGTCTGCCTCAGGCTGCATCCACCCCCAACATTTATTCACCTTGTATGTCGAACCTCTGCAGAGAGACCACTGCTTCCACACAGAGAGTCCTTCTCTACAGCATCTGGTAATATGTTACTGTGTTACTATCTAAACTGACCCTAGTATATGTACAGGGCCGTGAAAACGTATTCATGCCCCTTGAAATTCCACATTTTGTCATGTTACAAACAGAAACGTAAATTAATGCTATTGGGATTTTATGCGATAGACCAACACAAAGTGGTACATAATTGTGAAGTGGAAGAAAAATTATAAATTGTTTTCATTTTTTTTTACAAATAAATATTTAAAAAGAGTGGAGTGCATTTGTATTCAGTCCCCTTTACTCTGATAACCCTAACTAAAAACGAATGGAACCAGCTGTCTTCAGAAGTCACCTAATTAGTAAATAGAATCCACCTGTGTGTAATTTAATCTCAGTATAAATACAGCTGTTCTGTGAAGCTCTCAGAGGTTTGTTAGAGAACCTTAGTAAAAAAAAAAAACAGCATTAAGAACGCCAAGGAACACACCAGACAGGTCAGGGATAAAGTTGTGCAGAAGTTTAAAGCAGGGTTAGGTTATATAAAAAATAACCACTTGCCAATAGCTGAACGTACATGGACGTCCTGGGCTTTGTGGTGGTATATCTGAATGATGCCTGAAGCTACAGCCATCATTCAGATATCTGCATATTCAGCCGGCGATTTCCTATACCATAAGAATGATCATAGTGGTCAGCCGCTAGATCGTTCGTATGTCGGCGAGAGGGGACGTCCCACCACCTTCCCGTGCTTCTACCGACTCACCTCTGTGATCGTTGAGTCGGAGAATGGACCTGCCGGCCCCGGATGTCCACCATAGAGATTGTCTCTATGATCGTCGGAGGCCTCTGCATTCAAAAAAAGGCGCTGCATCGGTTGGGAAGCCATGAACGTTTTTATTTATTTTTTATTTTAGGCTTCTCAGCCTAGAGGTGAGATGTGGGGTCTCACATATCTGCACTTCCTACTTCCGGTTGACACGCTGAGTCCTTGGAACGCACAGGTCTATTGCATCACTTCCGGGCGTGACCTTACGGCGACTGGAAGGGATGCAGTAGACCATTGCGTTCCAAGGACTCAGCATGTTAACCGAAAGTAGGAAGTGCAGAGCGGTGAGTTTACTGTGATCGTTCCCGCTGCACTCTGTGTTATCTCTGGCTTTTTCAGCTTTGAGGATATAGAGACCTGTATACTGACACCACTCTATACGGTAAAACTTGGACTAAGCATATGGCATATTTTTTATATACATTGGATTTTAAAACGGACGAATAAAAGGTTAAATGGAACTGTACTATGTGGAGTTTGTTCTCCTATGTCCCTGGAGGCTTTTATTGAGGCTTTCCAGCGTTTCCGTATTTTCAGTTCCTGATATCTTTTAGTGAAGATCGTGTCGTGTATGGGACAGGATATCGCTTTGAGGCCCAATAATTTCTACAATTTGGTGAGTGTGAACCCCAGCGGGGTGTGTGGTATTTAATTTTAAGAAGTTTGATGAATGGTGCACCCATCAGCTGATTTTATTATATACCCACCAGTTTGATCTGTTATGGACTGTTATGCTCATGACATATGTAGTTTTATCCCTAATTGTCCAATATTGTATATATTGTGCATATATGTGTTTATTTACATGTGCAAGCCAGTCAAGGGGTTATTTTGACAGGAGCGCCACTTTGATAAATTTTACCTGACCATAGAGTTTGAAAGATTTGTCAAATTTATAATTACTATTTAATGTTTTAGTGGCAGCTTTTTTTAGTTTATATAGCTATCATTGGGTGTTGATTACAGGCGCAGATTCCTCCGTCCCTCCAAGGGAGTGAATAGTGTGGCTCCTTGTAAGCCCTTCGGGGCGGGCTCTTATCACATGGGGGGGATTGGGTCAGCCATCAGAGCCCTTCGGATTCCTCAAACGGCACTCATAATCTTTGGCGATAGGAATACCTACTTCACCTGTGAGCGGTAAATATACCACTATTGGCTCATTCAATGCGATTTATAATGATATGTTCTCTAATTTTGAATATATGAAATATTTTTTAGATACAACTGTCCCCCTGAAGAGACCGTATATAGGTCGAAACGTGGCGGGGCTCAAATATCATACATTACGTAATATAATTATGTGTATAAATGTGTTCGTTCATTGGATTGTGGAATATATATTGTGTATTTCCTTGGACCAGATTTTATATTGTACATACTGTATTGAATTATACTATGATACTGGACATTTTTTGAATAAATAATTTTTACATATAACTATGGTACATCTATTTGACTTTGCTACCCTGCTGTTATAAAGCCCCACTGGGGAAATTCTTCTGTTCTTACATTTTTTACTCCGGGTGTGCAGTGCTCTTTATCTTTTTTATATGTGTCTTTCCCATATTGTATTTTTAGTTTATATTGCCACCATTTTTTCAGTATCTGGTGGCATTACCATTGGCCGTTATTTTAAATTGTGACACCCATAGCGCTGAGGTAGGAGAAAGTAGGAAATAGTATAATTTTTCTCCTGTTGTGTATAATTTTTGTGAATGTGCTATATATGAAAATTAGTAGTACAATATAAATGCCTATAATAAAGCTCAAACTGGAAAACCTTTCCATGCATATTTTTAACAGCCTGCATTTCTCTGTTAGTACTCTAGTAAAGAAATGTTATTTGGGAAAGACACTCTGTACATGTTTTATTAGAATGTGTTCATTTTAACATTTCCAGACAGTGTTTTCAGCTACGACTGCCCAGCCAAAAGATCTTATACCTGTGAACATTAATAGAAAAAAAAAAAATATTAGTTTTTTTTTATTTTATTTTAGCTGTGCTAAATAGAAAGGCAAATCCAGACCACCCTGAAAATTGGTAACCCATTTTATTTGAAGGGAACTGAATAGAAATATTTGCTCAACTAACTAGCAGCAGCTGTTTTCCATTCATAGCTTGTGATTTAGATTGTTATTAGTTTAAATTTGTGAACTTTTATATGGCAGGTTGTATCCACAAGGAAAAAGAGCAAAAATAAACAAAATCATCATAAGATAAATATGGTAGCCAATGCCACTAGAGTTCAGAGACTCACATTCAGATCATGAGCTGAATGCTTAAAGTGTTATGCTGGCCATACACTATACAAAAAATCGGCCGAAAATTCAGTCATTTAGACCATTCGTTCGTTTTTCGGCCAGTTAATGGGCACAAAATCGATAATCTTTGGGATGTTTTTGAGACAAAAAAAAACGAAGGACAAGTTTGGAAATCTTCTGCCGAATGAACGATAAATTGAAAGGTTAATGTGTTTCCCATCTGAACTGTCTGAATGATTTATCAGTCATTACATGATGGCATTATCGTTTGTGCTCACGCCCGAATGTTCGTTTTTCGAAAATGGGTTCGGCTGATTTTTCGTATAGTGTATGGCCAGCATAAGTTCACCTTTCCATTTGTTCTAAAAGATGAACTAACATCCTACACCCTCCCCACCCCTCCGGTTCCCACTGTACTTACCTCAATGGCTGATGAGCTGTCATTGCTCACATAGCTGGTGTAAAGGTTCGGAGATTTGATATCCCTGATCTTCTCCCGCTTTTTTCTGCAGGGCTTCCAGGATGAATCAGAATTATTTTTTGTGCTGGCACCGACCATCAGAACCACTCTGATCTGTGCCAGAAGCCCTGCAGAAAGAATGGGGAAAGGAATCAAATCCCAGGATCACTACACCAGCTCATCACCCATGGGGGTAAGTTCAGTGGGGACTGGGGGGGGGTTGGGGTGTAGGGTGTAAGCAGTGTTAATTTTGGCAGCAAATTTCGATTTAGTTTAAGTCTTATTCTTAGGACTGAAATGGCATTTTAGTTTTAGTCCCATTTTAGTCTTCTGCAATTGTTTTAGTTTGAGTCATATTTAGTCAACTAAATCTCCAGGGCATTTTAGTCGACTAAAATCTCCTGTACATTTTAGTCGACTAAAATAATTTTGGTCATCTACACACTAATGAGTGTTGTTAAATTGTAAGCAATCATTTAAGCATTTCTCTACAATTTCCAAACTCATTATATACTGCTGGAGTTAAAAATCTAATATATTATTATTTATGTTATTGAGGTATGAACATGCACTACAGACCAGTGTTAATTTTGACGTCAAATTTCAATTTAGTTTTAGTCTTACTCTTTTGACTAAAATGTAATTTTAGATTTAGTCCCATTTTAGTCGTTTGACTAAAATGCCATTTTAGTTTTAGTCCCATTTTAGTCTTGCTTTAGTTTTAGTCGTATTTCAGTTGACTAAAATGGTATTAAGTTAGTCGACTAAAATGTTTTAGTCAGTTTTAGTCGACGAAATTAACACTGGGTGTAAGTTCACCTTTTAATTTTTTTCTGAAAAGGAGAATTCACACTTTAAATACTTCTAAATTTCCTGTATTGCATCAAAAAGGACAAAATAGAGTTACCTATAAGCAAAGTCTATACACAAATGCCTAATGATTCTTTTACACTTGTCGTTGGGGGCAGTAAAAACGTGCGGTTGAGCCACCCCCCAACTGCTCCCCCTTAAAGTGGTTGTAAACCCTGTGGGACCCCTTTTACCTGCAGGTGAGCCTAGATTAAGGCTTACCTGTAGGTGCAAGAAATATCTCCTTAACCTACACGGTTAAGGAGATATTTTACAAAAAATAGCCATAGACAATGGCATGCGCGCCATAGACAATGGCGCAAGCGCACTGCACATACCGTTAGTGAAGGCTAACATGCCGTCACTGATGGCTCCCGTGCGCATGCGCCAGAGTGACGTCATCGCTGCTCCAGCCACTCACGGCGCTGGAGCAGCGATACCCGGAAGGAAAATTGATGCTTCATGGAGAAGAGGACAGCGTTGACATCGCAGGTAAGTGACACATAATGGGCTACTATGCTTTACCTGTGCAGGGAAACAAAGAGGAAGTAAACCCATTAGGTTCAGCTTCTCAGGCAGGTAGAAGAGTTACCTTTAAGGATGGCAGCCAGACAGCTCCAGCAACCCAGCAGCGGTGGCAGGCTTACAGACCCTTTCCTGAGCAGTACCGAGACAGACATAAAATATAAAAGCACTCCAATAGTTAAAACCGTTAAAACCAATGTCACTTTATTACATAAAATCAGGCTTCCAGCAGCAAAGATAGTGTCTATGCGGCTGCACATGCACAGTGGTGTGTATACGTGGCACACATTGACTCTATTGTTGTGTCATGTGATTTACCCATGACTGTCATGTACCCGCTTCACCATCTTGCTGAGGTGTTCCATGTGGTGTTGGTGCACACACCACTCCCCTGTAGTCTATTCCCATGTGTTTGGCTAATGAGGGATGTTTGAGTAGTGTGCTTGTGAGTGTGGCGTCACACTTTCTTTGGTTTTTAGACAACATTGTATTTTTTATTGGTGATGGTGGGTGGTTCTTGTCTTTATACTTACCATTGGAATAATATTATTTTTGTGTATAATAAAATGTGTTACATTTTTATAGATTGAGTTTGGTAATTTATTAGTAATAAAGGATGTTGTAAGACCGCCCCAATGCACACACCTCCGCGCTCCGTGGACCAATCACCTTATGGTTTTAAATATGTTGATAAAATTATACTAAAGCAGCTACTTAGTTATAAACAAAATAAAAAAATTACAATATTAAAATCACCAATGAAAGTCCTTTTGTAATATTGCAGCAGCGCTTTTGTCCACATTCAAATGCAGACATCCATTCTCATATACAGTCAATAAGATGAGATAAGCATAAGAAAAGGAGAGTCTCTGTTGTGATTTGTACAAAGCTTCCACCCAAACTTCACCACGTGCGGCAGAATCTCCCCTTTGGGGATACACTCCCCAGACCACAGATAATATAAAGCCTTGATATACAAAGAATACATCCACTTTTCCACTGCTCATCTCCCACCATCCACTAGATGTCAGAGTTGTTTAAACCAGGGCTCCGGGTATACATGTGAAAAAATACAATGTCCACATAGTGTAATCACGTTTACACAATTTTATTGATAATAGCCAACAACCCCCCAAGTACAAATATGCGTACCAAAATATGAATAAATGAAGCATATAGTAAAGTGCACCGTGCCTTATCAGTTGAACCGTCCGCCGGAAAAGAGCAGAGCATCCGCTGTATAGAACAGCTGATGGCTTCCTGGTCGTTAAGCTGGCTGAAACACACTTGTTGAGGCGCAGACGTCACTTCCGGGGTCCTTTTCATTTTGATTTGTCAAATATAAGCCCATAGAGTACTGGTGACTCTTTTTTGGGAATTTGTTTTCATTAAAGCGGTGGTTCAGCAAAAAAAAAAAAATTTTAAAAGTCAGCAGCTAAAAAAAAAGGTAGCTGCTGACTTTTACTTACCCTCCCAGGGCGCCCGCGATGTCGGTCGTGGAGGCCGAGATGTCCCTCGGCGCTCCGGTCCCAGCGCCGCCATCCTCAGTAAGGGAAAACGGACAGCGAGCGCTGCCCGTTTCCTACTGCGCATGCGCGAGTCGTCGCGCGGCCTACTGCGCATGCGCGAGCCGTCGCTCGGCGCTTTGTGAATGGGGAACACGATGTGTTGTGCGACACAGTTCCCATAACACACCGCGCCCCATTCACTAGAAGGCGGCGCTAGGAGCAGAAGAGAGAACAGCGCCGCGGAACAGGAAGAGGCAGATTAGGATGATCTGCCTAGCAACAGCCATTTCTGGTAAGTAAAAAAAAAATTTTTTTTTTTTTTTTTTTTTTTATTAACATTTTCTTAAAGTTTTTTTTTCAGGGTGGCCCTCCACTTTAAGGAACTTTTCTCCCATCTCCCACTTTTGTATGTTCAGTTTGGTGGTAGTGCTTGCGCTCTAAGGAGGTATCTATGTGGCTGGTAGACATATTTAGATATTCACTGGTATTTTTTTTTTTCTTGATTTGCCCTTATGGCATATGTTTTGGGTGAAGAAGTAGATGTTGAAATAAAAGCGGCCCTATGAGGAGACTCGGTCAATTTAGAGAGTTGTGAAGAGGAAATAAATGTTTTATCTAACAGACAGGAAGTGAAAGTAAATCTCCCCTATGGGACACAAAAAAATATCTAGCAGGGGTTATAACCCTCCCTTACTCTATCCAAAATGAAAAAATAAAAGTTTTGCATATAATTCTACTTTAATGATGTTTTAATACATACATGATAAATTCACAGTTTTTAATGTTCATGGAGTTCAACTTTAAAAATTCTGACAACTACCACCGTAAGTGTAGCACACTATAAAATAGGATAAGGTAGTGTCATGGGAAACATTTTACAATGAAACACAAGGCATAAGTACTTCTGTTTCTATTGCCAGTATGATAAATAAGACTTTTGTAACAAGTGTGCCAGAATTTAGTGGTTTCTTTCTTTTGACTAAGTACATTATGTCTCTTTGGACACATTTTCACAAACCTTGAAACAGATATGTAATGGACTTGGTAATACCTAATTAAACAATATAAATCATATTGCTCTTTTTGTATGTTTTCCATCCTGTGGTTTTGATATAGCGTCACTTAAAGATGAAATCCAAGCAAGCAATGGGGAAAACACTCAATAAAGTATTAATTTTTTTTTTAATACAACTAGGATTTGTAACTAAATCTAGATAACAGCTTTCTATAATCCCCTACAATGCTCTCAGCCAATCAGGGCTTTATTGTTTGCAAAGTACTGCCACTCAACACTGTGATCCTAGGAATGACCTAATGAATGGACTGCTGTTCATTCATTGTCCAATCACAATGAAGAGATGGGAGGAGAGATGTCAAAGGTCAGCCATACATGGGGCAAATTTCTTTGATTTTCCCCATCAATGCAGACAGTGTTAATGCGGGAATGCCTCCTGCGGGCCATTGTCTTCTCCCGGCGGGGTGGGGGGGGGGGGACAGGTAAGCAATCCCCGCTGGAAGAAGACAGTGATTATTGCTAGAGGCTATAGTAGCTGCTAGCTATAATTGCAAGAGAATCCTCCGGGCTGATTGTACTCAAGTTGATTGATCGATCAACTTGGTATATTCAGCCTGCCCATTAATGGTTCAAATCTTGGCCGGTTCGAGACTCGAACTGTGTATGGCCAGCCTAAAGAAGAAGGACTCTCACAACTATTTAGTCCTGTAGTAAACTACTCATGGTTTCTGATGGCCTGATGTAACATCAGATTTGGAATTGTCATGCCTCTTCCATTTCCAGCACTTTATTATGAAGCCATATGGTTTCATGTACTCTTCATATGCAGAGCTCCTTTCTCACTTTACTCCTTAGCAATTTCCATGAAAAATCACACAAGTTGTGTTATACTTATGACAATGGTGACAATGGTAGATGATTTTGGTGCTGTGCAATATGTGTCAGCATGACTGCTTGTAGTCCCTACCAGGGTGCATGCAACAGGGTGACAATGCTGGAGCACCATTAGAAGACAGATGCCACCCTGTAATGTACACACGATCAGAAATTCCGCCAGCAAAAGTCCAATGAGAGCTTTTGGTTGGAAAATGCGACCGTGTGTATGCTCCATCTGACTTTTGCTGGCCAGCAAAAGATTGAAAGCAGGTTTTCAATTTTTCGGTTGGCAAAAGTTTTGATCGGAATTTCCGATCGTCTGTATCAATTCCGACACGCAAAATTCCTATGCATGCTTGGAAACAATTTGACTAATGCTCGGAAGCATTGAACCTAATTTTCTCGGCTCGTCGTAGTGTTGTACGTCACCGCGTTCTTGACAGTCGAAAGTTCAGTGAACTTGTGTGTGACCGTGTATATGCAAGCCAAGCTTGAGCAGAATTCTGTCGGAAAAACCATCCAAGATCTTTCCGATGGAAAATCTGCTTGTGTGTACGCGGCATTATGGGAAGTACAGAGACAGGTACTCTTATGGAAGGTTTACCAGGTAGTATTGTTAGTATTAAAGTTCAAATTTAAAACAATTGAAAACAACCTTTAAAATTACATTCACATGTTAAAGAGACACTGTCATTTTGACCATTCAGGACAAAGTACCAGTATCTTGTGATAGTACACCCTCTCCTGCTCTGTCAAACCCATTGCATTGTTGCTGTAATTGAGCAGAGCTGTCAGTTAAGTCCCCATGCAATAAAGCTCAGACATGACCAGCCATTCATCGGGCTTCAACATGTGGAGGGGCAGTGACATCCTCCACTTGGGTAAGCTCTGGCACTACCTGACACTGTGACACCAGAGCTTACTAAGGGTGATAGTCTGTAGCAAGAAGGTGGTTAGAGGGTGTGGATAGGTTAATATACCTTGCTAGGGGTGCTATCAGGAGACACTGCCACATGCCTAAATGGGCAAAGTGACAGTTTCTCCTTAAAATGTATATGAGATGTTGGTGACCTACTTTTGTCCTTGGGTAACCCTTATGTATGTCTCTTCAACAGAGTACTTGGTTAATAAGAATATCTGACAATGGACACTTGTTTAATGGAGAATAGACCTTTCTTCTCAATTTAGGAAGAACCACCATTTGTAAAGAACCCAGAACACTCTATGACAACTTTTTTCAACTTTTTTTTGTAACATGAAAGAACCCTTCAAATACATTTCTGGTCCCAGGGAACACATGATAATAATTACCTATATCTACAAATCACAGTGCATTGGTGTATTGGTCATTGGGAAGAATTCCTAGCCAAAAAAGAAGATAGCCAAAAAGATCATGTTTGCCAGTGGTTACTTAACTGGGAGACAGAAATTGTCCATTGGTCAAGAAACTCCAAGCAACCTCTTGAAGAACCCTAGTTGATAAAATTTGCTTTATAGCCAACATTAAAACATACACCTTCATGATGCAGAAACTTCTAGTTAATCAGTGTTGCATATAAATATATATCAGTTCAGCACAACATAGTAACTATGACTGCGATATTAATAAACTGTGTCACTTGGAAAGCACAGAAGAAATAATCACATAAGCAGAAGTAGACCTGTGGTTGTAGGAAAGACCTGGTATTTAATTCTAATCATCATCACCATGGGTTAGGATTTACACATGTTATGTAGATTGCTTTTTCTTGGCTCATTGTTCACAAGAACTCCATTAAGTTTTGGCACTGAATGGAACAATAAGAGCAATTCATTGAAGGATTGTCTTTTGTGGTTCTCAGTTCCAATTCTCTTTGCCACTAAATATTCTCCTTTTTTTGCAGAACATATTTGAGATTTGCATTTGGCTTTGAACCTCAAGTGTGTCAACAACACCCTCTTAACGACTAGCTATAGAGATGGCAATTGTTTAGGAACATTTGATAGTATGTTCAGAGCCCTGTAGAATCAACACAATAAAGTTATTATTTGATGTCCATGTACATAAGATTAAAATAAATAATCACATTTTCTAAATAAAAAACAGGGACACTCTACTGGCCATGCCCACTTTAACCACAAACTTACGCCCCAATTGTTTGTTGTTAAGTAACATTTGATAGGATGTTCCAAATCCTGTAGAATATAAAGGTATCAATCAATGTTTAAACAGTATAAACAATTTATAAACATTGAAGGCAGGGGTGTCAAACTCAATTTCATTGCAGGCCACATCAGCATTATGGCTGCCCTCTCAGGGCCAGTTGTATCTGGGGTGAGCTAGGGTTAGGGGTGTGCTACGTACAGAGTGCAGGGTTCAGGAGTACGGTATATACAGAGTCCTGCAGTGAGATTGTTCTCTCTCTCAGATTCTGGCAGAGGTGGGGGACTCGAGTCATATGACTTGACTCGAGTCAGACTCGAGTCACCTGTTTTAGGACTTGCGACTTGCTTGAAAGAATTAAATAAATGACTCGACTTGACTTTGACTTGCAACTAATGACTTGTGACTTGACTTTGACTTGGGCTATATGACTTGCAACTTGCAATGACTTGCGATGACTTGCAATGACTTGGCACCCGGGATTAGTGGGCGAACCGGCAGGGGTAAGGCTGCAATGAGGGAAAGTGCATCTGTCAGATTCAGTGTCTGATGTCGGAGATGGGCGGGCCGATATTCGCTTTCAGCCTCCTGACTCCGCCCCACAAACAGAGAGCCACCCTGTCCCTCCCTGACACCGCCTACCACACCAGCACATCCCTGCTCCTTCACCAGACTCCAGCCGTCAGAGACCGGAACCCTGCCTCTCCTCCTGACTCCGCCCACAACAGAGCGGCACCTGCCCCCTCCTCCTGACTTAGGCCACTAGAGAGCGGCACCCGGCCCCTCCTCCTGACTCCACCCACCACAGAGCGGCACCCGGTCCCTCCTCCTGAATCCGCCCACCATAGAGCGGGATATTCCAGTGTCAAGAGGGGTCGGGTGAGATTGGTGCTCTGCAGCGGACTGAGGAGGGTGGATGCCGGGGCCCCCAGGAGGGACAAGAGTAGTGTGGTAGCCCCCGCGGTAGCAAACCGGATCCTCAACCTGCAGGCCATGAACTCCAGGTGCGGGCAGTGGAGAACGCTGTGAGGAAGCCCATCGTCACCAAGACTGGGGAGATCGTTAGAGAGCTGCAGAGGTGAGTGGCTAAAACTGCCAGCATGGCCTTAGTGACAAGGGACTACAACTGCCAGCATTTACTGAGTGACAGGGGGACTACAACTCCCAGCATTTACTGAGTGACAGGGGGACTACAACTCCCAAGGTGGTCAGGATGACTAGAACTACAACTGCCAGTATGACCATAATGACAGGGGGACTAAACCTCCCAGCATATTCTGAGTTGCAGGGAAATTAGAAGTTCCTGTATGCAACGCACTCCTGAACCTCGCACTCTGTATATAAACGCACTCCTGAACCTCGCACTCTGTATATAAACGCACTCCTGAACCTCGCACTCTGTACATAGCGCATTTCTGAACCTCACACTCTGTACATAACGAACTCTTAAACCTCTCACTCTGTACATAATGCACTCCTGAATCCTTCCACACTTTGTGTAACACACTTTTCCATAGTGTGTGCAAGCTTTTTATTCATTTTTTTAAATGATTGTACTGGGGTTTGTGTCTGTGAGACTCTTCAAATCAAAGCAGGAAGCCCGAGTTTGGTTTAACTACGCCCCATAAGCCACTCCCACTCATAATCATTAGGCCATACTGTTTTTTGCCACGGCGTGCGTAGGGACACTTCCTCCCTCAAGTGTCCCTCATTCTGAAGTTCATAAGTTGGGAGGTATGCACTACCACTAACCACTAACCCACTAACACTAACCGCAAGCCGTCATCTGCCTACCTGATCAGCGTGTCATGCAGACAGACGGTGGCCATTGCAGTGTTCAAAAGCCACGCCTCCTCGCCTGTGATAGGCGGAACACTCAATTTCACAGCAGGCAGTGTTCAGCCTATCATGGACATCCTCTCATCCTTGTCTGTGTTATGAGGATGAGCGGATGTCCGTGATAGGCGGAACACTGAATGCTGGGAGATTGTTACGCCTATCACAGATGAGGAGGCGCGGTTTTTGAATGCTGGAATGGCCGCCGGGACGCCGCCGGTCAGGTACATGGCTGACGGCACAGTGAAGCATGGGCACAGTGAGACACGGGCACAGTGAGGCATTGGGCACAGTGAGACATTGGGCACAGTGAGGCATTGGGCACAGTGTGGCATTGGGCACAGTGAGGCATTGGGCACAGTGAGGCATTGGGCACAGTGAGACACGGGCACAGTGAGACACGGGCACAGTGAGGCACTCATTAACTAATTTAAAGGTGGAAATGGGGTAGATCAGTATTTTGACTTGATTTGTGACTTGACCAAAATAAATGACTTGACTTGACTTGCTTGACTTCTAGCAGGGACTTGACTTGACTTGCTTGCTTTTCGCCACAGTAACTTGGGACTTGCTTGTGACTTGAAGGTTAAGACTTGAGACTTGCTTATGACTTGCACATGTGTGACTTACTCCCATGTCTGGATTCTGGAGATATGTCCCCACCATTTCTCACTGTGAGTGCATGCAGGGATCTGGGAGCTGCTGAGAGCCAAGCTGTCCCTTGTAAACACAGAAGGCTTCTGTGTTTACAAGTGAGTGGGAGCTGAGGGTGAGAGCCAGAGGCAGTGGAATAGAGTTCTGCCATGTTCTGGTTTCAAAACTGTCTGCGAGGGCCACATGGCAAGGCCTGGTGGGCCGGATCCGGCCCGTGGGCCTTGTGCTTGACATACTGTACAGTATATGCGATAAGGGTAATCTGCCTGGGTTTAAAGTTAAAAGTCGAACAGTGTGTCAAAATGTGAGCATGACTAAGATTATGAAATATCTGGGGCACCCAGGTTTAAAAACCAGAAACATGTGAAACATGCTAAACTCCTGCCTTAACCTTCAGTCTTGCATAGTTGTACAGGTCCTCTCCTGTACTAAAACTGTCAGTGCATTGTCTGTACTGACATGACTCCAGCAGGCATCAATTGACCACAAGTCCATCTTCCCTTGTGAAGTGACCGACAGGTGCACATCTTTGACTAACTGTGCTATCTCTTGGCTTACTGCAGGAACATAAAAGCTGTATGTGGGCCCCATGGGCATCCACTGAAGCTTAGACTCCTGCCTAGATTGCTTTCTCGATGATCTGGCACTAGGTGTTCTATTTGCGATACATACTAGCACATTATGCTATTTTCTTGCAGGTTTTTTTTTTTTTTTTTGGGGGGGGGGGGGGGGGGATTCAGCAGTTTACCACTGCTTTAATGGCATTGAGGCACAAACATTTTCTTGTGCTCCTCACTGCCATCTAGTGATCATAATGTGGTATTTCCCCATATGTACATTGGAATTGCAGAGAATATAGCCTGAGAACATGGACAAACAGCCATGTAAATCTTTTATAAGTTCACCCCTAATTGAACACAGTCCCAGGCGGCAGCTGGAGAGGAGAGAACAAGTGTGCAGCTGTGCCGCCCGGGTGGAGATAGTGACACACATGTGACAGGCTCAGCAGCAGGGAAGTAGGAGGAGGAAGAAGGACACAGACCAGGGTAGCGCGGCTGCGGCGCTGGAGATGTTCTGGCTGGGACAGCTGAAAAAAATATGTCAGGGCTTTCCTCACCCTCGGGAGAGCCGACATGGTGTCACCCCTCTAGCGGGTGTCACCCGGGTGCGGACCTCACCCCTCTAGCGATGCCACTGCACTGTTATACAAGCTGTACACTCACTATTTTACATTGTAGCAAAGTGTCATTTCTTCCGTGTTGTCACATTAAAAGATATAATAAAATATTTACAAGAATGTGAGGGGTGTACTCATTTTTGTGAGATACTGTATATACGGTATATACAGACTTTGGAGTGAATACTAAACAGTAAAAAAAATGAATTTTTGTGCTTATTCTAGAGTGGGTCATGTGACTAGTACCACCAGGAATGAAGTGGTTGCATGTATGAAAAAGAGAGACTTTTATTTACCGGGATGGATCAGCATATATGCTTTAGGTTGAGTTTTGTCCAACTGTGCTCCAAAAGAATGACTCATCTACAGAACATATATAATTAAAATGTGTTGCTTTAATAACTTATAATTCTATCATAAAGTTTTATGACATTCAGTGTATTTGTTATATGTGTACTATGTGAATTGAGTGGAAAGTGCACAGCACATGCATGGGCCTGGCTCAGAAAATTGATAACAAGGGGCTGTGTGGCTTCCTCAATGATATCTCATTACATCAAGGACAGGTGAGTCTCAAACTCACAGGGAAGTAAGGGGAAACCATGAACGGCTTGTTCACACTTGCGGCAGGCCTTGCTTGTCCCACCACATCTATTGGATGCAGCTGCTGCTCATTTGAAAATTCTCTGTCCACGTCCTTCGATTGGGAAAGGGTAGACAAGGCCAGCCATCTAGTAAATTTCAGACGGTTCATCAGGAACCATCTAAAACTTTTATAGCGTATGGCCAGCAGTGATGTAAGTAACTGAGTTAAAATAAACTGAGTTACCTAACGCAGTTACTTTAGAGGGTAACGAGTAATCTAACTGATTACTTTTCCCCTCATGGTAACTCAGTTCCCATTACTTTGGCTTAGTTACCCCAATTACATCTACCGCCACTAGATGGCAGTAGTGTAATTCCGGTGTCCTGCCGAAAAAGTTCCCCCGCCGGATAAGGACCCCCTGTACTGCGCAGGCGCAGGGCTTGCGCAGTACGAAGGACTACGGAGCTTCCGAAAATTGCCGAACCTAAACAGATCTGAGTGAACTCTACACCGCGCAGGTGCAGTTAACATGTAATTGTATGAGGCGATGCCGCACGCTCCTGATGCTCGTGCTACTCTGCAAGGGGCGTCTATCGTGTAACTAAGGGGCGGGTCTAGTATTACTGTAACCAAGGGGCGCATTTACTATTATTGTTATATATCGAGCTCTGCCCATTAATTTAACATTCGCCCTCTTCTGTAGCCAACCGCCCCTTACACGATATAATAATAATAGACCCGCCCCTTTGCTTACACGCTATAACAGATCTGCCCCTTGGTTAGAGTAATAATAGAGCAGCCCTTGGTTACACGATATATAACAATAATAATAAATGCGCCCCTTGGTTACAGTAATACTAGACCCGCCCCTCAGTTACTTTGCTGCGTAACTAATTACTTTTCCAATGCAGTAACTGAGTTACTAACGCAATTACTTTTTGGGAGAAGTAATTTGTAACTTAACTAATTACTTTTTAAAGAAAGATGACCAACACTGGTGGCCAGCTTTAATTCCCAACAGGTCCCACCAAGAATCCTACCCCTAATCAATCTGTTGTCCATGTGCTTATTTTTTATCTCTCTGATCCTAATGCGGTCTGACAGCTGCCGTGTCTGATAACTATTCTCAATGAAAGCTACAGGAATTTTTTGTAGTGCTGGCAAACTGGAAAAGACAGCAACCTATCTATTTATCTATTTATGATCTGTGAACACGGTTAATCTGGACGGTTCCTAATATTAGTGACATAAACTAAAGGACAGGATAAAAAACTTCTATGCAATAAAAATCTAATGATGGATATTTTGCATCCCTAAATGTAAACTATTATCAAACCTTGCTACTGTTCCTAAAGCTGGAAGCTCCACAAGGCATGCAAAATAATTTGCTGTAAGCATTGTTTTGAAATGAGATCATATGCAAGCTTGTCATACCAGCAGATGTTCCACTACTAAGGACTTCATATTGGCCGTTTGCTTTTGTGTCCAAAATCTATATTTGTGTTATTCTTCTTAATACTTCTGTTTTTTAAATGATCAAAGAATATCTAAATGGTAAAACAATACATTGGTATTTTAGACATAGCTCCCAACTGTCCCTGATTTGGAGGAATGTCCCTCATTCCTCCTCGTTTGTCCCTCATTTTGGTCTGATCTATATAGTTGTGTATAAAATGCACTTTTTATCTATCAAAAAGTGTTTTTGAGCGCTAAACCTTTCATCTGATTTCTAAATTGCTGCATTTGTAAATCCCAAAAAACAATATAAAGGAATATTAGTGGTAAAAAAAGCATTTCTGGGTTTAACAAATCTTGTTTTTTTTGGACAATTCTCCTTTAAGGGGGCATGGCAAGGGGTGTGTCCTATGCCTGCATACTTTTGCTGATAGGTGTCCCTCATTCCCATCTCAAAAAGTTGGGAGGTATGTTTTAGATTGTATTAACCACTTCCCGCCTGGCCTATAGCAGAATGACGGCCGGGCGGTGGTTCAGTTATCCCGACTAGGCGTCATATGATGTCCTTCAGGTTAACAGCTGCAGCGTGCCCATGGGGGCGCGCATCGCGGTGATCGGTGGTGCGGTGTGTCAGTTTGACACACCGCTACACCGATCTCGGTAAAGAGCCTCCGACGGAGGCTCTTTACCACGTGATCAGCCATGCCAATCATGGCTGATCACAGTGTAAACAGGAAGAGCCGGTGATCGGCTTTTCCTCACTCGTGTCTGACAGACGCGAGTAGAGGAGAGCCGATCGGCGGCTCTCCTGACAGGGGGGTCTGCTCTGATGCCCACCCAAGACCACCATCAAGCCGCCCAGGACCACCAGGGAAAGGGGGCAACATGTGGATGTCCAGGTATGTACACCATAGCCATCCACATATGAAAAAATTTGCACAATACATGCCAATCAGTGTTTACAAATGGGCACTGACTGGCAACATTATGGTCCAGATAAAAAAAAGGAATGCCCAGCAATGCCACCCATCATTGTCATCAGTGCCACCCATCAGTGTCATCAGTGCCACCTCTCAGTGCCCATCCATGCCCACCTATCAGTGACCATCAGTGCCCAACTGTGCCACCTATCAGTGCCACCCATAAGTACCCATCAGTGCCACCTATGAGTGCCCATCAGTGCCTCCTGTGAGTGCCCATCAATGCCGCATATCAGTGCCGCCTATCAGTGCCACCTATCAGTGCCCATCAGTGCCACCTATCAGAGTCCATCATCAGTGCTCATAAGTGCCACCTCATCAGTGCCACCTAATCGTTGCCACCTCATCGGTGCCCATCGGTGCCGCCTTATCAGTGCCCATCAGTGCAGCCATATCAGTGCCCATCATTGAAGAAGAAAACATACTTATTTACAAAAAAAAATGAACAGAAACAAAGAAAAAACTAATTTTTTAAAAAAAAATCTGTCTTTTTTATTTGTTGCGCAAAAAGTAAAAATCGCAGAGGTGATAAAATACCACCAAAAGAAAGCTCTATTTGTGGGAACAAAATGATAAAAAATTAGTTTGGTACAGTGTTGCATGACCACGCAATTGTCATTCAAATTGCGACAGCGCTGAAAGCTAAAAATTAGCTTGGGCAGGAAGGTGCGTAAGTGCCTGGTATTGAAGTGGTTAAACAAACAGAAGTATCTCTTCACCCCATGAAATGTACCATCTACTGGTTAGAAAAATCAGCACTATAATACAAACAAATTTAATCAGCACCATCTAGTGGTCATTTTTGCACCCAATGCATCCACTTCAAGGAAATCAGGTTTTATGGTTAAATCTGGAAAAACCTAGAATTAAAGCAGATATCTTTCTCTGATTAAAAAAATAAAATCTAATTTACCATCACACAGTTAATTATTGTTTTTTTCTTTCTGTCTGATGTAGTTTTAAAGTGGAACTACAGGTAAAAGAAAATTTGACTCTTGCAGTGGAGCTGCCCCTGAACTGCAAGGCTTAAATGCTCCATTCTTATCTAATGCTGGGTTCACACCTATGCGAATTGGATGCGGTAATCACTGCATCCAATTCGCATAGCAGGTGAATGTGACTGGCTCTTTATGGAGCCGGTTCACATATCTCCACAGCAGGTCCGGTGCGTTTTGCTGGAAAAACGTGGGCCTTTTTTGGTCCGTTTCAGGTCCGAATGCAGCCCAAAACTTGGGCTGAAATCGAACCTGAAATGATGAACCAGCACGCACCGGGCCCCTGCTGTGCAACGGATGCGGTGATGGTGTGAACTCAGCCTAAGAGGAACACAAAAAGCAGTTATACTTACCTTTTATTCCCCACTTCCCAGCAGCTGGTGAACTCTAGCTCTAGTGCTCTCTAACACTCCAGGTTGTGGTCAGATCCTCAGTGTCCTTAGGCTCCATTTACATTTGTGTGAATCCAAAGTTGTGCAACTTTGATGCCTCTTTGATGCAACTCTGGATAGATGCAACTTGGATACAACTTTGGCTTTGACCAGCGATAATGGACAACTGTTGCACAACTGTTGTGTAACTTGTACAACATTCAGTATGACTTTCACACAACTTTTGAGGGTTAGCATTGAAGTCTGTGGCCCTAAAGGTTCATGAAAGTCAGACCAAAGTAGTACATGAACTACTTTAAAGTTGCTGCACATTTAAGCCGCACATATATGAATGGTTATTGAAAAACATGGGGAATGACTTCTCATGCAACACTGATGTCCAAAGTTGCATGACAAGTCACACAAGTGTGAATGGAACCTTACTGCTGGTCCTACATTGTACATGATGACATCAGAGTTCTTGAGACCAGTTAGGTGGTAAAAAGAAGCAGCTTTGGGGAACCAGTGGGTGGAAGTCTTGAGGAACAAGGAATAAGGTAAGCATAACTACATTTGAGGCCAATTTAAACATGTATTGCAAAATATGTCAACTAAAAATTCCTCTGTGTTTATGCAGATCTAAGAGAAGGGTATTTGGGTGCGAAAGAAAGTGGAGAGGGTAAGTTTTAAATATTGGTTGTTGAATGTGGTCACACCCTTACTTATGAGTTTGTCTTTCTAATACACATTACTATTGATATGATTATGCAACAAAAAGAGAAAATATAAAAACTAAAGGAAGAATATATTAAAGAAAAGGAAGAGATATGGTGGCAATAATAAAAAAGAAAAGCAGGGAAGGAATGAGTGATGGAAATGGGAATTTCCCAAATTCTCACCAGTAGGTTAGGTACAGTGCCTTGAAAAAGTATTCATACCCTTTGAAATTTTCCACATTTTGTCAACCAAAAACGTAAATGTATTTTATTGGGATTTTATGTGATAGACCAACACAAAGTGACACATAATTGTGAAGTGGAAACAAAATAATAAATGGTTTTCCACTTTTTTTTACAAATAAATATCTGAAAAGTGTGGCGTGCATTTGTATTCAGCCCCCTTTACTCTGATACCACTAACTAAAATATAGTGGAACCAATTGTCTTCAGAAGTCACCTAATTAGTGAATAGAGTCAACTGGGAGTAATTTAATCTCAGTATAAATACAGCTGTTCTGTGAAGCATTCAGAGGTTTGTTAGAGAACCTTAGTGAACAAACAGCACAACGAAGGCCAAGGAAACACACCAGACAGGTCAGGAATGAAGTTGCAGAGAAGTTTAAAGCAGGGTTAAGTTATAAAAAAATATCCAATGCTTTGAACATCTCACAGAGCACTGTTCAATCCATCATCTGAAAATGGAAAGAGTATGGCACAACTGCAAACCTACCAAGACATGGCCGTCCACTTAAACTTGATGTCTGTTGCCTAAGGTGCAAGTGAGTCTAGTTATGATTTCTATATACCGGTACATTGGATGTATTGATTATAGCAATTCATTTTTATCTGTGGTTTTATGCATGTTTTATGCATGTTTTGTACAACAGTATGACTAAAAATACCTTTTTACATATAGAAATATTCAAGCTCCTGAAGAAGCGACGGAATTAGTCATGAAACATGTAGAGCAGAATTGTTTTTAATGGAGAAGTGGAACCCCAATCAAGCGGATACCTTGTGTAGATGTATTCTCAGTATTGTCATCGATTCCAGTTTGTATGCTAGGGGAACCACTAGTAGTCTAACTTTAGCTGACATGATACATGTACCGTTTTTTACCACTATATATGTGTATATTAATAAATTTATTTTATAAAATAATTTATATATGTGCCCTTAAAGTCCATTCTTTCAAAAATTCTACAAAATGTTAAATACTTCTGGGACGCAGCACAAACTGTCCACTTAAACTGACAAGCCAGGCAAAGAGAGCATTAATCAGAGAAGCAGCCAAGAGGCCCATTGTAACTCTGGAGGAGCTGCAGAGATGTGCTAGAATCTGTCCACAGGACAATTATTAGTGGTGCACTCCACAAATTTGGCCTTTAGACCCCTTTCACACGCCTCTCCTGCCACCCCAATGTGAAAGCCTGAGTGCTTTCACACTGGGGCGCTGAGCTGGCAGGACGTTAAAAAAAGTCCTGCAAGCAGCATCTTTGGATCGGTGGAGGAGCAGTGTATACACCGCTCCTCCACCACTCCTGCCCATTGAAATTAATGGGCACTTCTGCCGAAGCACCTGTTAACCCTTTCTTCAGCTGCTAGCAGGGTGCTTTTAACCGAAAAGCGCCACTAAAACAACGGTAAAGCGTCGCTTTACTGCTAACGCAGCCGTGCTGTTAATGTGAAAGGGCTCTTATGGAAGAGTGGCAAGAAGAAAGCCATTGTTGAAAGAAAGCTATAAGAAGTCCTGTTTGCAGTTTGCGAGAAGCCATGTGCGGGACACAGCAGACATGTGTAAGAAGGTGCTCTGGTCAGATGAGACCAAATTGAACCTTTTGGCCTAAAAGCAAAACGCTATGTGTGGCGGAAAACTAACATCGCACTTCACCCTGAACACATCATCCCCACCGTGAAACATGGTGGTGGCAGCATCATGTCGTGGGGATGCTTTTCTTCAGTAGGGACAGGGAAGGTGGTCAGAGTTGATGGGAAGATGGATGGAGCCTAATACAGGGCAATCTTAGAAGAAAATCTATTAGAGTCTGCAAAGGACTTGAGACTGGGGTGAAGGTTTAATGACCCTAAACATACAGCCAAAGCTACAATGGAATGGTTTAGATCAAAGCATATTCATGGTGTTAGAATGGCCCAGTCAAAGTCCAGACCTAAATCCAATTGAGAATCTGTGGCAAGACTTGAAAATTGCTGTTCACAGACGCTCTCCATCCAATCTGACAGAGCTTGAGCCATGATAGGGACAAGGGGACAAAATTTGGATCCCTATACCCTGTCCCCCAAAGGGAATGTGGTGGTTTGCAACATGAACTTATCGGAATCTGGAAGCCCCCTTTTTCCATTTCTTTAATTTATTTGGCCAACTTTGAACAATTTCCAAACCTTTAGTCTCCAAATCTCATTTATAATGTGGTGCCCAGAACTGGAATTATACTAGCATCACATTATCTACCTGATACCATTTTCCTCATCCCGAGATTAAAGCTGGTCAAACACATATCGATTTTCAACCTACAGCTGGTTACGTTTTGCGTGTAAAAGACTTCAATGGTTCACAGACACTGGACCCACACCAAAAATGCAAGTGTTGCGCTTTTGATGCATTTTTACATGTGTTTTTTTTTTTCTCCATAACAAACTGTAAATAGTTGGTTGCTAGTAAGTGGAGACATTTTTGGTGAATACCACACTGTCAGCAAAATAAAAAACAGCTGCCAGCACAACAAATGACAATTGTAAATAACAGAAAATATATAAAAAAAAAAGTGCTGCATTTTTTTTATATATTGTTTGTTAGAAAGTGGGCTGGGATGCTGGCTTCCATGTCCTTAACAACCGATGAGTCATCAACTGTAAGCAGGGGGTCCCCCCCAATCCATACCAGGCCCTTCGGGTCTGGTTTGAATTTTAAAAGGGAACCCCATGACAACATTTAAAAATAATGGTGTGGAGTCTACCCCAAAGCCCATACCAGACCCTTTTCCGAGCATGCCACCCGGCAGGTCAGGAAAGGGAGTGGATGAGCAATGCCCCCCTGAATCATACCAGGCCTCAATATAAGGGGGTGCTTTGGGGCAGGGCCCCCCCAAGCACCTTGTCCCCGTGTGGATGGGGACAAGGGCCTCCAGATCCCAGCCCCCCCCATGTGAATGAGTAGGGGTACATAGTACTCCTACTCATTCACCAAAAAAAAAAGTGTAATGTAAAAAATTACAGTAGGCAGTTGTTGAAAAGTCCATTATTTAATAAATGTAGCACTAACCCCCGAAGGAGCTGCTGGTTTTATTGGGCTTACCGTTACCTTCTTCACCTCGTCTCCGTCTAGGGTTCCGTGGTAGATGGCCCAAAGAAATGTAGAAACTGACACTTTATCTTCCTTTTTTGAGTTATTTATTCAAAAAGATAAACAGTCTCTTAACGTAGGGTAGAGGGTTAGGATGAAAGTTCAGGTACTTTGGAACTGCAGGATTTAGAATACTTCTTATTGTAGAAATCCAAAGAATTAACTGTTTCACAGCTGGACTCTCGGCACATAGACCTCCTCTCACTAGGCCTAGCAGCCGGCAAGGTACTAAGTAAATGAAAAGTCTCTGCCACAGAGTTGTATGTAGAACACTTGAGCAAAAGTCTCTGCCACAGACTTGTATGTAACTGTGGGACTTAGATAAATTTTAGAGAGCTATTATACGGTATCAGTATCTTGCAGCCGGTCCGGCGATACCGTATGAGTGTAGATCCATTTAGTGTCCTTCAGAGAAACCTGCCTTGTACATGGCTCGTTCCTGAAGAATCCTCCCCTGGATGCTTCTCCAGTTGCTGGGCCTCTCCTTAGACGAGATGGCACCGGACCACTATTGAATCATTCGGCCCGATATCCATTCGGGCCTGTCCCTGCAGTTGCTTCGCCTCGGGCCATCCAGCCCTGAGACTTGGAATTGCATAGATCCGCACCCCAGGCCAGGAGGGCCACAGTGGCTGGTCAGGAGGACCAGGACCAAACAGACAGAAGGTGTCTTCTGGACTGGAACGGAACCCCCTGAAACACGTGATCTCAGTACCTTAAATACCTTTTCCCAGAATGCACAGCAGGACAAACAATCCCACTGGGCTGGCTCCGAGAGAAAGAAGGGTATCCAATACACCCAGCTAAACTGCATTCTCATACTTGACGGCGGTGACAGCGACACCTGCAGCCAAGGAGAACTCAGTGCAGTTCCTGCTAGACTGATACTGAGACCATAATTTGACACAATTAGCCCCAAAACCCAACTGGAATAGCGCATGCTCGTCAGGAGCCAGCACTACATAAACAAAAAACAATGTCCCCTGATGTAGATCCATTGTCAATCACGACGCCTGCTACCACCGCCGACTCGGAAAAAGAAAAGAAAAAACTTCCTCTCCCGCCGACTGCCAGCTCTGCCGCCTGACAATTCTTAAATAGCTAAGGGGTGGAATTGCTGACGTCACTCTGATTTCAGCGACATACTATTTACATAAATGATTGGAATGATCTGTCATACAGCTTAGGTAAACACTAGCATCTCTAGTGCCTACTTTACACGCGTTTGCAGATTACTATCTCAGTAATATGACAGGTGTACTTTAAATATGACCTTTTAGAAAATAACATAAATATTGCATTAAAGTTTGGCAGCTGCATGGACGTGTGCTTTATTTTATCCTAATGGCTCCAGACTGATCATAACTAATGTCAACGTAAGTTACCTTAAACTATGTTTCCATTTCTGGAACCCTAACCACAAAGAAAATAAAAATCTATTGGTCCGAGACTGGAACTGATATTGTGGTCAGCAAACAGCTCACAGTGTATGTCATTCTATTTACCTTTCTGCACTCGGCAATCTTTCTAAATAGCTTCTACATACTTCTGTGGCCTAATTAGTTATGTGTGTAAACCCAACACTCCAGGCTTAGACTCACCAACAGAAGCCTGTTTTGGGATTTAGGTAATGAACAGAGCAAAGAATCAGCTGCTTCTTTATCCATTCATACCAACAGACAACCAATACTTTTTTTATTGACAGTGGTTTATATTTGCTTAGGTAGTTAATGTCTTGTTTGTTGTCAGTGAAAAGTTTTAGATTCATTTCATCATACTGGCCTCAAAGAAAATGGAAAGGTGGAATTCGTAGGTACATCCCAGGGGACTGCAGAGAATATTATAACCTACTAAAGTAGTATTCTAGAATGGCATCTAGCACTGTAGAGGTGCCTGTACACATCTGCAGTAACTTTCAACTACTCCCATCTACGTGAATGCTGGAATGTCCTTACCAGGCAAAGCTTTGGTGCTTTCTGGTTGTGCTCCCTCCAACCCATTCATGTTGGCCAACAAGGCTAATAATGATGGGCCAATAGAAACAGTAGATGGAAGTGGGCAAGCTTTACCTCTACCAAGAAGTGTTGGAGCTTTGTCCAATCCGAGCTGCTTAGCATTCGGGCAGAGACTGGTTACTGAAAGTCACTGTAGGTTCCTGCTCTTCATACTTGTGAGCAACTGTTTTTAGTAAGGTGAGAGCCTTTTTAATTCAAAACTTCAACAAGACTAATACAGAATTAACTATTTTACCTGCCAAAACAGAACTGTTGGAGGAAAATAGACATGTGCTATTGGTTTCATTTTGAATCAAAATTTGGGACAACATTTTTGTGATTTGTATGTATCTGAATTTCCAAATGACAATAGTAACAAATTTAAACGAATCCGAAATAAATTATAATGAAATGAAATAATGCAACAAAATAACAAATTATTCGAATTCGAAAACGGATTTGAATTTGAAAATGGAAAAATATTGCAATAAATATAGTAAGGTATAAAAGTAAAATAAGACGATGATTCCTACTTAGGCTGCTTTATAAAATATAATAAAAAACAAAAATAGAATAGTTTAGGAAAGAATAGACAATAAAAGAATAGAAAATACAAGAATAGAATAAAACAGAATAGAATAGAACAGAAAAAATATTAGAATAGAATAGCATAGAATAGAACAAATATAGCCATCTTTTAATATTCTAATTGGTTGTAAAATTACGAATACTGTATACTAACCGGATCCGAATATACAAAACAAATCCAGATATGTAAAACAAATTCCAAAAAGGAATCATTCTAACATAACGAATATGACAAAACAAAATTATTAACTTAACGAACAAATCTGAATCAAAACAACTTTTTCCATTGTGCACATCTCTAGTAGAAAATATATGCTTAAGTGGTGCTTCCATAATTCAGGGTTATGTATACAAAAAAGACAGAGGACACTGCCACTCTGCCCATTTGTCCCTGCCATTAAAGCACCACATTGTCAGTTCATTTGTCAAATTACCAACAGAGAAATTTCTAAGTGTTAGTCACTTGGTTTACCTGGGGTCTGCCTTGCTATAGCCACGAAAACACTCGTGAAATAGTTGATTTCTTCCACTATGCCAAAAATGCATGTTGCCCTTCCGCAGATCTGGCAACTCCAATCCAATTGTCAAATTGCCAAGATAGTAGATGGCCAGCCTCTTGGCTGTTCTGTGCTCATTGTTACTGCAGCGATACTGACACTCGTTGAATTGATAAAAAATGTCATTCTGAGAAAGCACACCGGTGGCATTGTGTAGCTACAGTAATATACTACATGCCAGTGCATTTGCCAAACTGCCAACAAAAGCACACTCATTCATTCCATTTTGTATATTGCATTTTGTGCTACTTTTCAGCTAATTTTCTTTCTTTATTTTTCTTTAGTGTTTCCTAGTCTTGATGTTCACACCCAATAAAACCAGCAAGTATCTGTTCTGCACCCTATTAAAATATCTCCAATAAGCATAATAAAAAAGCCCTGGGTTCAATGCAAACATGTCAAAGCATTAAAATGATGCATATATCTGAAGTTATTCGCAGTGAAGCCTAAATATTTGCTTTAATTACATAATAGCAGGTCAGCAGCAGCAATGCAAAGGGGCTGAGTTTTTAAAGGGGTAGAGGCTATTCACATATAGTGGGCTATGTATAAAACATTTGTTGTTTGGATGTGACAAACATCTGCACATTTAGAATGAAAATCATTGTATTTTCTCTAATATATGTAGTTCCTACATCATCATTGCCACCTAGTAGGCATAATGGGGGAGATTTACTAAAACTGGTGCACACAAAATCTGGTGCAACTGTGCATATTAACCAATCAGTTTCTGACTTCAGCTTGTACAGTTAGGGCTCATATACACCACACATGCATGAAAACTGATGGAAACTGATGGGAAAACCGACATCAGTTTCACATCAGTTTCCATCAGTTTTTATGCATGTCAGTTATGTGCCCTATTCTGCACGTAATATCAGTGTTGTGGTATGAACGAGGCACATAGAGAACATTTTTTTTTTTGTGCCCTTGCAGAACGTGTGCAGAAAAGCTGATGCCTCTGCACCATGGCATGAACGAGGCCTTAAAGTGATTGTAAACCTCAGTCATGGAATCTGAGCAAAGCACATACAGTATATCTTTAGTGTTTACTTATCTTTCTCTAAAGCTCTAAGTGTCATTTCTCTCTGGTGCTTCTTTCCTCTGTTATCAGCATGAGTCACTTCCGGACACATGAGATACATTTATTTGGTGAGGGGGGAGTTCAGCAGACAGCTTGTCTATTCAGAACACAGTTCTTCTGCTGTGTGGAGGGGGTATGTGCCTTTCCTCCAATCAGCTCTCACACACTGTTGCTGCAGCCTCTCTGCCCTCTCCTATGTGCTCCTGACAGATTAAGAAAGATTTTAACACTTTTCTACCCTTTTGAAGAGGTGTAGGGAAGCGAAGACTGCAGATAAACAAGAAAACCTAGGATCAGAAAGAGGCTGGGTATATGTGACAATAAAACCTAGATGCTGATTAGTTACGGTGCCCTGCTGCACCAGAGTCTGTGGACACCAGCTTTAGTAAATTCCCCCAATGTGTTTTTTTATTCCATACATACCCCAAGCAGGAAAAAAAACATGTTGTGGCCACTAGGTGGCACTGACAATATAGAAATTACATAATTATTCCTTCCTATAGTTTCAATGTTAGGCCAACTGGTCTGTAGTTTCCACTTATAGATTCCAGACCTTTTTTAATTTTGGTACCACGTTTAGTCTGTATTGCTATCAAAGCCTTAAAGAGGTTTTAAAGGCTTAAGGTATTTTACCTTCATGCATTCTATTCATGAAGATAGAAAAACTTCTGTGTGCAGTGCCCCCCCTATTACTCACCTGAGCTCCCTCTTAAATCAAGCGATGTGCTGAGCTTCTCCTGGGTGTCTCATTTCTCATTGGTTGATATAGCAGCTGGAGCCATTGGCTCCTGCTACTGTCAATTACAGCTAGTGAGCCAATAAGGAGAGAGCAGGGATGGGGAGAAGACGGGACTCTGTGTGTCTTATGGACACATAGAGTGGGGCTCGGCAGTAAGCATGCACCAGTGCCCCCAGAGGAAGCAGCTTACTATTGGGGGCACTGGCTCAAGAGGAGGAGCCAGGATCGCTGGTGAGGGATATGAAAAGTGGGAGACTGGGGCGTCTCTGTGGAAAAACCACTGCACAGAGAAGGTAAGTATGATATTTTTGTTTTGTTTTTTGTTTTTTTTAATGAACTTTTAATGTCAGTTTTAGGCCTGTTACTATCAAACCACACTCCTAACAGTTAGATACTTTGGTCACACCACAATTCACTGGAGTGTGTTTAGCTTTTCCAGTGGTGTTCCACCTAATCCTACAGAATTTTAGGCTTACGAGTTAAAAAAAATTCCCTGTGTGACCTATATAGTCCCTATATGTTTTTTCCATTTTTCACATTGAGTGTTTGTGTTTTTTTTATATAAATCAATTTTTTGTATATCTTTTTTCATTTTTGCATGCAGACTACCCAATAAATTAAGTGCGCTCTTCCTGACTTTCTGTAGCTTCTAATAAGAACTGTGAAAAGATCACAGTGTACACTGAAATCATACTGATAGTAATTTTAGTACAGGAGAGGATCCTCTACATCTGTACAAGACTGAAGGCAAAGCTGGAGATTAAGGATGGGCCCGGTGCTCGATGCGAACCCATGCTCGCATCGAGCACCGGGTGTTCGCTCGCTCGGCGAGCCCAGAACTATTTTGGCCGCTCGCATCACATTCGTGTGATGCGAGCGGCCCCGCAATGCATTGCGGCCGGCGCGGCCGGCGTAGTGCATTGCTGGCTGATGATTGGCCAAGCATGCACTGTGACCCCGCATGCTTGGCCAATCACAGCGCCGGAAACTCGGAGAGCCATAATTGGCTACAGGCAGGACGATTACAGCTCAGGGGCTTTAGTACACGCCCCCTCTTATAAAAGGCCGCCACGCCGTCAGCGCCGGTCACATGCGTTCCGGCGTTAGGAGAGTGCAGGCTCATTCTGTGTCACTCTGCTAGATTGATTTAGAAAAATTTATTTAGAAAGATTCATTTAGAAAGATTAATTTAGAAAGATTCATTTAGAAAGATTCATTTAGAAAGATTCATTTAGAAAGATGGGCTTGTAGTGTGTTTGTGGCAGGCACTGGCAGCAAACAGAGCTCCTATATTTTGTTCCCAGAAGCACCTATAGGACTTGTAGTGTGTTCGTGGCAGGCACTGGCAGCAAACAGAGCTCCTATATTTTGTTCCCAGAAGCACCTATAGGACTTGTAGTGTGTTCGTGGCAGGCACTGGCAGCAAACAGAGCTCCTATATTTTGTTCCCAGAAGCACCTATAGGACTTGTAGTGTGTTCGTGGCAGGCACTGGCAGCAAACAGAGCTCCTATATTTTGTTCCCAGAAGCACCTATAGGACTTGAAGTGTGTTAATCCCATCACACAGAGCTATATTTTCTTCCCAGAAGCACCTATAGGACTTGTAGTGTGTTAGTCCCATAACACAGAGATCCTATATTTTGTTCCCAGAAGCACCTATAGGACTTGAAGTGTGTTAGTCCCATCACACAGAGATCCTATATTTTGTTCCCAGAAGCACCTATAGGACTTGAAGTGTGTTAGTCCCATCACACAGACCTATATTTTCTTCCCAGAAGCACCCATAGGACTTGAAGTGTGTTAGTCCCATCACACAGAGATCCTATATTTTGTTCCCAGAAGCACCTATAGGACTTGAAGTGTGTTAGTCCCATCACACAGAGATCCTATATTTTGTTCCCAGAAGCACCTATAGGACTTGAAGTGTGTTAGTCCCATCACACAGAGCTATATTTTCTTCCCAGAAGCCCCCATAGGACTTGTAGTGTGTTAGTCCCATCACACAGAGATCCTATATTTTGTTCCCAGAAGCACCTATAGGACTTGAAGTGTGTTAGTCCCATCACACAGACCTATATTTTCTTCCCAGAAGCACCCATAGGACTTGTAGTGTGTTAGTCCCATCACACAGAGATCCTATATTTTGTTCCCAGAAGCACCTATAGGACTTGAAGTGTGTTAGTCCCATCACACAGACCTATATTTTCTTCCCAGAAGCACCCATAGGACTTGTAGTGTGTTAGTCCCATCACACAGAGATCATATATTTTGTTCCCAGAAGCACCTATAGGACTTGAAGTGTGTTAGTCCCATCACACAGACCTATATTTTCTTCCCAGAAGCACCTATAGGACTTGTAGTGTGTTAGTCCCAACACACAGAGATCCTATATTTTGTTCCCAGAAGCACCTATAGGACTTGAAGTGTGTTAGTCCCATCACACAGACCTATATTTTCTTCCCAGAAGCACCCATAGGACTTGTAGTGTGTTAGTCCCATCACACAGAGATCCTATATTTTGTTCCCAGAAGCACCTATAGGACTTGAAGTGTGTTAGTCCCATCACACAGAGATCCTATATTTTGTTCCCAGAAGCACCTATAGGACTTGAAGTGTGTTAGTCCCATCACACAGACCTATATTTTCTTCCCAGAAGCACCTATAGGACTTGAAGTGTGTTAGTCCCATCACACAGACCTATATTTTCTTCCCAGAAGCACCTATAGGACTTGTAGTGTGTTAGTCCCATCACACAGAGATCCTATATTTTGTTCCCAGAAGCACCTATAGGACTTGAAGTGTGTTAGTCCCATCACACAGACCTATATTTTCTTCCCAGAAGCACCCATAGGACTTGTAGTGTGTTAGTCCCATCACACAGAGATCATATATTTTGTTCCCAGAAGCACCTATAGGACTTGAAGTGTGTTAGTCCCATCACACAGACCTATATTTTCTTTTTTTTCAAATTTTTTTATTTTGTAAAAGACATAGAAACATGGAATACAACATCCAAATGTAATAACATGTAAAACTTATACAAGTGATACGTCAGATAAGAGTTTCTAAACACGGGTGTATTGTTTATGTGACTCTAGAGAGGTGGGGACCATGGTAGTCTCCGGGATATCTCTTAAGGTTCCTTTAATTGCCTTGGTACCTTTGGGCTTATTAGCATGGCTTTCCTTCTGTCAACTTAGTGAACATGACTTCGATCACTTCAGGTCAATTTTGACTTTGGACGGTTCCATGAGTCCTGTCCCGATTTCCATGAAGTTAAGAGAAGGGGAAAGGAGCTCAGAAAAGAAAGATTAGAAATACTGGAGAGAGAAAAAAGGGGGGGGGGGGTACAGCAGGGGCGGGAAGGGGCAGGGATAGGAGCTTGGGGTAAGGAGGGGGTGTTGTGGGAAACCAGGAGGCAGCACACCGTCCATGTCTGATCCTGTTCCCAGGGGGCACCTGGGCTCCCAGTCTGATCATCGGCCCACGTCCGCTGGAGAGTTGTGTAGGGTCAGGGTATCCCTTTCCATAAGAGACTGTCCCTCATCAGAGAATATGAACATATTCCACCCCAACCAGACCTTAGTAAATTGTTCAGATTGGTTTCTTGCCGTGAGAATGAGGTCTTCCATTTTTTTAATATTTTCCACTTTTTTAAGCCACATGCCAATCGTCGGGGGTTGTGTGGACTTCCAGCGCAATGGGATGCAGGCTTTGGCAGCATCCAGGAGGTGACGTGTCAGGGATTTTTTATACTTTTTTTGTGAGAACTCAGAGGCGTGTAGTAGAAAGAAAGCTGGATCAGGCTGTATGGGGTGGTCCGTAAATTTCTGTATAGTGTCTTGCACTGTCTTCCAGAACTGCTCCAAGAGGGGGCAGGTCCAGAAGATGTGGAGAATCGTTCCTTTGTCTCCCATGCATCTCCAGCAGCGATCTGAGGTTGTCGGAAAGAATTTCTGCAGTTTCGCAGGGGTGTTGTACCATCTGGTGACTAACTTGTAGTTTGTCTCTTGCATTCTCGTACAAATGGAGGATTTGTACGTGAAATGGAGTATGTTCTGTTTTTGGCGTGTTGTAAAAGTGCGTTGTATGTCTTTTTCCCATGCTTCCAGACATCTCAATTGATGTCCTTCTGGCGGAGTGATCAGGAGCTGATATGTCGTGGATAGGGCGTGAGGCAATAAGACCTATATTTTCTTCCCAGAAGCACCTATAGGACTTGTAGTGTGTTAGTCCCATCACACAGAGATCCTATATTTTGTTCCCAGAAGCACCTATAGGACTTGAAGTGTGTTATTCCCATCACACAGACCTATATTTTCTTCCCAGAAGCACCCATAGGACTTGTAGTGTGTTAGTCCCATCACACAGAGATCCTATATTTTGTTCCCAGAAGCACCTATAGGACTTGAAGTGTGTTAGTCCCATCACACAGACCTATATTTTCTTCCCAGAAGCACCCATAGGACTTGTAGTGTGTTAGTCCCATCACACAGAGATCATATATTTTGTTCCCAGAAGCACCTATAGGACTTGAAGTGTGTTAGTCCCATCACACAGAGATCCTATATTTTGTTCCCAGAAGCACCTATAGGACTTGAAGTGTGTTAGTCCCATCACACAGACCTATATTTTCTTCCCAGAAGCACCCATAGGACTTGTAGTGTGTTAGTCCCATCACACAGAGATCCTATATTTTGTTCCCAGAAGCACCTATAGGACTTGAAGTGTGTTAGTCCCATCACACAGAGATCCTATATTTTGTTCCCAGAAGCACCTATAGGACTTGAAGTGTGTTAGTCCCATCACACAGAGATCATATATTTTGTTCCCAGAAGCACCTATAGGACTTGAAGTGTGTTAGTCCCATCACACAGACCTATATTTTCTTCCCAGAAGCACCTATAGGACTTGTAGTGTGTTAGTCCCATCACACAGAGATCCTATATTTTGTTCCCAGAAGCACCTATAGGACTTGAAGTGTGTTAGTCCCATCACACAGACCTATATTTTCTTCCCAGAAGCACCCATAGGACTTGTAGTGTGTTAGTCCCATCACACAGAGATCCTATATTTTGTTCCCAGAAGCACCTATAGGACTTGAAGTGTGTTAGTCCCATCACACAGACCTATATTTTCTTCCCAGAAGCACCTATAGGACTTGTAGTGTGTTAGTCCCAACACACAGAGATCCTATGTTTTGTTCCCAGAAGCACCTATAGGACTTGAAGTGTGTTAGTCCCATCACACAGACCTATATTTTCTTCCCAGAAGCACCCATAGGACTTGTAGTGTGTTAGTCCCATCACACAGAGATCCTATATTTTGTTCCCAGAAGCACCTATAGGACTTGAAGTGTGTTAGTCCCATCACACAGAGATCCTATATTTTGTTCCCAGAAGCACCTATAGGACTTGAAGTGTGTTAGTCCCATCACACAGACCTATATTTTCTTCCCAGAAGCACCTATAGGACTTGAAGTGTGTTAGTCCCATCACACAGACCTATATTTTCTTCCCAGAAGCACCCATAGGACTTGTAGTGTGTTAGTCCCATCACACAGAGATCCTATATTTTGTTCCCAGAAGCACCTATAGGACTTGAAGTGTGTTAGTCCCATCACACAGAGATCCTATATTTTGTTCCAGAAGCACCTATAGGACTTGAAGTGTGTTAGTCCCATCACACAGACCTATATTTTCTTCCCAGAAGCACCTATAGGACTTGAAGTGTGTTAGTCCCATCACACAGAGATCCTATATTTTGTTCCCAGAAGCACCTATAGGACTTGAAGTGTGTTAGTCCCATCACACAGATCCTATATTTTTTCCCCAGAAGCACCTATAGGACTTGAAGTGTGTGTTAGTCCCATCACACAGAGATCATATATTTTGTTCCCAGAAGCACCTATAGGACTTGAAGTGTGTTAGTCCCATCACACAGGGATCCTATATTTTGTTCCCGGAAGCACCTATAGGACTTGAAGTGTGTTAGTCCCATCACACAGAGATCCTATATTTTGTTCCCAGAAGCACCTATAGGACTTGAAGTGTGTTAGTCCCATCACACAGAGATCCTATATTTTGTTCCCAGAAGTACCTATAGGACTTGAAGTGTGTTAGTCCCATCACACAGAGATCATATATTTTGTTCCCAGAAGCACCTATAGGACTTGAAGTGTGTTAGTCCCATCACACAGACCTATATTTTTCTTCCCAGAAGCACCTATAGGACTTGTAGTGTGTTAGTCCCATCACACAGAGATCCTATATTTTGTTCCCAGAAGCACCTATAGGACTTGAAGTGTGTTAGTCCCATCACACAGACCTATATTTTCTTCCCAGAAGCACCCATAGGACTTGTAGTGTGTTAGTCCCATCACACAGAGATCATATATTTTGTTCCCAGAAGCACCTATAGGACTTGAAGTGTGTTAGTCCCATCACACAGACCTATATTTTGTTCCCAGAAGCACCTATAGGACTTGAAGTGTGTTAGTCCCATCACACAGACCTATATTTTCTTCCCAGAAGCACCCATAGGACTTGTAGTGTGTTAGTCCCATCACACAGAGATCCTATATTTTGTTCCCAGAAGCACCTATAGGACTTGAAGTGTGTTAGTCCCATCACACAGACCTATATTTTCTTCCCAGAAGCACCTATAGGACTTGTAGTGTGTTAGTCCCATCACACAGAGATCCTATATTTTGTTCCCAGAAGCACCTATAGGACTTGAAGTGTGTTATTCCCATCACACAGACCTATATTTTCTTCCCAGAAGCACCCATAGGACTTGTAGTGTGTTAGTCCCATCACACAGAGATCCTATATTTTGTTCCCAGAAGCACCTATAGGACTTGAAGTGTGTTAGTCCCATCACACAGACCTATATTTTCTTCCCAGAAGCACCCATAGGACTTGTAGTGTGTTAGTCCCATCACACAGAGATCCTATATTTTGTTCCCAGAAGCACCTATAGGACTTGAAGTGTGTTAGTCCCATCACACAGAGATCCTATATTTTGTTCCCAGAAGCACCTATAGGACTTGAAGTGTGTTAGTCCCATCACACAGACCTATATTTTCTTCCCAGAAGCACCCATAGGACTTGTAGTGTGTTAGTCCCATCACACAGAGATCCTATATTTTGTTCCCAGAAGCACCTATAGGACTTGAAGTGTGTTAGTCCCATCACACAGAGATCATATATTTTGTTCCCAGAAGCACCTATAGGACTTGAAGTGTGTTAGTCCCATCACACAGACCTATATTTTCTTCCCAGAAGCACCTATAGGACTTGTAGTGTGTTAGTCCCATCACACAGAGATCCTATATTTTGTTCCCAGAAGCACCTATAGGACTTGAAGTGTGTTAGTCCCATCACACAGACCTATATTTTCTTCCCAGAAGCACCCATAGGACTTGAAGTGTGTTATTCCCATCACACAGACCTATATTTTCTTCCCAGAAGCACCAATAGGACTTGTAGTGTGTTAGTCCCATCACACAGAGATCCTATATTTTGTTCCCAGAAGCACCTATAGGACTTGAAGTGTGTTAGTCCCATCACACAGACCTATATTTTCTTCCCAGAAGCACCCATAGGACTTGTAGTGTGTTAGTCCCATCACACAGAGATCATATATTTTGTTCCCAGAAGCACCTATAGGACTTGAAGTGTGTTAGTCCCATCACACAGAGATCCTATATTTTGTTCCCAGAAGCACCTATAGGACTTGAAGTGTGTTAGTCCCATCACACAGACCTATATTTTCTTCCCAGAAGCACCCATAGGACTTGTAGTGTGTTAGTCCCATCACACAGAGATCCTATATTTTGTTCCCAGAAGCACCTATAGGACTTGAAGTGTGTTAGTCCCATCACACAGAGATCCTATATTTTGTTCCCAAAGGCACCTATAGGACTTGAAGTGTGTTAGTCCCATCACACAGACCTATATTTTCTTCCCAGAAGCACCCATAGGACTTGTAGTGTGTTAGTCCCATCACACAGAGATCCTATATTTTGTTCCCAGAAGCACCTATAGGACTTGAAGTGTGTTAGTCCCATCACACAGAGATCCTATATTTTGTTCCCAGAAGCACCTATATGACTTGAAGTGTGTTAGTCCCATCACACAGAGATCCTATATTTTGTTCCCAGAAGCACCTATAGGACTTGAAGTGTGTTAGTCCCATCACACAGAGATCCTATATTTTGTTCCCAGAAGCACCTATAGGACTTGAAGTGTGTTAGTCCCATCACACAGACCTATATTTTCTTCCCAGAAGCACCCATAGGACTTGTAGTGTGTTAGTCCCATCACACAGAGATCCTATATTTTGTTCCCAGAAGCACCTATAGGACTTGAAGTGTGTTAGTCCCATCACACAGAGATCCTATATTTTGTTCCCAGAAGCACCTATATGACTTGAAGTGTGTTAGTCCCATCACACAGAGATCATATATTTTGTTCCCAGAAGCACCTATAGGACTTGAAGTGTGTTAGTCCCATCACACAGACCTATATTTTCTTCCCAGAAGCACCTATAGGACTTGTAGTGTGTTAGTCCCATCACACAGAGATCCTATATTTTCTTCCCAGAAGCACCTATAGGACTTGAAGTGTGTTAGTCCCATCACACAGACCTATATTTTCTTCCCAGAAGCACCCATAGGACTTGTAGTGTGTTAGTCCCATCACACAGAGATCCTATATTTTGTTCCCAGAAGCACCTATAGGACTTGAAGTGTGTTAGTCCCATCACACAGACCTATATTTTCTTCCCAGAAGCACCTATAGGACTTGTAGTGTGTTAGTCCCAACACACAGAGATCCTATGTTTTGTTCCCAGAAGCACCTATAGGACTTGAAGTGTGTTAGTCCCATCACACAGACCTATATTTTCTTCCCAGAAGCACCCATAGGACTTGTAGTGTGTTAGTCCCATCACACAGAGATCCTATATTTTGTTCCCAGAAGCACCTATAGGACTTGAAGTGTGTTAGTCCCATCACACAGAGATCCTATATTTTGTTCCCAGAAGCACCTATAGGACTTGAAGTGTGTTAGTCCCATCACACAGACCTATATTTTCTTCCCAGAAGCACCTATAGGACTTGAAGTGTGTTAGTCCCATCACACAGACCTATATTTTCTTCCCAGAAGCACCCATAGGACTTGTAGTGTGTTAGTCCCATCACACAGAGATCCTATATTTTGTTCCCAGAAGCACCTATAGGACTTGAAGTGTGTTAGTCCCATCACACAGAGATCCTATATTTTGTTCCCAGAAGCACCTATAGGACTTGAAGTGTGTTAGTCCCATCACACAGACCTATATTTTCTTCCCAGAAGCACCTATAGGACTTGAAGTGTGTTAGTCCCATCACACAGAGATCCTATATTTTGTTCCCAGAAGCACCTATAGGACTTGAAGTGTGTTAGTCCCATCACACAGAGATCCTATATTTTGTTCCCAGAAGCACCTATAGGACTTGAAGTGTGTTAGTCCCATCACACAGAGATCATATATTTTGTTCCCAGAAGCACCTATATGACTTGAAGTGTGTTAGTCCCATCACACAGGGATCCTATATTTTGTTCCCAGAAGCACCTATAGGACTTGTAGTGTGTTAGTCCCATCACACAGAGATCCTATATTTTGTTCCCAGAAGTACCTATAGGACTTGAAGTGTGTTAGTCCCATCACACAGAGATCATATATTTTGTTCCCAGAAGCACCTATAGGACTTGAAGTGTGTTAGTCCCATCACACAGACCTATATTTTCTTCCCAGAAGCACCTATAGGACTTGTAGTGTGTTAGTCCCATCACACAGAGATCCTATATTTTGTTCCCAGAAGCACCTATAGGACTTGAAGTGTGTTAGTCCCATCACACAGACCTATATTTTCTTCCCAGAAGCACCCATAGGACTTGTAGTGTGTTAGTCCCATCACACAGAGATCATATATTTTTGTTCCCAGAAGCACCTATAGGACTTGAAGTGTGTTAGTCCCATCACACAGACCTATATTTTCTTCCCAGAAGCACCTATAGGACTTGTAGTGTGTTAGTCCCATCACACAGAGATCCTATATTTTGTTCCCAGAAGCACCTATAGGACTTGAAGTGTGTTATTCCCATCACACAGACCTATATTTTCTTCCCAGAAGCACCCATAGGACTTGTAGTGTGTTAGTCCCATCACACAGAGATCCTATATTTTGTTCCCAGAAGCACCTATAGGACTTGAAGTGTGTTAGTCCCATCACACAGACCTATATTTTCTTCCCAGAAGCACCCATAGGACTTGTAGTGTGTTAGTCCCATCACACAGAGATCATATATTTTGTTCCCAGAAGCACCTATAGGACTTGAAGTGTGTTAGTCCCATCACACAGAGATCCTATATTTTGTTCCCAGAAGCACCTATAGGACTTGAAGTGTGTTAGTCCCATCACACAGAGATCCTATATTTTGTTCCCAGAAGCACCTATAGGACTTGAAGTGTGTTAGTCCCATCACACAGACCTATATTTTCTTCCCAGAAGCACCCATAGGACTTGTAGTGTGTTAGTCCCATCACACAGAGATCCTATATTTTGTTCCCAGAAGCACCTATAGGACTTGAAGTGTGTTAGTCCCATCACACAGACCTATTCTTTCTTCCCAGAAGCACCCATAGGACTTGTAGTGTGTTAGTCCCATCACACAGAGATCCTATATTTTGTTCCCAGAAGCACCTATAGGACTTGAAGTGTGTTAGTCCCATCACACAGAGATCCTATATTTTGTTCCCAGAAGCACCTATAGGACTTGAAGTGTGTTAGTCCCATCACACAGACCTATATTTTCTTCCCAGAAGCACCCATAGGACTTGTAGTGTGTTAGTCCCATCACACAGAGATCCTATATTTTGTTCCCAGAAGCACCTATAGGACTTGAAGTGTGTTAGTCCCATCACACAGAGATCCTATATTTTGTTCCCAGAAGCACCTATATGACTTGAAGTGTGTTAGTCCCATCACACAGAGATCCTATATTTTGTTCCCAGAAGCACCTATAGGACTTGAAGTGTGTTAGTCCCATCACACAGAGATCCTATATTTTGTTCCCAGAAGCACCTATAGGACTTGAAGTGTGTTAGTCCCATCACACAGACCTATATTTTCTTCCCAGAAGCACCCATAGGAATTGTAGTGTGTTAGTCCCATCACACAGAGATCCTATATTTTGTTCCCAGAAGCACCTATAGGACTTGAAGTGTGTTAGTCCCATCACACAGAGATCCTATATTTTGTTCCCAGAAGCACCTATATGACTTGAAGTGTGTTAGTCCCATCACACAGAGATCATATATTTTGTTCCCAGAAGCACCTATAGGACTTGAAGTGTGTTAGTCCCATCACACAGACCTATATTTTCTTCCCAGAAGCACCTATAGGACTTGTAGTGTGTTAGTCCCATCACACAGAGATCCTATATTTTCTTCCCAGAAGCACCTATAGGACTTGAAGTGTGTTAGTCCCATCACACAGACCTATATTTTCTTCCCAGAAGCACCCATAGGACTTGTAGTGTGTTAGTCCCATCACACAGAGATCCTATATTTTGTTCCCAGAAGCACCTATAGGACTTGAAGTGTGTTAGTCCCATCACACAGACCTATATTTTCTTCCCAGAAGCACCTATAGGACTTGTAGTGTGTTAGTCCCAACACACAGAGATCCTATGTTTTGTTCCCAGAAGCACCTATAGGACTTGAAGTGTGTTAGTCCATCACACAGACCTATATTTTCTTCCCAGAAGCACCCATAGGACTTGTAGTGTGTTAGTCCCATCACACAGAGATCCTATATTTTGTTCCCAGAAGCACCTATAGGACTTGAAGTGTGTTAGTCCCATCACACAGAGATCCTATATTTTGTTCCCAGAAGCACCTATAGGACTTGAAGTGTGTTAGTCCCATCACACAGACCTATATTTTCTTCCCAGAAGCACCTATAGGACTTGAAGTGTGTTAGTCCCATCACACAGACCTATATTTTCTTCCCAGAAGCACCCATAGGACTTGTAGTGTGTTAGTCCCATCACACAGAGATCCTATATTTTGTTCCCAGAAGCACCTATAGGACTTGAAGTGTGTTAGTCCCATCACACAGAGATCCTATATTTTGTTCCCAGAAGCACCTATAGGACTTGAAGTGTGTTAGTCCCATCACACAGACCTATATTTTCTTCCCAGAAGCACCTATAGGACTTGAAGTGTGTTAGTCCCATCACACAGAGATCCTATATTTTGTTCCCAGAAGCACCTATAGGACTTGAAGTGTGTTAGTCCCATCACACAGAGATCCTATATTTTGTTCCCAGAAGCACCTATAGGACTTGAAGTGTGTTAGTCCCATCACACAGACCTATATTTTCTTCCCAGAAGCACCTATAGGACTTGAAGTGTGTTAGTCCCATCACACAGAGATCCTATATTTTGTTCCCAGAAGCACCTATAGGACTTGAAGTGTGCTAGTCCCATCACACAGAGATCCTATATTTTGTTCCCAGAAGCACCTATAGGACTTGAAGTGTGTTAGTCCCATCACACAGAGATCATATATTTTGTTCCCAGAAGCACCTATAGGACTTGAAGTGTGTTAGTCCCATCACACAGGGATCCTATATTTTGTTCCCAGAAGCACCTATAGGACTTGAAGTGTGTTAGTCCCATCACACAGAGATCCTATATTTTGTTCCCAGAAGTACCTATAGGACTTGAAGTGTGTTAGTCCCATCACACAGAGATCATATATTTTGTTCCCAGAAGCACCTATAGGACTTGAAGTGTGTTAGTCCCATCACACAGACCTATATTTTCTTCCCAGAAGCACCTATAGGACTTGTAGTGTGTTAGTCCCATCACACAGAGATCCTATATTTTGTTCCCAGAAGCACCTATAGGACTTGAAGTGTGTTAGTCCCATCACACAGACCTATATTTTCTTCCCAGAAGCACCCATAGGACTTGTAGTGTGTTAGTCCCATCACACAGAGATCATATATTTTGTTCCCAGAAGCACCTATAGGACTTGAAGTGTGTTAGTCCCATCACACAGACCTATATTTTCTTCCTAGAAGCACCTATAGGACTTGTAGTGTGTTAGTCCCATCACACAGAGATCCTATATTTTGTTCCCAGAAGCACCTATAGGACTTGAAGTGTGTTATTCCCATCACACAGACCTATATTTTCTTCCCAGAAGCACCCATAGGACTTGTAGTGTGTTAGTCCCATCACACAGAGATCCTATATTTTGTTCCCAGAAGCACCTATAGGACTTGAAGTGTGTTAGTCCCATCACACAGACCTATATTTTCTTCCCAGAAGCACCCATAGGACTTGTAGTGTGTTAGTCCCATCACACAGAGATCATATATTTTGTTCCCAGAAGCACCTATAGGACTTGAAGTGTGTTAGTCCCATCACACAGAGATCCTATATTTTGTTCCCAGAAGCACCTATAGGACTTGAAGTGTGTTAGTCCCATCACACAGAGATCCTATATTTTGTTCCCAGAAGCACCTATAGGACTTGAAGTGTGTTAGTCCCATCACACAGACCTATATTTTCTTCCCAGAAGCACCCATAGGACTTGTAGTGTGTTAGTCCCATCACACAGAGATCCTATATTTTGTTCCCAGAAGCACCTATAGGACTTGAAGTGTGTTAGTCCCATCACACAGAGATCCTATATTTTGTTCCCAGAAGCACCCATAGGACTTGAAGTGTGTTAGTCCCATCACACAGACCTATATTTTCTTCCCAGAAGCACCTATAGGACTTGAAGTGTGTTAGTCTCATCACACAGAGATCCTATATTTTGTTCCCAGAAGCACCTATAGGACTTGAAGTGTGTTAGTCCCATCACACAGACCTATATTTTCTTCCCAGAAGCACCTATAGGACTTGAAGTGTGTTAGTCCCATCACACAGAGATCCTATATTTTGTTCCCAGAAGCACCTATAGGACTTCTAGTGTGTTAGTGGCATCACACAGAGCTCCTATATTTTCTTCTCAGCAGCACCCACAGGACTACCGACTACAATGGCTGGAAGACCGCCAAGGGGAGACAGAGCGTGCAGAGCCAAGAAGACAGGGCAGGCAGGCTCTGTTTCTAGTGGACGTGGCCGTGGACGTGGTCGTGCATCGTCATCAGCACGTGGCCATGGGACACGCGCGTCTTTGTTTTCGGCAGCTGGACATGTGGAGCCGCATCATGCTGAAGGCTTGGTAGAATGGATGACCAAGCCCTCCTCATCCTCCTCATCCTCTCTCACCCAGGCTCAGGGTACTGGCAGAGCAGCTGCCAATGCGTACTCAATGGCATCATCAGCCACCCCTTCCCTAGACCCACCATGTCCTCCTGAGGAGTCCCCCGAACTCTTTGAGCACAGTGTTGGGTACATGCTCCAGGAGGATGCCCAACGATTCGAAGGCTCGGATGATGATACCCAGCTTGAGGAAGTCAGTAGTGTGCGCGCAGAGAGAGGGGATGCTGAAGGACAGCAATCTGGCAGTACTGTTCCACCAGCTGCAGCTTACTGCCAGGTTTGCTCTAGTGGTGAAGAGGGAGGGGATGATGAGGTCACTGACTCCACGTGGGTGCCTGAAGGGAGAGAGGATGAGGAGGAGGACGAGGAGGAGGAGGATGCGGTGTCACATGTCCAACGAGGCAGGATGCCCCCTGGAGGCCAGCTAGAGGCCAGCACAGCAACTGTACAACACCGCAGAGCTCCGCCTGTGCAGGGCGCTGCCTCTGCACGTTATCAGAAAAGTTCTTTGGTGTGGGCCTTTTTTGAGACGAGTGCATCAGATCGCACCACTGCTATTTGCAATATTTGTCTCAAGCGTATCTCGCGTGGCCAAAACATCAGCCGCTTGGGCACCAAAAGCATGAGCAGACATATGTCGACCTGCCATGCAGCTCGTTGGCAGGCACACATAAAAGACCCACACCAAAGAACTAAGCGGACCTCTCCTTGCTCCTCATCAGCTGGGATCTCCATCCCCACTACACCTTCAGTCCTCTCTGAAAGCTGCTCTGAGAGGACTGAAGGTGTAGAATTAGGTGTGTCACAACCAAGTACTTGCAGTACACCGACGTCTGATTGTAGCAGGCAAATTTCCCTGCCCCAGCTGCTGGACCGTCGAAAGAAGTACACTCCCAGCCATCCACATGCCCAGCGGTTGAATGCTAGCTTGGCTAAATTGCTAGCACTTCAACTGCTGCCTTTTCAGTTGGTAGACTCGGCCCCCTTCCGTGAGTTTGTTCAATGTGCGGTTCCTCAGTGGCAGGTTCCCAAACGCCACTTTTTCTCACGGAAGGCGATTCCGTCTCTCTACCGGCATGTGGAAGGCAATGTCCATGCCTCGCTGGACAGGGCGGTCAGCGGTAAGGTGCATATTACCGCTGACTCATGGTCCAGCAGGCATGGACAGGGACGTTACCTTTCTTTCACGGCCCATTGGGTCACTCTATTGGCAGCTGGGAGGGATGCAGGACAAGGTGCAGTAGTGTTGGAGGTTGTTCCGCCACCACGCCTCCAAAACGCTACTACTGCTACTGGTTGTGACACACCTCTCTCCTCCACCCCCTCCTCTTCTTCCTCCAGTGCTCTGTCCTCGGAACCAGCGGTGCTCCGTAGGCGTACAAGGGGCTACGCAAGTACGCAGGCAAAAAGATGCCATGCCGTGCTTGCGCTGGTGTGTTTGGGGGACAGGAGCCACACTGGGCCAGAGGTTCTGGCAGCTCTGCAGGGGCAGGCCGAGAGGTGGTTGACGCCACGTCAGCTTAAGCCAGGAATGGTCGTTTCTGACAATGGCACCAACCTCCTCTCCGCCCTGCGACAGGGCCAGCTCACCCATGTGCCCTGTATGGCTCACGTCCTCAACCTGGTGGTGCAGCGGTTCTTGGGCAGGTTCCCAGGCTTACAGGATGTCCTGAGGCAGGCCAGGAAAGTCTGTGTGCATTTCCGCCAATCTTATAATGCCAGTGCTCGGCTGACTGAGCTGCAAAAGGAGCTGAACCTGCCCAAGAACCGCCTAATATGTGACATGCCCACCAGGTGGAACTCAACGTTGGCCATGCTGCAGCGACTGCACACGCAGCAGAGGGCCATCAATGAGTACCTTTGCGACTACGGCACCAGGACAGGGTCAGGGGAGCTTGGTTTTTTTTCCCCACGTCAGTGGAGCATGATCAGGGATGCATGCACTGTCCTCTCACCATTTGAGGAGGCCACGAGGATGGTGAGCAGTGACAGTGCATGCATCAGTGACACTGTACCTCTTGTCCACCTGTTGGAGCATACGCTGCGTGGGATAATGGACAGGGCACTTGAGGCAGAACAGAGACAGGAAGAGGAGGACTTCCTTGCCTCTCAAGGCCCCCTTTATCCGGACAGTGTTCCTTCTGTCCCACCCATCACACAGGAAGAGGATGAGGAGGAGGAGGAGGAGGAGGATTGTGTGAGCATGGAGGTGGAGCCTGGCACTCAGCATCAGCAGCAGCAGTCTTTTAGGGATGATGTACAGTCCCAACAAACCAGTGGACTTGTACGTGGCTGGGAGGAGGTGGCTGGCGATCATGTCATCCTCAGTGACCCAGAAGACTCCGGACCGAATGCCTCAGCTAACCTACGCTGCATGGCCTCCCTGATCCTGCAAAGCCTGCGGAAGGATCCTCGTGTTCTTCGGATCAAGGAGAGGGACCATTACTGGCTGGCCACTCTCCTTGATCCACGGTACAAGGGTAAGGTTGCGGACCTTATCTTGCTGTCGCAGAGGGAGCAGAGGATGAGACATCTCAGGGAGGCCTTGCAGAAAGGTCTGTGCAACGCGTTCCCAGAAACTGGGAGGTTACAAACTCCTGGTCCTGGGCGACGAGTTGCTGAGGCTTCGGTCAGTAGCAGAAGGAGCGGTGGGGAAGGTGGACGTCTGACCGATGCGTTCAGACAATTTTTTAGTCCGCAGCCCCAAGGTATGATCGGTTCCAGCAACCATCGCCAGCGTCTGATATACATGGTGCAGGAATACCTTGGGGCAAGGTCAGACTTGGACACCTTTCCCACCGAAAATCCTCTGGCTTACTGGGTCCTGAGGATGGATCACTGGCCAGAGCTTGCACAGTATGCAATTGAGCTACTGGCCTGTCCTGCCTCCAGCGTTCTTTCCGAACGCACATTCAGTGCTGCTGGAGGATTTGTCACCGATCATAGGGTGCGCCTGTCCACCGACTCGGTTGATCGACTGACCTTCATCAAAATGAATCAGTCTTGGATCACCACCAGCTACCAGGCACCTGAAGCGGATATAACGGAATAATTTATAATGTCACATCCCTTCAAGCCTGCCTATGCTGATGCTGAGTGACTGTCCTCTTATGTTCACTGACTATCCTCTTCCTCCTCCTCAATGATCCATGCCACCACACCAGTGCCTAAGGCACAATTTTTCAGCCCCTGTATAACAGGGGCGTGTACTTACAATTTTTTAAAAAAATGCTTTGCAACAGGTGTGACTGCTGTGCTCCAAGTACAGTATCTGTGAGGGGTTGCAGTGTTGTGGCACCAGCACCAGTGCCTAAGGCACAATTTTTCAGCCCCTGTTTAACAGGGGCGTGTACTTACAATTTTTTTAAAAAATGCTTTGCAACACGTGTGACTGCTGTGCTCCAAGTACAGTATCTGTGAGGGGTTGCAGTGTTGTGGCACCAGCACCAGTGCCTAAGGCACAATTTTTCAGCCCCTGTTTAACAGGGGCGTGTACTTACAATTTTTTAAAAAAAATGCTTCGCAACACGTGTGACTGCTGTGCTCCAAGTACAGTATCTGTGAGGGGTTGCAGTGTTGTGGCACCAGCACCAGTGCCTAAGGCACAATTTTTCAGCCCCTGTTTAACAGGGGCGTGTACTTACAATTTTTTAAAAAAATGCTTCGCAACACGTGTGACTGCTGTGCTCCAAGTACAGTATCTGTGAGGGGTTGCAGTGTTGTGGCACCAGCACCAGTGCCTAAGGCACAATTTTTCAGCCCCTGTTTAACAGGGGCGTGTACTTACAATTTTTTAAAAAAATGCTTCGCAACACGTGTGACTGCTGTGCTCCAAGTACAGTATCTGTGAGGGGTTGCAGTGTTGTGGCACCAGCACCAGTGCCTAAGGCACAATTTTTCAGCCCCTGTTTAACCACTTCAGCCCCGGACCAATTGGCAGCCAAAGGACCAGGCCCCTTTTTGCAATTCGGCACTGCGTCGCTTTAACTAACAATTGCGCGGTCATGCGACGTGGCTCCAAAACAAAATTGGCGTCCTTTTTTTCCCACAAATAGAGCTTTCTTTTGGTGGTATTTGATCGCCCCTGCGGGTTTTATTTTTTGCGCTATAAACAAAAATAGAGCGACAATTTTGAAAAAAATGCAATATTTTTTACTTTTTGCTATAATAAATATCCCCAAAAAATATATAAAAAAACATTTTTTTTCCTCAGTTTAGGCCGATACGTATTCTTCTACATATTTTTGGTAAAAAAAATCGCAATTAGCGATTATTGATTAGTTTGCGCAAAAGTTATAGCGTTTACAAAATAGGGGATAGTTTTATAGCATTTTTATTAATATTTTTTTTTTTATTAGTAATGGCGGCGATCAGCGATTTTTATTGTGACTGCGACATTTTGGCGGACACATCGGACATTTTTGACACATTTTTGGGACATTTGTCATTTATACAGCAATCACTGCTATTTAAATAGCACTGATTCCTATGTAAATGACAGTTGTAGTTAGGGGGTTAACCACTAGGGGGCGGGGAGGAGTCAGTGTGACGTGTTGTGTTTTTTTTTACAGTAGGGGGGCGTGGCTGTACGTCTGACGTCATTGATCGGCGTTCCCGATGACAGGGAACCGCCGATCACTGACAGTCAGTGTAGGAAGCGCGGGGAGAGGTTTGTTTACATAGACCTCTCCCCGTTCTTCAGCTCCGAAACCCGATCGCGGGATACCAGCGGCGATCGGGTCCGCTGGTCCCGCGGCCGTGGTCACGGAGCTCCCGACCGGGTCGCGCGCGCGCCGCTGGCTGCGCGCGCGCGCCCCCCGGGCAGGCAAATTAAAGGGGACGTACAGGTACGTGCTTTTGCCTGCCCGTGCCATTGTGTTGACGTATATCTACATGAGGCGGTCGGGAAGCGGTTAACAGGGGCGTGTACTTACAATTTTTTAAAAAAAATGCTTCGCAACACGTGTGACTGCTGTGCTCCAAGTACAGTATCTGTGAGGGGTTGCAGTGTTGTGGCACCAGCACCAGTGCCTAAGGCACAATTTTTCAGCCCCTGTTTAACAGGGGCGTGTACTTACAATTTTTTAAAAAAATGCTTCGCAACACGTGTGACTGCTGTGCTCCAAGTACAGTATCTGTGAGGGGTTGCAGTGTTGTGGCACCAGCACCAGTGCCTAAGGCACAATTTTTCAGCCCCTGTTTAACAGGGGCGTGTAATTACAAATCTTGATCTAATAGTTCACAGCAGGGCCCATTCCTGCGCCCACCAAGAGTAACTATGAGGGCCTACAGTCTTGTGGCAACACCGTCCACCACCACCGCCAAAGGCCCAATTTTTCTGCCCGGTTCAACAGGTGCATGCAAGTACAAATCTTGATCTATTAACTCACAGCAGGGCCCATTCCTGTGCCCACCAGTCTTGTGGCTACACCAACATCTAATAGGGCAAATTTCTGCAGAGTATATACGCCAGGCCCCTACTTTCAAACATCCAACTTACAAACGACTCCTACTTGCAAATGGAAAGAGAAAACAGGAAGTGAGAGGAAATCTACCCCTAGGGAAGGGAAATTCTATCCTGTTAGATTTAATTTGGGAAAAAGGCATCTCCTCTCTAATGATACTTTATCACCAATCCTTGTTTCAATTAAAACCCCACTTTTCCAAAAACATTTGTCATTGGGACAGAAAGTGAGGTGACATGTTCTGAACAGATGTGCAAAGACAGCAAATGTTACAGGGGTGATAACCCCTCCCTATGTTCTCCAAAAAGCTTAAAAATTGATTTTTTTGGGATGGAGCTACATTTCATAATGTACCTGTTCAGATTCTACTTAAGAACAAACCTACAGTCCGTCTCTTGTTTGCACCGCCTATATACTGCTGTTCAGAGTATATAGGGTTGTAGGTATAGGGTTTTATTTTGGGTGCGGGGTCCCCCTTAATATCCATACAAGACCCAAAGGGGCTGGGGTGGGGGTAGCCATGCCATTTTTCTCAAGGATTTTCAGCCATATGGCGGCCAGGACAAGACATGACATTAAAGCCGCAAGTGGTTTTAAATGGCTTCTTTTTTTCCTTTACAAATGTCATTTTGTGCAAGGACAGTTCTAAACACGGGAAACACATGCCACTTCACAGGCATACTTTAGACACCCCCCAGGTACCATATTTAAAGGAAAATTTCACTTTTTTTTTTTCACTTTATGCATCATTAAAATGACTGCTCCCGAAAAAACGTTAGTTTTTAAAAGTTCTTTTTGCATTGATATATGTCCCCTGGGGCAGGACCCGGGTCCCCAAACCTGTTTTATGACATTAACATGCATATTGGCCGTTGTAATTAGCACTTTTGATTTCGAACGTTCGCGTCCATTATAACGTATAGGGTTCGAAAATTCGCGCGAACTTTCGGTCCGTTCGAAGGTTCTGGTTCGAACCGAACCCGGGGGTGTTCGGCTCATCCCTACTGGAGATACAAATTGTCAGTTTATATGTATAATATGGTACAAGACACATGAAAAAAAATCATAAATGATCCAAAGTTTTCCTCTTACAAACTTTTTTTACTTTTTATCATGAATGATCTCAATAGGAAATCCCTGGTGATTTTACTTCAGTTATAATAAACCAGACTGGAAAAGAAATGAGCAGTTTCAGCTCATTCATAAGTGTGTATTTCAACATTTTTAACATAAAGTGCTTCTCTGTTGGCTCTGGTGACATTACATTGTGTAAGGTAGTGGCACTTTTCATCATTGTTATTTCCATTTTCAGCCATGTTTGATTTTTTTTTCACAGTTTTTGGCAGAAGACAGTGCTGCTGGTTGAAATTCCAGATGTCTTTTTATGTTCCCCATAAAAATATGCAGAGTGTATTTTATGGGTGAAGATTTTGTTTGGTGTCAGTTCTTTCACCCGCACTCCTATCGAGATCCTCAGAATTGTTAGAAGAAAGAAAAAATCTTGAGACACAATTGTGTAATCTGTGAAGTTTCCTATTTCTTATGGTAGAACTACCACTATAGAATCACATGTGGCCATTAGGAATGAATGGGTGATTTCACATTAAAAACAGTAAAATCTAAATGTAGTCAATATTAGCCTTTAAATTTGCCATGTGACAATGCTAGACAAAATTAGCTTAAAGCGGTAGTAAAGCCTGCTTAGTGTTCTTTACCTACAAGTAAGCTTATAATAAGGCTTACCTGTAGGTAGCATGGATATCTCCTTAATGTGCACAGTTTAGGAGATAATCACCCTGGATGCAGCCAGTTACATCACCGGCGCATGTGCACTGAAGGTCAGGCATACCTTGCCGAACCTTCAGAGCTTCATGCTGGAACCGAGGGCTCCCGCACACACGCCAATCACATAGCTGGAGCCCGCGACCCCAGAAGAAAGATCGGGGGAAGATGTCAGCCTCCTCAGCGGTGACAGCATGCCGCTGGAAGGCTATGTTCCAAGCAGCCATGGTTAACTACTGCTTTGCTTTAAGAAATACAAATTATTCCCTTTATATCTACAGCGGATATAAATAAAATTTACACACCCCTGTTAAAATGTCAGGTTTCTGTGATGTAAAAAAACAAGACAAAAATAAGAACTTTTTCCACCTTTAATGTAATCTATAAACTGTACAACTCAATTGAACAACTGAAATCTTTTAGGTGAAGGGAAGTAAAAATAAAAAAATAAAATAATATGGTTGCATAAGTGTGTACACCCTTAAACTAATACTTTGTTGAAGCCCCTTTTGATTTTCTTACAGCACTCAGTCTTTTTGGGTATGAGTCTATCAGCATGGCACATCTTGACTTGCAAATATTTGCCCACTCTTCTTTGCAAAAACACTCCAAATATGTCAGATTGCGATGGCATCTCCTGTGCACAGCCCTCTTCAGATCACCCCACAGATTTTTAATTGGATACAGGTCTGGGCTATGGCTGGGCCATTCCAAAACTTCTTCTGGTGAAACCATTTCTTTGTTGATTTGGATATATGCTTTAGGTCATTGTCATGCTGAAAGATGAAGTTCCTCTTCATGTTCAGCTTTCTAGCAGAAGCCTGGAGGTTTAGTGCCAATATTGACTGGTATTTGGAACTGTTCATAATTCCCTCTACCTTGACTAACGCCCTTGTTCCAGCTGAAGAAAAATATCCCCAAAGCATGATGCTGTCACCACAATGCTTCACTGTGGGTATGGTGTTCTTTTGGTGATGTGCAGTGTTGTTTTTGCATCAATCATATCTTTTGAAATTATGGCCAAAAAGTTCAACTTTGGTTTCATCAGACTATAACACATTTTCCCACATGCTTTTGGGACACTTCAGATGTGTTTTTGCAAAATTTAACCGGGCTTGGATGTTTTTCTTTGTAAGAAAAAGCTTCACTCTTGCCACTCTACCCCATAGCCCAGACATATGAAGAATATATGCATCTACTATTTTTTTTGTAGGAGCCTGGAAAGCATTAAACCCGATGTCAGCATGTCACGGGTGCCATGCAGGACTCCTACAGACTGTCAGTGTACAGGCACCCAGTTTCACAAAGACAGGAAGACTTAATGAACTACTCGAGCACTCAACAGCGCTGTTGTAGTTCATTGAGAAATGCAAGCAGACAGCCGACAATGAACTTTCACAAATTCACAGAGATCTTATCAAATAGTGACAGCAAGTACGGGAGAAGATCCCCGGCCTGCTGTCACAGGGATTGTGATGATCGGGGAGCAGCTGCAGGATCGGGAAAATGTTACATATTCCACCCTAAAAACAGAACATGTAACATGTTCCCGAAGGTGAACTTTAAAGCACTGCTGCCTCTGACTGAAGAGTAGAGAGTTATTTCTGCTTTCATTGAGATAAGGTGCTTAGTTTTTCTTCATTGTCCTTTGCATAGCCTTATTCTGGTAAAATATATGCTGGAATGTATAAATCGTTACAAGGTAACAGGATCCATTTAAATTAAGTCTTGGCTATATCTTTTTGCTTTAAAAAGAGTTACATTACAAAAAAAAAGATTTGCTGTAATCCTTCACCTGGATTTTAAAGCTGTGCAAACTCTGCACATGTAACTTCAAGAAATAGTACATTTTCAGAAGCTGCACATAAGTAAAACTCCTCTATTATGTATTCATTTGGGATGAAAACCAGCCCTATTGGTAGGGAAATGTACCAACGTTTGCAAAAATGCCAACTGGCTGAAACCCCAGGGTAAACTTAACCGCAGACCTGCTAAGTGAGCACATTTACACATCTCTGTTCAGCACCACATTGATCTCTTTTAGGCATTTAATGGATCACCCAGTGTTAAAACGGATTCTGATGTCTAGACTTTGGTTCACAGAAAATTATGTTTGAAACACTCTAAGGAAAAAAGGAGAAATTAAAGTATAATATCATTTTTCGACACATTTGAAAGCTTTTGGTTTTGAAGATAAAAATTTGGAATAAAAATATAGTAACCTCTGAAGACATGGGAGGTACCCCCAGAGACAGGGTGGGTCAGCATTTTCCAAGTGCTGACTCCATGGCTGAAATGTGGGGGATGTTTTACAATTGGGTGTCAGTCATATGTTTTTGTTAAAGGTTTTATTCCTTGCAGCAACACATGGGAGAGAGGGGTAGGGGATTCAGAACACCCATACTGATTTCTTTTTTTTAGAAGAAACAGCATATCTATTAGCAACAGCAGTCCTAGTGATCCTCTCCATGCATTCCTAGGTTCTCCACAAGTTCCTTGTCCTCAGGATCTCCAGTGGCACCTCTGGTACTTCATCTGAGGCATCACATCTCCTCCATTCCCTCCACCCAGACTCCTGTGCTCTGCTAGGCTCCCTAATCCCAGGACCTCCAGAAGCAAGACCACACAGGATAGGCAAGCCTCTTCTGTTCCTAGGCATTTGCACCAAGCACATGCAAAGTCCTCCTAGGCCCCAGGCCTAAGCACACAGCTGCACATCACACACCTTCCTCAGGCTGCAGCACATAGTAAGAAAACTCACAAGGTCTACCCCAAATATTTATGCAGCATTAGCATTAAATATCCTACTGGTTGGCCAGAGGTGTCATGTACCTGTATGCAGAGCCTGAGATGACGAGGGTGGCACAGTTCCCATCCAAGCATCCTTGGATGTTGAGACAGGGTCTGCAGGGGCGAAAGAAAGGCACAAGTTAGCATTAACTGGGGAGCACTGATATCTGACGAACATAAGTACAGGTGTACAGGTGGTGATGCGCCGTAAAGATACACACTCCAGTTGATGGCGGATTCAGGTCACACACCTGGTCAAGTGACAGCTGAATGGAAGGACACCAGGACATGAGCAGAATCAGAATCAGGAACAGGCAGAAGTCACCAGTGTGGTCGGTAGTCCAGGTTGGGGTAGCAAAGGCAGACAGCAAACATGAACAGACAAGGGTAATCACTCAGAGAGTAGGTCCAAAGAAGAAGCCGGATCAGTAACAGGATCAAGGATGCATATCAGGAACTGGATCACAGGAACAAGGCTGAAGACCATACAGCAAAAAACTAGTGCAGAGATCAAGTCTAAATAGGTCATTGGTGGCAGTGAACGGGCATGCATTTCTCTGGGTGCTCAGCCAGACTATGCATCTAAGCCTGACGGCTGGTACCATGTTCCTAAAAAGAGGGAACACAAAAATATACCAGCAATACCAGTGGCATCTACTGGCAGCAAGGATACACAACAATAACACTGAGCATAGTACACACAGGGTAGCACCTCTCTACTGTAAAAAACCTCCAAATATGCATGTTGGTTACTGAAACCTTCTCTCCAGGTGCCAGGTTCAGACGACCTCCCACTCATCACAAACTCGGAATATGGATATATGGAAAGAACCCGCACTCTGGAATCCATCCAAATTCTTTATTGGATAATCACCTAGTACAAAGTAACTGCTAACATGTTTCGGCAAAGAGCCTTGTTCACAGCATTGCAGATGCTGTGAACAAGGCTCTTTGCCGAAACATGTTAGCAGTTACTTTGTACTTGGTGATTATCTAATAAAGAATTTGGACGGATTCCAGAGTGGGGGTTCTTTCCATCTCAAAATATGCTTCAGTGAACACTATAACATTAGCAGCGCTAAACAATCACAGCAAACAGCTGTAATAATTGTATCCAGATTTTGATACATGCGTCATAAGTCCATCAACAAAAGTTCATATGGGGTTAAAATCCAGCTGTATCCGCGTGTGAGAACTCCCTTAAGGTAATGAACTTACCAGATAGACCAATGTAATTAGGCTTATGTTTAAACTATTTCAGTCAGCAGACACTGCGTCTCTTCATCTTGGTATTGCTCGTGACAAGCAAAAAAAATGTGCACATAGCGTAATCAAATAAAATGTATTTGTTGATAAAAATACCCCCCTTACAATTGCGCACTTACAAACATAAAATTCAAAACAGACATATAGAAACTCAATGTCTCCCGTCACTATCGTATGTCAAACTCTCACCGTCCAGCTGATCTCTCATAGAGCGATGTTCCCGGGTTGAGTAGACAGATGATGGGACGGCATAGGATGTTGCGTGGTCACGCCCGGGTTCTTTCCATATATCCAACACTGAACATAGGGGGAAAACCAAAATAGACTACAAATCAGCTTGGCCTGTCTACCACCCAGCAAAACTAAATTTAGATATTAACCCCTTCTTAGGGCAGGGTGGCTACAAACATTATATATTTAAAGAGTTTTTTTTTAGCAAACTTTGTTGTGGATTTTACCTTCAGTACTCCTAATTTTGAGATAGGTCACTTTTACTGTACTTATCCAAACTTTTAAACTGGGTAAGAGTCTACATCATTTCTTCAATCACATGATCAGTAAAATACACAATGATGTGAGGTAAGAGGGAAAAGCCAGTCAGAATTGTGGGGGATCTTGGAGATGAATGCACCTGGAAGTCTTGATTTCCCCAGGAATATTTCTCTGAAATAGGGCTGTACCTAGCACAGGAAAGGTAACAAAAAATATGAGCTGGTAGAATTTTTGGTAGAACAGGCTTTGCGTGTCTCTTCTGCCAAAAACACTCATTTACTTGTCTGGCAGCTCTTTTATTTGCTAGCTACAAATTATATTTGTTATGTACACTACCAGTGGAACATACACAGTGCAGTGTATGCCCATTCCTGGCATTTGTTAGATGTGGATAATGGAGCCAATTTGATGTAGCACCAGTGTATGCATAGCAGCATCAGTGGCTGACCAATGGCCAAAGAGAGAAGAAGCCTGTATAGAAGAATTGGAGGAGACTAAATATAGAATGCCCTCTATGGGCCTGAATGGGTGATTATGAGGGAGGCAAGGAGGTTGGGAAAAAGGGGAAAGGTAGGTGTGTATTATGTGGAAAGAGATGGGAAGGAGGAAGGAAAGGGAAGAAACATGGAGGAAGATCAGAGTAATTTCCCCTTTTCCCCCCTAAATATCACAATTGGATTGTTTTCGTTTTTTTGTTCAGATCACAACACAGGAAGTAAGGGGTTGATGGGAGATGATGGAGGGTGGGGAAGAAAGAGGGCGAGAGAGTGAGGATGCGAGAGGAGAGGATTAGGTAGAGAGGCCTGGTAACCACTAGATCTATCTGGGAGAAGACCAGTTGGATTATCTGCATTCAGATGTAGGGAGCTCATACCTCTCCTGTTGTTTCTTCCCATCTCTTTGGGGAATAAATATGATTGCTATGCTATTTGAATAAGGTCCTAGGATATACACCTTTTTTATATGTTTGTTGTAGTTTTTTTGTTGTATTGTGCATAAGATTTGTATGCTCTTTCTTGTATGAGTGTTGTCTTGATTTTCAGTGTGTTGTACCCATTTGTAAATTTTTTACTGGTTTCAGGGAGGGTGGACCTGACAGCACAGGAGGAAAACAAACTAGGAGATATTCCCATCACAATGTGCAAGTGTGCTATGGCACATTAAAGCACATTATAGGAAGGCATTTCCTTCTTACAGTTTTGCGTTAATATAGGATTTTACTTTTAAATCAGCTGAAAGATTGGGCATCTCAATTCTAAGCCTTTTGGATGCAGAGATGGCCTTGAAGATGAAGCTGGAAAGAGCTACATTAAGTACAGTCCTAACTAACATTTTGTATGGAACCAAACTTTCTTTTCACACTTCATACTGTACAGTTAAATGATTCTATAGCACATAATCAGGAAAAGAAAATGCAAAATGAAGAAAAGAACAATTTGTCTGTAAATAGCAAAGCTATTTCAGGCTTGCTAGGACATTTTTGCTGGCAAAACCTTACCTAATTTCTTTCTCAGAGTTTAAACATGTACGGCCCTAGTAATAAAAAGGTAAATCTAATGTATGTTCTTAACTCTTATCAAGATTATTTTTTCTCTTTTTTTTCATACTATGCATTAAGATGAAAAAACTTCTGTCAGTGAGCTCCCGCTGCTGTCAATCAAATCCAATAAAGCGGGCGTCGGGGGCTGGGCTGAGTCCGGCATTCGTGTCTATGGACGCAAATGCTGGACTCGGGAGCGTGTCCGCAAGGTAACCCCCCCGGGAGAGTGCTTCTCCTAGGGGGTTATCTGATAAAAGGAGGAGCCAAGACAGCTGCCGAGGGACCCCAAAAGTCGAAGATCTGGCCACTCTGTGCAAATCGAGCTGCACAGTGGAGGTAAGTATGACATGTTTGTTATTTAAAAAAAAAAAGATGAAGCTTTACAATCACTTTAAGACTGTTCTGGGCCTATCCCTCCTCATGGGCCACTGACTCAATTCACCATATGCCCGTGTTCTCTGCTTTCATGACCAGGACTAGATACGAGCAGATCTCGCGGTTCATGCATTTCAACGACAATAAACTCTGACGTCCTCGGGGTGACCCTGGATATGATCGGCTCCACCAAATCTGGCCCCTCGTAAACCACTTCAACCAACAATTCACAGCCTTGTTTATTCCCGAACAAGTTGTCTATGTTGATGAGTCCCTGATAAAATTTTCTGGCCGCTTGTCTTTCAAACAATATCTCCCCAGCAAGCGTGCCAGATATGGGGTCAAGTTGTATAAGCTCTGTGACAGGGCAACAGGCTATACATATAGTTGTATGGTTTACGAGGGAAAAGACAGCACTGTGGAGCCCCCCAACTGCCCAGACTACATAGGGAGCAGTGGTAAGATTGTTTGGGACTGGGTGTCACCCTTATTCGGAAAGGGGTACCACTTGTACATGGACAATTATTACACATGCCTATTTTAGTTACCTTTTTAATTGTGGAATTGGCGCATGTGGCACTGTGTGATGTAATCGCCAGGACTTCCCTCAATGCCTTGTAGAGTCCCGACGTAGACAGGGGGAGAGAGTCGACTTGAGATGTAATAAATTGCTTGCAGTGAAGTGGAGGGACACACAGAATGTTTTTGTTCTGTCCTTTATTCACGCAGATACGACTGTCGAAATTCCAACGGCGACTGGTGTTGTTGTGAAGCCCCTCTGTGTCCACGAATACAACCTTAACATGAGAGGGGTGGACTTCAATGACCAGATGATGGCGCCATACTTAATTACCCGTAGAGCCAGACGCTGGTAAAAAAAAAGTTTCTGTATACCTATTTCAATTGGCTCTGCTGAACACTTATGTGCTACACAAAGCGTCAGGTCGAACTGGATCATTCCTAAAATTCCAGGAAGAGATCAACACAGCCCTTCTGTTTCCAGATCCCAAAAAAAAAAAATAGTTGTCATTTTATTTTTCTTCTCTCTCTATTGTTCTCTATCTATTGTTCTCTCTCTATTGCTACTGTATTTTATGCTTAACTCTAATTTTTTTTAAATTGTGTTTGCTTTGCAGGTATGGTATACCCTACTGTTATATTGTGATGTTACTTTGTTTTATTGTTAACTATTATTTGCTTTGCAGGTACGTCATTCAGCTGCAGCATGGGTTTATTTATTTTGACAGAAACAGTGTTTGCTTTACGATACGTAAAGCTGTGACTCCAGCGCTGTAGGAGGTGATTTTACCACCACAGTTAAAAAAAGAGCATATATGCTTTACGCCATTTAACTGCAGCACATATTTATTTATTTTAACAGCAACATGGTTTGGTCTCACGATATGTAAATAAGCGACTCCAGCACTGTAGGAGGTGATTTCACCACCACAGTTAAAAAGAGAGCATATATGCCGAAGCATAGGGGCAAGGGTGGACATAGGGGCGGATCGCCCCTATGCTTTGGCATATATTTTTATATTTATTGTATGCCCATCATTAGAAGTGGGTGGATACAGGGTTGTATTCTAATGGTGGGCATACCACCGATCAATCGATTTGAATGGAGAAATCTGTTAGGTTCCCTTTTTTCATTTAGCCCACAGGCTGCATGCAAAAAAAGAACATTATAATATATGCCCAACTGGGACCAGTGACGTACTGGTATGTTGGAGGACTTTAAATGGTTATAGCAGAATGATGCCTGCAGGTTTAGGTATTATCTTGGTATAGTTTTTTTTCAGCTGGCAGTCAGCTTTCATGTAAAAGCAATCCTAGCAGCTAATTAGCAGCTATATAAAACAAAAAGCAGCACTCTCTGGGACCAGCGTAAAAACTTGCAGACTTTAAGCCAAGTAAATTTAATTTACTTAATGCACACTTGGAAAAATTAAAAACAACTGTCAATGGTAATGAAATTGTAGAAATGTGCAAAAGCAATAATAGAAACCAATTGCCATTATTGATATATTGTGAAGAAAATATGTACACAATACCACCAAGAAGTCCAGATGACGAGGGGTTAACATCAACCGCTGTGCTTCAACTCTCGGTCATAGGATAGGTAACCAGATTGAGGTGGATCGCAAGCTGTGTTGCCACGGTCGTCACAGCAACACTGAGCTTACGATCCACCTCGATACACAAGACATCCACGTCATCCAGGGCGCCCAGCCTCAGTCAGTCCGATCGGCTTTTTTGAGTCCGTTCTCCAGCAGAGTGCACTATAATATACATCCCACGACACAGCGGGTTTGACACCCGCGACCAGCCACCGGACTCACAATTGTGACTCTGATCTATCCATCCTGGCAGGTCCCCCCGGAGATCTGGCTACCTATCCTATGAACGAGAGTTGAAGCACACCGGTTGATGTTAACCCCTCATCATCTAGACTTCTTGGTGGTATCGTGTACACATTTTCTTCACAATATATCAATAATGGTAATTGGTTTCTATTATTGCTTTTGCAAATTTTCACAATTTCATAATCGTTGACAGTTGTTTTAAATTCTTGCAAGTGTGCATTAAATAAATTAACTTTACTTGGCTTAAAGTCTGCAAGTTTTTACGCTGGTCCCTTTTTGTTTTATATGTCCTGTTGTCCACCTTTTCCAGTGGTTGGCAGCTGCACTGGGCTTCAGCTTTATCTTATATTCTCCTGGATATGCATACCTCAAGGACCCTTTTGTTTTGTTTGCTAATTAGCTTCTAGACTGCTTTTACAAGCAGTGGGAGGGAACGTCTCAGCCCCCCCTGCCATCTTCCATGGTTTTCTCTGGCTCTCCTGTCCCACCAAGAAATCCGAGAATGCAGCCGTTGGTTCCGGTGGCATCCCTGTACTCAGGAGAAGCAGCAGAATGTATTTTGGGGTGTAATTCCACATACACCCATGGCAGGTTTGAGCAATATTTTATTAAGTAAAAACTTTGTGTAAAAAAAAAAAAAAAATATTTAATTTTCAAAAAATAAAATATATATCCTTGGGGTGTCTAAAAAGTGCTCTGGTCATTAAAGTGGTTGTAAACCCTTTACAACCAGTTTTTACTACAGGTAAGCCTATAATAAGGCTTACCTGTAGCTACCCTGGATATCTCCTAGACCTGCACGTTTTAGGAGATATCCCCTGTATCTGTATGTGCCAACGGCACGTATGTTAGTGTACCATTACCGGCGGCTCCCACGCACATGCATGGAGTGACATCATCGCGGCTCCAGCCAATCACAGCGCCGGAACCCGCGATACCCAGAAGTAACTCTGGATATGATGTCGCCAGCCAGAGCGGTGTACGAGGACCGATGCAGGGGCTTTGATCTAAGGTAAGTAATTCATAATGAGCTAGTATGTTTTTGTTATGTATGTATTGTTTTTTTGTTAGTGGGTTTACAACCACTTTTAGGGGGCAAATGCTTCCAGTCCTTAAGTGGTTAAACACTTAAGCTCAGGAAGGTTTTATCCCCTTCATGACCAGGCCCTTTTTTGCTCTGCGCTATTTTAACTGGCAATTGAGTGGTCATGCAACACTATACGAAAATTAGACTTATATAATTTTATTCAGACAGATAGAGCTTTCTTTTGGTGGTATTTGATCACGCTGGTTTTTTTTTATTTTTTATTTTATAAATGAAAAAAGACCAAAAATGCAATTTCTGTTATAAACATATTCAATTAAAAAAAATCTAAATTCTTCATAAATTTAGGCCAAAATGTACTCTGCTACATGTCTTTGGTAAAAAAAAAAAAAATCCCAATAAGTGTATATTAAGTGGTTAGTGTGAAAGTTAGAGCCCTAAGGCTCTGTTCTATCGGGAGATGGTTTGGGGACTATGGAAGAAGAGGAGGACCAGAGAAGACAGGATCAAACAGCCTTTTTACACAATGCAGAGGATTAAACACTTATTCCGCGTACACACGATCGGAATTTTGGACCGATGAGAGATTTTCATTAGAAAATGCAACCGTGTGTAGGCTCCATCGGAATTTTGCTGTCCGAATTCCTGCCAGCAAAAATTTGAGAGCATGTTCTCAAAAAACTTTCAATCGGAAATTACGATCGTTTGTAGCTATTCCGACGTGCAAAATTCCTACGCATGCTCGGAAAAAATTTGACGCATGCTCAGAAGCATTGAACTTCTCGGCTCATCGTAGTGTTGTACGTCACCGCGTTTTTTTGACGGTCGGAATAATCCGAATGCAGGACTCGGCCCGCCCCCCCATGTCATTGGATTTGATTGACAGCAGCGGGAGCCAATGGCTGCACTGCTATCAATCTATCCAATCAAGAGCCGAGAACCCCAGTCAGATAGACAGCGCGTCCCCATGGGTCAAGTTCTATGGCTCAGGTAAGTAAAAGGGGGGGCTGGGGGGCCGGTCACTGAAGTAGGTTTACAACCCCTTTAAGGCCCCTTTCACACTGAAAATAGCGCCTGAAAAAAGCAGGTCCTTTCACTCCAGTGTGAAAGCCGGAGGGCTTTCACACTGGAGCGGTGCGCTAGCAGGACGGTAAAAAAAAGTCCTGCTAGCAGCATCTTTGGAGCAGTGAAGGAGCGGTGTATTCACCACTCTTATACCGCTCCTACCCATTGAAATCAATGGGACAGCGCGGCAATACGGGGGGCTTTAACCCGCGGCGCTTTGTGGGGGGTTTTAACCCTTTTTCGGCCACTAGCGGGGGTTAAAACCGCCCGCTAGTGTCCGAATACCGCTGCTGAAACGACGGTAAAGCAGCGCTAAATATAGCGCTGCTTTACCGCCAACGCCCGCACCGCCCCAGTGTGAAAGTTACTGAACAAGCTGTAGTTAGAAGCTGATTGGCTACCATGCAGAGCTGCACCAGATTTTGCACTCTCCAGTTTTAATAAATCAACCCCACTGAGTGCTTTTCCACCAAGTCTTGGGAACATATCCAGTGTTGCACACCAAAACTCCTCCAAAGTCTTGCTTTCAAATTGCATTTTAGAACCTTGATTTGTCCGCAAATTAACCACTTCAGCCCCAGACCAATTTTTTCAATTTTTGCGATTCGGCACTGCGTTGTTTTATGACAATTGCGCGGTCGTGCGACGTGGCTCCCAAACAAAATTGGCATCCTTTTTTTCCCACAAATAGAGCTTTCTTTTGGTGGTATTTGGTCGCCCCTGTGGTTTTAATTTTTTGCGCTATAAACAAAAATAGAGCGACAATTTTGAAAAAAATTCAATATTTTTTGCTATAATAAATATCCCCAAAAAACATATAAAAAAACATATTTTTTCCTCAGTTTAGGCCGATACGTATTCTTCTACATATTTTTGGTAAAAAAAAAAACGCAATTAGCGATTATTGATTTATTTGCGCAAAAGTTATAGCGTTTACCATATAGGGGATAGTTTTATAGCATTTTTATTTATATATTTTTTTTTACTAGTAATGGCGGCGATCAGCGATTTTTATTGTGACTGCGACATTATGGTGGACACATCGGACATTTTTGACACATTTTTGGGACCATTGTCATTTATATAGAAATCAGTGCTATTTAAATGATTCCTATGTAAATGACTCTGGCAGTGAAGGAGTTAACCACTAGGGGGCGGGGAGGGGCTAAGTGTGACGTGTTGTGTTTTTTTTACAGTAGGGGGCGTGGCTGTACGTCTGACGTCATTGATCGGCTTTCCCGATGACGGGGAACAGCCGATCAATGACAGGCAGTGTAGAAAGCGCAGGGAGAGGTTTGTTTACACAGACCTCTCCCCGTTCTTCAGCTCTGTGACCCGATCGCGGGACACCAGCGGCGATCGGGTCCGCTGGTCCCGCGGCCGTGGTCACGGAGCTCCCGACCGGGTCGCGAGCTCGCCGCCAGCGGCGTGCGTGCGACCCCATGGCTAGGCAATTAAAGGGGACGTATATATACGTGCTTTTGCCTAGCCGTGCCATTTTACCGACATATATGTACAGGCGGCGGTCGGGAAGCGGTTAATAAGATCTTCCTTCAGTTCTTCACCATCTGACATTTTCTCCGAATTGTAGGAATATTTATTTTTGATCCATTCTTCTGAAATGTTCAGGTCTCCAGCAGCAAAATATCTGTGACGTACCTGGTTGGTGAGTCTGACGTGCAGAGGAAAACCTCTCATACAGCTCCGGCTCAAGAGCCACTGATGGTGAGACAGTAAACACTAGAGCATGGCTAGGTAAGAGTGTCTTTTATCAGTCTAGTAGTGTGCGCTGGTAGTAGCCGATGATTCACGGAAGGGAAGCCAGGAGCAGCTGACAACAGACAGATGAGGCAGCAGGATGGCAGGATGCAGGCAGACTGGCTCGGGCTTGGCTGATAACAGACTGTGGATGCACAGCAGGAAGCAGGAAGCAGGAGCCTGAAGATGATGAGCTAGACTAAAGGAGCTGAAGCAGGCTGGAAGAGCTGTATGCAGGGTCAGACGAGCCAGGTCAGTAACGGGCGGGCAGATCAGGCATAGATGGCAGACAGCAGAATAGTCAGTTTACAAGCAATGTCTGCAATGAATGAAGGATCAAACAGAAACAGCAGGCAGAGGCAGATTCCAAAGCCAAGCCAGGTGGTCAGGGCAGGTAGCAGATAGGAATAATCGGGAGCAAGCCGGGTCAAGATCAGAGGTCAAAAACAGGAATCAGGAACACACACACAGAATGCTGTAGACCAAACAGCAATTTGCCAGTGCAGAATCTCTAGGCCGTTTGGCTCCAGTATTGGTGACAGAGGTACGCTCAGCCTGCTCTTGCCCGGCGCATGTGCATACCTGTGTGCCTTTCAATTGCATCTGCACTATGGCGGTGCCTTCCCTGACAATATCCATCAAGTTTTATATACAATGTACAAACAATATATAATGTTTATGTCAGATGTTACCTTATAATAATGTTTTAAAAGCAATACTCTGACAATCAGTTACATATTTTATTTTTTATTTACTATGTAACTATATATTGACATAAAAGCATAAACACAGGTTGGACTTGATGGACTCGATGGAGGAAGGATCTCAACCTCACCAACTATGTAACTATATATGTTAGTTCTGTTATTCTCTTCTTTGATTTAATAAACAACGAGACTACTGTCTAAGCAACACAACCACCAACTACCACTGATCAAGGTACACCAGCAGCTGGCTTAGTGATCACTAGTGACTTGTCATTAAGGCACACAAGCCACTCTTTGCTGCTCCCCACCCTTGAAATTCCAGCTCACATTTCCTGGTGGTGCAAGCACCCCAGGCTGGGGACCCCTGAGATATGATGGCACCTTATGTGCAAGGCTGATAGTTGAGGAACAAGGAGGAAACCATAACTGAGAAAAAATGAGCATTGCTCCTGCAGGAGCATACTATCAGGAGTGGAGGGAGTGTAGTCTGAGCAGCACCGTGCAACACAAAGAAAGAAATGTCAGGCGAACACAGCACCCCCAGCAAGTCAAGGTCACCAGAAGTATGCAGTGTCTTTATACTATACAGGCAAGTAAGCCAATGTGCATGTAGCCAAAGGATCTCGAGGCTTAGCAACATTGAAACTTAATAGTTACACTCCAATAGCCTATATCAGGCACTGTGTCAAGTCAACAAGTAGTTTTGATTACTTTAACATGCATTATTTGAAGTTCCAACTCTGGGGTCCATACAGTGGAAACTATACATTGTGTTTGGCTCGCTGCCTTGAATGTGACACAGTTCCTTTCAAAGGAACAGCTCAGTTCCGATTCCATGGCAACCTCAGACACAACAAAACACATGATGTACTATACTATCTGTTCTGTATTATCAATAGGTCAACAAGCAAGCAGACTTTGGCAGCCTAGGCTGTCCAAGTTTGCAAACACATTCTCATATTTCTCTTGAGCAATACATGTTAGGACATAAAACTGCTTGGCTCTGTTCATTTCTCCCAAATAGGTGTATAGATTATTCATAAACAAAGCTGCCCAATGACTTAGCGATGAAATAATACAAATTCGTTTTGCACAGTTCATTAGAACAGGATACAGATGATTTAAAGTGGTTATAAACCTGAAAAATTCCAAATTAAAATGAACACGCTACCTTATTAAGAAAAGTAGCACAAGCCATCTGTCCCTAGTCTGGCTGGGAAAGGAGCAGCCAGTCATCTGCAATCCTCTTTGGTTTCCTTCAATTAAAAAATCTGACACAGTAAAAAAAATGGTGTCGCCACACCCCCTCTCCTGTGACTGACAGTCATGCACGAGCACAAGAGAAGGGGATGTGTCTCCCACAAACACATCCAAAAATATCCCTTCCCTGAGCTATACCTGCTGCTATGCCAAGCCAAGGAGATTTGTGTGGGGTGTACAGTTGGGAGGGGAGTCTAGTGATGTCATGACTCCGCCTCCCGAGCTCTGGGCTGTTGACACGCCCACAGATTGGATATGTTCGGCTGCCCATAATAGGAAGACAGTATGACATGCAAAGGTAGAAACAATGTGATTTACGTGCTTATGGTACAGACTACTAACATATGTCAGTCTTTCCTATTTGTGGCACATGTGGTTTACAACAACTTTAAGCCACAAAGCCTTTGTAATGTTAAATGAAAATCTGGTTTAATAATGACTTTGGGAGATAATTGCAATTCTTTTAAATGTAGACCTGCAGCCCAAATGCAACCTTATAAACAGGCTTGGGTTACCAGTCTTATCACTTTGGCATTTTAGAAAAGACCTGTTGAATCTGAGTGCTGGTGTGAGCTACTATGAGCTTCATAAAGAAAAAAGGTTCCAAAAGAAGAAAACCTATGGTTGGACTTTAAAGGCACAACAAACAATGGGAGTATACAAAAAATATTAACATTTATTGAAAAATACATTGAGTACAAAGAACAGAGACATGAAAGAAATGTAAATAAAAATCATATATACAGACGACAATCTATATATGATGTGAGCCCTAATGCATCTACGCGTTTCGTTGTAATCTTCTTCAGGACACATTTGGGGTTCAGTAGTTGCAAGGAAGAGAAAGGGGTCTCACTATCTAAAGATTAAAACATACAAATTACAATAACATATAGTAAAAGGGAAAGACGCTGTTAATGTCGGAACAGAGAGTCATGGCACATGTACAAAAGTCCGACCATAGGTTTTCTTCTTTTGGAAAAATGTTTCTTTATTATTTCCCCAATATTCACGGATGAGGCAATGTGAATGCTTTCTTTCTTCCTATCTACTATGAGCTTCCCTATACTGCTATACTCTTTGAGGGATTTAGGTCATGTGACTGCTGTGATTGGCTGTCACAGCTGTCACGTGATCGGAAAGCTCCCGATCGCAAGTATGCATCAGGATCTTACCGATCCCTGCCGGCTACTGTGCTCCGAGTGTGACCCCAGCACAGTAAGTTGTAAACACAGGGCTGCATATAGGCAACCACTCGGCAATGCTGCCAAGAGGCCACATATCTACATACGGTTGGCACCAAGGGGTTAATCTTTTGTGAAAAAACGCAATAGGTAAAAATACTACTACTGCTTACACCTAATTTTTGGATAGGCCCTATGATTGTACCTTGACCAGTACATGCCTAGGGTATTGTGGGGGTGTTAGGCTAGGTTCACAATTGAGCTTATTTGTTTGTTTTTGGAGCATTTATACAGGCATTTTCAGGCATTTTTATTTTAGACAATAGAAAACTAGTTAGTTGGAGGAGAGACAAGAAATCCCTGGAAGTCTGCATTCACACCAAAGCAAAGCATATTTCTGGTATTTTAAAGCATTAGTTCTAGCAAAACTGCAAAATCAAAAACCCCTCAATGCAAGTCTAATTTTATATTGTGCACATTTTTAATTTTTAATTTTTTTATTTTTAAAATAGAGTAGGAAAAGGTTGATACCCTTGACAGTTTATTTTTTGTTGGCTGTGTCCCTTCACTTTCTGTCCTAACATTTAACAGGAAGCGAGAGAAAATGTCTACAAAGAAATTCCCTTCTTGGTCCATTGTCACCAGAACAGGATTTTGGAAGATTTCTCCATACCACCAATTTTGGATTTCTTATCACTTTCTGATTCAGTGAATGGTCACGGGTATAAAAAGAATCTCCCCTATGGGCACAGCAACCACAATAGACAAAGATTATAGTCCTTCCTTACTCTATCCAAAACAAAAAAAAACTTTTTAGCTTTTAATATCCACAGCAGCCCTTTATCAATAAATGTATCAAACAATACAAAATATCTTCAAAACACTTTACATTGTAACAGTACAGTTGCTTAAGACCTGGGATGAAGGTATTTAAAGGTCTCCATTGTACTAAAACAAGAGCCATGGTTCACCACCATAAGAAAAGGCTCTCTTACCACACTGCCTCAGGGGCATACTGTCATGTACCTGTATGAGGAGATGACAAGGGTGGTGCACATTTTCCATCCGAGCACCTCTGGACATGGGCCTGCTGCAAGGTTGATAGAAGGGCACAAAATAAAATTATATATATATATATATCAAAAGTGTCAAAGATCTCATCAATCCTCTACACTCTCTACACTCTGGCTTCTGGCCTTTCTCCAAAATGGTATCTTTATGGCAGGGGTAGGCAACCTGGGGCCATCCAGCTGTTGTGAAACTACATTTCCCGTGAGGCATTGCAAGGCTGGCAGTTACATTTACTCCCAGAGGCATAATGGAACTTGTAGTTCTGCAACAGCTGGAGGGCCCCAGGTTGCCTACAACTGCTCTATGGACACTCACCAAGTCTGCAGTATAGTATGTTTGTCAATCCTCTCCCCTTGGAGCAATCTTACCATAAAGTGATGTCCAGAACATATTGCTCCCTCAAATCCCCCACTAAGCAGTAAGCATTGATCACACCTGGAAGCTGACTGGTTTCTATGCAGAGCTGCACCAGATTTTGCACTCCAGTTTTAGTAAATCAACCCCAATATGTGGCATCTGGCTTATCTATGCTTTTCACCACAGCCACTTCCCATAAAGGGAAAAGATTGGAAGTGCCACAAAGTATCCAAGGGAGGTCCAGAAGGAACTTGAAGATCCATTATTAAAATACCTTACACCAACCTTACACCAACCACAATATACATGGCGCGATGTAAAAAAGGTAAATAAGTTATAAAATAATACAATAATAAATAATGAAATAAAATAAAAAAAAACCTACATCAGGATGTAGTGGTATCTTGAAAATGAAATCAGAAAACAAAGGATATGCAGAGAAAGTTTTCCAGTAAACCCCAAATCAAATGAAAAATATTATTCAACATTTTAACAGATTACAACAAATTGCTTATTATAACATATCACAAAGTAATATAAAGTTTTGAAAACTGATTTGTTACTAATATAAAGTTTTAATTCAGTTATCTCAGGTCTATACATTTCACAAAGTAAAGGCTTAAAACTGCTACATTTATTTAAACCTGGTGGATCTGTGGCTTTTAATGGAAAAGATGCACCTCATTTAAATTTGATGTAAAGCTTTATCAAATCCTTTCAGGATTGTTGATCTTCTGGGGCCAATGTATCTCTCATCGAGCCCTCCTACTGACCTCTGCCATTTGCAGGATACAGTGGTGACATGGAGTTCATCAGGGGGGAACCATCAAGAGCTGCAATGGACCCATTCCTGGAAGTGTCAATTTCCCATCAGATTTCCGGGGACAATTCCACAGCAGTGGAAGAGAGTTTGGTGTCATGGAGGGACGGAGAGGTAAACATTTACACACCCCGATGTTGTCAGTTATGATGAAACTATTAGGGTGGAGTCTATGCTCAACTTACCACACCAGTTTGTGATCTGCAGGATAACCCAGGATTTAACCCAGGATATTTTTACTTTGGTTGGACTTGTGGACTCATTCAAAAATGACCATGGTTTTACACTATGTGGCGATCTCTTCTTTTATATCACTTACATGAGAGAACAAGGAAAAGGAAAAACAAGCAAGGTTGATTTCAATGCCATCTTCGTCTGCTTTCCTTAGATATATCCTTAATGGGGGGTGTGAATCCATGCTTTGCTAGGCTCCTAAAACGTGGAGTCTATCTATCCGGACACATCTTTTATACTTCACGGTGGAATGTGAAATTTGGGTGTCTCTGTTATCCTTCATTCCAGGAAACACGAGGAGTTTTGGACACTTATATGGACACTTTTCTGGATTTATTATCCAGTTTTATTCATTAGACACTACCACAGCAATCTTTTGTTGTTTTACATGTTTTTACACAAATGTTCTGTTATGTGATTGCCAGCTGCTTCTTTTTTTGATTCATGATTATTTTTCACCTGCGCAGTTACTACATTTTCTTTTTTAAACATTTAATTCCCTCTTTACAGGTATGTGCTTTATTTTAGAACTGGTAGTTTAGTTGCTTTAAACATTTTGGGGGCTTCTGTATGCAAAGTGTGGTATGAAGAAAATGTCCTTTTGCAAAACAACAACTCATCCATTACCTACTATTAATTATGAAACCCACATTAAGAATAAAAGGGGATTCTAGTTGATTGCTGTAGCCAACACAACATCTTTTTGTTAGCACACTTATCATCAGGGCCGTCTTTAATATTACTTGGACCCTGGGCAAACATTTTCTTGGGGCCCCCCCTCCCCCTCTATGCAACTTCGCTCTCCACCTGCTCTGAGACATACAATAAATAGCAGCTAGACTCAATCAGTTTACTGAATCAGATCAGGCAGTAATTGTGATTGTAAACAATAAGGGGAAAGAACAGCGCTGAACAACAGACATAGACAAAATCCTCAGGTACAAAGCAAAGACTCTTTATTAAGTTGAAAGTGAAGGTAATAACCAAGCCATGCAGCAGTCTGTGAATGGTCATACAGAGACTTGGATAAGGAGCTGGCAGTACCTGGAGGCTGGAGCCACATGGATGTCACAGGGGCTCAGGGGAAACCAATGCAGAGCCGTGGAGCTGGGAGTACAGGAACACCACTGGCAGGGGGCCCAACCAGAACCATAGGACCAGGGGTCCGATGAAGGGGGAACTGCAACTGTAGCCACGGAGACTGTAGGGGCCGGTGTCCAACGGCTGCTCGGACTGTATCTGGCGCCCGGAAGTGACGTCACAGCCTGGCGGAAGCCAGCCAAGTGAATCCAAAGACTATGGGCAAACCCTGCTGCTGGGGCCGATCAGAAGCTGCTGGTGCCATAGAAGCAGGGAGGATCACACATTGCGGACTGGAGACACTGCATGTTTCAGGGACAAGCCCCTTCCACAGGGATAACCTGAAGAAGAGACGCGAGACAAGGGCCTCATCCCCACAACCCTTGCCCGGTGGCTGTGGGGGTCTGCGGGTGGGGGGCTTATCGGAGATCCCGCCCCCCCTATGTGAATTGGTAAGGGGTACATTATACTGCCTGCCTGCCTGAAGTATATTAGAAACAGTACAGCAGGAACGGTCTGCAGTGAGATCTAGCTAAACTGTAAGCAGTGGATATATATATATATATATATATATATATATATATATATATATATATATATATATATATACCAGTCTGACTGTATATATATATATATATATATATATATATATATATATTAAATACACTGCAGCTAACTGAATCGACTGGCTGCCTGAAGTATATTAGAAACAGTACAGCAGGAACGGTCTGAAGTGAGATCTAGCTAACTGAATAAACTGCCTGCTCAAAGTAAATGAAATTACACTCTCTCTCTCTCTCTCTCTCTCTATCTCTCTCTCCGCCAGCAACACACTACACAAGGCCGATGTGTAGGCGGCCTTATATAGTGTGGGGCGTGGACTTAACCCCCTGAGACATAATTGCCCAAAGGCACCCTGCCTTTGTCCAATTATGGCTCTCTTTGCTGACAGCGCTGTGATTGGCCAAAGCATGCTGGTCATAGTGCATGCTTGGCCAATCATCAGCCAGCAATGCACTGTGATTACGCAGTGCATTATGGGGTGTGACGTGTCGCTCAAATTTGGCGCGAACGCCCCATAATGTTCGATCTTCGTTGAACGATCGAACAGCCGATGTTCGAGTTGAACTCATGTTCGACACGAACTCGAAGCTCATCCCTACCGATTACTAATATAAAGAGGAGTTTCTACACTGACCACTAATGTAATGGGGATTTACACTGACCACTAATGTAATGGGGCTTTACACTGACCACTAATGTAATGGGGATTTACACTGACCACTAATGTAATAGGAGCTTTCACAGTAACCACCAATGTAAATAGGGATTTACACAAGGGGGACCTTCACACTGGCCACTAGTGTGAATGGAAGGATTGTACACCAAACCCCAATGTAATGAGAAGATTTACACTGACCACCAATGTAACTGAGACATTTAGCCTGCGTTCACATTTGTGTGTGTGGGAAACGCATGCAAAATTGTTTTCCTGACACCACATAAACATTCTGCCCTTTAGCAGATACACAGCAGTGCCATTAATTGTTAATGACACCCTCAAGCATCTGCTGAGATGTGTGTATTCACATGCACTGAAATTCATGGTGCTGTGGCACCATATTATTTTGAAAAAGTGTTCCACCTCCAATTTGCTTACTTTTTCAGAACAGGCTGATGTTAGGCTTAATGACCACAAGTGTAGGCAAGACTTTCCAGCATGCCCCTTTACCGGCCCAGTGGGCAGCATTTAGCAGAAGTGATGATGAATTTGACCTAAGGGGGTATGATGTACATATCAATGTCGCCTTTATTTACATATTAATGCAGGTTATTTACATGTAAACACAGGGTGTGCAGGTGAGTCATCTGTACACAGCAATAGGACAGAGCTGAGCAACATTAGTAACAGAAATTCACACTGAGATATCGGGACACAGCACAGGACTAGAACTTCAAGGGACAAGGGAATTTAAACAGGGATAACGAGGCAGCTGCTTTGGGCCCCACAATGATGATGGGGCCCAGGGCAGCTGCCCCTTTTGCCCTGCCTTAAAAACGGTCCTGCTTATCATCCATGTGCCCCTCTACTGCACCTCTGAATTAATGCACTGTTTGATTGTCAGCCAGAGTTCCAAAGGTCTTTTAAGGATGGTTGTGTGAACAGGAAATTGGACTAAAATATCTCCTTGATTTATTTCTTGGTAAACCAAATACTCTTTTATTATAGAAGTGGAAACAAAATAAATAATTAAAATCAAGTTATTTTCCAGGGCCTCGTGAAATGAAGTCTCTCGAAACATACCCCATCACACTTAAGCAAAAAGACAAATATTGTAGAAAAACTTAAACATTTGCTGAGACTGTGGTTGTGGAACTTTTTCATTTGCCTTCTTGTGTTGGGATATCTTTCAGCCTTATCCCAGACACTACATTCAATGCCAAAAACAGATGAAAGTCTCCTAACTGCTAGACTTTTTGGAGAAGGATACAGAAATTGATTAAAATAAGAAGTGTAGCCATACAATGGTGGTTTAAAAATAAAGGGCTTGCACTAGATCTACAACACAATGCTGCCTGCTTTCCTTTTTTTCCTTATCCACACTATAAAACGTTTGAGTAATCTGCCTGAGGTGCCTTGTCCTCCAACACATCAATCTGCTTTGACTTAACCTTAGCTTCCAAGAAATGTGAGCTTTGCTTAACAGGACTGTTTTGCATTAATCTATTTTACAACCCTTTGGCTACTACGGTAACAAGGAAAATGATCTTTGATTCATTGGGATTGATTTACTAAGGGAGTAAAAGCAGTTTATTTAGCAAAATGTATGCTCTCTTGACTTAGCAAATAAGGTGAAGCTGAGTTCCCTTTGAATAACCATTCATACAGGAGAAATTAAAGCTTAAAGCGGGACTGTACCTGAAAATTTTTTTTTAAAAAGCCAGCAGCTACAAATACTGCAGCTGCTGACATTTAATAAATGGACACTTACCTGTCACAGGTTCCAGCGATGTCGGCAGCAGAGGCCGATCAATCGCTCGGCTCTCTGCTACTGCCGGCGCCATTTTCGGTGAGGGAATCAGGAAGTGTCGCCTTTGCAGCTTCACTTCTTGGCTCCCTACTGCACATGCGCGAGTCGCACAGCGCAATGAGAATCGTCAGCGCTGTCTGCCGGGACACGTGTGTGTCCCGGCAGACAGCGCGCCGGGACAGGAAGTGGCGTAAACTCCCATGGGAGTTTATGCCCGGAAGTGGGTGCAGATGCCTGTCTTAGACAGGTATCTGCACCCCCTCCCCCCTGAAAGGTGCCAAATGTGACACCAGAGGGGGGGAGGGTTCCGAAAAGCGGAAGTTCCACTTTAGGGTGGAATCCCGCTTTAACTCTAGACAGAGAGCACACATTAATGCAGCTCTCTATTCATTAAAACATCATTAAATAATTTTTGTTTTAATGCAAACAGTGTAATGCCCCGTACACACGGTCGGAAATTCCTACGGAAAATGTCCGATCGGACTATGTTGTCAGAAAATCCACCATCTGACTTTTGCAATCCGTGTGTGGGCTCCATCTGACTTTTTCCGTCGGAATTCCCGATGGAAAAAATTTGAGAGCAGGATCTCAAATTTTCCAACAACATAATCCGATCTGACTTTTTCTGATCGTGTGTCGAGAATTCCGACGGACAAAGTGCCACGCATGCTCAGATCAAATTACGAGACCAAAGCTGTTGGCTACTCTACGTAGTTCCGTCTTATGCAACGAATGTCACCACGTTCAGAATGATCGAATTTTCCAAAACTTTGTCCGACCGTGTGACCCCCCACCTATGCCTTTGTACAGGGGAGAGCCTCTGTTAGTTGTCTGTCCCCATTAGGTGCAATTCATTGCGCTGATGGAGACTTCCTCTTTCGCCGGTGATGCGTGAGTTCCTATCCCAGCTGTTTCTCATGCAGCTGATTAAGTGGAACTACCAGCTACACACCACAGGCGGCCTTGATTGGCCCTGCACACAGTTCTATACTATTTAAGGTGCTTACTTACATCCAGCGTTCTCTCAGTCTGAGGACTGCTGCTTGGCTGTTTGCACCGCACATGTTCCATCTCCAGTGAAAGGTAACATTTACTCTATTTTTTGACTTTGCAATTTAGGGCATGTTGTGCCTGTTCTGTGGAGTCATTATACATTTGGTGTTGTATTAACATCATAAAATTATACTTCGTTGTTTAAACTTAATCTGGGGTCCTTTTTTAATGACTTTTCAGATAGTGCTTCTTGATGGGTATATACCAGGGAGTCTCTTGTATGTGTGAAGCATTTGGCCGCCCACTGATTGCGCATTCTGCAGGTCCTTGTCTGAGCTCTTCCAGCCAAAGTGGTTTATATTCCACTATTTTTATGTTACTTTTATGTTGCTTCTATGAAATCCATATGTAAGTACCTTTGACTTAAAACATTGTATAAATTAACCTTATGATACTAATTGTTTTCACATGCTACTGCATACATATTATGCATTATATTTATGTTACAGACAAAGATAAAGTCACCCCAAGTAAATCTCCCCTGATGAAAGAAAATATGTACCAATAAAAATTTCCAAAACATGTCGGAGTGCCTGCTACAAATCTCCATGGACTGACCTCAGTTTGACTTTGACAGTGCCTTGATTTCTAGCCTTGGGTTTGATATATATGTTCATTCATGTATTATGAATTCTATTGGTGTACTTTGTATAATACAGGCATACCCCACTTTTAAGTACACAATGGGGTTTATTTACTAAAGCTGGAAAATGCAAAATCAGGCTCACTTCAGCATAGAAACCAATGAGCTTCTAACCCTAGCTTGTTCAATTAAGCATTGGTAATAAAACCTGGAAGCTCATTGGTTTCTATGCAGAAGTGAGCCTGATTTTGCTGATAGCGGCCGTTTACCACGTGATCGCTCCGTCAAGTGACGGAGTGATCACATGTACACAAACCGGCGTCACGTCATGACGCCGGTTCCTCCCTCCCCTCTTTGTACCGATCGGTACAGTGAGAGGGAGAAGCGGAAAGGGGGAGAGACGGGACCAGCGCTGTGGGCTGGATGTGTAGTGCCCACAGCGCTGGTCAGTGCCTGCAATGTGCAATACACTGCCACCACTGTGCAATACTCTGCCACCACTGTGCAATGCTCTGCAACCACTTTGCAATACTCTGCAACCACTGTGCAATGCTCTGCCACCACTGTGCAATGCTCTGCCACCACTGTGCAATGCTCTGCCACCACTGTGCAATGCTCTGCAACCACTGTGCAATACTTGCCAATACTCGCCAATACTCTGCCAATACTCTGCCAATACTCTGCCAATAATTTTTAATAGAAACAACAATTTATTTTTTATTTTTTTTACTGAATTTTCTGTATTTTTTGATTTATAGCGCAAAAAAAAAAAACCCAGCGGTGATTAAATACCATCAAAAGAAAGCTCTATTTGTGTGAAAAAAAGGACACAAAATTCATTTGGGTACAGTGTTGCATGACTGAGTAATTGTCATTCAAAGTATGAGAGCACCGAAAGCTGAAAATTGGTCTGGTTAGGAAGGGGGTTTAAGTGCCCAGTGGGTAAGTGGTTAAATAACTTTTTCTTTGCAAAGTGCACAACCTATTTGCCTTTAGTAAACCAACCCCATAGTTCCATCATTGATGGATAGACAGAAGTTAGCTTGGATTTATGCAACCTTATTTATGCTTAAAAAGTGGAGGACGTTTTTGATTTCGGATTAAGATTTTTGTTTTCATCAATGTCAGTACTAAATGCCAACCATCTTGGTACATTCTCACCACTTTGCCCATATCAGAAGCAAGCATAGGCTAATATATTTTTTGAATGAACTTACTGTATGCTTAATAAACTAGCTAAGCACAAAATCACATGGATTGTGTAAAACGCACTGGATGAATTGAATCTGGCTTTCGACAAAATTAGCTTAAGAATTCTTTGTTCCAAATGTTCTCTTTTTATATTTTGGCTTTGTGTTGAAAGAAAGCTAATTTGGATTTTTATAGGATGGCAATAGCTGATGTTTTGATGAGGCTGTCTACCTGCTTACCCTGTCTCAGGGAATGATGTGTGTTTTAGTTTATAAACCAGAGTCATTTTGGACCTATAAATGATCAAGGCTGGCAGTGTCTGTATTCATGCATCTTTTAGGCCTCATATATGCATATCTTGGATGGAGAAACATATCTAGCACATGTGGATTCCAAGTCTTGAATAATCTGGCTATTGAACAGCTTTCTAGTGGTGGGGTTGGGGGCTTGTGTGCTGCCAGGGTGGAAAAACAAGAAGGCCTACAGTGTCAAATACTGCCAGACACCAAAGAAAGCAAGATTTTAGCAAGATACTAGTGAAGGGCTGGAGTGTATTGCGTCGTTAAGCACTCTTTTAAAGTGGTAGTAAACTGCAAAAGGAAACCTCCAAAAAAATGTCCCCTCCAAAAAAAGGTCCCCTGCAGCATAAAAGCATAATGTTCTAGCATGCATCGCATACTAGCACATTATGAAAGACTTACCATAGAACAAAGTCCTCCAGCGGTGCGCTGACACTGACATCTTCACCAGGTCTTCCTTCACTGGCTTTGGCTGATTAAATGGGCAAGCTGTGATGACGTCCTGCGCGTGTGAGCCACGGCTTACAGCTCTCTCAATGGACGAAATGCTGTCCATTGAGATCGCAGTGTGCATGCACCAATGACGTCACCAGTTGCTACTATTGTAAATGACTTCTAAACGGTGAAACGTTTAGGAGATATTTACTGTACCTAGGGGGGCTTTACTATCACTTTAAACCTAGTATCTTATTGTGCTTAGCAGGTATTTTGAGTGCATTGAGGCACCCTCTTTTACACCTGTATTTATGTGGTCTGAAAGCAGTGGCGTAGCTAGAACCTTCGGGGGCCCAGATGCAAGAAACCATGAAGGGCCACCCTAGCCCCCCGGATAGGGGCCTTTCCTCCAAGCCCGGAGGCGGAACCACAGGGCCCGGTCGCAAGTGGGTGGCTGCATACAAAGGAACCGATTTCTCCATTTCCCCCCTGCTTCTCCTCCTCTCCCTCCCACAGCCATTCAGTAGGTTTCTCAATCTTTTTGCAGTCAGGGAACCCTTGAAGTATACACCTAGGTGAATGGGGCTGCACTGCAACCACCCCGCAATTGTGTGCATTGCATGCAGTTGCAGCACAGTAATGATGCATTTAAGGGGTTAAAACACGCGGTCAGGAGGCGACATATTGCCTCTTTACCGGCTGTCAAATGCCTCTGAAAAGCGATCTGAACATGGATCGCTTTTCAGAGGAACAGCATTTTTTTTCTGGTACTATGAACAAGCAAGAAAAAAATAATCTGTTCTGATTGTACAGGATTAAACGCGCATACATAAAATGTGCATACATACATGTAAACACACACACACATATATAAACACACACACACACACATATATATATATATATATATATATATATATATATATATATATATATATATATATATATATATATGCACATATGCACACACAGATACATACATACATACATACACACATGCACACACACATACATACATGCACATACATGCACATACATACATTCACATACACACATACATACACATGCATGCAAACACATAAATGCACACACATACATGCACATGCGCACACACACACACATAGATGCTAAATTAAAAACTGGGCAATGTAGGGTTTTTTTTTTCAAGGAAAGTTAATAAAAACTTCCAATTATCAGAAGTATTTTGTTATCACATGATATGTTCCAGTCTGTCGGAAAATATCTGTTTGTGGGTACCAGTTCTTACCTTTTCTGTTGTAACCAGGACTAAAGTTGCTGCCACCTTGGATTTTTCTCCTGTTGTTGCTCTGTGGAATTGACAGAGTTCAGTTGAACAGTTGTTTGTGTACACCTTTGGCTGCATTTATTAAGTATTGTAATATTGTGTCCTTATATTGTGTTTTTTTCCCCATATTTATGTTGTGATATATGCAACACCTTGGGTCACCTGAAATCTCAAATCCTGTGAGCTCTTTTATATATGCTCTTACCTCCTGCCAAAAATACCTCATCTTCGAGCATTTCCACCATAGATGGGACATAGTTCCCCTCTGGCCACATCCTCTCCCGCACAATGGAGTTTTCTCTGGTAAATTACATATTCTTTCTATTGGGTTTAAATTCTCCATGGACCAGATTGGTTACGGAAAAGTTGACACAAAATGTTTAAACTGTAAATACCTCCATTCATTCAAGTCCATCAAATCATCTTATGTTTTCCTGAAATGTTTGTATTTTCCCCTTTTTTATGATATCTTTTAATTGTGCATTGTTTATCCATTTTCCAAACTGTGTCCCATTCCCTGGTGAGAAAAACGTCCCGTCTAGTGGTATCAAAGGTAAATTATATTCCCATTTTACCTGTCTGTGAAATAAATCCCATATCATAAGGACATTACTCATCAATTTGTGTGTGTTCACTCATAATATCCTATATTTGGGTGGGACCCACATACTCCTGTCTAACTGTCCCCCTCTAAGTGTATTTTCTATTTTAACCCAACTTTTTTAACTTTTTATAAGTCTGCGGTAAGGCTATTGGGAGCATTTGGAATTTGTACAGTATTTTCGGGAGTATTGCCATCTTTAGCGTATTTATCTGTCCAACCATGCCAGTGGGCGTGAAGCTATATTTTTTTATTTCTGCTTTTTTGACAACACTCTGTATTTTTTAAATTCTTTTATTAAATTTGGTAATATCGTTTTAGGTCTAGTTATGTAAAACAATATATCACCGATGTATGCCGCTACTTTGTATTCTGTTTCTCCGATCTTTACTCCCCCTATATCTATTATCTATGCTTCCGTGGATGGTAGTCTATAGTGGTTCTAGTGACAATACATACAATAGAGGCAAGAGTGGGCATCCCTGTCTTGTTCCATTGAACATTTCAAAGGGGAGTGACAAACTCCCATTGACCTTCACCGTAGCTGAAGGATGGTCTTAAAGTAATCAGATCCATTGTGTCATCCTGGGTCCCACTCCCAGGTTCTCCAATGTTTCCATCATGAATCCTCAGTCTACCCTGTCAAATGCCTTTTCAGCAACTATTGACAGGAATAGAGCTGGGAATTTTCCACCTACCACTTTATGTAGCACCGGTAATGTTCTTATTCCATTGTCCTTACCTTCCCTCCCTGTTATAAAGCCCATCTGATCCATACGGATCCATTCAGGCATCAGCCTCTTTTTTTCTTGTAGCCAAGATCTTTGCATACAATTTTGTGTCACTATTTAGTAACGCTATTGGTCTGTAGCTAGAGCACATAGTTGTGTCTTTATCCTCTTCCGTTATTACCGTGATGTGTGCTTGTAAAGATTCCCATCTCATCTCTTCTCCCTTTCCCAATGCATTCATGTATGTTTCTAATTTTGGTACTTATTGCTTTCATTTTTTATAATATAATATTGTATATCCATCGGGGCCTGGGCTTTTCCCTTCCACTGTACTTTCTATCGCTAGGCTAATTTTCCCTTGTGTTATTGGCTCCTCTAAGCCCCCGTACACACTTTCTGAAATTCCGACCACAAAATCCGTCTGATTTTTTCCAACGGATTTTGTCCGACACACACGGTCGGACAAAGTTGTCAGAAAATCCGATCATTCTGAACGTGGTGACGTTCGTTGCGTACGACGGAACTACATAGAGGCTATTAGCCAATAGCTTTGGTCTCGTAATTTGATCTGAGCATGCGTGGCACTTTGTCTGTCGGAATTCTCTACACGCGATCGGAAAAAGTCAGATCAGATTTTGTTGTCGGAAAATTTGAGAGCAGGATCTCAAATTTTTTCCGTCCGAAATTCCAATGGAAAAAGTCTGATGGAGCCCACACACGGGCAGATTTTCCGACAACATGGTCCGATCGGACATTTTCTGTCGGAATTTACGACCGTGTGTACGGGGCATTAGGCTGATAGTTTTTCTATTGATACTTTTGGTCATTTTGCTTCTCTCAGATATTCTTTATTTTTTTGTTTTCTCTTTAGCTCTTCTTCTTCTGTCCCCTTTTGCCTTACGGAGTAAAGAGCGATATAGTAACTGTAGATTATCCTGGCAATTTCTGATGTTTTATATACTGTTTCTCCTTTTTCATTTTTTCTATATAATTTTTTGATTTTTTTACTTTTTAATACTCTTGCTAGGTATTTACCTGGTTTGTTCCCCAATTTATATCTATCTTTGGCCACTCTGTTAAATGCTTGTCTTGTCTCTTGTTCCATAAGGTCTTTCAGATTTTCTCTTTTTAATACCAAGACATGATGGATCTCCCTATCTAGTTTCTTTTTATGCATCTGTTCTAACTCATATATCCCATTCACTAACCTTTCGATGTTATCTGTTCTTTCCTTTTTTTTCCTGTCTCCCATGGATATTAAGATTCCTATAATATATGACTTATGTGCCTCCCATTTCATAGCCTCTAGTACATCTGGGGTTCCATTTAACTGAAAGTATTGGTTAATTTCTTCTCCTATTTTTCCTTCTACCTCTTTATCCTGAATCAGATCCTCATTTAATCCCCAGGGACTCCTCTTCTCATGATCCCCCGCAAATCTTAACGTCATTGTGACTGGGGCATGATCTGATATAGTCCTTATTCCTATTGATGATTTTGTTACTGTTTCTAACAGTCTATGCTCTACCATAATGTAATCTATTCTAGAGTATGTTCCGTGCACCTGGGAGTAGAAAGATTATTCTTTCATCCTGGGGTGCTGGGCTCTCCATACATCTAGTTGACATTTATAGAGTTTCTTTTTTAGCATCCCTAATTTATGGCTTCCAATCCCCTGTGCACTTAACGTACTAACTACCTGAGAGTCCATACTAAGATTCAGGTCTCCTGACAGAATTACCTTTCCCTTCTTAAATTCCATACATTTTCCCAAGATTTCTGTCAAATAGCCATTTGGGTTTTTATTAGGACAGTATATATTTGCCCGTGTACACTTCATTCTCTGCTAAATTCATTTTAGAAATATATAGCGTCCTTCCATGTCCACCCGCCTTTCTTCTAACTGAAATCTTACATCTTTTGCTAGTCCTATTGAGACTCCTTTTGCACGTTTAATTGGGGAATCTCCGTAATACCATACTGGGTAGTTTTTTGAGTATAATTTTATATTTGTGTCTTGTGTTAGATATGTCTCCTGTAGGAAGATTCTATTTGCGGAATATTGTTTACATTCCCCCAGCACTTTGTCTTTTTTCCAGGCTATTGAGTCCTCTTACATCATATGTCACAAGATTTAATGTTGTCATATTTTCTTTTCCCTTTTCTCTTCTCTCTCCCCCTTCCTCTGTCCCTGCCAAAACATGGGCCCAGAGGAGAGGGGGCTTCTACAGGTTCAGTGTCCGGATTCTGCATCATCCTAAGGGGAACAGTACTGCAGGGCTTAGGGAGAGTTCCCTCTGTCAGCACATTCCTCTCCCAGCCCACCTATTCCCTTCCCACTCCCCCTTAAACTCCCTCCCCCCTCCATACTCTAGTTCCCCCCTCCGGTGATCATTTTTGTTGTATTTTAGACCTCCTCCTGTTCATAAAGCAGAACCATGTATTTCCTATTTGGGGCCTCCCTGCTCTTCTGCTCCTTCTGTTCTAGAGTGGAGCTCTATCTGGCCCTCCTACTAGACCCATTCCTCCTGTTGTTGGTGGTGCAGGCCTGAGCCAGGTGTCCGGGTTCTTCCTCCTTTATATCTATCTATCTTTTATCTATGTATCTTATATAGCCTGGTGCTATCTAAATGAAGAGGAGGAGCTGGACGGGGAAGAGGAGGGAGGACACTCCTGGTGATCGGGTGTGATGTGACTGATCTGCCTATCTGCAAGGTACCGCATCATTGGAGTTCCCCTCCTCAGGTGCATTTGAAATTCTGCTGTTGGAGACAGTAACAGGATGTGATCAGGACCATGTTGCCAGTCACTGTTACCCAAGGACACTTCCAGGAAGTCAAGAGAACAAGCTGCTGTTGGGAGCTTTGACTTGGAAAAAAGGAGAGTATGAGGCATTCGGTGAACACCTTGTGTGACTTAACTGCCTGATAGCTAAAGTTATGACCCTGCCAGGTGAGGAACCTGTCCCTATACTAGCCACTCGCATAAAGTGCGCCAGCCCTGGGAGCCAGAGTCTTAAATAGACTCTGGCCTTACCCAAGATGGCTGCCAAGGTCATGTGGAGTGCCAGCGTCCAATCAGACAGATGTCTCCCTAGTGACTGCAAGAAGTCTTAGAGTAACCAAGTTCCTCAAAATGTCTTTCCCATTCTGCATTCCCACCTCAGTCGAGTGTCACCTACAGCGGGGAATACAGATTGCATCTCCCAAAAGGTTTTTGGAGGGGTGAGCCTTTTTGCATATATATTTTTCTATTTTCAACAACCTTCATTTTATTAGTCTTATTGATTATATTATTTTATTATTTTGAAGTTCTCTGACCTAAGTTTTATATTTTGATTTGGTGATCCATCTTTGGGTTAGCTCCTTTGTTGGGGAATTTTGTCTGACATCTTTCTGGCAGTTTTTTCCATCCTTTATTTTGGTCAGGTAATATTTGTAATTTTAGTTTTTTTTAGCTTTTTCAAATATATTTTGGGACTGGATGTGTATACACACTGACACCTATGGAGGTGTAATTTTTACTTGCTTTTGGATCATACAGTATTTTTGACTGTTTATTTAGAGATATCTCCATCGGATGTTTTCTGATGAGGCTCATCCAACCGTAGGCACTTTTTCCCCAGATACATCTGTCTGTGTAAGCTTACAACTGGGATCACATGCATACTTAACATTTTTGGTTGTAATACATTTTTTTTATCCTTTATGCAAATTCCCATAGGGATTTTTTAGTGCACATTTTGTGATCCCCTGGCTTTATGCTGTGAGGTGATTTAGGACAAATCTCATTATTTGGCTGACAGGTGCTGTTGACGTACCAGTTTTTATGTAAGTTAATAATGTATCACAATTTGTCACACAAATTGTACTTATATGTGTGTGATGATGATATTATAAAATTGTACTTCTGTATTTCAGATTGACCACCATTCCTCCCTGATGACAAATTTGTTGAAATCGAAATGCATTGGGGTTTACAAATAAAACGTTGGTAGAGCCTGTGTATCAATAATTAAGGGTGATCTCTATATATTGGGCAATATTGATCCATTTGTCAGCCAAATAGTTTTTATTGAAGTTTTTATTATTTGATGTGTAATAAAGTATTTTGTAATTTTTTTTACATAATTTGTGGTTTAGTAGATACCTGTAAAATTCCTGTCTGATTTCTTTAGTTTTTCTACTACCATTGAGGATTTGGCATAATTGGCACTGATCAGACTAATCTTTTGAAATTATAATGAATCTTACCAGTTCAAGGATATGTAAATGCCTCATCACCCATTGTTAATAATGAAATAGCTACCTGCCATTCTGCTTTGAAATAGTAAAAACAATAAGCAGAAAGAGCCCAGTTTTCACTTTTAGGCAGGCGAGGCAAGGTCATCCTTCCAAATAATTTAATTTGATTTTATGGTAAAGATTTTCAATTAAAATTAGCCCCCAAGGCAATGTTGACCTTTACAAAATGCATATCCATTAAAGTTTTCCTATACTGCAACAATTACAAACTTTTTCCTGCTAAATAACTGAACAGTCAAAATAACTAAATAACTGAACAGTCAAGGCTTAGAAAATGCCCCATACACACGGTCGGAAATTCCAATGGACAATGTCGGATCGAACCATGTTGTCGGAAAATCCGGCCGTGTGTGGGCTCCATCGGACTTTTTCCGTCAGAATTTCCGCTGGAAAAAAATTGAGATCCTGCTCTCAAATTTTCCGACAACAAAATCCGATCGGAGTTTTTCCAATCGTGTGTAGAGAATTCCAATGGACAAAGTGCCACGCATGCTCAGATCAAATTACGAGACCAAAGCTATTGGCTAATAGCCTCTATGTAGTTCCGTTGTATGCAACGAACGTCACCACGTTCAGAATGATCGTATTTTCCGACAACTTTGTCTGACCGTGTGTATGCAACACCAGTGTTGTACAAAATCCATCGGAAAAAATCAGACGGATTTTGTGGTCGGAATTTCTGACCGTGTGTACGGGGCATAAGATCCCATACACACTATAAGATTTTTTTCTGAATTTTGTCTTCAGATTTACCAAAATCATATAATATACAAACTGCAACTCTTAAGTTTGACCTCATATAAATCTGAAGACAAAAGTCTGCAGACAATCTAATAGTGTGTATGGGGCTTTAGAATAAGTATTTCTCTTAAATCATACGAGCTGTGAATTGATGACAGGTACTCTGCAAGGCTGAGCACAATCCAAGATCGTTCAGGGGAGACTCCTGGTTGCCTAGAAATCTGTCATAACTTTTGATTGATACAGGGGCACTGTCACGTACCTTGTGGCAAGTTTAAGTTTCACCCCTATAATTAAGCTCTAGGGAAAGTTCCCTTGTAAATTGAAACCCAAGTGTGTTGAAGCATTGTAGTGACATGTGGTGGTACTCTGTTATGGTGCATGTTGGCTCCATGTACATCTAGAAGAAAAAAGGCAAGGTGTGTCATGCCAGATGACAAGTGAGGGAAAAGGCTGGGAAGTTCCGCACTACCCTCCTAGCTGGTATTGGGTGGACCCCTGCAGCAAGAGTCCTTGGGAGATTTCCTAAAAAAATGGTCAGGGACAAGTGTGAATAGTTATCTGTGAAGGAGTCTTGCATATGTTGCACCACAAAGTCTGTTGGAACCCCTTGGTAAATGCAGTAAAACAGAGAGACTCTAGAAAATATATTTTATTATGTGAGACTGTGATCAACTGCCAGTTCAGGCAGGTGAGATCTTATGCTAATTACAGTGAGTTGAGAAACAATATTTATGCTTTATACTGTATGTGATACTAAACCCTTCTAAAACTGTGTATACAGTATATGTACAGAAGGAACATAATAGAGAGTACACTATCCATTGGATTAATAAAGCAGACTTTGTGTTTAGAGATTGATATATTTTTTCCGACTTGGGACTACAAAATTCTGCTGGTTGCAGTTCAATTTGGCGAGATACAAGTGTTTAGAAAAGAGAGCAGGTCACACATTAATTGGGCTGAAATTGTTACACCTTACCTAAACCTCAGTAAAATTATCTATAGCTTTTCCTGTGTGTTGGATTTGTGTGGCACTTCTGGGAAAGGAAACACGCAATGGCATCAGCGCTTCAATCTCTCCTACGCGCTTCGTCTCAGGTAACATCGTCTGGGCACCTGTGACGAAACGTGTAGCGTGGAGCAATGTGCTGACATCATCGCATGTTTATGTTCCCGGAAGTGCGTTTTTGTTTGCTGTATGTCGGTCGACGAGGATTTCTCGAATTGCTATTTTTATCATATTGGTGTACATGCAATTTTATACTTTTAATAAACCTACTTAAAGATTTTACACCATGTGGAGCATTTTTTCCATGTTTTTGGGGATGAGCCTATGGGGATGATGTAGAGACAACAATTATTGCACAAACATTTGCCTCTAAAGGCATCCTGTAAGAATGCTGTGTGAAGACCCTGGCCAGGTTTTTTGGCCACACACACTCTGCTGACCTTTTTTTGAAGGTCTTGTGAAGCTGGTAAGCCTGCATTCTTTCTTCATGAAGGTGGTGGTGTCATGGTCTGGATTTCACAATGGTGATGGATGTTCACTGTATACACTGAACTTTTTGATTATATAAGAAGTGGACTCAATTTCTCTCACTAATATATATTTACACTTGGACTTTATTTGGATTGTTTATTCTTTGTGCATATTGCTTATGATTGGTATATAACTATTATCATTTATAATTGGTATATCAAAAATATTTTGTAGTAGCTGCTCTTGCTCCTCTGGAGAAGTTTATTATTAACCATAAGCCTCCTATACTTGTATTAATATTTTCTGACCAAGCGGCCTGATGCTTTATGTTCATTTGTTTATCTGAGAACTGTATGTTATCCTCTCTCCTGATAGATTATGCAGCCCACTTCTGTGCTCTGCATTATTGGACGTTTATCTCCAGCTCCTAAATGTTCTTGTTTTTGTTGTACTACTATACATTTGTGGTCAGTGTAAACTGTATTACATGACTAAACTGTTTCTGCTTTGAAAATTTAATAAAAAATACAATTTAAAAAAAAAAAAAATATTTTGTAGTGCAACTCTTGCAACTACATGCAATGCAACTCTAATGTTAATTTGAGTCCCACTGTGCCAATATCTCACAATAGAGTCACTGCTTTTGTCACTTTAGGATATTTATTGGGTCAATTTTAATTTATTTCCTCGAAGTGCAGTTTCTTTTTAATTTTAAATTATCTTATAAAATTTACAATATCCAAAAATATTCTTGTGTACATTTTAACTGTCATAGATGGACTGACATTGAGATTACTCATCTCACGTCCTGAAGAAGTGGTATACCCGTGAAATGCGTAGACTACTCATGCTTGTGATCTTAGGGGGGATGATTCTGATTTCTTTCATAGAAATACGTGTTATCCTTCTGGTTTTAATGTCCACGTGGAGCAATTTTTTTAACATGGATTGCAATAAAAATATCTGTTGATTTTATCTATGTTATCTGACATTTATTTTATGATTTCATGAGGTGCATATTTGTAAGTCCCTTTAACCTATTTTTCTTATGTAAATCTCTGATCTCTGATGTCTGATAGGATGATGCCCTCATGAACTTACTCATGTTTATCTTTGCAAATCCACCCAATTCCCTCTGTTTCATAGTACCACACTCTTCATGCAAACAGTGAATCTTTAATGCCTAGCTGCAGTTCCCTTAAGGTTCCCCATGCAAAGGAAAAGTATGGATTACACAGATTTGGCTTTTGCGTCATAACTTAATCCTTCATAAATGACTTGTTCTGTCTGGTTTATTGTCTGTAATTCGAGTACCTCTGAAAAAGGTATATGGTTCACTTTATCCATTACCTTCATACTCTAAACATTAATGTCTATAAAAATATTTTTACTTTTCTCATCGACAGTTGACTGACACAATCTGCCAGTGTCAAACATGAATAAAAAGAGACTGCAGTCGTCACTCAGTACCAAGTTAGAAATGTTTAGATCTTAAGCAAAATAACCCTTTTTCCCCACATCCTTGCAGTTTTCCTAATGACATATGGTTTGCGTCATTATATCCTCCAGCTATAAAACCAAAAAACAGATCTAATGAAATTTTATATATTTCTATTTTACAATGTTATTTATTTGACGTTTTTTAACCCTTGCAGGGGAACAAACAACATATTTTAACTTTTTCTCCAGCCTGGTGTTCAGCTTTGAAGTGTATGTAAAGGCAATTCTTTAGTTTTAGTGTAGGAAAGTTTAGAACTTCTGTCATCTATTTGTTTCTATAGTGGAATCAGAAGATTTGAGAACCACACCAAAATGTATTCAAAAATAAGATTTTATTCCAAACACATCCAAATAATTTCGGGCCTCACGATTTTCATGCATCATCAGGACTTAAGAGAATGGCTGGTAAAAACTTGAACTGTGAATAAAATGTATCTATTGCATGTTACACCAGTTGCTAAAGGGGACTGAGATTCTATAATATATAATTTCCCAGATTGTATTCAGAATTTGAGTTTGAGTTTGAGTTGAGTTTAATTGAGTTTTATTGTAGTCACAGTTGACCAATCAATCTCTTATGCCCTGATAAAGAGGGCAAACTATGACCCCTGAAATGCATTGAATAGTTAGTGTATCACACGTTTGGAAAAAACAACCTAATTTTTGTTGTGGCACTCACAAACAGCCCACATATCACCCGGATGCCCTATTGGTAATCTGATAAAACCAGGTAGGGATGAGCCGAACACCCCCAGGTTGGGTTTGCAGCAGAACATGCGAACAGGCAAAGAATTAGTTCGAACACGCGAACACCGTTAAAGTCTATGGGACACGAACGTGAAAAATCAAAAGTGCTAATTTTAAAGGCTTATATGCAAGTTATTGCCATAAAAAGTATTCAGGGACTCGGGTCCTGCCCCAGGGGACATGTATCAATGCAAAAAAAGTTGTAAAAATGGCAATTTTTTAAGGAGCAGTGATCTTAATAATGCTTAAAGTGAAACAATAAAAATGAAATATTCCTTTAAATATCGTGCCTGGGGGGTGTCCTTAGTATGACTGTAAAGTAGCGCATTTTTCGACCAATACCACAGCAAAATTTAATTTCTAAAGGAAAAGATTTAATTTAAACTACTCGCGGCTGTAATGTATTGTTGGGTTCCAGCAATATAGATGAATATCATTGAAAAAAACGGCATGGCTCCCCCCCCCAGTCCACTACCAGGCTCCTTGGGTCTGGTATGGATATTAAGGGGAACCCCGTACCCAAATTTAAAAGAAAAATGGCGTGGGGGTCCCCAGGCACTATATACTCTGACCAACAGTATATATACTATACGGCCTGCCCTATATACTCTGCAGAGAATTGGGCTTTAGGTGTTAGTGGTACCAGAACACTGTAAGCCCTCACAGTTACTCTTGGTGGGTGCAGGAACGGGTCCTGCTGTGAAATACTATATCAAAAATTGTAATTACATAACCCTGTTAAACAGGGGCAGAAAAATTGGGCCTTGGGTGGTGATTGTGGTGCCCTAAACCAAAAATATTGTGGGAAGCAAGCATCATCAAGACAGAGGAGGAATAGGATAGTCAGCATAGGCAGGTTTCAAGGGATCCCACATCCATAGAAAATTCAATCAGTTACATCAGCATCAGGTGCTTGATAGCTGTTGATCCAAGACTGATTCATTTTTATGAATGTGAGCCTATCAACGGAGTCTGTGAACAGGCGCACTCTTTGATCCGTTACAAACCCTCCAGCAGCACTGAATTTTCTGGCCAGTGGTCCATCCTCAAGACCCGGTAACCCAGTGGATGCTCTATTGGAAAGGTCTCCAAGTCTGCTCTTGCCCCTAGATATTCTTGCACCATGTAATGCAGACAATCGTGATGGTTGCTTGAACCGATCAGACCTTGGCTCTGAGGACTGAAAAATTGTTTAAAGGCACCAGTCAGCCAGCCACCTTCTCCACCACTCTTCCTCTGACTGAACAAAGCCTCAGCAACACGTTGTCCGGCACCAGGAAATTCTAACCTCCCAGGGTCCGGAAATGCGTTGCACAAACCTTTCTTTAAGGCCTCCTGAAGATGTTTCATCCTCTGCTCCCTTTGCGAAGGCAGGATGAGTTCTGAAACCTTACCCTTGTAACGTGGATCAAGAAGGGTTGCCAGCCAGTAATGATCCCTCTTCTTGATACCACAAATCCTAAGGTCCTTTTGCAGGCTTTGCAGAATCAGGGAGGCCATGCAGCGTAAGTTTGCAGAGGCATTCGATTTTGAGTCCTCTGGGTCACTAAGGATCACATGATCTGTAACTACCTACTCCCAGCCACGTAAAACTCCTTGGGTTTCTGAGGACTGAAAACCATCCCTTGAAGACTGCTGGTGAGTGTTATCCTCTACATCCATGTTGACACAATCCTCCTCCTCCTCTTCTTCCTGTGTGTTAAGCGGACCTGCAGGAATGCTATCTGGATAAAGGGGACCTTGAGACCTAAGGAAGTACTCCTCTTCCTCCTGCTGTTGTGCCTCAAGTACCCTATCCATGATTCCACGAAGCATGTGCGCCAACAGGAAGACTAGAGGGACAGTGTCATTGATGCATGCATTGTCGCTGCTCACCATCCTTGTGGCCTCCTCAAATGGTGACAGGACAGTGCATGCATCCTTGATCAGTAGCCACTGGCGTAGCAAAAAGAAGCCAAGCTCCCTGACCCTGCCCTGGTGCCATACTCGCACAGGTACTCATTGATGATCCTCTGCTGTATGTACAGCCGCTGCAGCATTGCCAACTTTGAATTCTACCTGGTGAAAATGTCACAAAGGAGGTGGTTGGTGGGCAGGTTGCATTCCATTTGAATGTCAGCCAGCCGAGCACTGGCATTGTATGACCAGCGGAAATTACCACAGACTTTTCTGGCCTGCCTCAGAAGATCCCGTAAGCCTGGGTACCTGCTCAGAAACCACTGCACCACCAAATTCAGGACGTGTGCCAAACATGGAACATAGGTCAAGTGTTCCTGTCAGAGGGCGAAGAGAAGGTTGGTGCCATTGTCGCATACAACCATTTCTGGATGAATCTGGCATGGCGTCAACCATCTTTGAGCCTGCCCCTGCAGAGCTGACAGAATCTCTGCCCCAGTGTGGCTCCTGTCCCCTAGGCAGACCAACTCAAGCACCGCATGGCATCTTTTAGCCTGACTGCTTGCGTAGCCCCTTGAACGCTTACAGAGCACCACTGCAGAAGAGGCCATAGAGGAAGAAGAAGAGGAGGGGTGGAGGAGAGAGCTGTGGCAGAATCACCACTAGCATTTTGGAGGCGTGGTGGCGAAACAACACTGAACCCTGTCCTGCATCCTCCCCAGCTGCCAGCAGAGTTACCCAGTGCGCCATAAAGGAAAGGTAATGTCCCTGCCCATGCCTGCTGGACCAGCAGTAATATGCACCTTACTGCTGATCGCTCTGTCCAATGTGGCCAAAACATTGCCTTCCACATGCCGGTAGAGAGCCGGAATGGCCTTCCGTGAAAATAAATGGCATTTTGGAACCTGCCACTGAGATACAGCACATTCCACAAATTCACGAAAGGGGGCAGAATCTACCAGCTGAAAAGGTAGCAGTTGTAATGCTAGCAATTTGGCCAAGCTAGCATTTAGACGCTAAGCATTTGGATGGCTGGGACCGAATTTCTATTTACAGTTCAACAACTGGGGTAGAGAAATTTGCCTGCTAAAATCAGATGGTGGTGTACTGCTAGCAGATTGGCTGAATGTACTTGGGACACCTATTGCTATACCTTCATTCCTCTCAGTGCAGGTTTTTGAGAGGTCTGGAGGTATAGTAGGGTTGGAGATCCAGGATGAGGAGCAAGGAGAAGTCCACCTTTTTCTTTGATGTGGGACTTTTTTAAGTGCTGTTGCCAACAGACTGCATGGCAGGTCGTCATATATCTGGTCAAGCATGTGTTGCCCAAGCGGCTGCTGTTCTGGCCACGCTTGACCTGCTTCAGACATAGGTTGCAAACAGCAATGGTGCTATCTGCTGCATACGTGTCGAAAAGGGCCCACACCAAGGAACTTTTAAAAGTCAGCGGGGAGTCAGCAGCGCCCTGCACCTGAGGAGCTCTGTGGTGCAATAGCATGGCTGCACTTAAGCTGCCCCCTAGAGGACATCCTGCTTCATTGGAGTTGTGCCTCCTTCTCTCAGGCACCCAAGTACAGTCAGTGACCTCATCATCCCCTCCCTTCTCGTCACTGGAGCAAACTTGGCAGTATGCTGCAGCTGTGGGAACATGACTGCCAGTTTCTTGTCCTTCTTGGGCACCCACTCTTTTTAGGTTCACGTTACTCCCTACCTCAACCTGGGAACCAACATCAGAGCCTTTAAATTGCTGCACATCCTCCAGCAGCATGTACTCAATGCTGTAGTCGAATAATTCTGGGGACTCCTCCTTGGATGACGGTGGGGCTACGGAAGGAGTAACTGTAGACAAGGAGCCAGTGGAATAGGCCACTTTAGCAGCTGCGTTGGAAGGCAAACTACTCTGAGCCTGGGTGACAGAGGATGAGGAGGATGAGGACGGCTTTGTTTCACCACTCCACCAACTCTTCTGCATGTTCTGGCTTAATAACACGGCCAGCAGCAGAAAAAAAGGACAAGCGTGCCCCACAGCCACCTGCAGAGGATGCACCATGTCAACGACCACATGAACGTCTGCCTATCCTTGGTGGCCTTCCAGATATGATGTATATTTTGTTTTGCAAGTCCACACTACACTGTATTAGATACTGTGTACACCGCCTGCACTGTATTAGCAACTGTATTACGGCTGCACTGTATTGTGTACTGTGTACATTGTTACTGTGAAAGTGGAAATCCAATTTAAAGTTGTCACCAGACAACAGGTGTGGGAAAATCCTGGAGAGATGTCCCTTCATTTGCTGTTGTGTCGTCAGGACAGGAAGTGAATGTGAATCCCCTATTGGGACTTGTCGGCAAAAAATAACCTGATAAGGGTTTTAACCCTTCTCTATTCTATGTACAACTTTACATACATTGTAACTTCTATGCTAAGAGGTGAAATCATGATATATAATTAATGTTGTATAATTAGTTCTCTTTCCCATATTGAACAACTGTAAATGTATTATACATATTATAATGTCAGATCATCTTTTTATCTGCTCATCAGATTCAGCCTTGAGTGGATTGGGTATGTTCCATTATCAGTCTGCAATAATTACCATAAATTATTATCTGAATGTCCGAGCTGTATTTACCATAATGGTAGCATTGGACCAGTGCCTAGAGCAGCAAGAATAGAGGGGTCAGTACCAAGTCTTAAAATTTACAAATTGTGGTTTTCCTTATTTTATTTCACGTTCCTGGCCATTGGATGTTTGTGGCCAAAGTCAGCAAGCTTTCATTGCTTTCTTGATTTAGAAAATAAATACTCTGGGCTGTCCTTTTCTGTGTGCTTGGTTCATTACAGACCTGGAAGAAGTATGTGTAAAGTTTTAGCAAACTTTATTTAGTTACATTATGCTTGTCTTCCCTAAAAAGATAACTTTGGGCTTGAAAATGTGAAATCGTGTTAAATAAAGGGAACACATTTTTTTAATCTGATCTTTTTTAGCTATAGTTAAGTTATGTCCTCCCTAAGAGAAATGTTCCTTGGATAAACAGGAAAGAACGCCTGCTGTCCAGAGAATTGCAACTTCTAAAGTATGGTTCGTGGACGTTGATTAAAAAGTACCAATGTACATCAAGCCAACATGTTTTGGGAGAATAGACCCTCTCCTTCTTTAGGGCTGTTGCTGTATACTATTGGATGAAAACAATTCCCATGAATGGTTATGTTGGATCAAGATTTCAGGCTTTAGTTGCATGTGGAGCAAACAGCGTGCCTATGAAACTAAAGTCGGCATTCTGCCATCGTGGTTTCTGAAATCTTAATCCAACATAACCATTCATGGGAATTGCTCCTATCAAATGGTACGTAGCAACAGCCCTGATGAAGGTGGGAGTCTATTCACCCAAAACACATTGACTTGATGTACATGTTGCTACTTTTTAATAAATGTCCATGAGCCATACTTTAGCAGTTGTAATTTTCTAGACACTGGGTGCTCCTTCATTTTTATCTCTACAGTCTACATGCTGAAACAACCGTAAGGTCACACAGAAAAGGCAACAGCTCAATCCCCAAGAGGGTCCATCCCCACCATGCATCACTGGGCACTATCCACTGGAAGGCATTCCTTCCATTTTTTTCCCACACGAATCACGAAAGTCTAATGCAGTCTCAGAAAACAAGCTAAGAGAAATGCGAGCTTCCTGAATAGAAGAGGTCAAAATGATACTTCCAAATCTAGGAGAGTGCTCATACCAGCATACCTATTTCTGGTAGAATGGGTAGAAATGTTACTAACCTTTTCCAAACCTGGATTTCTTTTTTTATTTTCCTTGCAGTGTATATAGTGATGTAATCTAGGCATGTTACACCACCTCTATGCAACAATGTTGGCAACATTCCAAAGCAAGGAGACTAGGGTGACTGCTGCCATCAGTAAGGTTTGTATTATGTTATCTATCTATTTAATATCTTATCTATCTATCATTTTAAGCCACTCCAGAGTTCCACTTTAAAAGCATGATGGGGAACAGAAGATACAGTGTCTGGCAGATGGAAACCAGAAGCTCTAGTGCAAGGAGGTTATGAAAGAGAAGGACAAGTATCTGGACTGACAGTTCAGTTTGAACTGATTAATCATGTCAGTGTTATCAGTTTCACTTCCTGCAAAGCAAATGTAGCCTTTGCTGTTGCTCTAATTGGCTGTGAAATGCAAAAACCAACCCTTCTCTTAAAGTGGTTGTAAACCCTTACAAACCACTTTGGCCTACAGGTAAGCCTAGATTAAGGCTTACCTGTAGGTCCAATAAATATCTTCTAAACCTACATGGTTTAGGAGATATTTAGAAAAAAAGAGGCATCGCCGTCTACGGTGCATGCGCCGTAGACAGTGGTGCGCAGGCGCACTGCGCATGCCGAGATCACGGCGATATGCCACTTTCGTGCGCATGCGCGGGAGTGATGTCATCGCCGATCCAGCGAATGACAGCACTGGAGCGGCGAGACCCGGAAGTCATTCCGGGCTTGATGGCGGAGGAGAAGGTCGTGGATGAGGACCGCTTCGGGGGCTTCGTTCTCAGGTAAGTTATTCATAATGAGCTAGTATGCTATGCATACTAGCTCATTATGCCTTTGCCTTGCAGGTTCCGTTTTTTTTTTTTTTTTTTTTGGAGGAGGCTTTACTTCCTCTTTAATTGCCACACAAAAGGGGTTGATTTACTAAAACTGGAGAGTGCAAAATCTGGTTCCAGGTTTTTTTGGTGAAGCCTAATTGAACAAGCTAAAGGTAGATTGTGGCTACCATGCATAGCTGCACCAAAGTGCAGCTCTCCAGTTTTAGTAAATCAACCCCAAAGTGTTATAGTTGTGTGTACCCGGATACACAGTGAGAACTCTAGGGAGCATGTCTGTTTCTCAGGAGCTTGAATGTGCAGTTCAGGGACAGTCCTGTGAGAGAAACAGTGACAGCTTGCATTACAAATTTATTGAGGATGGTAATGACTAAGAAGACTCAGAACAGCAATGACGTGAAGTGTTCAGTTTTGTGGGTTCCCACAAACTTGTGGACATATACAATTCTTTCAAATTAGGGTTCTACCTGATGATGCAACCCATCTTGACTGGTCATGAGAAACCCACCAAATGTCATCATCTGGGCTGGATTTCCATTTACACTAAATTTCAGTCTACAATGGGCATGAAAGGGAGTCTACATTGAGCATTAAAAGGTGCCTACTTCTCATGCCAAATTTAGACCCCGCCACTGAGTTCACCTCTTTCACACAGAAAAGGTGCTTGTTACTTGTACAGGAAAAAGCCACCTACCAGTCTATAATTCCCAATGCTGAATCTGGCCCCAGTAATAGCAATAGGAAACTTCAAAAAACGTTTTAAAACATTTTAAAAACATTTTTCTAATGAATGAGGCACGAGTCACACATCAAACCAGAGTGATTGATTGGTTCTTCTCTACTTTCTTTTGGTAAGTGCAGTTTATTCTAAATGTAAGTCTGTACATACTTTATTAACAAGCCTTAGAATAAGTCAAATATAGATTTTAATTTTCATACCTCTAATGTTAGCCATCGAAAAGTGTGACTTGCTTCGGTCAGTGTACAGTCTACATTGTGCTAAAGATCACTTACAACTGTCCACTGTTCAGTGTAAACCGCCTCGGGCATTATGAAGCAGCGACTTGTTTATCTTGGAATTGCAAATGAGCTCATTCCAAGCAGGACATACGTTTTACATGGGAAGGAGCCAGAAACAAGCACAGCACTCATTACTCAATTACTTCAACTGTGCAGTATAAGTGAAAATCCAGCTGCTTTAATGAATTCAACACCAGCACTTTTTCAAAGAAGGAGCTGGGTTACATTTCTTCTACTTCCTTTCGAATACACTAAATATCAGTAATATTTTTTATTTTTTTTCGTTATGACAGAAGTTAACCCCTTTAACCTTATATTAATTGCAAGACTAAAAAAAAATAATAATTTGTAATATTTTGTTTGTTGTTTAAAATGTTTAATGTGTTATCTATTACTCTAGAATGTATTCAAAGTGTATCTAAAGCCAAAATGAATGTATTCTTTTAGTTTAGTACAGATTTGGGGGAAGTATAGAGGTTTGAAATTGCCCTTGCTGATACACATAGAGTTCGCTTTGGTGATTGCACAGCCTTTTTTTCTGACTCAGGGGGCTCTGGACCTCTGCAGAGAAACCACTGCTTTCACACAGAGAGCAAGCATCATTCTCTTCAACATACTGAGAGAAGACAGGCTTTTCTATTAAAGCGGAAGTCCCGCAAAAATTTTTTTTTTAAAAGTCAGCAGCTACAAACACTGCAGCTGCTGACTTTTAAAATAAGTACACTTACCTGTCCAGGGCACCCTCGATGTCGGCACCCGAGGCCGAACCGTCCCTCGGATGCTGCCGCCGCCATCTTCCGTAAGGGAATCAGGAAATTAAGCCTTGCTGCTTCACTTCCCGGTTCCCTACTGGGCATGCGTGAGTCGCGCTGCACAATCCGAATGGTCTCTGCGGTCTCTGGGACCCGTGTGTGTCCCAGCAGACAGCGCGGCGGGACGGGAAGAGGCCTAGACTCCTGCGGGAGTCTATGCCCGGAAGTGGGTGCAAATACCTGTCTTAGACAGGTATCTGCATCCCCCTCCCCCCTGAAAGGTGCCAAATGTGACACCGGAGGGGGAGGGTTCCGAAAAGTGGAGGTTCAATTTTTGTGTGAACATCCGCTTTAAGGTTATAGCTGCTTTCTAAAGAAAACAACCTGTAAAACTTTGCACATCAATTACTTGGGTTGTATTCAGCTGATCTAAACTGAAAGATCAGTTGGGCTTTAATGATACTTTCAATTTATTCTACAACATATTTTCTTTTTAAATACTTATTGTATCCTATATATATTTTAAATGATATTTCATATACAAAATGGCCTCATAGTGGTTAGTCAGAGAGTAGAGACAACATCTTCCCAACATTATCAATGCTTTTATTCATACAGGAGTTGAAAAAGCAATTCCTCCCACAAAACAATACATTTTTTAGTTAATTGATCTATTGAGTCATAGAAAAAAATTCCAAATGTCACAGGCCATTGGCTCCCCAATGCTGAAAACTAGGCCACAGGCACTTTTCCGGCCCGTAAGATCAATTAATGATTTGTGTGATGTTCCTTGTTATATAAAAGATGGACACGTCTGGAGGAAAAGAGATTTCATCTCCAAATACGGAAAGGTTTCTTCACAGTAAGAGCTGTGAAAATGTGGAATAGACTCCCTCCAGAGGTGGTTCTGGCTAACTTAGTAGATTGCTTTAAGAAAGGTCTGGATACTTTCCTAAAGGTACAGAATACAACTGTGTACTAACATTTATAGGTAAAGTTGATCCAGGGAAAATCCGATTGCCTCTCGGGGGATCAGGAAGGAATTTTTTTCCCCTGCTGTTGCAGATTGGAGCATGCTCTGCTGGGGTTTTTTTTTTTTTTTTCCTCTGGATCAACTGTGGGTATAGGATTGTGTTTATTGGATTGTACGATATTTTTTTATTTTTTTTTATTATTTCTTTTTTTTATGGTTGAACTGGATGGATGTCTTTTTTCAGCCTAGCTAACTATGTAACTATGACATAAATTGAAAAACAGTAGTTAAATGAAAATATTTCCAGAAAGCACAAAATCTGCATCACTTGCAAATGTTATTTTCTTTTAAATAATCAGTGATCAAGCTCTGACCCCCCCTCCCCCCACACACACAAGAACCGCAGGAAGAAGACATCACCAGAGAGAGAAGAACCGGAGGGAAAAGACTGGAGGGAAGAGATAGTTGGAGTTACGATGGGTATCATTCTTCATTTTTAATAAAGGACTTTGTCAAAAACCTGTGTACTGGTTTCATTTATTTTTGACACTTTTTTGTGGTGAATGAGTAGGTGTACAATGTACCCCTACTCATTCACATAGGGTGGATACTGGGATCTGGGGGCCCCCTTATTAAAGGGGGCTTCCAGATTTTGACAAGCCCCCTGCCAGCAGACCCCCATAACCACTGTCCAGGGTTGTCGGGAAGAGGCCCTTGTCCCTATCAACATGAGGACAAGGTGCTTTGGAGTGGGGGGGGCACAGAGACTCCAAAGCACCCACTCCCCTATGTTGAGGGAATGTGACCTGCCATGATTCAGGAGGGGGGCTCACTTATCCCCCCCCCCTTTCCTGACCTGCTGCTCTGCATGCTGGGATAAGGATTTGTTATGAATTTTTTGGGGGGGGGGGCCCACACAGTTTTTTTTTTTTATTTTGGTGTGGGGCTTCCCCTTAAAATCCATACCAGATTGAAGGGCCCTGGTATGGTCTTGGGGGGATCCCACACCATTTTTTTATAAAAATATTGGCATGGGGTTCCCCTCCAAGATCCTCAGAGCACAATTCGGATCACTTAAGATGATGATCTGACTTATATGTGACTTACATTCAAATCAATGGGCTAAAATCGTGCCCAAGTCAGACCAAAGAAGTGCAGGAACCTTTTTCAAAGTCGGACCTACACAAGTCGAACCATTTACGACTGCTCTCATTGCTTTATACACGTAATGCAGCATGTGCTCCCAAAGTTGGAGCGTATGTTGCACCAGTGTGAACCGGGCCTTTTGCCTGTAATACAGTGGATCCTATAATTTTCTTGCTCTCAGAAGCTAACTACTACTTACTACTTTAAATCTACTTGACAGGAAGCTCCTTGCTTCCTCTACCCCTCATTGCCCTAATATTTCTCCCAACTGCCCCATACCGCCTCTCCCTGAGTTTCTAGCCACCAATCATACAGGTACAACTAGTGCTTTGGGAAAGTTCTCCCAATTTCAGGCCTGTAACCCCCTTTAAAAACCTTACCCTGTTACCTTATCCCACTGCAGTACATGCTGTTCTCTAAGTAAAATCTCGAGGGGTAAAAACTGCTGATAAGACAGATAGCAGGATGTTAAAGGCAGCTCTATGAAACCACAGCGTATGATGAGATTAGAGAATGTCAAACTGCAAGGGAATAACTTCTGTGGGTTTCCCCTAAAAATATTTAGTATTTTGCTCTGTTAAAGACATGAAATATGTGTAATTTATATTGTGGAATAGTGGTCAGTTTCCATCTGGAAAAAAGTCAGAAGAATATAAGCATTTGTCATAAAATGAAAGAAAATATCCTGGCAGTAAAATGGTAAAGTCATCACAGTTGTAACAGCAAATGAAGCTCAAGAGAACATCAAAACTCCTGTTCTTCTTGGTGTATCTAGAGTCAGTTTGTTTTAGTTGAGAATAGAGGGAGCAATTTATAAAAAAAATTGCGGTCTGTGTTTGTTGGGGAGATGCCCCTTCATAAAAAAAAAAAAAAAATGACTATAGATAACTTTAAAGTTCCTGTGTATGGGCTGTTATGAAGCTCTGTGGGTGTCTCTGTGATTGATTATCTACTATTGGAATAAATATATTAATGTCATAAAAATGGTATCTTTGTACAACTAGAATTTGTAACCTTTCAGCAACTGTGATGTGAAGAGAATCAAGGCATGGTGTAGATTATACATTTCTCTGTCACCTGGCTCTTTTCTTAGAATTTAGCTCTACCAAACATGTGTCATTTCACTCCTGCGGCCTTGCCAAAAAATTGAATCACATGCTGGTTTCTAACATCTATCAGGCATGTCAGCAATAAGAAATCCTGACCAGAATTTTTAGTGCACTAACTACTTTGAATAATTTTCTATATTAAGTTGCGCTAAACCTTCATATAAAGTGAATCCGTGCAATAAAAATTGATAATGCTAAATTATTTGTATGTAAAGTGACTCTGTGTAAATACAAAATTGATTAATTAATTATCACATTGCATCGTAATATGAATAGTCCACTGTATTATAGATGGTTTTCAGATGTGAGACTAACACACGTTGCACCCGAGAGTCGTGGTTAGGAAAGATATAACCTCTACACACACTGTCGCTTACCGACTCCAAATGATCTCCTATCACACACGCTTTTGGCTTAATACCCAGCCCGGGCCTTTAAGAAGTGAAGCAATAATCACAGAGTCTTCCCAGGTATTATTCTTCAAAGGCACGTATTGTCAGTTGATCCCCATAAATAAATGAAAGCTTCCATAGTGTAAAATCTTTGGTGATTTTATTAAATAAAAGTATTGCACTTACAATTAAAATGAATAAAAGATGCAGTATAAACAAGCCGGCCGGCTCTCCATTGCAGCCCATCACCTGCGTGAATGAGGTGATGTCAGCACGTTGCTCTAACCTATGCATTTCGCCAGGTGTGACGAAACGCGTAGGAAGGAGCGACATGCTGACATCACCACATTCACGCAGGTCCCAGAGTGACGGGATGCAATCGAGAGCCGGCCGGCTTGTTTATACTGCATCTTTTATTTGGCTTTATTGTAAGTGCAATACTTTTATTAAGTTAAAAGCGTGTGTGATCTCCTGTAATAGGAGATCATTTGGAGACGGTAAGCGGCAGTGTGTGTAGAGGTGGAGGTTATATCTTTCCTAACCACGACTCTTGGGTGCATCGTGTGTCAGTCTCAAATCTGAAAACCATCTTTAATACAGTGGACTATTCATAATATGATGCAATGTCATAATCAATTTTTTATTTGCACGGAGCCACTTTACATACAAATAATTTTGCATTATCAATGTTTATTGCACAGATTCACTTTATATGAAGGTTTAGCGCAACTTAAAGGGGTTGTATAGTAAATGTTTTTTTTTTTTAAATAACAAACATGTTATACTTACCTCCACTGTGTAGCGCGTTTTGCACAGAGTGGCCCTGCACCTGGTCTTCTGGGGTCCCTCAGCGGCTGTCTCGGCTTTCCCCCGCAAGGACTTCTCACCTTCATGAAAGCTCCCTCGCATGGTGTGGAGTACTTGCGGACACGCTCCCGTGATGCAGCCGGCCGCTATATCCGCTTGCTGTATCCCTCGGCCCCACCCCGGCGCGCCGCATCATTGGATGTGATTGACAGCAGCGCAAGCCAATGGCTGCGCTGCTTTCAGTCCATCCAGTGTAACCAATCAACGGCCAGGCTGAGTGGCGAAGAGGATGTCGGAGGAGAGCGCGGGGCTTTCAAGGGATCAGGTAAGTAAAACGGGGGGCTGGGGGGGCTGGTATTGTCAGATGTTTTTTCACCTTAATGCATAGAATGCATTAAGGTGAAAAAACTTTTACCTTTACAACCCCTTTAATATGGAAAGTTATTGATTTCGTGTGTATCTCACAGAAAGTTGCAGCTTGGCTTTCTAAAAACAAACATATTTTATTTTTTATCCATTCACCAATTCACTTGTTTCTTACGACAGCGCAGTAATTTTATTTTGTTTGATACTTTGAATAATTGCTTCCAGTGCTCATGAGGCAAACAAGTCCACTCAAAGTAACACCATAACATTTTTGAGTCAATTACATTTTTTAAACCTTCTACCTTTTTTAATTTATATTGTTATCTCTTTTTTTTTTTTTACTACAATATATATCAACAATATGTGTTGCACAAATAAACATTTATTTTGGTAATAACCCAGAACACTGTAGGTTACCCGAAGACACAGCACAGCTGTAGACGCCTGCTTTTTAGCTCATTTGTCTAACTAAAATCGTAGGTGTGTGTGTAAATTTCAGCTTGAGTTATTGATATCTCTAAATAACAGGTGGGAAGGAGTAAGAAGAAAATGTAAAAAGGAGACTTATTATCAGAGGGTGGCTGAAGAGGAGACTGTATAATACTAATAAAGGGCCATTGTAGACAATGGGGGTTATTTACAAAAGGCAAATCCACTTTGCACTACAAGTGCAAACTACAAAGTGCACCTGAAATTGCACTGAAAGTGCACTTGGAAGCGTAGTCGCTGTAAATCTGAGGGGTAGATCTGAAAGGAGGGGAAGCTGTGCTGATTTTATCATCCAATCATGTGCAAGCTAAAATGCTGTTTTTTTATTTTCCTTGCATGTTCCCCTCGGATCTACAGCGACTGCACTTCCAGTGTTTCAGTGCAATTTCAAGTGCACTTTGCACTTGCAGTGTAAAGTGGATTTGCCTTCCGTAAATAACCCCCAATGTAACTAATGCTGCGCACATACGATCGGACTATTCGGCGGACTTAGTCCAGTGGACTAGAGTCCGGCGGACAAGGGTCCGCCAGACAATTCAACCATGTGTGGATGCACCTATGTGTGGGCTCCGGTGGACCTTTTCTTTCCAAAAGTCCGGTGGACAATCCGCCCGTCTGTGTGCTAGTCCGCTGGACTTTCCAAATGAACGGACTTGCCCACACACGGAGTAAAGTCCGTTCATTTTGATTGTGACTTCAGGTAAGACGGGACTAGAGAAGGAAGTCAATGTCACCTCCATTGGTGAAATTGACACCTCGCGAGCCCCGTCGCCTGGTATGGGTTTTAAGGGTTGGATAAGGGTCTGGTATGGACTTTGGGGGGACCCCCACGCCTTTTTTTGGCGTAGGGTTTAACCTTAAAACCCATACCAGGCGACTGGGCTCGTGAGGTGTCAATCTCGCCGATGGAGGCGGCGACATTGACTTCCTTCGCTAGTCCCGTCTTACCGCTAGTGCTGTCGTACCTGAAGTCACATTCAAAATTAACGGACTTTAGTCCATGTGTGGGCAAGTCCGTTCTCTTGGAAAGTCCGGAGGACCTCCGCCAAAAGTCCGGCGGATTGTCTGCGGGAAAAGTCAGTTTGTGTGTGGGCAAGTCCGCTCATTGGGAAAGTCCGGTGGACCTCCGCTGGAAAGTCTGGCGGATTGTCCGCCGGATAGTCCGATCGTGTGTACACGGCATAAGAGCCTAAAGGAATGGTAGCAGGAAAATAGGAGTATATAAGGAAGCAGCCCATCCTGCAGCCACTGAAACACAGAACAGACCAGAACAATCAAACACAGGCATACTAATTACAGTGAGCTAAACTAAATGTACCTAATTCTAGCACCTATCTATGAGGATGCTACAATATTATCTTACTTTTCGCCAAACACCCCTTCTATCCTTCACATTTATTTTGTCACTACTAGTAATCTCTATTCCTTCTTATTCTACCTCTTCCTATACAGAACTCTCTATTTTTGCACAGTTGCCATCAATAAAGTGCTCCCCAATTAAACCTAACATGTTTTTCTACTGTTTTTGGCTTTGTCATGTACAGTGCTTAACAGTGGTGTAACTAGAACCTTCAGGGCCCCGGTGCAAGAGACAATGAAGGGCCCCCCTGAACCACAGCTGAGGCCCTTCCCTCCGAGTCTGGTGGTGGAACTCCAGGGCTCGGTCACAGGTACAACTTTTGTGAGCCCTGTAGTTCCACCACTGGTATCAGCAGTTTTTTTTTTATTATTTTTTACAATTTTTTCAGGAGTCCCGTTGGGGGACTTTGGTGAGATATCAGAGGTCTAAACAGACCTATGATGTTACACCTTTGAGACAAAGATGAAGAAGGGAAAGGGAAATTGGGACCAGCCATATGTAGAGGGGGCGGCTCTCATAGAGAAGCATGCAGTGCAGTGTGAGCCGGACTCAGGGGGCTGGACTCTGTCTGAGGAGGACAGACACCGGACTGAGCAGCACTGCATGGAGAAGGATAGGGGGACCCGGAGGAGCGGCAGAGGACACAGGTTGTATGGGGAATGCACAACTAAAGAGCAGCCAGTGCAATAGTTGAGCATGGAGCTCTGCTAGTCACCTCCCACCTCCAGCCACCGGTGCGCCCGGTGCCTAACCGCCTATGCTGCCACCGGCCATATGTAGAGGGGGCGGCATGGGCCCCTTGCAGCACAGGGCCCGGTTGCGCTCGAGACTGCTGCACCCCCTATAGTTACACCCCTGGTGCTTAAGTGAAAGTGCATTGTGCAAATGTCCAGTCAAAGGGCCATTTTGGGTACCTTTACTGTACATTTGCACCCATGGTTAGCATTGACAGTAGATGATAAGAAGCAGGGCTGGGTGAAAAAACTGTCAAGAACCCAAGGTATTTTTAATTTTTAAACAGTTTACAAGACTAAAAAAAATCAACTTTGAATGTTATATTGGAGAATTTGATAAAAAAAAAAAAAATTATTTTTATTTTTAGTTTACAACCACTTTGAAGAGGTACAATTGTGTGTCTAAAAATTGGGCAATTGGAGACTTTTAAATACGTGTGGAGTTTGTGTCCATCAATTTATTTAATTTGCCACTGTGTAAACATCATGAGCTACTTCTATGTAAATTTCCCTAACTGACAGTTGATAATAACCACTGCTACTGTAGAAATCGGGGAATGACATGAATTTAACACACAAATGTATGCGTTCTCACACAAACCCCAGCCTGTCTGCTCTAAAGTGTCTTTATATACACCCAACCAACCCATTAGTACATTTAAATATCCCCTAGAGATTTCTAAACACTGTCCATATTTAGCAAACTCCATAACACTTCTGAAAACAAAATGACAAAATTATATCTATTTTGCTTATTTCACCATGCATTACTTGTTTATAATAAATTGATTTAAATTATTTACATTTCAGGTTTTCTCCTGAAACTCAGTACTTTATAAGTTTTTTCTTCTAGCTCTTTAAATGGTATTTCTTTTATTCCCTCCAAATGACCCTCTTTGTTGATTTTAGTCTGCGTTTATAAACTCAGGTATGCTACTGAAAGGAAACATGCTGTTTAGGTTTTGGGATAAAATTTGTGGCAAATAAGCAGTCGGTTAATAAATAAGATAATATACTGAAAGCATCTGTAAAGCAAAAATGTCAGACTTAAAATATGGAATTGTTGCTTGACATGATAAAGTTTATTTTGAAGAGGTATAGCATGCAATACTGAAATTTCAGTTATGGTTTCAGATTTGTGAGTGTATTCATTCACTGACTTGTATACTAGGAACTTCAGCAGCAAGTACTCATCGGCTTTCCCAACTATGTCCTGCTCTGGGACATACACACACCATAGAATATTATGCTCTGTAAGCTCAGTGCCTTCAGTAGAGAGAATAGGGGAGCAGGGATCAGTAATGCAGTGCAAACTTATCAGTAGGGAACCAATACTGCACTTGGGTGGGCTGGGCTGGGCGGAGGGGGAAAACGCAGGTGCTAGCAGGTATCTGGGCTGATCCCGCTAACAATGCGTTTTTTTTGGAACCCTAAACTGCTGGGACGCTAGTATAGATCTGATCAGATCAGATATTGATCTGTTCAGATACTATACCACTAAGGGAGGTGTATGCTTTGCGCGTGGGTGTTTGCGGTACTGGCACTAACCTGGGGCGACGCAGACCTTATTTGACCCTAAAACCTAATTGATATCACCCGCCGGGCGATCAGGGGGTTAAACCGTTATTGGGTAATAAATGGCGGGTGCCCTGACAGTATAAAAAACAAGCTAACTAACCAGCGTCACCCATAACAGTAATACAAAAAAAACTGGTTACCTAGCGACACTAATGCAGGGATCAGAAAAACGATCGCTTAGTGACACTGGCAAAAGGGGGTGAAAGGGTTAACTAGGGGCAATCAGGGGGTTAAACCTTTATTAGGTAATATATGGGGTACCTGACGCTATATAAAAACCTGACGGGGAACCTAAATAACGAAATAACTAACTGGCTAACCAGCGTCACCAGTGACATTTTATACGGTGATCACTGGTGAAAGGGTTAACTCTAGGGGCAATCAGGGGGTTAAAACCTTTATTTAGGTTGTAATATGGGGGTACCTGACCTATAAACCTATTTATGAACCTATATAAACATGGCGGTTAACCTAAAAAAAAACTGGTTACCTAGCGACACTAATGCAGCGATCAGAAAAACGATCGCTTAGTGACACTGGCAAAAGGGGGTGAAAGGGTTAACTAGGGGCAATCAGGGGTTAAACCTTTATTAGGTAATATATGGGGGTACCTGACGCTATATAAAAACCTGACGGGGAACCTAAATAACGAAATAACTAACTGGCTAACCAGCGTCACCAGTGACAGTTATACGGTGATTACTGGTGAAAGGGTTAACTCTAGGGGCAATCAGGGGGTTAAAACCTTTATTTAGGTTGTAATATGGGGTACCTGACCTATAAAACTATTTATGAACCTATATAAAACATGGCGGTTAAAATAAAAAAAAAATGGTTACCTAGCGACACAATGCAGCGATCAGAAAAACGATCGCTTAGTGACACTGGCAAAAGGGGTGAAGGGGTTAACTAGGGGCAATCAGGGGGTTAAACCTTTATTAGGGGGGGGTAGGGGGCTACCTAGGACCTAAAACTAACTGCCCTGACAGTTATTACAGTCACACTGACACTAAATGCAGTGATCAGTAAATAAATGATCACTGCAATTAGTGACACTGTGACTGGGGGGGGAGGGGGTGATCTGGGGGGTGATCAGGGGGTGACAGGGGGGTGTTTTGTGTGCCTAACTGTACTGGTGTCAGTGTAGTGTTGTGCACTAACCTTAACATGTTCGCCGCTCGGCGTCTCCGGTCACATAGACCGGCGCACCGAGCGTGACATCACTTCCGCCTTCCTGTCTATACAATAGACAGGAAGGGGAAGCTTTTCATTCGCCAGGAGCGATCGCGAGGGGGTGGCCAGAAACCACTGGCCGTCCCCTCGTCCCGGATCGCTCCTGAAGCGATGCCGACCGTCCCCGCCGGCGGAGGGGGGTCCGATCGGACCCCCCAACCGCCTAAAGAATGGCACGTACAGGTACGTGGTTCTGCCTGTACGTGCCATTCTGCCGACGTATATCTACATGGGGCGGTCGGCAAGTGGTTAAATAGAGATTTATCTTCTCTAGGATTTGCTCTATGATTAAGCACAGTTTAGTGTGAAACGTGTAAGCCAGGGGTAGGTAACCTTTTGAGCACAGTGTGCTGAAAAATGTTTTCAAAGAAATTGAGCGTGCCGATTTTATAACAAAAAAATGTCAACTTCACACTCTCAATCACAAAAAGGATTTTTTATAAAGTAAATGCTGTAAACTACTTTAGTAGTGAGAAATGAACATCCTGCACTCTCATGCCTCAGATCAGCCCCAATTCCTGCACCTTCACACCTCAGATCACCTCCCTCCCTGCACATCTGTCCCACCACTATACATCTGTCCCACCACTGTACCCCCTGCACATCTGCCCCACCACTGTAACCCCTGCACATCTGCCCCACCACTGTACACCCTGCACATCTGCCCCACAACTGTACTACCCTGCACATCTGCCCCACCACTGTACTACCCTGCACATCTTCCCCACCACTGTACATCTGTCCCACCACTGTAACCCCCTGCGCATCTGCCCCACCACTGTAACCCCCTGCACATCTGCCCCACCACTGTACTACCCTGCACATCTGCCCCACCACTGTACTACCCTGCACATCTTCCCCACCCCTGTACATCTGCCCCACCACTGTAACCCCCTGCACATCTGCCCCACCACTGTACTACCTGCACATCTGCCCCACCACTGTACTACCCTGTACATCTGCCCCACCACTGTACTACCATGTACATCTGCCCCACCACTGTACATCTGCCCCACCACGTTAATACCCTGCACATCTGCCCCACCACTGTACATATGCCCCACCACTGTAACCCCTTCACATCTGCCCCACCACTGTACTACCCTGCACATCTGCCCCACCACTGTACCCCTGCTCATCTGCCCCACCACTGTACCCCCCTGTTCATCTGCCCCACCACTGTAACCCCCTGTACATCTGCCCCACCATTGTACCACCCTGCTCATATGCCCCACCAATGTACCTCCTTTCTCATCTGCCCCACCAATGTAACGCCCTGCACATCTGCCCGCCACTGTACCCCCCTTCACATCTGCGCCACCACTGTACTTCCCTGCACATCTGCCCCACCACTGTACATCTGCCCCACCACTGCAACCCCCTGCATATCTGCCCCACCACTGTACATCTGCCCCACCACTGCAACCCCCTGCACATCTGCCCCACCACTGTACCCCCCTGCTCATCTGACCCACCCCTGTACCTCCCTGCTCATCTGCTCCACCACTGTATCCCTCTGCTTTATCTGCCCCACCACTGCAACCCCCTGTACATCTGCCCCACCACTGTACCACCCTGATCATCTGCCCCACCAATGTTCCCCCTTTCTCATCTGCTCCACCACTGAACCATCTTCTCATCTGTCCTAACACTGAACTTATCTGCTCATCTGCCCTACCACTACTGTAACCCCCTTTCTCATCTGCCCCACGACTGAACCACCTGCGTATCTGTCCCACCTCTGTTCTCCCTGCTATTCTGCCCCACCACTGTAACCCTCTTCTCACCTGGCACAACACTTACCCCCCCCACTCATCTATCCCACCACTGTAACCCCTGTCTCATCTGCCCCATCACTGTACCTCCTGCTTTTCTGTCTCACCGCTGAACCCCCTTCTCATCCCTCCCACCACTGTACCTCCTGCACATCTGCCCCACCACTGTATCCCCTTGCTCTTCTGTCCCACCACTGTATCCCCCCTGCTCATCTACCCCATCAATGTACCCCTTTTCTCATCTGCCCCACCACTGTACCTCCCTGCAAATCTGCTCCACCGCCATATCCCCATGCTCTTCTGTCTCACTACTAAATAACCTTCTCAACTGTCCTAACACTGAACCCATCTGCTCATCTGCCCCACCACTGTAAACCGCTTTCTCATTTGCCCCACCAATGTACCTCCTGCACATCTGTCTCACCTCTGTACCCCCTGCTCTTCTGCCCCTCCTCTGTTCCCCCTGCTGTCCTGCCCCACCAGTGTTTCCCCCTGCTCATCTGCCCCACCAGTGATTCCCCCTGCTCATCTGCCCCACCAATACACCTCCTTTCTCATCTGCCCCACTGCTCAACCCCCCTGCTTTTTTGCCTCAATACTGAACCCCCTGCTTATCTGGCACAACACCGAACCCCCCTACTCATCTGACCCAACACCGAACCCCCTACTCATCTGGCCCATCACTACCCCCTGCTCTTCTGTCCCATTGCTGAACCCTCTTCTCATCTCTTCCACCACTGTACCTCTTTGCACATCTGCCCCACCACTATACCCCCTGCTCTTCTGCCCCATCTCTGTTCCCCCTTTTTTTAGCGTTATAGCGCCTGTAAAGTGATGTGAATCAACCTTTGGGGAGGTCTAAGACATTCTGGGCTCAGAGAACATGGGTTGAATGATGCTGACCATCAGACTGAAGGCATCTAGTGGCAGTATGGAAAATATCTTGAAGGCAAAAATTGCAAAAAATAAAAGCTTGTTTATTTTATTTTTTAATGGGCTATTTGTTTTATCTTTGTAATTTAGGCTGGAGGTCAACTTTAAAAATAATTGAACATTCTTACGGAATCTACTGTATAGCAAATAACCATTTCACCCCTGGAATATTTACCCCCTTCATGACCAGGTCATCTTTTGCGATATGGTACTGCGCTACTTTAACTTTAAATTATGTTTTTTTTCCCCACAAATAGAACTTTCTTTTGGATGTATTTAATCACCTCTGCGGTCTTTATTTTTTGCGCTATAAACAAAAAAAAACAACAATTTTAGATTTTTTTACTTTCTGTTATACAACATATCTAACAAAAAAAATGTAAAAAATAAATTGTATTCACAAATTTAGACCAATATGTATTCTGCTACAGTACATATTTTTTGTAAAAAAAAAATCCCAATAAGCATATATTGATTGGTTTATGCAAAAGTTATAGTGTCTACAAACTATGGGATATATATATATATATATATATATATATATATATATATATATACAGTGCCTTGCGAAAGTATTCGGCCCCCTTGAACTTTTCAACCTTTTGCCACATTTCAGGCTTCAAACATAAAGATATAAAATTGTAATTTTCTGTGAAGAATCACCAACAAGTGGGGCACAATTGTGAAGTGGAACGAAATCTATTGGATTGTTGAAACTTTTTTAACTAATTAAAAAAAAAAATGAAAAGTGGGGCGTGCAAAATTATTCGGGCCCCTTGCGTTAATACTTTGTAGAGCCACCTTTTGCTGCGATTACAGCTGCAAGTCGCTTGGGGTATGTCTCTATCAGTTTTGCACATCGAGAGACTGAAATTCTTGCCCATTCTTCCTTGCAAAACAGCTCGAGCTCAGTGAGGTTGGATGGAGAGCGTTTGTGAACAGCAGTTTTCAGCTCTTTCCACAGATTCTCGATAGGATTCAGGTCTGGACTTTGACTTGGCCATTCTAACACCTGGAAACGTTTATTTGTGAACCATTCCTTTGTAGATTTTGCTGTATGTTTGGGATCATTGTCTTGTTGGAAGATAAATATCTGTCCCACTTTCAGGTCTTTTGCAGACTCCAACAGGTTTTCATCCAGAATGGTCCTGTATTTGGCTGCATCCATCTTCCCCTCAATTTTAACCATCTTCCCTGTCCCTGCTGAAGAAAAGCAGGCCCAAACCATGATGCTGCCACCACCATGTTTGACAGTGGGGATGGTGTGTTGAGGGTGATGAGCTGTGTTGCTTTTACGCCAAACATATCGTTTTGCATTGTGGCCAAAAAGTTCGATTTTGGTTTCATCGGACCAGAGCACCTTCTTCCACATGTTTGGTGTGTCTCCCAGGTGGCTTGTGGCAAACTTTAGATGAGACTTTTTATGGATATCTTTGAGAAATGGCTTTCTTCTTGCCACTCTTCCATAAAGGCCAGATTTGTGCAGTGTACGACTGATTGTTGTCCTATGGACACACTCTCCCACCTCAGCTGTAGTTCTCTGCAGTTCATCCAGAGTGATCATGGGCCTCTTGGCTGCATCTCTGATCAGTCTTCTCCTTGTCTGAGCTGAAAGTTTAGAGGGACAGCCAGGTCTTGGTAGATTTGCAGTGGTCTGATATTCCTTCCATTTCAAAATGATCGCTTGCACAGTGCTACTTGGGATGTTTAAAGCTTGGGAAATCTTTTTGTATCCAAATCCGGCTTTAAACTTCCCCACAACAGTATTACGGACCTGCCTGGTGTGTTCCTTGGTCTTCATGATGCTCTCTGTGCTTTCAACAGAACCCTGAGACTATCACAGAGCAGGTGCATTTATACAGAGACTTGATTACACACAGGTGGATTCTATCTATCACCATCAGTTATTTAGGACAACATTGGATCATTCAGAGATCCTCGCTGAACTTCTGGAGTGAGTTTGCTGCACTGAAAGTAAAGGGGCCGAATAATTTTGCACGCACCACTTTTCAGTTTTTTATTTGCTAAAAAAGTTTAAAATATCCAATAGATTTCGTTCCACTTCACAATTGTGTCTCACTTGTTGGTGATTCTTCACAAAAAATTTAAATTGTATATCTTTATGTTTGAAGCCTGAAATGTGGCAAAAGGTTGAAAAGTTCAAGGGGGCCGAATACTTTCGCAAGGCACTGTAATCTTTTTTAATAGTAATGGTGATGATCAGAGACTTATAGCGGGACTAACACTTTTGACCATTTTTGGGGACCAGTAACAGTAATACAGTGATCAGTGCTAAAAATATGCACTGTCACTGTACTAATGACACTGTCTGGGAAGGCATTAACATCAGGGGCGATCAAAGGGTTAACTGTGTGCCTAACCAGTTTTTTACTATACTGTATGTGCTGCTTTTACCATGGGAAGAGATAGAATCTATTCCCTGCATTCTGTCAGAACGGCGATCTGCCTTGTTTACATAGGCAGATCGCAATTCTGTGTCTCTGCCTGATGATCAGCGGGTGCCGGATCGGCTTCCTCTGTGTGTAATCACAGCAGAAGCAAGACGGCGATGGCACACATGCGTGCCCACTACCTGGAAGTGTTGGACCGCGTATATATACTGTAAAACTGTTATAGGGTGGACCTGAATCGGCTAAAAAGCAATCGATAATTTGGAGAAATGGTTTAGGAACCGTGAACAGGTTTGAATAAAACCCTGTAACCCTTTCAGGAAGCGGGACCTCCATAATCACACCTTGCAGCTTTAAGCGAACTAATGCCTGGAATAATAAGCCCTTTTTGCAAGGTCCGTGGGAACGCTGGACCTTAAAACATTTTGAGGAGGGTAGGTCTGGAGCTCCAGCCTGTACCCCGAGACACTGTGGAAATGACCCACTTGTCCTGAATCAGTATTCCTCAAACTCCGGCAAACTGCAGCAACCTCCCCCCCCTGGGATGCCCTTCACAAGGAAGGTTTGGCACCAGTATTACAGGGTTTTTCGACACAAGTCCTGTTTTGGCCCTGGCCTTGCTGTTTACCTTTGGCCTCAGACCCCTGGTGCCGTCAAAACTAATTAGGGCCTGAAAAACCTGAGGAAGCAGCACGTGGTGCCTTAAATGAGGAAAATTTGAATTTCCTACAAAAATCTTCTGGATGTACTTATCAAGATTCTCCCCAAACAAATATTCTCCATGAAAAATGGAAAACCAGCTAGTAACCTTTTACATGGGAGCTCTGCTGACCAGTTTTTTAGCCACAAAATTCTGCCAATGTGCACAGATAAATGAGCCATATGGGAGATTTGCTGTATGGAGTCTTTTGCCGCGTACACGCGATCGGAATTTCGGCCAATAAAAGACCGATGAGAGCTTTTCGTCAGAAAAAAATGCGACCATGTGTATGCTCCATCGGACTTTTGCTGGCCGAATTTACGTCAGCAAAATTTTGAGAGCATGTTCTCAATTTTTCCAAAGTTTCTATCGGAAATTTCTGTTCGTCTGTAGCAATTCCGACACGCAAAATTCCTACGCATGCTCAGAAACAATTCGACGCATGCTCGGAAGCATTGAACTTCATTTTCTCGGCTCATCGTAGTGTTTTACGTCACCGCGTTCTCGATGGTCGAAAGTTCAGTAAACTTTTGTGTGACCGTGTGTATGCAAGCCAAGCTCGAGCGGAATTCCGTCTGAAAAACCATCCAAGTTTTTTCCGAGAGAAAATCCGCTTGTGTGTACGCGGCATTTGAGGGCATCTATAGCAAAGCATAGAACTTGAGGAAAATCTGCCGCCTCCTCAGCAGACTGTTCTTCCCTACTGGGCCATTTAGCCTGATCCTTCAAGGCTTGATAGACACCAATTGCTGCCACTGTGGGCTGAATAGCGGAATCTGCCAGAGCGAAGGAAGCCTTTAACAAGGATTCCAGATTCTTATCCGCAGGATCCTTAAAGACCTGTGCATTGTCCACTAGACAAGTTAAGGTCTTACTCATGGAGGAGATGGCTGCATCACCAACTTTTTACCAAAGCTTTCCTCCATTGGATATAATAGGGAAAATCTCTTTGGAATCACAAACATCCTATCTGGGTGCTCCCAGTCGGAATATACCACCTGCTCCAAGAGTGGGTGGAAGGGAAATGCCTGTGCACCCTGGTAAGGTTTCAAAGAACCTAAGAAGGAACAAGGGGTCTCAGGGACCTCTACTGGAGGCAACTTGAAAACTGTACGAACCATTTGTGTAAGCGCATGGATGAGAAGCTTTTGTGATTGAGAAGCTGATACAATATGAGCCTCTTATATGAGCCTCTTCAGGCTCTGATTCAACTGAGGCAGAATCCTTTGTATGAATATCAGCTGCATCATTAGCTATTACTACTTCTACCTTTTCAACTCAATCTTGCTCCAATATAGGAGGAATAGGGGACGGGGATCTGTCACGCTTCCTGCCATCTTGTGTGACAGAAGCAATCATTCCAGCAATCTTGCTTTCTAAACCATTCATTGTCATTTGGGTACAGAAACACCAAATTTTGGCTGCAGCTAGGGGGCATCTAGGAACCCTTAACTACCGAGTTTGAAGTTCGGGGGACCTATGGCTGCAGCTAGGGGGCATTTAGGAACCCTTAACTACCGAGTTTAAAGTTCGGGGGACCTATGGCTGCAAATGGGCACAGTGTGGCATGCAAATGGACACAGTGAGGCTGCAAATGGGCATTGTTGACAGTCTTTTCCACTTACAGTAGCCGCACATTTCTCACCCTAGGCTTTTACTCGTGTCAATAAGTTTTCCCATTTTTTTGTAGTAAAATTTGGTGCCTCGGCTTATATTTGGGTCGGCTTATACACGAGTATATACGGTATGTAATGAAAATGGAAAGATTTGATGTAAAAAAATTAATTAGCACATTGATAAGGGGGGAAAGGGGGAACTAGTGAAGGCGCAAATATAAGCAGATTAACCTGATGCCAACCCCCCCACACACATTTACTGTGGCAGGGCTGCCACCCTGTGGAGAATCACTTACAGGTACGTAATTCTGAACTTCCGGGTCTGGGGCAAGCATGAGCACTGTCGGGGACCCGCTCCCACTGTAATTGGATACAGTGGGAGCCAATCAGTGGGTCTGGCAGACCCACCGATCGTTCGAGGCACAGGCAGAGCAGCGATCTACCTATGTAAACAAGGCAGATCGTTCTGTGACAGTACAAGCACCCTACCACACAGTTAGGAAGCACTCCCTAGAAACACATTTAACCCTTTGATCACCACTGATGGTCAGAAATGTGGGCAGAGGTCAGCTCCAAACTGTCTAAAAAGGGTATGGTTCCAACATCCCTAAATTTTATGAAACACATAGATGGGAGATAGGGGACTTTGAAAGTACATCATATAAGAAATCACTCAAGTGTTCTATAAAAATATAAAGTATTTATTTTGGAGATTAATAAAAAGTAAGGAGTACAGTCTATTCACAGTCGTAGGTATATACACACTGCCTATCACAGAGGATGAGGTACTGTAATCACATAGATAATGATATCACGTCCAAATGTTTTGACATGTTTCGCCAGTAAGGCTTCGCCAGGAAAAGGACGCAAAGATTAAATTGACAAATATAGACCCAACTACAAAAAAGGCTTATAACTAATCCCTTCGTTAAGACCTGGGAATCGGATTGCCTGCAATTAATAGATCCATCTTGTCTCTAACTGTAACAGTTTTTTGTCAATATGCCCCGTTCGTGCTGAGTAGGGATGGGCCCGGTGTTCGATTCGAAACCCATGTTCGAATCGAACATCGGGCGTTCGCCCGCTCGGTGAGCCCAGAACTATTTGGGCCGCTCGCATCAAATTCGTGTGATGCTAGCGGCCCGCAATGCACTGCGCCAGTTGCAGTGCATTGCTGGCTGATGATTGGCCAAGCATGCACTGTGACCCGCATGCTTGGCCAATCAAAGAGCCAGTGGCGAGGAGAGCAATAATTGGCCACAGGCAGGATGCCTGTGGCCAATTATAGCTCAGGGGGTTTAGTACACACCCACAGTATAAAAGGCTGCTGCGGCGGCCTCGCATATTGTGTTGTGTTGTCCGTGTCAGCGTGTCAGTGTTATGTGCTGCTGACTGCTGACATTATGTGCTATGATTCTGGGGATTAGTGTGTGCGTGCTGTTAGTACAGCATTGCAGTATCACATCTGGGGGGTGTCTATAGTATGCCTGTGAAGGGGGCATGTTTCCTGTGCTTAGAACTGTCCCTGCAAAAAGTGTCATTTTTGCAGGAAAAAAAGCTATTTAAAATCACTTGCGGCTAATGTATTGATGGCTCCCGTAACACAGAGAACAGTCATTCATTGAAAGCCATTCTTAAAAAAAAAAGTCACTGATAAAATATAAAAATTTTTTTTTTTCAAAAATGCGTGGGGGTCCCCCCAAATTCAATGACCAGGACCTTCAGGTCTGCTATCGATGTTAAGGGGGACCCCAGCCAAAAAAAATGGCGTGGGGTCCCCCTCAAAATCCATACCAGACCCTTGAGGTCTGGGATGGATTTTAAGGGGAACCCCAGCCAAAAAAAATGGCGTGGGGTCCCCCTCAAAATCCATACCAGACCCTTATCCGAGCACGCAACCTAGAGCGCCCCCCCCGGCCTCCTGAACCGTACCAGACCACATGCCCTCAACATTGGGAGGATGCTTTGGGGGTCTGATGAGGACAAGGGCCTCTTCCCCACAACCCTGGCCATTGGTTGTGGGGGTCTGCGGGCGGGGGGCTTATCGGAATCTGGAAGCCCCCTTTAACAAGGGGACCCCCAGATCCCCCCCCCCCCTGTGTGAAATGGTAAGGGGGTACAAAAGTACCCCTACCATTTCACCAAAAAAGTGTCAAAAATTTTAAAAATGACAGGAGACGGTCTTTGACAATTCCTTTATTAAAATCTTCTTTCTTCTGGTCTTCCTTTCTTCATCCTTCGGTTTCTTTATCTTCTCCTTCCGGCATCTTCTTCTATCTTCTTCTTCCATCATCTTCTTCCTCCGATCCGCTTCTTCTTGCTCTGGTCTTCTCGTCCGGCATCTTCTTCCATGGCGTCGGTGTCTCTTCTGGGCCGCTCCGCGCAATGGGAGGCTCCCGCTGTGTGAGGCTTCGCTGCGTCTGACAGGTCTTTTATAACGGAGGTCACCTGGTGACCCCGCCCCCTCTGACGCACGGGACGTCATGGGGAATTCCCTATGGCTTTCCCCATGACGTCAGAGGGGGGCGGGGTCACCAGGTGCCCTCCGTTATAAAAGACCTGTCAGACGGAGCGAAGCCTCACACAGCGGGAGCCTCCCATTGCGAGGAGCGGCCCGACAGAAGAACAGACGCCGACGCCATGGAAGAAGATGCCGGACGAGAAGGACGAGAAGACCAGCGCAAGAAGAAACGGATCAGAGGAAGAAGAAGATGGAAGAAGAAGATGGAAGAAGATGCCGAAGGAGAAGATGAAGAAACCGAAGGATGAAGAAAGAAGACCAGAAGAAAGAAGAAAGAAGATTTTAATAAAGGAATTGTCAAAGACCGTCTCCTGTCATTTTTACAATTTTTGACACTTTTTTGGTGAAATGGTAGGGGTACTTTTGTACCCCCTTACCATTTCACACAGGGGGGGGGGCGGGATCTGGGGGTTCCCTTGTTAAAGGGGGCTTCCAGATTCCGATAAGCCCCCTGCCCGCAGACCCCCACAACCAATGGCCAGGGTTGTGGGGAAGAGGCCCTTGTCCTCATCAACATGGGGACAAGGTGCTTTGGGGGTCTCAGACCCTTAAAGCATCCTCCCAATGTTGAGGGCATGTGGCCTGGTACGGTTCAGGAGGGAGGGGGGGGCGCTCTCGTCCCCCCTCTTTTCCTGCGGCCTGCCAGGTTGCGTGCTCGGATAAGGGTCTGGTATGGATTTTGAGGGGGACCCCACGCCATTTTTTTTTGGCTGGGGTTCCCCTTAAAATCCATAGCAGACCTGAAGGGCCTGGTTATTGAATTTGGGGGGACCCCCACGCTTTTTTTTTTACATTTTTTTTATTTTTTATCAATGACTTTTTTTTATGAATGGCTTTCAATGAATGACTGTTCTCTGTGTTACGGAGCCGTCAATACATTAGCCGCGAGTGATTTTAAATAGCTTTTTTTCCTGCAAAAATGACACTTTTTACAGGAAAAGTTCTAAGCAAAGGAAACATGCGCCCCTTCACAGGCATACTATAGACACCCCCCAGGTACGAAATTTAAAGTAATATTACACTTTTATTGTTTCAATTTAAGCATTATTAAAATCACTGCTCCTGAAAAAACTGCAGTTTTAAAAAAAAATGTTTTGCATTGATACATGTCCCCTGGGGCAGGACCCAGGTCCCCAAACACTTTTCATGACAATAACATGCATATTAGCCTTTAGAATTAGCACTTTTGATTTTGAACATTCGCATCCATTGTAACTAATAGGGTTCTAATGCTCGCACGGACTTTAGGTCCGTTCGCGGGTTCTGGTGCGAGCCGAACGGGGGGGGGGGTGTTCGGCTCATCCCTAGTGCTGAGGTAGATGTTCCAAACTAAAGCCAATGGATTTAAGATTGAAATTGTGATATAATATATATATATATATATATATATATATTAAGGCTTACCAACTTGTGTTTCGGAATTAGAGATACATGGTCTCTTATTCTACAGAAAAGGGGGCGCTTCGTTTTGCCTATATAAAAGTCTGCACAGCAGCATTTCATTATGTATACTGAACTTATGGATTGGCAATTAGTTCTATATTTGGGAGTCCATGTAGTGTTGTCAGGAAGCACAACACTCCTCCCCCCAATAATGAAGGGACAGAAGTTGCACTTACCACAAGGGTAAGTATCAGGTGTTTTTGTTTTGTTTATGTCTATACTTCTATGGTGGCTAGTTACTAGAGTGTCTCGTATCGATCGAGATCTTTTGTACCTAATTTATGGATAAGGTTTAATGAACCTAGAGATTCTCTGATCTGCCGCCAGTAAGTACCAAAATTTGTTGTAGATATTCCGTACTTTGGCGTGTTGTCGATTGAATTTAGTAATGATGCGTGTCGACTTTGTTGATCTTTCTCGCCTAGGTTTGTATAGTAGCATATGTCTATTTTGATCTTTCACTCTATTGAACGCTTTTCTCAAGCATGTTCTACTGTACCCTCTAGTCAAAAGTCGATCATGCAACAGGTCCGCCTCCCTTTTGAAGTCATCATATTGCATGCAGTTACATGTTAGTCTCAAAAATTGAATATATGGTATACTTTTGATCAACTTTTCTGGATGCGAGCTGCTGGGATGCAGCAAACTATTACCCGCTGAGGGTTTTCTGTATAAAGTGGAGTAAAGTACTCCTATTTCGTTTATAAAAATTTCCACATCCAGGAAAGTAATTTTCATTTGATCAAAGGTATATGTGAACTTTAGGTTGTATGTGTTTACCTGTAAACTGTCCAAAAATGTCATTAAACTTTCTTTTGATACTGCCCACACCATGAGGACATCATCAATGTAGTGATGCCATGATAATATCTGGCCAATCTCCACTGATCTTGACTCGTCTGAAAAAAGGTCTCGTTCCCACCCCCCCAGGTACAGATTTGCATATGAAGTTACACATTTGGCCCCCATAGCAACTCCCTGTACCTGGAGGTAGTGGGAACCCTTAAACACAAAAATGTTAAGTGTTAATATAAAGCTCAGCATCTCTATTACAAAATCGTTGTATTTCGGGGAGTCAAGATCACGTTCGTTCAAAAATTCCATGGGGCGCTCAGGAACACCATCCCTGATATCACTTACATGTTCCTTAATACGTTGCCATAGCATACGCTTTGTTTTACCCACTAAGAACACATTACATCCTCCTGTCAGTAAGTAAACTATGCCCCTTGTTTCACAATTGACAAAATGTCTGGGCCAGATGGTAGTAGGTCCAATTACCAAAGGATCCTTGAGTTGAGTCACTGAGACCTCCCCCCTATTTCTTGAATGTACTGGAACCTTCTAGAAAGGGGGAGGGAAGGTAAGGTGGCGCTGCATGGAGTATTCTGAGGGCTTTGACCAATCCCGAACTTGAGTTGGCAGGGGTAAGGCCCCCTCAAATACTCAGGGTCAGTCCAGCTGGGGAGGAGAGTTTGTGTAGAAGCTGTAGATGGAGTGCTAGGCTTTCATGGCCTTTGATGGAGCTCCCCAGTCTGGGGGGGCATGGGCCTGGGCTTCGGTGCGGACGGGACCTTCCCAAAACCACGGAGGTGTTCTGGCCAGGAGGCACTGGGAGCAAGGAGAGGACAGTGGGAAAACACTGCCGGGCAAGTCTCCTGGAGCAACAGGAACAGCCAGGAGGGCTGGGAAGTGACACAAAGTCAGATGGACTGGGAGGCATGCCTGAGAAGTCTGGGATGAAGCAGTCTGACATGGGTGCAGAGTCAGTCAGGAAGACTGTGGTGCAACGGGCAGTGGAAAGGGGCAGATGCAGCCAGGAGGGCTGGCAGAGCCTGAAGAGGGGGTACTGGTAATAGTAGCCACATGTAGGACAGCTAGCACTAAGGACTACCATATTTTTGCTACACCATATGAGCCTGGGGTCCCTGCCTGCACAGGGCATTTGCTTTGGGCCTGACAGAGCCAGTGTCAGGTCCCTACATCAGTGCTAGCTGGTCCTGGGAGTGATAGTCTGCAAGCAAGTGTATGTGCTGGAGATCAAGGATAAGAGGTTGTATATATACTGGGAGTGTATAGAGTTGAGTCCCTACAAATTCCTTCAATCAAGTGGGCATCCCATTTGCACCCTATCCCCATCCAAGTTCTATTCCTATAATAAAAAATGAATAAAAACAAAGTACAAGGACTGCTTCTTGACTCTGCGTGTCTGGAAATTTGTGTGCCTGGCTGTGCAGAGTGGTAAACGGACCATATTCACCAGCAGCCCCTACGGGGGTAGCGCTACATCACCAAAGAAAAGCTCTATTTGTGGGCACAGGGTCGTACGACTGCGCAATTGTCTGCTAAAGTAACACAGTGCTGTATTGCAAAAAAATGGCCTGGTCATAAACGGGGGTAAACCTTCCGGAGCTGAAGTGGTTAAACATCAGCCTTAAACATTCATTACTCAATACTAAACAAAAAAAAAAAGTTTGGTCTTTAGATATACCTCAATGACCACATTTTGGCATGGATTTGGTTCTTTATATTGAAACCAACAAAGGTTAAATGTCTTTCCAAAAAAGCAAAGGGCTCTTCCAAATTGTAAAATGATTTAGCACACGGTTTTACTTTCACTCGTTTTTCTATGTAAAAGGAAACAGACTGAATTGGGGTTGATTCATTAACTGGAGAAAAGCCCAATGAACACAACATCTGATTCATTCCACCTTTTATTCTATAAAAAATATTAAAACGAATTTCAAGTGATTTCTATGGAAAACACTTTTAATGACTGATCCTCCATGTGTGTTACTGTGAGGGAATTTCACCTTACTTCCCATCAGGACTAAGGATTAACCAACGCTTTGATCCGAATGTAGGTTTACCCTGAACTGTGCCTGTTTGATGGGAGCCTAGCATCACATATAGATGCAATATTTCTAAAGCCCCATACACACGGTCGGATTTTCCGATGGATTCTGTCCTATCAGACAATGTTGTCGGAAATTCCGACCGTGTGTAGGCACCATCGGACAGTTTCCATCGGATTGTCCGACGGACAAAGTCCTATCTCCTGCTGGATAGATTTTTTGACAACAAAGTCCGATCACACCAAATCCGATCGTGTGTAGCGAATTCCGACGGACAAAGTGCTACGCATGCTCAGATCACATTACAAGACCAAAGCTATTGGCTAATAGCCTCTACGTAGTCGATTCGTAGGCAACAAACGTCACCACGTTCAGAATGATCGGATTTTCCGACAACTTTGTCCGACCGTGTGTACGCAAAACCAACATCGGACAAAGTACGACAGACATGATCCGACGGACCTGGTCCTTGGATAATCCACGCGTGTGTATGGGGCTTAAGACTTCTATACTGTAGATGACATCTTCCCGCTGGTTCCTAAGGAAGTGGCAGATGTTTGCACCCGCAGCATCCCTGGGGACTGCTGATGCCATGGCACATTGCCTTACATCGCTGGGGCTCCAGCCACATAAGTAAAGGGGTGGGGATACCCGAGACATAACTGGCCAATCCATCTTCTCTGCTACTCTCTTTCTACCTCTTTTCTTACTTTCCCCTCTTCCTACTCTTTGCTATCCCTTCTCTGCATTGTACCGTATTAGCTGACCGTATTTAATTATGATGTTTTAAATAGTTGCAATGGACCTCTACCTCTAGAGTAGTGTACTATACCTCAGGTTACCTTGGTTAACCTCTTGGCTCATTTTGGGGAGCCAGGGCCTTACCCAATATATTCTTTTGATATGTGAATATGCTTTTGTTTTTGTTTTTTGGTTATTTTTTCCCTTTCTATTTACATAAACCTCATAAACCTCATGAACAGTGATGGCAGTACAACTGTCATGCTGCTATAGCTAGCTTTATTATATTTTGACAATGGTTCTTCTCTGTCAAACATCAACCATGTGTGTTCAGATTCAGCCTTTTGAGTCTACGACTGTGCTATCAGTGATTGCATTAATGAACCAATGATCCTGCATTTATTATGTGTTTCAACAAAAACCTTTTCCAATAAAAATAATAAAAGATAAAAAATTACTGCTCCTGGAAAAATACATTTTTTTTTTGCATTAATACATGTTCCCGGAGGCAGTGCCCACTCCTCTTGCTTAATTTGACACCCCCTTGTCTATTACACCAGAGCATGGGCATTTTTAAATTGACAAATACTGCTCTCATTGATTTCATTCGAGTTTGGATTCGGCCCTTGAAGCTTTTTGAAGATCGCTGAACACTGCTTGAACCAAAGCCAGGGCCATTACACTCATCCCTAATAAACACAGGAACTGATGGGAAATCTCTCAAGAGTGAAGAATTAAAACTTCTGTTTTTTTTTTGTGTGCTTTCCTGTCCTGGTGACAACAGCTTACCAAGTTTTTGTATGTCTGTCATAGAGACCGTAACTGAGGGAACAAGGTTAAAAAGAGAAAAATAAAATCTTGCCAGAAATTGTGACTCTTCCCCTCTCAACACAAATTGCCAGCCTATAGATACTGTGAATCTGCTGGCAATGGCACCATCCACAGCAATACAGAATAATAATCATCCTCTTTATATCAATGCCAGATGTCAATACACTGCCCGGGCCTTTGCCAACAGAGCCGTACCAACTGGGCAGTGAGATCCCATTCCCTAAATATGCAATCTGTATTAACATTTGATCATTTTTTAAGGTGGGAAAGGAGAGTGGAGTATAAGACCTCTTGTGGAACTGTAGCTACCTGTTAACATGAGAGGTTTTTAGATATAAAATAACTAGATGTACATTAAAAAAAAACATCAAACAAATGTAAAAACACTTTAGTCCATGTACATAGTCAGTAAAAATATATTACACATTTTTTCTAACCCTACCATGTGTAATTATATATATATATATATATATATTTATCTAAATATATATATATATATATATATATATATATATATATATATATATATATATATATATATATATATATATATATATATATATTAGGGCTGTGCAAATTATAGATTAATTCCTCGATTAATCGTTAATTTTTTTGATGGATCAAAATTTTTTTAATCGATCAAAATTCTTTTGATCAGTACTCACCTCTCCGCTGGCTTCCGGGTCTTCAGGGAGTTCCATTGGAGATCCGATGACGTCACGGACATCAACGTCACCGGACGCCTCCCCCCTTCTCCAAGTGCCTCTGTCTGCTAACGAAGGGAAGGGGGGAGGAGTCCGGTGACGTTGAAGTTCTGATTGAACGTAACGCGCACAGGGGAGGAGCTACGCATGACATCACCTGCAGCTGCCCTATGGAACTAACACGATTGTCGGCTTTACATGCTGTGTTTTAATCATCTTTATGCGAGTAGTTTTGAACACAAAAATTAAATCTTATACTTAAGCGATGAGCACTTAGATCTTTTCTTTCAACCCATGACCTGGCGTCCTTGCTGAGATCTAAGGAGACGTGAGAGAAGTTTATGGTCTGTGTTAACCCTTTTGATACCTGCTTGCATGACCACCTGTTTGCACAGGGGTCCATGCCATAAGGTGAGAGTGATTAGTTAGACCGGAGGTGGAGGGATTGTCACGCTACTGTGAAAAAAAAAAAATTATTTAAGTCAGTGCTACAGTTTGAATTGAAACCGTATTTGTGTGAACTGTGAAGTTAAGTCATGGATTGTGGAAACTAACTAGTGTCGGGTGATTGTATATAGTGTATACCACATTTACCACTGACTAATGCAAAGTTCCAATGCAAGGAGATCAGCTAAAAGTAGTTGGATCTGTATGTGCGTTATAATTAATCGAAATTAGTTGATTAATCGATTAAAAAAAAAAACGATTAATCGAACACAACATTTTTAATCAGTAACAGCCCTAATATATATATATATATATATATATATATATATATATATATATATATATATATATATATATATATATTATAATTATTAGAAAAAAAATACAAATTAAAAAAATAAACTTATACGAGAGATTTGTTTTAGATTACATCTAGATGGACATTAGAACATCAAACAAATGTAAAAACATTTTAGTCCATGTGCATATTCAGCAAAAACATGTTACAAGATTTGTCTAGCCTAACCATGTGTAATTATTTATATTTATAGAAACATTAATATAAATACAAATAATTATATTAATTGAATTAATTATTATGTTAATATTACAAATAAAAAAAAAAAAAATGTGTATACATTTTAATTATTAATATCATTTTTTTTTTTAAATAATTGCATTGTGCTTAGCTGAAATTTTAGATCTGCTTGCTATTGGAGTGTCTATACCGACTGCCTCAAGCAGATAAAAAACAGATACCAGGAGTAAGTCTCTACATATCCTGTGGCATTGCCTAAAAGCCCTAGACTAGACCCATGACCTGCTCATCTTACAAGTACAATTAGCAAGAGTAAATTATGAAGACAGCACACAGAGTTCAGCATGTGTCAGAAGGAGAGCAGAGAACACACAGAGAAATAATTGCAATTTTAGAAAATGCTGTCATACTCTCTACCTCCCCTCTTTATTAGTTCACCGTACACTTACTGAATGGTGAATATCCTCTTGTTAAAGCAAAATCAAGGAGTCTATTTATAATGTTTGTTTTTTTTTACCATTTCTGATCTATTTATAAAAGCTTGTTTGAGGGCAGTATCATCATTTCTTCCTAAAGCTCAGGACGTAGTGCTATAAAATGTCAATTACTGCAACATAGGGCAATGACAAGCTGAGTTGAATTGTGGTGCTATTTATTTTGAATGTCACCCCAACACACTATTACTGAGCTGCCTCCAACAGTTATACAGACAATGCAATTGCATCTATGTATATATCCTATGCTGTTTCACTAAGTTAATTGTTTATGATTATGCTGCCACTCTGTGGCCATTGTTTTAATTACACTTATTTTCTGTAGTTCTCTTTTGTATGACGTAACTTCCTTCTTCATTGTGAGTTCCTGTATTGTTCCTGCAAGATGCACTTTGAGGTTTAGAAAATAAATATTCCTTTTGACCTTCAAACACTCAAATGATAACATCTAGCACATCATATTGTGTGCCTCAACCCTTCAGCATGCAATAAACATACTCATGGATGCCAAGTGTTTGGCTGATGAGGATTGCCTGCAGTGATTGTTTCTGCTATATATTTAGGCCAGGCATAGAGGGCTCAGGAAGGAATAGGTCACCGTTACAACAATTGCAGTCAGAATAATTACAGTAGTGGGGTATGCACCCATACCTTAACATAACATGATTTACATGGTGTGTGTTGTGGTGGGATGGGTTACCAAAACAGGGCCACATCAGATTTTATTTTATTTTATATGCAATCTAGACAATTCAATACGCATTGACTGTTGACGTGTTCATTAATGTAATATATAGTGTAAATGAGGCCTTAGATCAGGGATCCTCAAACTACGGCCCTCCAGCTGTTGCAGAACTACACATCCCATGAGGCATTGTAAAACTCTGACATTCACAGACGTGACTAAGCATGATGGGAATTGTAGTTACTGAACAACTGGAGGGCCGTAGTTTGAAGACCCCTGCCTTAGATGTTTTAATTTTTTTCAGCCAGTTACCCATATCAAACTAAAACAATTGGTGATGGTGCCAAATAGACGTATAAAAGAAAAAAATGCAGGATTAGTGCAATCTATAACAGCGATGTGCACAGTGGGAGTGCACCGCTCCAAAGTGATCACCTCTCCTAAGAACAGCTATTTCCGCAATCAGGCAGGGTGCTAGCTCTGTTTGCAACAGAGATAATGGAAAAATAGAACGTTGGATAGCCGCACTCCAAAAAAGTTCACCTTTATTTAAAAATGTATATCAAAGCATCACAGGGCAATACAGACTAACTGCACAGACTGACGCGTTTCACACCAGATATGGTGCTTAGTCATAGCTAAAGATACATACAGTACAGATATATATATATATATATACCAAACAAATTAATTAAACATATCATTAAACAAATAAGTAAATTGTGTGTGCCATTAGATCCCAATGAGAAATGCAGGTGCACATGCTGGTTTATGCCGAATTTTTTAATACATATGTTATGGTTTTATTTTTTATTTTGTGCAATTTTTCTACTACATCGCACTTGTGGCCTACTTTTATTTCTTTTTACATTAGATATTTACCATTGCTATCACTTTCTTTATGTGTTTTTTTTACTGGGTGAAGGAAGGGGGATTTATTTCTCTCTTCTCCACCCAATGGTTAATTCCTGAATTTTAGGTGGCCACAGGTGCGTTTCTCATTGGCATATAATGACACACATTATTTACTCATTTGTTTAATTATATGTTTAATTATTTTGTTTGGTATATATATATATATATATATTATGGTATATATATATATATATATATATCTGTATGTATCTATAGCACTCTAGCTATGACTAAGCACCATATCTGGTGTGAAACGCGTCAGTGCTGTGCAGGTAATCTCTTTTGCCCTGTGATGCTTTGATATTCATTTTTTAATAAAGGTGCACTTTTTTGGAGTGCGCCTATCCAGCGTTCTATTTTTCCAGCGGTGTGCACAACTGTTGTAATACTGTCTCGTTCTCTTTGTATATGTTTGCTGGTTTTGTTTTTCAGATTTTTCCATTAAATGTGCCAGTTTTGTTTCATTTAAAAGCTACTTAATTCCTCTTTACTAAACCACAGATAAAATTCAGTGAAAACAGTGAGTCAATGAGTCAGAAAACTGACAAGAAGTGCAGAACCTGGTTGAGTTCTCAACTCCACCTATCCATCAGAATGTATGTGCTCCCACTGTGGAGTCTTTCATAAGTAATGCCGCGTACACACGGTCGGAATTCTCGTCGGAAAAAGCTCTGATGGTTTTCCCGTCGGAATTCCGATGGAATTTCGCTCAAACTGTCTTGCCTACACACGGTCACACCAAATTCTGACGGTCAATAACACCACGCCTTAAAAAACGTTCAACTGCACTATAAAAGGGAAGTTTAATGCTTCTGAGCATGCGTTGAATTGTTTCGGAGCATGCGTTGGTATTTTGCGTGTCGGAATTACATACACACGATCGGAAAATCCGATAGAAAGGTTTTCCGTCGGAAAAATTAAGAACAGGTTCTCAATCCAAAGTCTGTCGGAAATTCCGACAGAAAAAGACCGATGGGCATACACACAGTCGGAAAATCCGATGAAAAGCTCCCATCGGACTGTTTCCATCGGAAATTCTGACCGTGTGTACGCGGCATTAGAGGTAGGACCACAGATACCAGAGTGCCTTGACGAGGCTCTGTGGCTTACGCATGTATTTGCAAATGTGTGCAGACTAAACCCCTGTTTTAACGCATACTGTTAGATAGGTTGATTCAACAGCGGTCTGGCCGGTGAGTAAAGCTTGTTTTTTCCTTGGATCTATCCTTGGGTTTGTTTATATCCTATTAATAAGCCCCAAAAGTTTATTAATATTATTTTTTTTTTTTTACCCAACAGATACTGTATATTTCTGCATAGGTCTATAGATGAATTCCATAGAGAAGAGGTGCCCTCTAGTGGCCATTTGGCAAAATTACTTATATTTAATCAACCATCTGTATTTATTTGTTGTAAACAGATTCATCTGGAGCATGAAGTGATTACACTAAACTCTTGGTGATTTTCTGTGTAATTTTAAACATTTCCAGATATTAAATGAATTTCACATGTCCTGTTTTTTATTTTTATAACAATGCAACATTTGTCTATTAAGAGATAGGCATTATATAGAAAGTATATATCCCTGCGCCAACCAAATGAATAAAAAAGAACCAGGTACTGCTGCGAACACTGAAGGAAATGTCAGAACCCAGATAAATAGATAAAATAAAGGTAGTGCTGCGCTGTACAATTAATCAGAAATAAAGTGCAAAAATGCTCTGTGGAGAAATCACTTAATCACGCTGACAAGAGACAACGGAAACGCGCATAAATGTAAACGCAAAGTAAAGTGCGTACCGTGCATAGATGAAATCAACAATTTCTTTCGGTGCAATAAATATATAAAATAAGTTGATAATGAAGACCAATTAAATTAACCACTTAAGGACCGCCTCACGCCGATATACGTAGGCAGAATGGCATGGCTGGGCACAATCACGTACCTGTACGTGTCTCTTTAAGAGCCCAGCCGTGGGTCACGCGCGCGCTGGCAGAGGCACGCTCACGACTCGGTCCTGAGCTCCGTGACCGTGGCCACGGGACCAGCGGGTCCGCTGGTGTCCCGCGATTGGGTCACAGAGCTGAAGAACGAGGAGAGGTATGTGTAAACAAACCTCTCCCTGTGCTTCCTAGTGACACTGTCACTGTTCGTCTGTTCCCTGTCATAGGGAAAGACGATCAGTGACGTCACACACCAAGCCACGCCCCCAGACAGTTAGAAAACACACACAGGGCTCACTTAACCCCTCCCGCCCCCTAGTGGTTAACTCCTTCACTGCCAGTGTCATTTACACAGGAATCAGTGCATTTAAATAGCAATGATTGCTGTATAAATGACAAATGGTCCCAAAAATGTGTAAAAAATGTCCGATGTGTCCACCATAATGTCGCAGTCACAATAAAAAACGCTGATCGCCGCCATTACTAGCAAAAAAAAAAATATTAATAAAAAATGCTATAAAACTATCCCCTATTTTGTAAACGCTATAACTTTTGCGCAAACCAATCAATAATCACTAATTGCGATTTTTTTTTACCAAAAATATGTAGAAGAATACGTATCGGCCTAAACTGAGGAAAAAAAAAATTTTTATTTTTTCAAAATTGTCGCTGCATTTTTTTTTGTTTTTAGCGCAAAAAATAAAAACCGCAGAGGTGATCAAATACCACCAAAAGAAAGCTCTATTTGTGGGAAAAAAAGTACGCCAATTTTGTTTGGGAGCCACGTCGCACGACCGCGCAATTGTCAGTTAAAGCGATGCAGTGCCGAATCGCAAAAAGGGGCCTGGTCCTTTGGCTGCAAATTGGTCCGGGCCTAAGTGGTTAATATAATAATAGTAGTAGTAAAGAATATATCCAGTGGAAAAAAACTATAAAAACAGTGATTATACATCCGTGAACAAGTCCCTTTTTCAAATAAGGGTAAAGTGTATCTTAAAGTGACAATAGTGTCAGTCCAATAGAAAGAATATATATATATATATATATATATATATATATATATATATAAGGTGCCAGTGCTGGTGATCACTAATGGGTGTCTTCTGATCTTCTGTGAATATAGATAGATGGATGTCCCCTTACCTTACTGCTGTAAGGTAACAGCATGTGTGTAAATCTTTGATGTGGAACTGATGTGTATCCCCAAGTAAGCGTCCCCAAAATAGCTCTCACCAATGCAGCTGGTGTGCGTATTCTAATAGGCGGGTGGCGTCCCCTTTAAACTTTTTGGAGTAGGTGAACCTCACAGATAAGGCAAGAGGGATGCTCGATAGTGTAGTATTTCAGTACAATATTTTATTGATGAACAATAAGTAAACGCAGGTACTCACATTTAGGCATGTAAAAACTGGCATTAAAAAAATGAGCAGCGAACTCATACACATCACTTCCGGTATCTCCTATTCCCTATTTAGGGGAATTTTGAGCGCAGGACCTAAAATTTTCCGACAACAAAATCCGATCAGACTTTTTCCGATCGTGTGTATAGAATTCTGACGCACAAAGTGCCACGCATGCTCAGAATAAATTTGGAGACGAAAGCTATTGGCTACTGGCCTCTGTGTAGTCCCATCGTACGTGGTGTACGTAACCGCGTTCTGAACGATCAGATTTTCCGACAACTTTGTGCGACCGTGTGTATGCAAGACAAATTTCAGCCAAAATCCGTCGAAAGAAATCCGACGGATTTTGTGGTCGGAATGTCCGACCGTGTGTACAGGGCATTACTAGCACCGGGTTGGACCCCCTTTTAACATCAGAACTGCCTTAATTCTTCGTGGCATAGATTCAACAAGTTATTGGAAACAATCCTCAGAGATTTTGGTCCATATTGACATGATATCATCACGCAGTTGCTGCAGATTTGTCGGCTGCACATCCATGATGCAAATCTCCCGTTTCAGCACATCACAAAGGTGCTCTATTGAATTGAGATCTGGTGACTGTGGAGGCCATTGGAGTACAGTGACCTCATTGTCTTGTTCAAGAAACCAGTGGTGAGATGATTTGAGCTTTGTGACAGGGTGCATTATCCTGCTGGAAGGAGCCACCAGACGATGGGTACACTGTAGACATAAAGGGATGGACATGGTCAGCAACAATACTCAGGTAGGCTGTAAGACATGTGCAATTCGTTTCGTTTTTTTTTTCGTTTTTCGTTTTTTTTTTCGTTATTTTCGTTCATTCGTTTTCGTACGAATAACGAATCGTTCGAATCGAACGAATCCGAAAATAATGAAAATCCGAAAAAAACAAATTAGAAACAAAGAATGTACGAATGAAGAATATCCGAAAAACGAACACAGGAACAACGAAAATGAACGAAAAATTTCGTACATTCGTAACTTTTTTTTTCCGTTGAATTGGTAATTTTCCGTGTCCCTTACAATGGTGCTGCTAGCAGATTTGTGAGGCCTAGTGTGCATCAACACGGCCTATACCCCAAAGAGAAGCTTAAACAGATAGACATAAAGAGTATATGCAGGTGAAAAAAAAGTTTTTTTATTTAGGGCTACAGGCCCAGGGGTAAATCAATAAGTGGGTAAGTAGACATCTAGATATACAGGGCAATGTATATACATGGTAATCATGTGTAACCATAAACATGTACAGAATGCATAAATTGCACAGCAACTTGCGATAATATCGTGGTCTTTCAGGAAAATGCCGACATGTTTCGGACGGACGTCCTTTTTCAAGGCAATATCTGTTCCTGTATTTACTCGATAATACTGTATAAGACAGAGTAAAGTCATTAATATACAACATAATGTGTTTAATAGGTATAAACCTGTGAATTACACCGCTCAATGGTAATGGTACTCACTTGCAAAATGTTAAAGGGCTAGGAATAAGCCCAGTGGTCTTGGGGTACAGGGGTATGGTATCAGTATGTCCATGCAGTATACAGGGGATCTTGTGCTGTTAAAAGCAAACGGCTGCTATAAATCTGAGAGGCTGCAAGATCTCCAAGCCATGCAATGAGAAATTGCAATGGCTAGTGGTGCCTGGGCAGAGGTGATAAATAGCTATAGAGTAAGGGGGAATAAATGGGGTAACATTAGTATCACTTAGTAGTGAAGAGGAGTAGGTAAGTGCAAAATGAATTGCAAAAAATAAGGTACTGGCATTACCTGGTAGAGGGAGAGTTTGTGTTCAGCTGCAGTGTAGCAGAACGCCGGCAGGAAAGTGTGATACCTGAACCCGCCATTGTAGAGACTAATATAGTGTGTGGTAATGGGTATCAGCTGTGCAAGCCGTGGTGAGAGGTAATTGCACTGAGCTGTATAGTAATTACAAGGCCAGGTGTGGGGATGGTGGCTGAGAAGCCACAATATACTATCCCCAATGTTGAGATCTCAGATGCGGCGGCGCCGCGCGTCGACACGTCCAGAGGGGGCGTGGCCTCGTGCGGCGTCGGAGCGTCACCGACGCGGGCAGACTAACCCTTCCCCGTGTGCTGGAACGCAAGCGGGGAGGGCGCGTGTGATGGCAAGACGTGCGCCTCAATGGGTGTGTATGGCGCATGCGCCGTATGAAATACGCGCATGCGCACATGGTCTTACCCGCGCCGGGCAGCCAATACATCAGATAGAAGCAGGGATGTAAATATAGGTATTAAATGGACGTATTAAAAAGGAGTATAACAAAGAAGAAATGCATTGTGATTGCATTTAGTATGTTTGAACATATGGTGTTTTCAGCGAGTGGGTCACATTGCCATGGAGATGGATAGGGGGCCCCCTAATGGACAGAGACAAACACGGCATTTGGAATAACAGAAACAGCAATATTCACATATTTGCAAGAAGTAGTGAAGACATATATAAATACAGTATAATGGTATCATTGTGTTTGAATAGATATGGAGACATTACAAACACTGCGGTAAAGTCAACATAGTATAACATGGTATAAACATATTTATGGAACATTACAGCAGGTATAGTTTTTTTGGGACAGAGCAGAGTGACCATGATGTGGGTATGTGATTGGACCAGGTGGAGAAGGGGTTCCAGAGGACAAAGTGCTCGGGGAGCCCATCTCAATACCTGTAAAAATTATAAATCAAGTTCACATACCCCTGATTCGAAGCCCTCAAGATAAGGCTTGAAATTAAATGCCTCGTTGAGGCCAGGGGGGGATGTGGCGTTGAGGTGAAAAATCCATTTAAGCTCACTTTGAAGTAGGGATTTGTTATAGTCACCCCCTCGATTGGGTGGGGGAATATGGTCAAGTGCTCTAAATGTAATCTGAGGGGTTGAGTCCTGGTGCACTATTGCACAGTGTCGCCCTAAGGGGAGGTCAGGGTCTTTTTGATTGATACTGAGAGTATGTCGATAAATGCGTTTCCAAAAGGGAAGTTTGGTTTTCCCAACATAAAAACACCCACACTCACATTCTAATAAATAAACGATGCCGACTGAGCGGCAGTTGACAAAATGTTGAGGGAAAAAGGGTTGTCCATTGGGTAAGGTGTTGGATCTGTTGGATTTAGATAGGTACTTGCAGTATCTGCATTTACCACAAGGGAATGTCCCTTTTGTTTGTTTTTGTAGGTAGCTGACAGGAGTGTATTCACTTCTGATTAGTTTGTCACGGAGTGAAGGGGCTCGTCTATAAGTAAGTAGTGGGTGTGCTGGTACAAATGGAGACAGTGAGTGATCTGTAGTTAAGATATACCAATGTTTCTCTAAAATCTGTGTGATAGAGGAATGTTGTTCACAAAAATTGGTGATGATTCGCAGTGGGGTTTGTTTGGCTTGTGATTTGGAAGGGAAAAGTAAAGAGTTACGTGTTTTTGATTTCGCTTTTTTGTATGCTATTTTCAAAATTTTGGGTGGGTATCCTCGTTCTAGTAACCTATTTCGTAAAACCGAGGCCTCGTTTTCAAAAGAGGCTTCGGTTGAACAATTACGGCGAGCACGAAGGTATTGGGCATATGGAATAGAGTTGAGGAGAGGTTCCGGGTGGAAACTGGAGGCAGCAAGGATTGTGTTGCCTGCAGTGGGTTTACGATATAAATGGCTTTGGATATGGCCTTCAGAGTCTTTTATGAGAGTAAGATCTAAAAAACAAATAGAAGTGGGACTGGAAGTCATGGTAAATCTCAGATTTAGCCGATTAGCGGTATTCAAATAGGTCAAAAAGTCTTGTAGAGTTTGGCTGGGTCCCTGCCAGACAATAAAAATGTCGTCGATGTATCGACGAAAGGTAACAATGTGTTTAGTGTACACGTTGGCAGAGGGGTCTGAAAATAGTAGACGTTCCCACTCCCCCAAGTACAGATTGGCGTAGGCCGTGCGCAACAAGTGCCCATGGCCACGCCCTGTACTTGGAGGTAGTGGGAACCGTCAAAAGAAAAAAAGTTGTTGTTGAGAATAAAATTTAAGGCATTGAGGATAAATGTAGAGAGGTCAGTGGAGTATAGTGAGGAAGTGGTGAGTATATGTCGGATGGCAGAGAGTCCTAGGGTGTGAGGAATCGAGCTGTATAGTGCCTCAACATCGATCGCGACAAGTAAAGTGTCGGGACCAATGGTTAGGGAGGACAAACTTTGTAAAAGATGAGTAGTGTCTCTTATGTAAGAAGGGAGTTGGATAACTAGGGGTTGCAGTAGTTTATCAATGTAACGGCTAAGGTTGTCTGTCAGAGAGCCTCTTCCGGAAACTATGGGCCTACCTGGTGGTCTGGGTAGGTTTTTGTGCACTTTGGGGAGTGCATAAAACGTAGCTATACGTGGGAATTTGGTTCTAACGTAATCACTGGTGTTTTTATCTAATACCCCTTGTGTGGTAGCAGAATCTATGAGTGTATATAGTTGTTGTTGTGCTGAAGAAATAAAGGATGTGGGGATCTTTCTGTACCATTCCTTGTTCTGAAGGATATCATGGCACATTTGGGTGTAGTGGTCCCTGTCCAGTATCACAATGTTTCCGCCTTTGTCGGCGGGTTTAATTATTATCGTGGAATTGGTTTTGAGATTTTGAAGAGCAAGGTATTGATTGTATGAGAAGTTTCTTGCCTTAGATCGATTGGGATAGATTTTTAGGTTACGGATTTCCCGTGTAACTGCCTGCAGAAATAGTGCGGCTCTGGGATTAGTGCTGGGAGGTGGGTAGAAACTAGATTTCTTTTTTATAGTTATTTTAGAGGGTGGGTGTGATGAGGTGAGGGGATTGTCCTCAGTGCTGGCTAAGAGAGTGTCAAGATCAAGAGTATCTATTAGGTTGGTATTGTCACTTTCATCCAAAAGTTCAGTTAACTGTTGGAGGGCCGTGGTTTCAGCTGCGGAGTGTAGAAGCAAATCCGAAAAGGGATTAGGTGTATATATGCTATGTAATAGCAATTTACGGACAAACAAGTGAATGTCTTTGATGACAGTAAATTTGTCTATGTGAGATACAGGGCAGAAAGTGAGTCCCTTTTCAAGGACAGAAATTTCATGCTTAGTGAGTGAGTGTTTAGAAAGGTTGATGATGTTAGAGGACAGTGGGGTTATCTTGGTGTTCTTTTTGGTTGGTAAGTGTTGTTGTGTTGAATTCTTTGTGAAGCTCGCATGAGGTCTAAAAAATCAAAATGTTGAGAGGATGAAGGTAAAGAGTGTGATCTGGAGGTCTTCGAGGACGAGGGAGCAGCCGACGGGTCTCTGGCCGGTGAGTCGTCGGCAGGTCCCTCGGGATCGGAGACCTCGTCACTAGAAAGGTTAGGTGTGCGGCCTCTTTTTGGATTGCGTGGGCCTCGTGTGGGATGGGGTTTAGGTGCAACATGTGAGTTGTCTGTGTTGCGGTCGGCAGCATATTTGGGAGGTATAGGTTTGGAGGTAAAGCGTGCTGGAGCTGGTGGGCGTGCAGCACGATTGGCCTCGTTCCATTTGTAGGCTCTTTCCTCTTGGAAAGCTTTTTTGTCGCGGAAGAATTTTTTGTCCTTCTGCGTCAAAGTGTCGTGGTTGAATTTATCAAAACGTTTTTTAAGTTGAAGATCAAGTGTTTTGTATAATGGATGATCTAAAAATTGGGCGAGCTGAGTATTTAATGATGCTAATTTGGCATCAAGAGCGGACATCTGTGTCTCGTATTGTTGTATCAAAAGCTTCATCAAGTCAATGGAACATTGTTTGAGGACACCCTCCCAGGCCTGTTTAAAGTCTGGGGGGATGTCCTGAAATGTAGGAAAAATTTGGACCCTGAGCCCAAAAGGGTTAATGCTGTGAGCAATATAGTCCTTGAAGGACTTGATGTGCCAGAAAAGAGAGGCTTTTTTCTGGACAGTATGTGTAAGATTGAGAAAAACAAATCGTAATTGAGATTCAATGAATTCATTGGATTGGAATTGCTGTAAGGTGCTAGTCATGCGGGTCTCCCAATCCTCCCCAAGGAAGATTGCCATGGTGGTTAGGGGGATACTATAGGGGTGATATTCACAAAACCAGGTTGGAGATAATAAAGATCATAAGATACAAAGTAAGGATGGAGGCTCGTATTTACATCAGGTCATATATAGAGACATGAATATGAATGAGGTAAAGAGTGCCAGCAGTCACTTGCTCAGGTAGGGGTTTTTTTTTTATGGCTTAACCATAAGAAATCGAGATACGATATTTGTTGGGCAAGTGAGTGGTGGCAGATTGGTCTATCGCTTCTCACATATAGAAATAGCAGATTTGTGAGGCCTAGTGTGCATCAACACGGCCTATACCCCAAAGAGAAGCTTAAACAGATAGACATAAAGAGTATATGCAGGTGAAAAAAAAGTTTTTTTATTTAGGGCTACAGGCCCAGGGGTAAATCAATAAGTGGGTAAGTAGACATCTAGATATACAGGGCAATGTATATACATGGTAATCATGTGTAACCATAAACATGTACAGAATGCATAAATTGCACAGCAACTTGCGATAATATCGTGGTCTTTCAGGAAAATGCCGACATGTTTCGGACGGACGTCCTTTTTCAAGGCAATATCTGTTCCTGTATTTACTCGATAATACTGTATAAGACAGAGTAAAGTCATTAATATACAACATAATGTGTTTAATAGGTATAAACCTGTGAATTACACCGCTCAATGGTAATGGTACTCACTTGCAAAATGTTAAAGGGCTAGGAATAAGCCCAGTGGTCTTGGGGTACAGGGGTATGGTATCAGTATGTCCATGCAGTATACAGGGGATCTTGTGCTGTTAAAAGCAAACGGCTGCTATAAATCTGAGAGGCTGCAAGATCTCCAAGCCATGCAATGAGAAATTGCAATGGCTAGTGGTGCCTGGGCAGAGGTGATAAATAGCTATAGAGTAAGGGGGAATAAATGGGGTAACATTAGTATCACTTAGTAGTGAAGAGGAGTAGGTAAGTGCAAAATGAATTGCAAAAAATAAGGTACTGGCATTACCTGGTAGAGGGAGAGTTTGTGTTCAGCTGCAGTGTAGCAGAACGCCGGCAGGAAAGTGTGATACCTGAACCCGCCATTGTAGAGACTAATATAGTGTGTGGTAATGGGTATCAGCTGTGCAAGCCGTGGTGAGAGGTAATTGCACTGAGCTGTATAGTAATTACAAGGCCAGGTGTGGGGATGGTGGCTGAGAAGCCACAATATACTATCCCCAATGTTGAGATCTCAGATGCGGCGGCGCCGGGCGTCGACACGTCCAGAGGGGGCGTGGCCTCGTGCGGCGTCGGAGCGTCACCGACGCGGGCAGACTAACCCTTCCCCGTGTGCTGGAACGCAAGCGGGGAGGGCGCGTGTGATGGCAAGACGTGCGCCTCAATGGGTGTGTATGGCGCATGCGCCGTATGAAATACGCGCATGCGCACATGGTCTTACCCGCGCCGGGCAGCCAATACATCAGATAGAAGCAGGGATGTAAATATAGGTATTAAATGGACGTATTAAAAAGGAGTATAACAAAGAAGAAATGCATTGTGATTGCATTTAGTATGTTTGAACATATGGTGTTTTCAGCGAGTGGGTCACATTGCCATGGAGATGGATAGGGGGCCCCCTAATGGACAGAGACAAACACAGCATTTGGAATAACAGAAACAGCAATATTCACATATTTGCAAGAAGTAGTGAAGACATATATAAATACAGTATAATGGTATCATTGTGTTTGAATAGATATGGAGACATTACAAACACTGCGGTAAAGTCAACATAGTATAACATGGTATAAACATATTTATGGAACATTACAGCAGGTATAGTTTTTTTGGGACAGAGCAGAGTGACCATGATGTGGGTATGTGATTGGACCAGGTGGAGAAGGGGTTCCAGAGGACAAAGTGCTCGGGGAGCCCATCTCAATACCTGTAAAAATTATAAATCAAGTTCACATACCCCTGATTCGAAGCCCTCAAGATAAGGCTTGAAATTAAATGCCTCGTTGAGGCCAGGGGGGGATGTGGCGTTGAGGTGAAAAATCCATTTAAGCTCACTTTGAAGTAGGGATTTGTTATAGTCACCCCCTCGATTGGGTGGGGGAATATGGTCAAGTGCTCTAAATGTAATCTGAGGGGTTGAGTCCTGGTGCACTATTGCACAGTGTCGCCCTAAGGGGAGGTCAGGGTCTTTTTGATTGATACTGAGAGTATGTCGATAAATGCGTTTCCAAAAGGGAAGTTTGGTTTTCCCAACATAAAAACACCCACACTCACATTCTAATAAATAAACGATGCCGACTGAGCGGCAGTTGACAAAATGTTGAGGGAAAAAGGGTTGTCCATTGGGTAAGGTGTTGGATCTGTTGGATTTAGATAGGTACTTGCAGTATCTGCATTTACCACAAGGGAATGTCCCTTTTGTTTGTTTTTGTAGGTAGCTGACAGGAGTGTATTCACTTCTGATTAGTTTGTCACGGAGTGAAGGGGCTCGTCTATAAGTAAGTAGTGGGTGTGCTGGTACAAATGGAGACAGTGAGTGATCTGTAGTTAAGATATACCAATGTTTCTCTAAAATCTGTGTGATAGAGGAATGTTGTTCACAAAAATTGGTGATGATTCGCAGTGGGGTTTGTTTGGCTTGTGATTTGGAAGGGAAAAGTAAAGAGTTACGTGTTTTTGATTTCGCTTTTTTGTATGCTATTTTCAAAATTTTGGGTGGGTATCCTCGTTCTAGTAACCTATTTCGTAAAACCGAGGCCTCGTTTTCAAAAGAGGCTTCGGTTGAACAATTACGGCGGGCACGAAGGTATTGGGCATATGGAATAGAGTTGAGGAGAGGTTCCGGGTGGAAACTGGAGGCAGCAAGGATTGTGTTGCCTGCAGTGGGTTTACGATATAAATGGCTTTGGATATGGCCTTCAGAGTCTTTTATGAGAGTAAGATCTAAAAAACAAATAGAAGTGGGACTGGAAGTCATGGTAAATCTCAGATTTAGCCGATTAGCGGTATTCAAATAGGTCAAAAAGTCTTGTAGAGTTTGGCTGGGTCCCTGCCAGACAATAAAAATGTCGTCGATGTATCGACGAAAGGTAACAATGTGTTTAGTGTACACGTTGGCAGAGGGGTCTGAAAATAGTAGACGTTCCCACTCCCCCAAGTACAGATTGGCGTAGGCCGGTGCGCAACAAGTGCAAAAATCAAAAACACGTAACTCTTTACTTTTCCCTTCCAAATCACAAGCCAAACAAACCCCACTGCGAATCATCACCAATTTTTGTGAACAACATTCCTCTATCACACAGATTTTAGAGAAACATTGGTATATCTTAACTACAGATCACTCACTGTCTCCATTTGTACCAGCACACCCACTACTTACTTATAGACGAGCCCCTTCACTCCGTGACAAACTAATCAGAAGTGAATACACTCCTGTCAGCTACCTACAAAAACAAACAAAAGGGACATTCCCTTGTGGTAAATGCAGATACTGCAAGTACCTATCTAAATCCAACAGATCCAACACCTTACCCAATGGACAACCCTTTTTCCCTCAACATTTTGTCAACTGCCGCTCAGTCGGCATCGTTTATTTATTAGAATGTGAGTGTGGGTGTTTTTATGTTGGGAAAACCAAACTTCCCTTTTGGAAACGCATTTATCGACATACTCTCAGTATCAATCAAAAAGACCCTGACCTCCCCTTAGGGCGACACTGTGCAATAGTGCACCAGGACTCAACCCCTCAGATTACATTTAGAGCACTTGACCATATTCCCCCACCCAATCGAGGGGGTGACTATAACAAATCCCTACTTCAAAGTGAGCTTAAATGGATTTTTCACCTCAACGCCACATCCCCCCCTGGCCTCAACGAGGCATTTAATTTCAAGCCTTATCTTGAGGGCTTCGAATCAGGGGTATGTGAACTTGATTTATAATTTTTACAGGTATTGAGATGGGCTCCCCGAGCACTTTGTCCTCTGGAACCCCTTCTCCACCTGGTCCAATCACATACCCACATCATGGTCACTCTGCTCTGTCCCAAAAAAACTATACCTGCTGTAATGTTCCATAAATATGTTTATACCATGTTATACTATGTTGACTTTACCGCAGTGTTTGTAATGTCTCCATATCTATTCAAACACAATGATACCATTATACTGTATTTATATATGTCTTCACTACTTCTTGCAAATATGTGAATATTGCTGTTTCTGTTATTCCAAATGCTGTGTTTGTCTCTGTCCATTAGGGGGCCCCCTATCCATCTCCATGGCAATGTGACCCACTCGCTGAAAACACCATATGTTCAAACATACTAAATGCAATCACAATGCATTTCTTCTTTGTTATACTCCTTTTTAATACGTCCATTTAATACCTATATTTACATCCCTGCTTCTATCTGATGTATTGGCTGCCCGGCGCGGGTAAGACCATGTGCGCATGCGCGTATTTCATACGGCGCATGCGCCATACACACCCATTGAGGCGCACGTCTTGCCATCACACGCGCCCTCCCCGCTTGCGTTCCAGCACACGGGGAAGGGTTAGTCTGCCCGCGTCGGTGACGCTCCGACGCCGCACGAGGCCACGCCCCCTCTGGACGTGTCGACGCGCGGCGCCGCCGCATCTGAGATCTCAACATTGGGGATAGTATATTGTGGCTTCTCAGCCACCATCCCCACACCTGGCCTTGTAATTACTATACAGCTCAGTGCAATTACCTCTCACCACGGCTTGCACAGCTGATACCCATTACCACACACTATATTAGTCTCTACAATGGCGGGTTCAGGTATCACACTTTCCTGCCGGCGTTCTGCTACACTGCAGCTGAACACAAACTCTCCCTCTACCAGGTAATGCCAGTACCTTATTTTTTGCAATTCATTTTGCACTTACCTACTCCTCTTCACTACTAAGTGATACTAATGTTACCCCATTTATTCCCCCTTACTCTATAGCTATTTATCACCTCTGCCCAGGCACCACTAGCCATTGCAATTTCTCATTGCATGGCTTGGAGATCTTGCAGCCTCTCAGATTTATAGCAGCCGTTTGCTTTTAACAGCACAAGATCCCCTGTATACTGCATGGACATACTGATACCATACCCCTGTACCCCAAGACCACTGGGCTTATTCCTAGCCCTTTAACATTTTGCAAGTGAGTACCATTACCATTGAGCGGTGTAATTCACAGGTTTATACCTATTAAACACATTATGTTGTATATTAATGACTTTACTCTGTCTTATACAGTATTATCGAGTAAATACAGGAACAGATATTGCCTTGAAAAAGGACGTCCGTCCGAAACATGTCGGCATTTTCCTGAAAGACCACGATATTATCGCAAGTTGCTGTGCAATTTATGCATTCTGTACATGTTTATGGTTACACATGATTACCATGTATATACATTGCCCTGTATATCTAGATGTCTACTTACCCACTTATTGATTTACCCCTGGGCCTGTAGCCCTAAATAAAAAAACTTTTTTTTCACCTGCATATACTCTTTATGTCTATCTGTTTAAGCTTCTCTTTGGGGTATAGGCCGTGTTGATGCACACTAGGCCTCACAAATCTGCTATTTCTATATGTGAGAAGCGATAGACCAATCTGCCACCACTCACTTGCCCAACAAATATCGTATCTCGATTTCTTATGGTTAAGCCATAAAAAAAAAACCCCTACCTGAGCAAGTGACTGCTGGCACTCTTTACCTCATTCATATTCATGTCTCTATATATGACCTGATGTAAATACGAGCCTCCATCCTTACTTTGTATCTTATGATCTTTATTATCTCCAACCTGGTTTTGTGAATATCACCCCTATAGTATCCCCCTAACCACCATGGCAATCTTCCTTGGGGAGGATTGGGAGACCCGCATGACTAGCACCTTACAGCAATTCCAATCCAATGAATTCATTGAATCTCAATTACGATTTGTTTTTCTCAATCTTACACATACTGTCCAGAAAAAAGCCTCTCTTTTCTGGCACATCAAGTCCTTCAAGGACTATATTGCTCACAGCATTAACCCTTTTGGGCTCAGGGTCCAAATTTTTCCTACATTTCAGGACATCCCCCCAGACTTTAAACAGGCCTGGGAGGGTGTCCTCAAACAATGTTCCATTGACTTGATGAAGCTTTTGATACAACAATACGAGACACAGATGTCCGCTCTTGATGCCAAATTAGCATCATTAAATACTCAGCTCGCCCAATTTTTAGATCATCCATTATACAAAACACTTGATCTTCAACTTAAAAAACGTTTTGATAAATTCAACCACGACACTTTGACGCAGAAGGACAAAAAATTCTTCCGCGACAAAAAAGCTTTCCAAGAGGAAAGAGCCTACAAATGGAACGAGGCCAATCGTGCTGCACGCCCACCAGCTCCAGCACGCTTTACCTCCAAACCTATACCTCCCAAATATGCTGCCGACCGCAACACAGACAACTCACATGTTGCACCTAAACCCCATCCCACACGAGGCCCACGCAATCCAAAAAGAGGCCGCACACCTAACCTTTCTAGTGACGAGGTCTCCGATCCCGAGGGACCTGCCGACGACTCACCGGCCAGAGACCCGTCGGCTGCTCCCTCGTCCTCGAAGACCTCCAGATCACACTCTTTACCTTCATCCTCTCAACATTTTGATTTTTTAGACCTCATGCGAGCTTCACAAAGAATTCAACACAACAACACTTACCAACCAAAAAGAACACCAAGATAACCCCACTGTCCTCTAACATCATCAACCTTTCTAAACACTCACTCACTAAGCATGAAATTTCTGTCCTTGAAAAGGGACTCACTTTCTGCCCTGTATCTCACATAGACAAATTTACTGTCATCAAAGACATTCACTTGTTTGTCCGTAAATTGCTATTACATAGCATATATACACCTAATCCCTTTTCGGATTTGCTTCTACACTCCGCAGCTGAAACCACGGCCCTCCAACAGTTAACTGAACTTTTGGATGAAAGTGACAATACCAACCTAATAGATACTCTTGATCTTGACACTCTCTTAGCCAGCACTGAGGACAATCCCCTCACCTCATCACACCCACCCTCTAAAATAACTATAAAAAAGAAATCTAGTTTCTACCCACCTCCCAGCACTAATCCCAGAGCCGCACTATTTCTGCAGGCAGTTACACGGGAAATCCGTAACCTAAAAATCTATCCCAATCGATCTAAGGCAAGAAACTTCTCATACAATCAATACCTTGCTCTTCAAAATCTCAAAACCAATTCCACGATAATAATTAAACCCGCCGACAAAGGCGGAAACATTGTGATACTGGACAGGGACCACTACACCCAAATGTGCCATGATATCCTTCAGAACAAGGAATGGTACAGAAAGATCCCCACATCCTTTATTTCTTCAGCACAACAACAACTATATACACTCATAGATTCTGCTACCACACAAGGGGTATTAGATAAAAACACCAGTGATTACGTTAGAACCAAATTCCCACGTATAGCTACGTTTTATGCACTCCCCAAAGTGCACAAAAACCTACCCAGACCACCAGGTAGGCCCATAGTTTCCGGAAGAGGCTCTCTGACAGACAACCTTAGCCGTTACATTGATAAACTACTGCAACCCCTAGTTATCCAACTCCCTTCTTACATAAGAGACACTACTCATCTTTTACAAAGTTTGTCCTCCCTAACCATTGGTCCCGACACTTTACTTGTCGCGATCGATGTTGAGGCACTATACAGCTCGATTCCTCACACCCTAGGACTCTCTGCCATCCGACATATACTCACCACTTCCTCACTATACTCCACTGACCTCTCTACATTTATCCTCAATGCCTTAAATTTTATTCTCAACAACAACTTTTTTTCTTTTGACGGTTCCCACTACCTCCAAGTACAGGGCGTGGCCATGGGCACTTGTTGCGCACCGGCCTACGCCAATCTGTACTTGGGGGAGTGGGAACGTCTACTATTTTCAGACCCCTCTGCCAACGTGTACACTAAACACATTGTTACCTTTCGTCGATACATCGACGACATTTTTATTGTCTGGCAGGGACCCAGCCAAACTCTACAAGATTTTTTGACCTATTTGAATACCGCTAATCGGCTAAATCTGAGATTTACCATGACTTCCAGTCCCACTTCTATTTGTTTTTTAGATCTTACTCTCATAAAAGACTCTGAAGGCCATATCCAAAGCCATTTATATCGTAAACCCACTGCAGGCAACACAATCCTTGCTGCCTCCAGTTTCCACCCGGAACCTCTCCTCAACTCTATTCCATATGCCCAATACCTTCGTGCCCGCCGTAATTGTTCAACCGAAGCCTCTTTTGAAAACGAGGCCTCGGTTTTACGAAATAGGTTACTAGAACGAGGATACCCACCCAAAATTTTGAAAATAGCATACAAAAAAGCGAAATCAAAAACACGTAACTCTTTACTTTTCCCTTCCAAATCACAAGCCAAACAAACCCCACTGCGAATCATCACCAATTTTTGTGAACAACATTCCTCTATCACACAGATTTTAGAGAAACATTGGTATATCTTAACTACAGATCACTCACTGTCTCCATTTGTACCAGCACACCCACTACTTACTTATAGACGAGCCCCTTCACTCCGTGACAAACTAATCAGAAGTGAATACACTCCTGTCAGCTACCTACAAAAACAAACAAAAGGGACATTCCCTTGTGGTAAATGCAGATACTGCAAGTACCTATCTAAATCCAACAGATCCAACACCTTACCCAATGGACAACCCTTTTTCCCTCAACATTTTGTCAACTGCCGCTCAGTCGGCATCGTTTATTTATTAGAATGTGAGTGTGGGTGTTTTTATGTTGGGAAAACCAAACTTCCCTTTTGGAAACGCATTTATCGACATACTCTCAGTATCAATCAAAAAGACCCTGACCTCCCCTTAGGGCGACACTGTGCAATAGTGCACCAGGACTCAACCCCTCAGATTACATTTAGAGCACTTGACCATATTCCCCCACCCAATCGAGGGGGTGACTATAACAAATCCCTACTTCAAAGTGAGCTTAAATGGATTTTTCACCTCAACGCCACATCCCCCCCTGGCCTCAACGAGGCATATAATTTCAAGCCTTATCTTGAGGGCTTCGAATCAGGGGTATGTGAACTTGATTTATAATTTTTACAGGTATTGAGATGGGCTCCCCGAGCACTTTGTCCTCTGGAACCCCTTCTCCACCTGGTCCAATCACATACCCACATCATGGTCACTCTGCTCTGTCCCAAAAAAACTATACCTGCTGTAATGTTCCATAAATATGTTTATACCATGTTATACTATGTTGACTTTACCGCAGTGTTTGTAATGTCTCCATATCTATTCAAACACAATGATACCATTATACTGTATTTATATTTATGGTCTAGAGCCCTACGGACGACATGAGTAAAGATGACCATATAGGAACAACACAAAACTCACCAACATGAAATAGACCTGAAAGTGTGCCTTGGTCTACCGTATGGTACGCCAAAATAAGGGGGCATACCCTAGATAAAGAATGATAAGAAGTAGTTATGGAATAATGTGGAATGAGTATTCGGTCTGAGGTAAGAATACTTGGAAGAGGCTTTTAAAAGGGGAGGGTGGGTGGGTATCACGCACAGGAAACCGACAAAGACCGGCGGCCTTTGGGCTGCTTAAATACCCTCCGGGCTCCTCCCATAACTTCAGGCCGGTACCCGGCCTTCCAATTTATGGTCTAGAGCCCTACGGACGACATGAGTAAAGATGACCATATAGGAACAACACAAAACTCACCAACATGAAATAGACCTGAAAGTGTGCCTTGGTCTACCGTATGGTACGCCAAAATAAGGGGGCAAAAACCTTCAGGTAGGGGATAATTATTTGTTAAGGTAATGTCGCTGAGTAAGACGAGCAAAGGCCTGAGCCACCTCTAACTGTGGGTTAGGAATGTAGCGAGAGAAGCAGGCCGATTCCGCCGACCCAGTTCCTTGATCACATGGTCCGGAACCCCCTGTCTTGAGGCCGTCGTGGCCGCCCCAATCCGGAATGAATGCCCGGAGTACTGGCTGGGGTCCAACTGAAGATTGCCGAGAAGGACCCGGACATGTTCCACGAACTGCGACGAGTTGAGGGGTTATACCGGAAAGGGCAGGAGCGGACTGGACCCTGGGCGGTCGGATAGCAGTGCCGTCAAGCGGTTTAACACGGCAACTGGGCACCAGTTGTTGTGAGTCCTGTACAGGTGAACATCTACTCCGGAACCTCGCTGCCGAGTTTTGGATGTCGCCAAGTGAAGGACGTAGTGATCCTGGTGGCGACAGAGACTACTTCTATGCAAGGCTGGACCGGCTGGGTGGCTGCGAGTGAACTCGCTGGCCGTGGAAACCCATAAAACGCCATGTGTATCGCAGCCTGCAGGATGGTGCTGAGGAGGAGACCGAAAGGGGACCTATCCAGGATGTCAGATATTCCCCTGAAGATCTCCCCCGTGGTAGGCAGCCGCTTCGGCTGACTGGCGGCTGGTGTTTCTGCACTCCCCGTGGTAGAGCCCTCACTGCGTGGCAGGAGAACACCGAAGGCCTCGCGGGGTCTTGATGCGACAAGTAGTGCGGCACCCCGGCCACGTACTGGCGTATCGTGCTGTGTGACAGTGCTAGGTGAGAATGACCCTAAGCGCTGAGTTAAACTTCCCCGGAATGAATGAGCAGTAAACATTGAACTGATGCTGTAGGGACAGCTGGACCAGTCTGCGGAGGAAGGACATGACGGGCCTGGATTTAGGCCTGCCCTTGCTGATGATCTTGGCTGTGGCTTGATTGTCTGTCGTGAAAGCCACAGTCTGTCCAAAGCCAATGGTGACCCCATAGGTGAGCGGCTGCTACGATGGGGAAGAGCTCAAAAAGGGCTGACGTGGTAGTGAAGCCTGGTGTGGCTAGTAATTGAGGAGGCCAAGGGGCGGCGAACCATAAATGGCCAAAAAATGGCGGCGCATCCTGTGGATGTCGCCGCATCGGTCACCACCTGAGGTGACTGCGTGGACACGACTGGGATGAACAGGGACACACCGTTCCAATTACCAAGAAAGAGTTCCCCCATGGCCAGATCTGTCCTGGCTGCCCAAGGGCTACTCTTAGACCCGAAGGTCAAATTGGTCGCGAAACAATATCGCTCCCTCCACTTGATGAGGGGACGAGCGAGTTGAGACTGGGAGCGACGGAAGAATGAGGCGCTGACAGATCATACACCAGATGTTTTTATTTGAAAAATTATTCCCTGTACAAGCCCGATAGGGCTAACCCTCCAGATGTTAAAGGGAGACTGACTGAACGGGCCTATCAAGAAGTCCCGATCCAACTCCGTCTGCAGAAGGACGTCAATCGCTGGCACATCTGTTGCTGCTGAGCGTAGGTTCGGACATTCGTGGGTGGAGTGGGGCAGGGTGACGAGCCCGGTATGAAACCCATCGGTGAAACCCTGGATGAGGTAGCTGGCAAGTGACGGAGTAGGGTGTGAGGTCAAGTAAACACCGAGCCAAAGGGCATTGACCCGGCTTAGTCGTGGTTCTTCTGTTTGACTTCACATAGAATCCTGGGGTGCGCCCTCTGGCATAGGGTGCAAATGTGCAAGAGCCGGCACTGGCTGAAGTTGCAGGAGCCGTAATTGAAATTGTTGCAAATGGCGGCTCCCCCAACCAGCCGCACCGGACGTCCCAACTTGTCCACCTTTTGTCCTTGCGCCGGGGCCTGCTGAGCCTGGCTCGTGCTAGTAGAGGCCGTGCTAGCCATCGGATGGACAGAGGCTATGTTGGCACACCCGACCGTGGTGTGGGACGCTGACTGACAGACAGCACATAGCGGGGAGCGAAGACCCGCGAAGTGGCGGCAGAACAACTCCGTGTCCACTACGCTCCAGTCCGTTGTCAGATGAAACTGTGAGAATCTGGCTGCGGCTTTGGCCGAGAAGGACCGATGATAGTCGTAGAACGCTGAGCCACCGTATTTGTGGCCCAGGTCTACGATCAAATGGAGGTAGAGGTCCAGTTCCTCCCGTCTGCCGGGGGAGGCTGAGCACAGCACATCCCTAAACATGCCGAAAGCGAGCGTGAACTCGGGCACCGTGAGCTTTCTGTTGAGCCTCGGATCCTTCGCTTTCAGAACCACCGAGACGTCCCCCCAGGTGTAGGCCTTGTTCTCGGCCAAGTCATGGACCGAGATCATGAGTGAGGCCAGGTTAACGTCTCTGCCCTCTAAAATGTCCTTCCTTACGCTGGTGGCACCAGGTGGGAAGGGTGTACGGTAGTCGTGGCAAGCTCACAACCTGCGACCGGTGCACTGATGGCTGGGACCACCGCAGGGTCCGGAACCGTGGCAGCCGGGCTAGTCTCTAAACGAGACACCCTGTCCTGGACCTCAACGATTGAGGAAGACAGGGAGGACACGAGGGTGTGTAGCTGAGCGACGGCGGCTGAAATCGATTCCAGAGACGCCTGCTGGCTGCTGGGGCTTGGTGCGGCCGGTGGTGGGAAGAGGAGCCTGACTAGCTCCGCCTTCCTGGCCGTGGACGAGAAGGGTATCCCTCTGCGTCTCAGCTCGGCGGACAGCCTGGAAATTGTCCATGCCCTAAGGGACTGGACACTGCCAGCCTCGGAGGCTGATGCCGGAGAAAGCGGGGTGGTGAGGTCATCGCTGCCGACTGATGACATGGCGGCTGCCAAGACCCGTTACTTAGTAGACTGGTCACGTGTCCGCAGGCTGGGCCTATAAAGAGGTGACAAGCAATGAGTTTGAATGTGTCACCTCTGATCTACGTACCTGCCATGAGAAAGCAGGAGCCCCTCGTGCCCCTGCGTTTTTTTTTTTTTTTTTTTTTTTTTTACCTGCTGGAACCCTGATCAAGCTGGTGCAGGTGGACCTACTGAATCCGACTGACCTGAGAGAGTGTGAGAGAAAGTACCTATTTAAGAGCCTAACTGCTGCCGTCCAGAGCGACGGAACCCAACGTTGATGATAACAACAGGCGATAGTGACTTAAGTCGACTGCCGAGACCGCTGTGGGATCAAATGACAGATGACAACACTAATGACTGACTTGACATGTTGCCTTAACTGAACGAACTTCCCGTGACAGGGCCCGGCCTGTTCGTACCGTATGGGGGGTGCCTGAGAGCCGGACTCTGGAGCACGTACAGGAATGAGGCAACCGTGAAACGAGGCTAACTGCCTGGGTATTGCTGAGGCCGAACTGTGACATCCAGCTGCCACCGGGTCCGACTCCAAGCTCCCCTTTTTTTTTTTTTTTTTCTTCTTTTTTTTTTTTTTTTTTTAAGGGCACGCCGGCGCGAATTCGTACAGGCAGGTGACCAATTAACGCCGGGGCGTGGTAAGGTGACACAGAAATGATATAACATGACAAGGACAAGAGTCAAAGTCTTTTTTTTTTTTTTTTTTTTTTTTTTTTTTTGCGACTCCGCCCCTGGCGCATGTATTGAAATGAGGCCGAGCCTAGGGCACGCCGACACGAATTAAGTGCGAAGAAGTGACTTCATTCACGCCGGGCGTGGTAAGGTGACAGAAATGAGATACCATGACAGGGGCAGGAATCAGGAATGTACGCAAACCAGTGATGCGATTCCGCCCTTGGCGCATGTATTGAAATGAGGCCGTGCCTAGGGCACGCCGACACGAATTAAGTGCGAAGAAGTGACTTCATTCACGCCGGGCGTGGTAAGGTGACAGAAATGAGATACCATGACAGGGGCAGGAATCAGGAATGTACGCAAACCAGTGATGCGATTCCGCCCTTGGCGCATGTATTGAAATGAGGCCGTGCCTAGGGCACGCCGACACGAATTTAGTGCGAAGAAGTGACTACATTCATGCCGGGCGTGGTAAGGTGACAGAAATGAGATACCATGACAGGGGCAAGAATCAGGAATGTACGCAACCAGTGATGTGATTCCGCCCTTGGCGCATGTATAGAAATGAGGCCGGGCCTGGGGCACGCCGACACGAATTAGTGCGGGGAAGTGACTGCATTCATGCCGGACGTGGTAAGGTGACTGAAATGATATACCATGACAGGGGCAAGAATCAGGAATGTACGCAACCAGTGATGCGATTCCGCCCTTGGCGCATGTATTGAAATGAGGCCGGCCTGGGGCACGCCGACCCGAATCAGTGCAAGGGAAGTGACTGCATACAAGCCGGGCGTGGTAAGGTGACCGAAATGATATACCATGACAGGGGCAAGAATCAAGATCGTACGTAACCAGTGATGTGATTCTGCCCTTGGCGCATGTATCGAAATGAGGCCGGGTAGTCGTGCATCTGGGTCGCCCCGATCGGAGCATGCATGGATGCGACCGGACCAAGATGGAAGCGATGGCATGAACACCCTGTTGCAACTGATGCGAAATGACTTAGCATGACCGAATGGCCTGATACGTTGGCCACGTTTGAAATGATGAAATGATTGTCATGCTAACACGTGAAATGTTTCGACACGGTCGAAGTGATTTGTATAATTAGTATGCCAACAGTGCTTCGGAATGTGAATAGCGATTCGGCACGCTTGCTGGCGCCACCGATTCGAATAATGGCAGGACATGAACGATACGTGTGAGTGCGAACGGCACCCGTGCATGAGTCACGTTTGAACGATTCGAAGACTGCGTAGCACGACCGCGAAAGGGAACCCTTGAGTGCCGGATGCGGCATCGGTCGGAATGTAGTGGCGGGCGGCCCTGAATGTGCGTGCCGCAAGATGGCTCCCGATCGTGTACAACCAAAAACGTGCGAGTAAGTGTTTAGTTTTTTCGAGACAAGCAGCGCGTGGTTCGTGAGCTACGCAGACCACAGTTTAGTGACATGATAAGCAGTGCATGAGAACGTAAAACATGGGAGCCGAAGCCCTACCTGCGACAGCCGAACCAGACTCTTTGTACGAAACTGCGACTCGGCGACACGAGTGCGACACGAAGGGACAACACGACTTACGAACACGGACGCGGGACTGCAACAAGAGGAGACGGACAGACGAAAAACGGAGCTCACGAACCGGCACCAACAGCGCTTGTCTCGAACGAGTCGGTCCTAGATGTCTGACGTATCAGATATCACGCACAGGAAACCGACAAAGACCGGCGGCCTTTGGGCTGCTTAAATACCCTCCGGGCTCCTCCCATAACTTCAGGCCGGTACCCGGCCTTCCAATATGTCTTCACTACTTCTTGCAAATATGTGAATATTGCTGTTTCTGTTATTCCAAATGCTGTGTTTGTCTCTGTCCATTAGGGGGCCCCCTATCCATCTCCATGGCAATGTGACCCACTCGCTGAAAACACCATATGTTCAAACATACTAAATGCAATCACAATGCATTTCTTCTTTGTTATACTCCTTTTTAATACGTCCATTTAATACCTATATTTACATCCCTGCTTCTATCTGATGTATTGGCTGCCCGGCGCGGGTAAGACCATGTGCGCATGCGCGTATTTCATACGGCGCATGCGCCATACACACCCATTGAGGCGCACGTCTTGCCATCACACACGCCCTCCCCGCTTGCGTTCCAGCACACGGGGAAGGGTTAGTCTGCCCGCGTCAGTGACGCTCCGACGCCGCACGAGGCCACGCCCCCTCTGGACGTGTCGACGCGCGGCGCCGCCGCATCTGAGATCTCAACATTGGGGATAGTATATTGTGGCTTCTCAGCCACCATCCCCACACCTGGCCTTGTAATTACTATACAGCTCAGTGCAATTACCTCTCACCACGGCTTGCACAGCTGATACCCATTACCACACACTATATTAGTCTCTACAATGGCGGGTTCAGGTATCACACTTTCCTGCCGGCGTTCTGCTACACTGCAGCTGAACACAAACTCTCCCTCTACCAGGTAATGCCAGTACCTTATTTTTTGCAATTCATTTTGCACTTACCTACTCCTCTTCACTACTAAGTGATACTAATGTTACCCCATTTATTCCCCCTTACTCTATAGCTATTTATCACCTCTGCCCAGGCACCACTAGCCATTGCAATTTCTCATTGCATGGCTTGGAGATCTTGCAGCCTCTCAGATTTATAGCAGCCGTTTGCTTTTAACAGCACAAGATCCCCTGTATACTGCATGGACATACTGATACCATACCCCTGTACCCCAAGACCACTGGGCTTATTCCTAGCCCTTTAACATTTTGCAAGTGAGTACCATTACCATTGAGCGGTGTAATTCACAGGTTTATACCTATTAAACACATTATGTTGTATATTAATGACTTTACTCTGTCTTATACAGTATTATCGAGTAAATACAGGAACAGATATTGCCTTGAAAAAGGACGTCCGTCCGAAACATGTCGGCATTTTCCTGAAAGACCACGATATTATCGCAAGTTGCTGTGCAATTTATGCATTCTGTACATGTTTATGGTTACACATGATTACCATGTATATACATTGCCCTGTATATCTAGATGTCTACTTACCCACTTATTGATTTACCCCTGGGCCTGTAGCCCTAAATAAAAAAACTTTTTTTTCACCTGCATATACTCTTTATGTCTATCTGTTTAAGCTTCTCTTTGGGGTATAGGCCGTGTTGATGCACACTAGGCCTCACAAATCTGCTATTTCTATATGTGAGAAGCGATAGACCAATCTGCCACCACTCACTTGCCCAACAAATATCGTACAATGGTGCTGCTTAACGTGCTTCAAATAGATTGAACGAAAAAATTCGTACATTCGTAACTTTTTTTTTTTTTGTAATTTTCCGTGTCTCTTACAATGGCGCTGCTTAACGTGCTTCGAATGGATTGAACGAAAAAATTCGTACATTCGTAACTTTTTTTTTTTTTCAAATCGTAATTTTCCGTGTCTCTTACAATGGCGTTGCTTAACGTGCTTCGAATGGATTGAACAAAAAAATTTGTACATTCGAAACTTTTTTTTCCGATTCGTAATTTTCCGTGTCTCTTAAAATGTAATAATAGCATACACATTACATAAAATTATGAATTATGCTCCGATTACGAATCTACGAATGTTACGAATGTACGAATAAATACGAATGCGTCCAATTTTCGAATAAACGAATAAACGAAAATTAAACTAACAAAAAAACGAATCAACAAAAAAATAACTCTTACGAATGTACGAATCGTTACGAATACGAACAGCGACGACTTACGAATGTACGAATCGTTACGAATACGAACACCGATGACTTACGAATTTACGAATCATTACGAATCAACGGAAACGGAAAAAACGAATCGAAAATAAACACATTTTTTTGTTGTGCACATGTCTAGTAGGCTGTGGCATGTAAACAATGCTCAGTTGGTATTAGCGGGGCCCGAAGTGTGCCAAGAAAATATCCCCCACGCCATTACACCACCACCACCAGCCTGAACCGTTGTTTACGCCAAATTCTGACCCTATCATTTGAATGTTGCAGCTGAAATCTAGAATCAGACCAGGCAACATTTTCCTATCTTCTATTGTCCAATTTTGGTGAGTATGTGTGAATTGTAGCCTCAGTTTCCTGTTCTTAGCTGACAGGAGCGACACCTGGTGTGGTCTTCTGCTTCAAGGTTTGATGTGTGTTGTAACGAGTGGTTATTTGAGTTACTGTTGCCTTTCTATCATCTTGAACCCCCTGCCCATTCTCCTGACATCGACAAGGCATTTTCATCCACACAACTGCTGCTCACTGGATATTTTCTCTTTTTCGGACCATTCTCTATAAACCCTAGAAATGGTCCGTGTGCGAAAATCTCAGTAAATCAGCAGTTTTTGAAATACTTAGACCAGCCCGTCTGGCACCAATAACCATGTCACGTTCAAAGTCACTTAAACCTCCTTTCTTCCCCATTCTAAAGCTCGGTCTTCCACATGTCTAGATGCCTAAATGCATTGGAGTTACTGCCATGTGATTGGCTGATTAGCAATTTATGTTAACCAGCAATTGAACAGGTGTCCCTAATAAAGAGGCCGGTGAGTGTATAGATTAGCTTTGAAGGACACTAAAAACAAATGACATAAGGTTCATGAACTAGTTTATATAAAGCAGGTTCAATAGTGTTTGTGGGGTTCCATGTTGTGTTTGCAGTGACACCCACAGGTGAAACTTGGTATTGTGCTCTAATTATGACGCTATGATGTTGGTCTTAAATTAAATGTGATTAAAGATACACGGATGCTGCCATTGCTGACATTTTGTTGTGTAAACTCTTTCCACATCAGCATATGTGTATTGGGTACTGAAGCCGAAGGGTCAGCATAACTTCCTATGCACACTAGCCCAAATTAAAACAGGTTTCAGCGTTTAACAGTTTAGTGGTATCAGAACAGTAAGATGTTTTCAGGTTAATATTGTTAGTTGTGTGTTTCACATTTTAATGAGTCCTCTTTGGTTATTATTATTATTACACAGGATTTATATAGTGACAACAGTTTGTTCAGCGCTTTACAACATGAGGGCAGACAGAACAGTCATAATACAGTGTGATTCATAAAGAAATATACAGCTTCAACGCATAAAACAAGAACAATGTCCGATATTTTATGTTACCTGTAACAGAATTGTTTCAAGTTTTTTAGAGACAGTCACAGATGTTCTATGTGTGTACCCTTAGTCACATGACACACATTGAGCTGGTAATCCATTTCCATCCAAATGTGAGTTAAGATGCAGTATCTCACAAAAGTGAGTACACCCCTCACATTTTTGTAAATATTTTAATATATCTTTTCATGTGACAACACTGAAGAAATTACACTTTGCTACAATGTAAAGTAGTGAGTGTACAGCTTGTATAACAGTGTAAATTGTCTGTCCCCTCAAAATAACTCAACACACAGCCATTAATGTCTAAACCGCTGGCAACAAAAGTGAGTACACTCCTAAGTGAAAATGTCCAAATTGGGCCCAATTAGCCATTTTCCTCCCCTGGTGTCATGTGACTCATTAGTGTTACAAGGTCTCAGGTGTGAATGGGGAGCAGGTGTGTTAAATTTGGTGTTATCGCTCTCACTCTCTCATACTGGTCACTGGAAGTTCAACATGGCACCTCATGGAAAAAAACTCTCTACGGATCTAAGAAAAAAAATTGTTTCTCTACATCAAGACCCTGAAACTGAGCTGCAGCACGGTGGCCAAGTCCTTACAGCGGTATACGAAAATAGATATGAGTGCTGCCAGCATTGCTGCAGAGGTTGATGGGGTGGGGGGGTTAGCCTGTCAGTGCTCAGACCATACTCCGCACACTGCCTCAAATTGGTCTGCATTTCTGTTGTCTCAGAAGGAAGCCTCTTCTAAAGATGATGCACAAGAAAGCTCGCAAACAGTTTGCTGAAGACGAGCAGACTAAGGACATGGCTTACTGAAACCATGTCCTGTGGTCTGATGAGAACAAGATAAACCTTTTTGGTTCAGATGGTGTCAAGCGTGTGTGGAGGCAACCAGGTAAGGAGTACAAAGACAAGTGTGTCTTGCTTACAGTCAAGCATGTTGGTGGGAGTGCCATGGTCTGGGGCTGCATGAGTGCTGCCGGCACTGGGGAGCTACAGTTTATTGAGGAAACCATGAATGCCAACATGTACTGTGACAAACTGAAATCTTCAAAAAAACTTGAGTGAATCACCACACCACGTGCTATGTGCCACCTCTCCCTCTGAAAAAACACACTCACCAGCTCGCAGTGCCTCCCACTTTCGTGTTTGGCTATGGTGCTTTTTACCCACTTCAGGGGTTAATAGTGACCGTCCACTCCTTTTGTTTGTTGCATATCAGTTTGACTCCATATGTAAGAAAAAATGCTCCATATAGTGTAATACAATCCAACCAGTTTAATAAAATCACACCAGCATTTCCAAAGGTCAAACTCACATTTTTCACAATAAAATCACGCCTTCAGTTAAAAGCACAGCAAACAAATTCAAAAGGGTCCGGTAATATACTGTGGCCACGGCGGACCAGAAGTGTGCGCACAAACACGGTTTCTCACCCACTCCTAGATCTCTCTGCCAGGCCTCAGTATAAATTCAAGAAAGAGCAGTGTCTCACATCAGCATACACGTTTGTCCTGTAGCCACGCCCCTGACATGTTTCGTCGTATTGACTTCCTCATATTTCCGAATATTCTGAAAAATTAGTTAAACAGGTTTTTTGTCGAGGTTCGTTAAAAAACTAATTTGAAACTAAACGAATTGCACATGTCTATGTCCTTTTACACTTTCCTATACTTTTGTACCTGTATTTGTACACCTTACTCAAATTTTCAATAAAAAGTCATTGGGGATTCTATTTTTTATGAACCGTGTTGGGGAGTGTGAGTTTGCCGGCGTGGAGGAAGCGGCCACCCTTTACAGACTGGAGGGATTAAGGAGCTTGTTCTGGAGGAGTCAAAACTGTGGGGCATATTGAGTATATGCGTGTTTTCCATCCTCTGGAGGTGAGTAGATTATTCACCGGATGACAGGATATGCACAGGAGTGTGAAGCAATAGTGAAGACACTTTGTTTTTGTTTTATTCATTTTTGTACACTGGAATGTTGCTATATATTATTGCCCTGTTAAGCATGGGCATTCAAATGACAGACACACCCTAATCACCCTGTGCTGCGCCAATTCCCCCTGCTGACTTACCCTTCACATGTTCCCCCTGTTCCTTTTTCCCCTCACAGCTTCCTTCCTCTTCTCTCCCGCCAGCGGCTGCTGTTTCTGGATGGAGAATGGGGGAAGGGGTGTCAGCAAATGTCATTTACCAGCCCCTTTCCTTTTCTGATTGAACACAGTGAGAGATTGGTACCGATCGCTTCTGTTTCCATTCATAACTGAAGCATAGTAAACTGTGTTTATTATGCTTCAGTTTGTAAATAAACAGAAAGCAGCTCCACACGGAGCATTTCCATTCATTCTGTGTCCAGTGCAGCTGGAATCCCTGTCATCTGTCCCTTTTCTCTAAAAATAAAATAAAAATTAATATTGTAAATAATAAAAAAAAAAATTGTAAATAATAATAAAAAATAAAATAATAAAAATCTACTGACACTATCCACTGCCCTACTCACACGGTCCACTGCTCTGTTGACACCGTCCTCTGCCCTAATCACACCGTCCACTTCTCTACTGACTGATACCATCCACTGTCCTACTCAGTGGCGGAACTACCGCCATAGCGACACACGCGGCCGCTATGGGGCCCGCAGCCACTATGGGGCCCCTGGGGAGAAGAAGGAAAGCATACTGCCGGGGGGGGGGGGGGGGGAGCACTGCCCGCACGGTCCCCCAGCCAGGGTTAGTGAGGAGAGGAAGAGTGCGCTGTCCGTACAAGGCAGCAGAGCGCTGTGTAATAGCTTTTATTTGAATGTACTGTCTGTGTGTGTTCCCGGGGCTCACCGTCACATAGCCCCACCTCTTGGCCCGACGCTTTTGATAGACAGAACGCCGGTCCAATGCGGGACATGTGATGTCATCGAAAGCGCCGGACCAAGAGGTGGGGCTATGTGACGTGAGCCCCGGGAACACAGGACATTCAAATGAAAGCTATTACAGCGCGCCTCTTCCTCTCCTCACTTCCCCTGGCTGGGGGACTGTGCGGGCGGTGCTCGCCCCCCACCCCCCCCCCACGCTCGCCAATAGCCATTTGAAGGCTGCTGCAGTCTGGCTCACCCCTTCAACTGCACAGGTGAGGCTACATTGAGCACGGGGGAGGCTGCATTGGGCACGGGTCAGGCTGCATTGGGCACGGGTCAGGCTGCATTGGGCACGGGTCAGGCTGCATTGGGCACGGGTCAGGCTGCATTGGGCACGGGTCAGGCTGCATTGGGCACGGGTCAGGCTGCATTGGGCACGGGTCAGGCTGCATTAGGCACGGGTCAGGCTGCATTGGGCACGGGTCAGGCTGCATTGGGCACGGGTCAGGCTGCATTGGGCACGGGTCAGGCTGCATTGGGCACGGGTCATGCTGCATTGGGCACGGGTCAGGCTGCATTGGGCACGGGTCAGGCTGCATTGGGCACGGGTCAGGCTGCATTGGGCACGGGTCAGGCTGCATTGGGCATGGGCAGGCCACGCTGCATTGGGCAAAGGTAATGCTGCATTGGGCACTGAACATGCTGCATTGGGCACAGGCAGGTGAGGCTGCATTGGGCACGGGTGAGGCTGCATTGGGCACGGGTGAGACTGCATTGGGCAAAGGTGAGGCTGCATTGGGCACTGAACAGGCTGCAGTGGGCACAGGTGAGGCTGCATTGGGCACGGGTGAGGCTGCATTGGGCATTGGTCACGCTGCATTGGGCACGGGTCACACTGCATTGGGCACAGGTGAGGCTGTATTGGGCATGGGCAGGCCACGCTGCATTGGGCACAGGTGAGGCTGCATTGGGCAAAGGTGAGGCTGCATTGGGCACTGAATATGCTGCATTGGGCACAGGCAGGTGAGGCTGCATTGGGCACAGGCCACACTGCATTGGGCACAGGTGAGGCTGCATTGGGCACTGGACACGCTGCATTGGGCACAGGTGAGGCAGTATTGGGCACAGGTGAGGCAGTATTGGGCACTGGCCACGCTGCATTGGGCACAGGTGAGGCTGCATTGGGCACTGGACATGCTGTATTGGGCACAGACCACGCTGCATTGGGCACAAGTGGGCACAGGTGAGGCAGTATTGGGCATTGGCAGACCACGCTGCATTGGGCACAGGTGAGGATTATTGAAGCGCTAACACCAGGTGTTTGGAGTATCTTTATCTGTTGATTAAACTTTCTGGAATACATATACAGTATTGCTATTGTGGTGTAGGATCTGGGCTCTTTCTTTCTTTTTTTCTTTCTTCTCAGACTCGAACCGCACACCCTTTGAGCCCCACCCTTTAAACCGCGCCCACTATTTAATTTAAGCCCCGCCATTTTTTTGTGGGGGGGGGGGGGGGGGCCCATACAACATTTTGCTATGGGGCCCTGTGATTTCTAGTTACGCCCCTGGTCCTACTGATACCAACCTCTTCCCAACTGAAACATCCACTGCTCTATTGACACCATCTGCTGTCCTGCGGACACTAACCTCTACACTACTGACTCTTTCACTGCTCTACTGACAGACACCATCCATTGTCCTACTGACACTAACCTCTGCCCTACTGACACATCCACTGCTCTGTGAGTGTATGTGTCCTTCGCGCTGCTAGGAGTAATAAATGATAATGTCTATCTACAAAATAATGTGAAGTGATATATTCAAATGATTGCTGCAAAATCTATAGTGTTCACAATAACACAAGGCAAATGGTAAAAGTATGTATGAAGTGATTTCGCGCAATGTAAAGAAAATCACTTAAGCTAGAGAGATAAATTCTCTGTGTGACTGAATAATAGTGTAATATTATCTGATGCGTAGATAATAAAGTGTCGTAATAATCAAGTGAATAAAGTGTCTCAGTGCAAATGAATGTCAATATACAAAGTGACACAGTGCAAATAAATGCCAATACATAAAGCGACAGATGCATACAGTGATAAAAAAATATCTAAAGTGTGACATAAAAATATATTATATATCAAAATTGGTAGAAATCTAATAGCATAGAAAACAACCTATGAAAAATAACTATAGGAATAGACATAAAAATCAGGTGTTGAAAAAGTCCAAATATTAAAATATTAAAATAATTAAATGTGATGAATTAATAGTCTGTGGAATATAAAATAATAGCATCCTCCAAATCACATTAATGTGTTTCAACGATATTCCAAATACTGTATGTCACTGAGCGTTGCTATTGTGATTCATTAGGCCCCTTTCACACTGGGGCGGTTTGCAAGCGCTATTGCGCTAAGAATAGCGCCTGCAAACCGACCCGAAACAGCTGTTGCTGTTCCTTCAGTGTGAAAGCCCGAGGGCTTTCACACTGAAGCGGTGCGCTTGCAGGACGCTCAAAAATGTCCTGCAAGCCGCATCTTTGGCTCGCTATAGAAGCGGTATATTTACCGCTCCTATAGCGCCCGGTCCCATTGAAAACAATGGGGGAGCGCGCCGAACCCGCCCGCAAAACGCCGCAATAGCGGCGGTTTGCGGGCGGTATTGACCCTTTTTCGGCCGCTCGCGGGGGGTAAAAACACCCCGCGAGCGGCCGCAATGCGCCGCTAAAACGCCGGTAAAGCGGCGCTAAATATAGCGCCGCTTTACCGCCAGCGCCCCCACCGCTCCAGTGTGAAAGTAGCCTTAATGGTATTATTCATATAGAATTCCATATATTTTCTCCTGGATTATGGTCTATCAGAACTCTCACCTTATAGCTATGTAATGTCTCACATCAACAAATGATTGGCATTGTCCAAATACTTCTGTGAGAATCCTATTGGACAGGTATATACTGCAGGTAGTGCCAGAGGTATTTCTCCCTTTCAAATTCCTTCACACATATATCCTGGATCGCTCCGGTATCACCACAGCATAAACAGGGGGAAGGAAAAGAGAAAAGAAGCCTCCACTAGTGCAGTTTGTTTAAAACGGCTTGGATATATTTATTAGATGCCTAAAAGGTGGACTCTTACAATGTTGCATAAAAAACAAGCAAAATAGAGAAACTGTATCTGTGTGGCGTTCTCAGTGCCCTCTCACGTTTCCTCCTAGTGATAATAATGCAAATTAAGGACTCTGGATGGCCGCACTCCAATATGAGTAAGCACTCTTGGTAGTGTGAAATGCGTCACAGATTTTCCTGCTTTGCTGTGACCTATTTTCGTGTGATTCAACATTTTACCAATAAAGGCTTTTGAATTTTTTGGAGTGCGGCCGTCCAGAGTCCGTAATTTGCATTATTATCAGCTTGTGCCGTGCCTGCACCTGGGTTCTCTAACCATAGGAACAGCTGTGAGTTTGAGTTTGGGCGGATCATCCTGGAGCGGGTCTTCATCTGGGGAACCGGATTGGTTGTACAGCTCTGGTTTATATGTTGTGAACACCGGAAGTGTGTGCGTGGCCATCTTTGTTGTGGTAATATGTTATTTACATCGCGGCCATTTTGTCGGTAATCAATGTAATGTGTGTGGCGGCCATTTTTCTTGTGGATAAAACAAAAAGTTAATTATGTCCTACATGCAAACGTGGCCATCTTTTTGGTGGAAACTTCTATGTTTACATTGCAAACTTTTTAGTGGTATGGCATGTGATGTGTATAACGGACATTTTTTTGTGGTTACCAACGGAATGTTTAATAGTTATATAATGTTAAATATGTATAGAACATAATCCTATATGGTGCGGACAGATGTCATATAACTCTATAATGCCACAGCTGGTCTATAATGTAAAGATAAAAATAGAGATAATTATAAATGAGCCAGTGTCACAAAGGGTCACATGGCAATATATAACATATATTATGAGCTATAAGAAATCTAAATAAGTTCTATAATGGGCTATATCAGTCACACATAAAGAGTGAATCTTCTTAAGAAGATTTTACCAGAGAAACCCAATATAGTCTACAAAAGAGCACCCACTTACATAGTTACATAGTTACATAGTAACCCACAATTACACCCACTATTAGAGATCTGGTTGTAAAATATGTAGTTGAACCACCTCCCAAACTAACATTTCTCTGGAAAAGGATTCTATTATTGTCTTAATTGCTATGCTTGCCGACACTCACAAAAATTCCAAAGAAAACCTACAGAATTTATAGCTACTAACACAGGACAAACCTTTAAGATTAGAGACTTTATAGGATGCCACACTGAGGGAGTTGTATATGTATTACAGTGTAGTTGCAATCTCCAATATGTAGGCAGGACCAAAAGGGCCCTTAAAGTAAGAATACAGGAACATTTTCAAAACATCAAAAACGGCTTTCCTAAGCATAATGTATCGAGGCATTTTGTCCAGGTACATAACAAAGACCCCTCACAACTCCAATTTTGGGGTATAGAAAAATACAATAAGGCATGGAGGGGCAGTCACAAAGTCAGAATCATCAGCCAAAAAGAGTCCAAATGGATACATACCATGCGGACTCTCGTACCTGGAGGTATAAACGTAGAGTTCGACCTTAACTGCTTTCTGAGTAATTTTTAACTAATTCAATATTACATATAGAGTTCACCTTAGGTTCCTTCTAACCAGGTTCATGTTGTCCATCTTTAATATATACATTTTACTGTATATATTTTTTAATATTATTTAAAAAATATCTTTGTAGTATTTTATACATAGACTGATAATGTATATACATTCGTATACAATTAGTATATCAGTCTTCGTTTAATTATTTTCAGGATATTTTTAAATCTCTTTGAATCATTATTGTTTGATAATTATAAGCTCTTTAGGGCACTCTCTGGATTCACTCTTTATGTGTGACTGATTTAGCCCATTATAGAACTTATTTAGGTTTCTTATACCTCATAATATATGTTATATATTGCCATCTGGCTCATTTATTTTTATCTCTATTTTTATCTTTACATTATAGACCAGCTGTGGCATTATAGAGTTATACGACATCTGACCGCACCATATAGGATTATGTTCTATACATATTTAACATTATATAACTATTAAACATTTAGTTTGTAACCACAAAAAAATGGCCGTTATACACATCGCATCATATACCACTAAAAAGTTTGCAATGTAAACATGGAAGTTTCCACCAAAAATATGGCCGTGTTCGCATGTAGGACATAATTAACTTTTCGTTTTATCCACAAGAAAATGTCCGCCACACACATTACATTGATTACCGACCACTTCACTTTGTGTTGGTCTATCACATAAAATCTCAATAAAATACATTTACGTTTTTGGTTGTAACATGACAAAATGTGGAAAATTTCAAGGGGTATGAATACTTTTTCAAGGAACTGTAATTTTCAAGACTTAGGCCCCTTTCACACTTGTGCGACTTCAAAGTCACGCGATTTTACCGCAATTTTGACACAATTTTTGCCATGATTTTGCTGCAATTTCAAGGAATGCCTGTGTAAGTGGCATCAAAATCGGACCAAAGTAGTGCAGGGACTACTTTGAAGTCAGAACGACTTGAAGTCGTACTAATATGAATGGCTGTCATTGGAAATCATGGGGAACGACTTGTCATGCTACTTTTCAGTCCCAAATCGTGGGACAAATCGTATAAGTGTGAAAGGGGCCTAAGCAGCAGTTGATATAAGATCTCATAATCTATCACACATTTGCTTTTACGTTCTGCAGTTTATTCCAGCTGCTGTTAATCAGGATTTGATAGTGATGAATGGACATCCTAGGGCTACAGTTTCAAAGCAATAGTGAGTTTGCCATTCACTTCTGATAAACAGATTTACACATTGACTGGAAGATTAAACAGATCTGTGTAGATTGTCTGTATGCATTTGTAAAACTGTTACAGAACATTGATTTAAGACTTTGTACTGGCTCAATGAGCTGAGGGCAAAGTTCCTGGCTGCTTAAATTCTACAACTAATATATCACAGCCTTCCAATGAAAATGTATCTTCATACACACTACAGTTATTCATGGCTCAAATGAATGGGCCGGCTGTCTAACATCGTCAAATTCTATAGAAAATGCAAGATTTCAGTTACACCTTTTCTTCAAGTCAAACCCGAACACTTTTTTTTTATAGTATAAACTATACATATATTTTGCTATTAAATAACATTTCTAATCATATGAAATTATTAACAAGAGTCCCCCTTTACATCAGAGTCCACAGAGTTCCCCTTTTACATCTGAATCTGCAGCGTTCCGTTTCACTGTAAGGGGGGACTCTGCAGACTCTGATGTAAGGGAGAACTCTGGGGCCACTAACATAAGCGATGCTCTGGGAACCATGATTTAAGAGGGGACACTGAGAACTCTGATGTAAGGGGAAACACTGTGGCCTCTGGTGTAAAGGGGAACTCTGATGTAAGGGGTGCTCTGAGAACCCTGATTTTCCTAATGCCGCGTACACACGGTCGGACTTTCCGATGGCAAATGTGCAATCGGAGCTTGTTGTCGGATCGTGTGTATGCTCCATCGGACAGTTTCCATCGGAATTTCCGTTGCACAAAATTTGCAGATATGGTTCTCAAATTTTCCGACAACAAAATCCGTTCACGTAAATTCCGATCGTGTAAATGGTACTCATATGAAACATGGGCTGCGACTTGTCATTTGAATTTGGGATCCAAAGCCGCAAGGCAAGTCGCATAAGTATGAATGGGGCCTTAAATAGACTAACACATTGAAGCCAAATCCCAGCTAATACTTTATAAGCAGTTACAGCAAACAGCTTTTTTTTCATAAAGGTGTTGCAAAAAATAAATAAAAGCTGATCAATGTAAGCACCCCTGCTAGTGGTAAATGGTTTGTCTCATCTCTGTAACTGATACATTCTGCTGGAGAGCGTGTTCTTTTGAAAGAGGGAAGGGAAGGGGGGCACTCACTCGCCCCCCTCTTTCCTGACTAGGGTTGAACCCGATGTAAATGCAAACTAAACGACCATATGGGGTGTTCACAGAAAATTTGAGCGCCACCGAGCGCTACCCCATAATGCACTTTGAGATCGCAGTGCATTGATGTCTGATGATTGGCAAAAGCATGCACCTGACCTGCATGCTTTGGCCAATCACAGCGCACCCTGCTGCGAGAGCCATAATTGGTTAATTACCCAAAAAAATTGATCCTGCTCCTTTAAAGCATGTTATATGACACAGTGCTTGTCCTGTGTCATTTGGCCCCCTGTAACACCTAAAAAACTTGGCTGATCCTGCTAGTTTCTCCCCACCCCTCTGTAAACTGACCACGGTGTATCATGGCTGCTGAGACCAGACACGTGGTCAGTTTACATGCCTCTGTCATCAGCAGCCTGCTATCTGCTCTCCTCCCTGCTTCTGAGTCCTCCTCCCCCTCCCCTCTTCGTCTGTGTGTGAGCCGCCCCTCCCCCTCATGCTTCTCTCATAACACTAACCTGTATACACCATCAGCACTGCCTCCTATTGCAGTGTCCCCCTCTGTGAATGATTTATAAAAATAAATGCTGTAAATACCTAATTTAGGAGCCGAGATTGCGATCACATGATCAGCCAGCTCTCACCTCCTCTCCTCCTCCCCTCAAGATTGACATCAGCAGAGGAATCTTAGCCCCGCCCGCTGCATCTCTCAGAGCAAGAAAGTAGAAAGCTGGTTGGTCATGTGATCGCAATCTCGGCAGTGAAATTAGGTATTTGCAGCATTTATTTTTATAAATCACACACAGAGGGGGACACTACAATAGGAGGCAGTGCTGATGGTGTATACAGGTTAAGTGGCTTAACAACCACTTTAAGGTTTGACCTAGAGTTGCCACCTCATCCCTTTAAACCCGAACACATACTAATTACACAGGTTTTTTGGCTGATTAAAGCGGTTCTGCACTCTGAAAAAACATTTTTTTTTTTTAGGATGTAATATAAAGTGTGCTTACCTTTATTAGGGGACTCACCTGTTCCATCTTCCATCTCGATCGCCGCCGGTTTTCGTCCGATGAAGTTCCTCGTCTTCTTCTTTAGTGCTGGGGGCCATCTTGCCTGTGGGCATGTGAAACACCCACAGGGACTTTAGATGGCCCAGCATGCACTGCCGTTACTCGCGCGTGCGCAGTAACGGCTCATCTGCCGAGATCTCACGAGATTTCGGCAGATGCGGCCGAAATCTCGGGAGATTTCGGAAGATGTGGCCGAAATCTCGCGAGATTTCGGAAGATGCCCGCACTGACTCCTGGGATCAATGACACCAGATCCCAGGAGACAGTGCGGCGTGACGACGATCGACGCAAGACCCCGCCCGCCGCCGCAGAGGGAGAAGACCGGAAGTCTTCAATTACAAGGTAAGTAAAAAAAAAAAAAAAAAAAAACATTTCATTTAGTACTCTTTGCCTGATTTGGAAGGCAAAGAGATTTACTAAATGAAATGAGTGCAGAACCGCTTTAAGGTGGTAATTAAACTCACTTGGTGCCTTACCTACATTAAATCAGCCTCAGAACCTGTGTAATTCATATGTGTTCAGGTTTAAAGGGATGAGGTGGCAACCCTAGTTTGACCTCATATTATATGGTTTTGGTAAATCTGAAGACACAAATCTGCAGAAAATCTAATAGTGTGTATGGGGCTTTAGGCTTGTTGACCACCTCAACTGTCATCAGCCACCTTGGTTCACTCCCCAGTTAAAGGCCAAACACAGTTCTAACTTCCATTCTTTTTCTCTGGGCTTCCTAATGCCTCTTCTGCTCACCCCGTGCCCTGAGCACATGTGGCTAGACTTGACAGCTTGACAGCTTTGGTGTTTCCACCAAAAAAAGAAAAATAGCTTAAAAATCATAAATAAAAAATAATTGGAAAAAAAATATTTTTTTTACTCACCTCTAAATGCCTGTTGTTAGGGGGTCCCTCGTAGTCTGCCACCTTCAGTGCCTGGGCACTAACATCACTTCCCCTCAGCGCCGCACAGTCATCTGAGACCTGTCACGTGTCCCAGATGACTGCGCGGCATATCACGGCACGCAGCGCTGCTCGCCCATGCACAGTGGGTGCCTGGCTGTGAAGCCACAGCCGGGTGCCCACAGTAAAAATGCCGGCGCCGCGAGTGGATCGGGGAACGAGGGGGGCTTCGTTCCCCTGCATCGCTGGACCCTGGGACAGGTAAGTGTTTGATTATTAAAAGTCAGCAGCTGCAGTATTTTTAGCTGCTGACTTTTAATTTTTTTTTTTAGGGGGCACCCCACTTTAATCCATGCTTCTCTCCTGATATTTAGCAGGCAAAATGTCCCTGAGCAATCTGCACATGTGCCCCATATCAATGTTGAAATACAGCAGGACATTTCATCAAGGCAACACATGCACACAATGAACAGGTCCCCTATTGCATACCTCCCAACTTTTTGAGATGGGAATGAGGGACACCTATCAGCAAAAGTATGCAGGTATAGGACACACCCCCTTGCCACGCCCCTTAAAGGAGAATTGTATAAAAAAATGATTGGTTAAACCCACAAGTGCTTTTTTTACCACTACTATTCCTTTATATTGGCTTTTTGAATTTATAAATCAAATTTATAAATCAGGTGAAAGTTTTAGTACTGGGAAACACTTTTTGATGGATAAAAACTTTATAGATCAGACCAAAATGAGGAGGACTGAGGGACATTGCTCAAAATCAAAGACAGTCCCTTTTGAAATCAGGGACAGTTGGGAGCTATGCTATTGCTATAGCATATAATTACCATATCCTGGCTTGTACCATAAAATAAGCATGCACAGACACATGACTGGCACAGAGAGGACCTTGCTTTCCAGTCCACAGACCTCCTAATGCCTCCCCTCTGAGAGAGGAATAACAATTCCTTTAGTCCATTTGTTTGTTATAAAGTTTCTATTCTACTTATCCCATTTCTTTTCAGTCCCTCTGCAACATAGTTTTATTGATTTGGTGTTGTTGCTATCATTACACCTTGTAATGGTTTGATAGTTCCCAGATCTTTCTCTGTGAACTTTGTGAAGTTATAAGATAGCAACACTAAAGATCTTAGCTGTGCATATCATTGATACAGCGAAATGAAAAAATAATGCTTTGTCTTATGCTGCGTACACACGGTCGGACTTTCCGGCAGAAAAAGTCAGACGGAATAATTTCATCAGATATTCCAATCGTGTGTGGGCTTCAGCTGACTTTTTTTTTTTTCAAAAATTCTGACAGACCTAGAAATAGAACATGTTTTAAATATTTTCGACGGAATCAATTCCTATCGGGAAAACCGTTTGTTTGTATGCTGTTCAGACGGACCAAAAATGACGCAAGGGCAGATATTGGCTATTGAACTTTCTTTTTCTAGTCCCGTTGTACTGCATTCTAAACGATCAGACTTTGGTGTGAACGTGTGTAGGCAAGTCCGTTTCAGCGAAACTCTGTCGGAAAAACCGTCAGAGTTTATTCTGACGGAAAAAACGGTTGTATGTACGCGGCATCACTCTAAAGTTATACTACAGTTGTACTGGGATTCAGTTGATCTTCATTTTACTCTGTGGTTATAATAGATTTAGAAATTAATACCTCTTAATAAAAAATGGAATTCTTACACTTAGCTTAGTATACCACCCCATCCAAAATTTCAAAATCTCAGATTCAGAAGATCAAATATAAGTCATATCTCAACCTACCAGTATTCTAATGCCCCATACACACGGTCGGATTTTCCGACGGAAAACGTCCTATCGGACAATGTTGTCGGAAATTCCGACCGTGTGTCAAATTTTCCGACAACAAAGTCCTATCGGACTTTTTCCGATCGTGTGTAGCGAATTAGAACGGACAAAGTGCCACGCATGCTCAGATCACATTACAAGACCAAAGCTATTGGCTACTAGCCTCTACGTAGTCCCGTCGTACGCAACGAACGTCACCACGTTCAGGATGATCGGATTTTCCGACAACTTTGTCCGACCGTGTGTATGCAACACCAGTGTCGGACAAAATCCGTCGGAAAAACATCCGACGGATTTTGTGGTCGGAATTTCCGACTGTGTGTACGGGGCATAACTATTCACCTGTTTCAGAAATGTGTTACTTTACTCCATGCCCTTGGACCTTGTCCTACCTGGAATAATTGGAAGAACAAAAACTAAATGAAAGCTAAGGATCCCTGAAAAACAAACCTTTAACCACTTGCCCACTGGGCACTTAAACCCCGTTCCTAGCCAGACCAATTTTCAGCTCTCACATTTTGAATGACAATTACTGTACCCATACAACATTTTTGTCCTTTTTTTGCACAAATGGAGCTTTCTTTTGGTGGTATTAAGACCCCTTTCACACCACGCCACCGATAGCATCGGCGGTAAAACGCTGCTATTTTTAGCAGCGTTTTACCGTCGGATTTGCAGCGCATTTCGGCCACTAGCGGGGTGCTTTTACCCCCTGCTAGCGGCCGAGAAAGGGTTAAAACCCCCGGCAATACGCCGCAATAGCGGCATTTTGCTGGCGGTATTACAGCGCTGCCCCAGTGATTTCAATGAGAAGCAGCGGTGGAGGCGCAATGGAGGAGCGGTAAACACACCGCTCCTTCACCGCTCCAAAGAAGCTGCTGGCAGGACTTTTCCTGACGTCCTGCCAGCGCACCGCTCCAGTGTGAAAGCCCTCTGGCTTTCACACTGGAGACAATGGTGCAGCTGTTTTAGGGCAGATTGCAAGCGCTATTTCTAACGCTATAGCGCCTGCAAAACGCCCTTGGTGTGAAAGGGGTCTTAAAGAGGAAGTAAACCCTAATGGGTTTTCCTTCCTCTTTTGCTCGCTGTATAGCATGCAAATTAAAAGCTTAATGGGCTAGTTTGCATCGCATACTAGCCCATTATGTGACACTTCCCTACAAAAGAATCCAGCGATGTCCCCTGTGTAGGCAGCGTCCATCTTCAAGCCCCTCTTCCTTCCGGGCCGCGGACTCCGTGTGACGTCACTCCCGCGCATGCGCACAGTAAATGCACACGCTAGGGAAGAAACGTCACAGAGTTTTGATTCTTCCCTGTGCATGTGCCGTTCACTTTATCGGCGGACTACAAGTAAAATATCTCTTAAATGGCACATGTGTAGGAGATATTACCACTACCTATAGGTAAGCCTTATTCTAGGCTTACCTATAGGTAGAAGTCCTAAAAAAGGGTTTACAACCACTTTAATCACCACTGAGTTTTTTTATTTTTTGCGCTATAAATTAAAAAAGGCCAAAAATTCTATAATAAAAAATTCTTCTTTGTTTCTGTTATACCATTTTGCAAATTAGTAATTTTTCTTCATAAATTTTGGCCAAAATTTATACCGCTACATATCTTTAGTAAAAATAACCCAAATCAGTGTATATTATTTGGTATTTTTGAAAGTTATAGGGTCTACAAGCGGTGGTACCAATCTTTGAAAATTGATCACACCTGATCACACCTGATGTACTGACGGCCTATCTCATTTCTTGAGGCCCTAAATTATCAGGAAGGCCCCTTTCACACTGGGGCGGTGCGGGTGCGGTAAAGCAGCTATATATTTAGCGCTGCTTTACCGTTATTTTAGCCGCGGTATTCGGCCGCTAGCGGGCGGTTTTAACCCCCGCTAGCGGCCGACAAAAAGGGTTAAAACCCCCCGCAAAGCGCTGATGCAGCGCCGCTTTTCCGGCGGTATTGCCGCGGTATCCCTGCGGTGTCCCATTGATTTCAATGTGTAGGAGCGGTGAATACACACTGGAGTTAAAGGACGCGCTTTTTTCAGGCGCTATACAGGCGCTATTTTAGCGATGTATCGCCTGAAAAACGCTTCAGTGTGAAAGGGGGCGAAGGTACAAACACCCCCCAAATGACCATTTTTTGTGAAGTAGACAGTCCAAGACATTTAGTAAGAGGCATGGTGAGTTTTTTGAAGTTGTAATTTTGTCCCACAATTCTTTGCAAAAGTAAGATTTTTGAAGGTCCTGGAGCACCAGGACAATGGAAACGGCCCAAAAAATGACACCATTTTGGAAAGTAAACACCCCAACGTATAGTTTATGAGGCATAATGAGTCTTTTGAAAAAAGTGATTTTTTTCCCACAAGTTTTTGGAAAATGTGGAAAGAAAATCAAAACGCATTTTTTTACACAAAGTTGTCAATTTATAAGATTTTTCTAACACATAACATGTACATACCACAAATTACACCCCAAAATATATTCTGCTACTGGTCCTGAGTATGGCGATGCCACATGTGTGAGACTTTTACACAGCCTGGCCACAAAGAGAGGTCCAACATGCAGGGAGCACCATCAGGTGTTCAAGGGACATAAATGTCAAATCTAATTTGACAACCTATTACACTTTTGTGAGGCACTGTAGTGGCACTGATGGGCACTTACGTCGCATGGATGTGGGACGGATGAGCACTTACATGGCATAGATGTGGCACGGAGGAGAACTGATGTGGCACAGATGAGAACTGATGTGGCATGAATGTGGCATGGATGAGCACTTATGTGACATGGATGAGAACTGATCTGGCACAGATGAGCCATGGATAGGGATGGATGAGCCATGGATGGGGATGTATGAGCCATTATTGAGCATGGATGAGCCATGGATGAGAAGTAATGAGGATTGATGAGCCATGGATGAGGATGGATGAGCCATGGATGGGGATGGATGAGCCATGGATGGGGATGGATGAGCCATGGATGGGGATGGATGAGCCATGGATGAGCCAGGGATAAGGCTGGATGAGCCATGGACCGTTGATAGATGAGCCATGGATGCGGCTGGAGGAGCCATGGATGGTGATGGAATGAGGATGGATGAGACATGGGTGGGCACAGCGCTGCTGCACCTGGCTCCCTCCTCTCCTCGCACACTGGACCGATCGGTGTGAAGAGAGAGAGGAGCTGAACCGGATATACTCTGTTTTTTTGACAAGTCATCACTCTGTCATTGGACAGAACAATTACGTGGTAAAGGGCCCTCTGTCATTGGCCCTTTGCCCTGATTCGTGACGCGCTGAGTGTCTGGAAGACCTGATGGTCGCGGACATTCGCGGAGCGCAATTCTGGGAGGACACCATTGTACGCCCTCCCAGAGTTATTCGACTGTGCTGTAGTCATCATTCGGCTATGACCTGGTCCCTAAGTTGTTAAATAAAGATGAAAGTAAGCAGGGCCATCAGTATATTGCGCTCCAAAATATTACACACATAGATATTTTACAGTACACCATGGATACATAATAATATACATTACATTCGTACTTGTTATTATTCTGATTAGGGATGCACCAATACCATTTTTTTTTTAAGCGAGTACGAGTACCGATACTTTTTTAAGTACTCGCCGATACCAATTACCGATACCTACCGCAACTGTCTTATTTACACTTCAACTGTCAGCAATGGTAAAAAGCATTGAAAAGTTATTTACAAATAAAATAAAAACATTTTTTTTTTTTTATTTGCGCTTTTTTCAATGTGAAATGTGTAAATATATGTTAAAGTAAAAATATTAACAAACAAATCAAACAATAAAGTCATAATTAATAATAGTTTATAAAATAGAAGTGAACAAAAAAAATCTGCAGAAAATAATAATTAAATGGGGATGGAGAATAAGGAGTTAATTAAGGATTATTCGAATAATTTAAGGGTTAATATGGGGTTAAACAGAGGAACATTTATTTAAACACATGAAAACTTTTAATTTTTTTACTTGACAGGTTGCTTTAACCACTTAAGGACCGCCTCACGCCGATATACGTCGGCAGAATGGCACGGCTGGGCACAACCACGTACCTGTACGTGGCCCTTTAAGAGCCCAGCTGTGGGTCACGCTCGCGACCCGGTCCTGAGCTCCGTGACCGCGGCTGCGGGACCAGCGGACCCGATCACCGCTGGTGTCCTGCGATCGGGTCACAGAGCTGAAGAACGGGGAGAGGTCTGTGTAAATAGACCTCTCCCTGTGCTTCCTAGTGCAACTGACACTGATCGGCTGTTCCCTGTCATCGGGAAAGCCGATCAGTGACGTCAGACCCAAAACCACGCCCCCTACAGTAAAAAAAAAACACACACACTTGTACCTGAAATTTTTGTTTTTAAAAGCCAGCAGCTACAAATACTTCATCTGCTGACTTTTAAAAAATGGACACTTACCTGTCACAGGTTCCAGCGATGTCGGCAGCAGAGGCCGATCAATCGACGTGTGTGTCCCGGCAGACAGCGCGCCGGGACAGGAAGTTGCGGAAACTCCCATGGGAGTTTATGCCCGGAAGTGGGTACAGATACCTGTCTTAGACAGGTATCTGCACCCCCTCCCCCCTGAAAGGTGCCAAATGTGACACCGGAGGGGGGGAGGGTTCCGAAAAGTGGAAGTTCCACTTTAGGGTGGAATCCCGCTTTAACCCCTACCCGCCCCCTAGTGGTTAACTCCTTCACTGTCAGTGTCATTTACACAGGAATCAATGCATTTGAATAGCACTGATTTCTGTATAAATGACAATGGTCCCAAAAATGTGTCAAAAATGTCCGATGTGTCCGCCATAATGTCACAGTCACAATAAAAATCGCTGATCGCCGCCATTACTAGTAAAAAAAAAATATTAATAAAAATGCTATAAAACTATCCCCAATTTTGTAAACACTATAACTTTTGCGCAAACCAATCAATAATCGCTAATTGCAATTTTTTTTACCAAAAATATGTAGAAGAATACGTATTGGCCTAAACTGAGGAAAAAAAAAGTTTTTTTATATATTTTTTGGGGATATTTATTATAGCAAAAAGTAAAATATATTGCATTTTTTTCAAAATTGTCGCTCTATTTTTGTTTATAGCGCAAAAAATAAAAACCGCAGGGGCGATCAAATACCACCAAAAGAAAGCTCTATTTGTGGGGAAAAAAGGACGTCAATTTTATTTTGGAGCCACGTCGCACGACCGTGCAATTGTCAGTTTGTCTGGCTGCTTGTTTTTTTTTTTGTTTCTTTGACAGCTCCAATTGCCGGGACTTTATTTACACTTCAGCTGTCAACAGGGGAACCCCAACAGGACACGGCGGCCCCGCTCCTTAACAACCGATAATTTACGCCTTTTTTTTTTACATTTCAACTGTCAGTGGGGGAATCCCTCTGACAGCTGAAAGAACCAAGCCTGAAAATATTGGTTTCAGGTATAGGAGGATTTGCACGAGTACCGATACTCATGCAAATGCTTAGTATCGGCACCCCTAATTTTGATATGTTAGTTAGAGAATAAATTTGGTTGTGCCAGGGGCCCAATCAATAGATAGGTTGTGTGACTTTTCCAACATTGACAGGAAGTAAACCAGGACAATGAACAGCATTATAACTCACTAATATTGTAAGATGGAAGACATCTGTACACAACAATAGGGCAGAGCTGGGCAGCATTAGTACCAGCACATCACACTGAGATATCGGGACACAGCACAGGACTAAAACTTCAAGGGACAAGGGAATTTAAACTGGGATAGTTGGCAAGTATGAGGCAGCTGCTTTGAGCCCCACAACAATGACAGGGCCCAGGGCAGCTGCCCCTTTTGCCCTGCCTTAATGACGGCCCTGAATGCCATTGAATTAGCATGAAAGCCATGCAACTTGTGTTTTTTAAAAGAAGAGAATGCAACTTTCATATATCTCTCAGCACAGGTTCATGTTTAGGAAGGCTTGTGCAGGTTTCGTATAGTATATGTTAAAAGTTTTTCTTATTAGTTCCTGGTTAGATTGCTAATTTGGTATGGTCTGATCTCATTATCATGGCCAATTTCCTTGACCCTGAGTAGAATTATCTTTTGCCTTTTGTCTTTTGGTTCCAAAGTGCCAGTTTTTCCACTTCAACACATAGAATAACCTTATTTTACTCTGGTTCATCACATACAATATAGAGTATTCATTAAGCTATATTGCAACAGAAGTATGTCATATAATCATTAGTGGGAATATCTTCTATCTCTGAAGATAAGTCTTCCTCAAACAAAATCGCTTGCAGAGTTCATGAAAACCTAGGCATTTTGGTATCCTATAAAACAAAACAATGGCTACAGAGTTAGAAGTAAACCTTTAGTTGGACTTTAAAAGTATTTTTTTTTACAGTTTTCTCTGCTGGGTTGTTTTCTCTTTCAGAAGAGTCACTTAAGGTGTCGGGGACATATTACATAATCCTTTTAGAACATTCCATTGGAGGTGTTCCCGGCTTTCTGACCACAAAAGAGGTCTAGGGGGAACCACTCAGCATGCTGGAGTCATAATATCATTGCTGGTCTGAGAAGAAATAGACAGCTCGCAGAGAGACCAAATGAGCTATGGCTAGTCAAATGGAGAATAATGCCGCATACACACGATCGGATTTTCAGACGGGAAATGTTGGATGTGAGCTTGTTGGCGGTAAGTCCGACCGTGTGTATGCTCCATGGGACATTTGTTGGACGGACTTTCTGCCAACAAATGTTGGCTAGCATGCTCTCAAATTTTCCGCCAACAAATGTGTGTTATCAAACTTTCCGATCGTGTGTACACAAGTCCGTCGGATAAAAGTCCAAAGTACAAACACGCATGCTCAGAATCAAGGACGAGCGGGAAGCGCTGGGTCTTGTAAAACTAGCATACGTAATGGAGATATCACATTTGTGATGCTGCGAATTATGAAATCTCTCAATGCAGTGCATTCTCTTCTTCTTTATAATGGTATAATAATGAAGTTGCTTTGCTGCTGATATTCACAGAGTTCTGACAAAGGTAATTTTTTATTATTTCTAGTGATCTCCTGAATAATATTTTTTTTTTTGTGTTTCTTTTGTAGTGATCTCCAGAATAATATATTTTTTTCTAGTGATCTCCATAATATATATATTTATATATATATATATATATTTTAGTGATCTACAGAATAATTTTTTTTTTTGTTTGGGGGGGGGGGGGGGGGGGGTCGCAAGTTACCACATAACATTATTATCTTGTTTTTTTTTTAACCTCAAAGATACAACGATGTTGGTGTCCATTGTGGATTTGACATTGTATTTTTGAAATGTATCTGCCTACTCACAAACAAACTGTCCTTTTTGAAGTAAAACACATAGCCAAGTATTTGTCATAACAATTTTTTTTTATTTAATAGGGAGCACAAGGTCATAACAAAATAAAGAGGAAGGCAACGACGGAGAAACAGTTGGATTTGGTGAAGCCTTTGTACCCAAGGGGCAGACATCAATTATTTGACTGTCAAAATTGGTAACCTGAGGAGTCCATTTAATAGGGAGCACAATACGGTCCGGGACTCCGAGAGATCGGGAGCAGCAGCAGATGGCATATGTGTCCCGAGGCTGTGGTCTTACAAAAGCCTGCGTTTTTTGCCAGACCACACCAAACCCAGGCCATCACCCTCTACACTTCCTTCCAGACTTCCTTCCATGCTGCTGTGGTGGATGGGGTGGTTGTGTTGGTGGAGGTGGGGGGGGGAGCATGTAAAAACTCACAGAGGTATGTTTGTCGGGTGAGTTCGCCCCTCGTCCCCTTGTTTAGGGCCTTCAGAATAATCTCCTCACATATAGTGCATTGGGCCTCCTCCATCTGTTGTCATTTACTGGCAGTGATGCATCCAAATGCCTCGTTAATTGCCACAGTTGCATGTCTTAAGAAAGCAGCCGTGGCCTCCTCCAGGTTCCTTGCCTTCCTGGTCCTTTTGGTTGGAGGGCGAAGGGGAGGAACCTGGGATTCGGTCAGGCTGCTTGCCACGGCCTCCTCCTGGCTGAGACTTTCCTGTGTATGAAAATGGTACATAGTTTTAGGTTTTTGGTCATCAATCACACACAATTTTGAGCTCATGACTGTTGCAAATTGAATGTTAACAAATATAAAAGACTATCATTCTGACCCCAGCATGTCATTCTTGTCCCAAATATTTTTGGCTACTACTGTCTATTGATATGTAAACCACTTTGTTAAATCAGAAATTTGTGATCAATAACATCTAGTTAACATCATTCAATTTTTGACAATAAATATGTTCAACAATGCTATACCTGGGTCAAGCTGGGCTCCTCCACATCTTCTTCCTGGGTGGAAGGCCCAGGTTGGAACTCAGGAGCCTCAGCTGATGTTAAAGGAAGTGATGAGAGCAATGGCCTGGGTTCCGTCTGGCTGTTGTAGTACCACAAACTGGGGACATATACGTCATCTGCTAATGCTCCGGATGTCAGGGAATCCTGGACCTACTTGCACTCCCTATTATATGTGCTCCTCAGGCTACCAATTTTGGCCTTCAAATAGGTGATGTCTGCCATGGGATACACAGGCTTCACTAATTCCAACTGTTTCTCCAGTGCTGCCTTCCTCTTTAGCTTGTTAGAATAGTCCCTGCATTGGACTTGCCAGAGACATGGCAGCTCCCTGTATTTGTCAATAAAGTTGGGCAGGAAATCAGGGGCTGTAAATTTGTCAACCATTTTATCTGCAAGACGAGCCCTAATGCTAAACTCTCCTAATCTTGTCCCAATATAGGCCTCAATCTATAAGCAGTATAGGCCACTAACCACTGATGCCCCAAGTTACAATTGTACCTTTGTTTGAATGATCGACGCTAACGATCCTCCATCCTCCAGATCGTACGTACGTACGATCGTTCGTACGTACATTACATCACCCGCGTGTAATGCTTTATATACACTGCGCATGCGTCAAACTCCGCCCCTTTCCTTCTTTCTAGTGTATTTCCTACCTCTTCTCTTTCCGGGCAGTGGGAGAGCACATGGCGGAGACACAGCAGGTGTGTGCTTTGAGCAGCAATGACAAAAGCTCAGAGCAAGGCAGTTCCAGATCCAGGAGGAGATATAAGGCCTCAAATATGTCCTTTGAAGAGATGGTGGAGATGGTGGACATCTTAAAGAGGACAGACTATGATGGGAAGCATGGACTGTACAGAAACCCTAACGTGAGAACCTAAGCTGTGAGAAGTCTGCATAGGAATTTTGGGGTACGACGATCCAAGGATCAATTGAGGAAACGCTGGTCAGACCTGAAATTGAGGGAGCAAGATCAGTATAGAAAGATCAGGAAAGTGCTGCAAAACAGTAAGTATTTGTCGTGTGTTCCTATTATTATTATTACTTCTGTGCTTGTCCATGTGCTTTTCTTTATACTGTTGTACATTTTAAAATGCCAAGTTTGAGGTTCATGGACACAGGAATCGTTCATATTAAACATTGTTCATTTGACCACTAATACGCCGTTTTTGGCAGATGCAGGTTATCTACATTTGTTCATGCCTATTTTGAGTAAAATACGTTTATTACATTGTTATCTAGATGTGTTTGAAACTATAATGAAATGACAACTTTATTCAGTGTCAGTAGAGGACATTCAGCAGCTGTTTACACATCTGGACGCAGGAGCACTAGTGTTGGACACCATAACAACCTTGTTTTGGTGTCCGACGCATGTGCTCCAGTGGATACTAGGGGTCTCTCCATGTGTGAAACTTGCACAAAACAGGTAAGTATTACAGCTTTTGAAAGTGCAAAAATCATGTCTTCAGCTTGGAACTCTGCCAAAACAGACAATTGGACGACACTTCCAAGCAATGTTTCATATTACTATTTCTAGCCTAACATATCTGTCTGCTAAGTATACCTTTTTTTGTATTCACATAGGGGAAAAAAGAATAGGGACATCTGAGAACACCAGTAACCCTATTCCGAATGAAGAAAGGGAACTCACCCCACACCATGATGATGTGGATGCAGAAGTTCAGGAAGTGCTGGGTGAAGTGGTAGAAATGGTGTCGACAACAGGTCATTGTCTGAGACCACAGCTTCAGTTAATAGATGGGTACCTGCATATTTATAATACATGGTGTTTTTTTTTTTATTATTAGGTGATGTGGATGTTGTGGAAGAAGAAACTCACTTCAGCAGTGCAAGTGCACAAATACTGCTCAGCGAGATCGTGGTGTGCAATCGTGATTTGGAAAAGATGAAAAAAACATCCATGATGTTCAAAAAAGACTGAGCAACATCATTGTAAAGTTGTTGTTATGTTGTACATGTTTTTACAGTTTTAAATTAATTGCAAAGCCAAATTTTGAAGATGCACACAGTGTGTCAACATGTGCAATCTCCCATCATGGGATATCAATGTACGTGTTTTGTCGGTGCAACCCCTTCCTCCAAACGAAAGTAGGTGAGAGGAAGGGGTTGCACCCAAGAAACACATCCATTGATCCCCCGTGATGGGAGCTAGCACATGTTGACACACTGGGGTTTATTTCAAAAAGTCAAAACGGCCGTTAAACACGCTATGATGAACCCGCTCTGACTGAACCCGCTCTGACTGAACCCTTCTCTTACTGAACCCTTCTCTGACTGAACCCTTCTCTGACTGAACCCGCTCTGACTGATCCCGCTCTGACTGAACACGATATGACTGAACATGCTTTGACTGAACACGCTTTGACTGAACATGCTATGACAGCAACCGCTATGACGGACCCCGCTATGACCGAAATGAACATGCTCCGACTGTAACACGCCGTGACTGGAACATGCCATGACTGGAATAAACCATGACTGGAATAAGCCATGACTGGAACATGCCATGGCTCGAACACGCCATGATGAACATGCTTTGACTGAAACACGCTATGACTGAACACGTTGTGACTGAATATGTTATGCCTGAACTCGCTATGACTGAACCTGCTAAGAAAGCAACCGCTATGACAGCCCCCCCGCTATGACGGACCCGCTATGACCGAAATGCTATGACCGAACCACTTTGACTGAAGACGTTCTGACTGAACATGCCCCGACTGGAACATGCCATGACTGGAACACGCCATGCTGAACCCGCTATGACTGAACCCACAGTGGTTGAACACGATGTAACTGAACACGCTATGACTGAACACGCTGACTGAACACGCTATGACAGCCCCGCTATGCCTGGAACATGCTATGACAGCCCCACTATGACTGAAACATGTTATGACTGCCCCGCTATGCCTGGAACACGCTATGCCTGAACATGCTGTGACTGGAAAACTTTATGACAGCCCCGCTATGACTGGAATACGCTATGACTGGAACATGACACATTGTGGCAGAACGCTGTGACAGAACACCATGCCAGAAATTATATGACCAATGGCATGAATCGCAAATGACCGTGACAGCGGAGCTGACACAAACCAGCCCCCCCCCTTTTTCTGTTCCTCCCAGCCTGAAGACATCAGCTTCACTATTGCAGAAAATAACCTATGGTCTATCGCCCACCCCCCGTGATCCATGCCATAAGGTAACTTGGACTACCACCATGCGTCTCCCTTGCCATGGACCTCCAGCGACGGACAGCGATGGATAACACCCCTCTGAAACCTTATGGTACTGTCACTAATCGCTTCTTTGAAATTCTGAGAGTGCCCAACTTGTCGTTCCTTTTTTGTACTAGCACCCCCACAACCATTCAGATAATGAATTAGGGAAGCAGATGCGGGGAATTCGAGCAAAAACTGTTTTTGCTAGAATTCCCCGCATCTGCTTCCCTAATCCATTCTGTGACAGTTCATGTAAGGACTGGCAGAACTCTGTAAACTAATATGCTGCCCAATTAATTGCTAGCTGTGCCAACCAGCCCCCCCTTTTTTAATGTAGTTGGTGCAGGGGGTATAACGGATGACGGTTGAATGAACTTGAATGCCGCGTACACACAAGGGATAACCTCCGTCGGCATTTCCGACGGAAAAATTAAAAATATGTTCTCTATCTAAGTCCATCGGAAATGCCGACAGAAAAAGTCAGATGGGGCATACACACAGTCGGAATATCCGACCAAAAGCTCCCATCTGACTTTTTCTGTCCGAAACTCCGACCGTGTGTACGCGGCATAAGATATTTCGAAGTCTCCGTCACTCATTTAGGTGGACCCTTTTAAAATCAAAGACAGCAGAAGCCCCCCCCCCCAAAAAAATTGAGAAGGTTACAGAGTGATTATGATTGCTGCTGCTGTGGAATACTGCACGCAGTTGGAAGTTGGGACAGGAAGCAAGTCCTTCTGGTTGAAACAAGGACAGGCAGGGACAATGGGGCACTGGTGCGACAGGTGAACAGATGCTCCTTGTAGGCAGAGGGGCGGCCCCCCCCAATAATGCCCGGAGTTGGCACTGGGAGGGAAACCGCCACGAGATTCCGGGAGCCGACGGGCCCCTTTGCAGCGAAAATCGGAAGTGACGCGGCCACCCTGTCAACCTGGAACCTGAATACGGGCCGATGCATGATCAGGCAGAGGAGGAGGGATATGTACCCCTCAGACTCCTCCCACAAATACAGGCTAGCCTTCGGCCAGCCTTCTTACACATATATATATATATATATATATATATATATATATATATATAATCAGAAATAGAGTGAGTCGCTCCTGCTGTGTTATGATTTTGTTGCTGGAGATCTCGTCAATAGGGGGCCCCCATTGTTCCATCAATAAAGTCTTTTTACTTCAAATGTACATCTTCATACAAAAAAATAGCGCAACTGTGCAGTTTCAAGCATATCATTGCTCTTCATCTTTACAACTGCAGCTTGATGAAGAGCAATGATATGCTTGAAACTGAGCAGTCGTGCTATTTTTTGTATGAACATGTACATTTGAAGTAAAAAGACTTTATTGCAAGACTTGGAGATCTTGTTCTCATTTTTCTTATTTATATACTAATTAGAATTTTATATATATAATATATATAGCTAATGTGCTCTCATATTTAACCCCCTGTGGTCCCTGAAGGATCTCATGGGCTTTACGGCCTACCTTTTGGGCCAGGGACTTGTGGCATCCTCTGATTCTTCAGTGTATCAGGTATAGAAGCTGTGGAAATACCACTACTAATGAGTGAATGAGTAAAAAGACCTGTATTCTGACAAATACCCAAACAGCCAAAGTTCAGTCCAAACTTTGAGATCATCCCTAGTCTAAACCTAATCACTAAAACTGAATTTAGCTGTAACATGGTAATGTAATTTTAAAAGTTAGTAGAAAATACAAGAATATAGGGACATTTATGGTGCTGATAAATACACAACGGTTGTTAAAATGTAACCATTTTTTATTTTATATCAAGTTAAAAAATATTCATTAAAAGTATGTTTCTCATTGTACTTGATCAACAGACATAGTTTACATATTCCATGTTATATTAGATGTGTCAATCTCAACATGTTTTGCCAGAAGTTTTCAGCTTCTTCAGGAGTTTATGCATCAATTGGAATTGCATGAGAAGCTATCTACACATTAAAAAACTAGCAATTTTTTTTTTGTATATTCAAAACCTATATTTTACATACATGTTCACATATAAACCATTTTTTAAAAAGACATTATAATCACAATTGTTTACCATTTATCTATCAGCACATAAATATATTGCAAATATAAATATCATATTTTTAATCAGATTTTTTATCAGATTTAAAGGTTATGCAAATATTTGCTATTTATTTGTTATCTATTTGATATTTACATGACCGGTTTTTCCTACTTACTGCATTTCCTGATAAAACTTATTGCGAAATGAGTCAAATAATACGATGCTAGTTCTATTCTATCTATTTAGTGGGAAATTGTATATCTGTTAATAGGTTATTAAAACCAACCAGTGGGGAAAAGATGTTTCTATGCAAATGCTGACACTGTGGTAATACACCTTCAAGTTTTTGTTGATAATTCATTTTTGTTTTAGTTAAGGCACCCTGAAAGTTCCATTTGTTTGTGTCTCCTTTTTACAAATACTAGATGATAATAGATAGATAAGCATCCTTTTTACTTTTAGTCAAAATATTGTCAAGAAAAAAATGGGCCTACAGTATATCTCATGTAATTGGGCCTTCTAAATTTCAGACGGCAGATGTACAATCTACACAAATATTATTATTTTTAAATAAACCCTTTTCCATTATGTGGGCTTTATTATGAGTGTTTATGGGATATGGAGATGGTGGCTCACAAACCTTGATGGATGTAGAGTGCAATACGAGGAAGCATACTAAGCACAACTCTGTTGGAGGCCAACAAATCTAGAGAATGTGTTATCTTCACCCATTATGCCGCGCCTGCTGAAGGAAGAATTCACCCATTATGCCGCGCACACGGTGTCGGACTTTCCGGCAGAAAAAGTCAGACAGAATCTTTTCATCGGATATTCCGATCGTGTGTGTGCCTCATCGGACTTTTTTTTTCGAAAATTCTGACGGACCTAGAAATAGAATATGTTTTAAATATTTCCGACAGAACCAATTCCTATCGGGAAAACCTTCAGTCTGTATGCTTTTTCCGACGGACCAAACACAACGCATGCTCTGAAGCAAGTACGAGACGGCAGCTATTGGCTACTGGCTATTGAACTTCCTTTTTCTAGTCCCCTCGTAAGTGTTGTACGTCACCGCGTTGTAGACGGTCGGACTTTGGTGTGATCATGTGTAGGCAAGACAGTTTCAGTGGAACTCCATCGGAACTCCGTCGGAACTCCGACGGGAAAACCGGTCGTGTGTACGCGGCACAAGTCAAATGTTGTGTTTTATTGTTTATGTGCATTCACTTACTACGTCACATGTACTGAGTGCAAGAATCACAGGAATTGATGGGATTTATATTAATGGAATGCTTGAGCAATTTTATGGACATTTATTTTTGGAATAGAAGTGGAGCGAAGTGGAGGTTGAACTGGATGGACCCTTGTCTTTATTCAACCTTACCTACTATGTAACTATGTAAAACAGGACAGCTGTGTGCATTTATGGCAGAACAATAGGATAACAGGTATTTTTCTGTACTTGCAAGGTTTTACCCTTTTGCTGCCACAGACGTAAGTACTAAGTCAGTGGTAACACAACCCTGTAAACTAACACCTGAGTGCTGTAGTCTGTTTACAACTGTTCAGCCGACTGTTCGTTTTCTAGTGGAAGCAAAGGCTATAAAGCGACTGATCCCGATACCACCCCAAATGGACCTCCAACCCCTCTGTGCCATGTAATTCAGGCTTCGGCATCAATGACAGCCATGGCAGGTGTTGGCTGGGAGAGAGGAAAACCATCAGCGAACATAAATGAAGCCAGAAGCAGGACAAGAGCTTCTCTTCACTTTCGGCTTCAGAGTTCTCATTCCCCGCTGCGGTGGCCGGGGAAGAAGCTAATCAAGGATGATCTGTGCTTGATCAGCTCCAATGAGGTGAAAGAGGTCTAGATGACCCCTAGTGTGTCTTTAAAAGGGGACCTGTTATGTAAAATATGCTATCACATAAGGGGCTTGTCAAAACACAAAAAACATTTTCAACCACTTGCCTTCCAGAAGATTTACCCCCTTCATGACCAGGCCATTTTTGCTTTTTGGCACTGCATGCTGTATGCAAATTAAAGGTATATTATTTCTTCCCCACAAATAGAGCTTTCTTTTGGTGGTATTAGATCACCTCTGGGTTTTTTTTTTTTTTTTGCGCTATAAACTGAAAGCTGAAAAATGGCTTGGGCAGGAAGGGGGTGTAAGTGCCCAGTAGGCAATTGTTTAAAGAAAAAAAAAAAAATGAGAGTTTACAATCACTTTAATACAGAAGCCTGGCTTCTGTGGTTAGATGTGACAGTGTTGAGCGGAAAGTACCGGGCCAGCGCCAGAGATGGCAGAACTCTCTTCCCCCATGTGCCAGCTGAAAACAGCCCTGGTGTCACCCCTCTGGCGGGTGTCACCCAGGTGCTGGCCGCACCCCCCAGCCCCCCGTAGCGACGCCATTGGTTATAGCATCAACAAACTATGGTATATATACTATAAATAGATTTGTATTTATTTATTTTTATACTAGAATGGTGGCGATCAGCAACTTATAGCAGGACTGTGATAGTGTGGCGGACAGTCTGACACTAACTGCCACTTTGTGGGAGCCAGTGACACTAATACAGGGATCAGTGCTAAAAATATGCAAAGTCACTGTACTAATGACACTTGCTGGGAAGGGGTTAACATCTAGGGTGATTAAAGGGTTAAATGTGTGTCTAACAGTGCTTGGTGTGTTTACTGTGAGGTGCTTTTACTAAGGGATGTGCTGCTTTTTAATCCAACTGTCAGGGCAACCACAGCAGGAGAAGGACTCTAGGGCCCAGCTTCTCCACCAGAACTTTACAGGGGCCTTTATAAGGAAGCCTGTCAGTGGTTGAAGTTGCTGATTGAGCTTCAGCTTCCTGTGTTCCTGTGTTTCCTTGCTTCACTGATTCTTTGTTACCGACCCGGCTGTTCCTGACTTATCTCCTACCTGTTTCCTTGACCTTGACCTCGGCTTGTCTTACAGATTCTCTCTGCCTGCCTTCCTGTGGTTTGACCTTGGCTTCGCACTTGACTAAGTCTGCTCTGTTATCCACCCGACTCCAGATCCTGGCTTGAACTCACTATCGCATCTCACAAGCGCCACCTGCCTGCAGCCTCCACTCAGTGCATCAGCAGCATCCCTGAGTCCTTCGGCAAGCAACTTTGCAGGCGAACTGTGCTACTTTGTGCCCGACTCCTCCTGTCTCACCTTCAGGGGAATCTGCAAAGGAAGCCTTCTCTCCATTGGCCTCCAGCACCCAGTACATGACACCAGCACATCCCCGCTGATAGGACAGAGCTCTGTATTGTCTACTATGACAGAGCTCTCTCCTGTCTTCCTCCTCCCTGATCAGCGGGTGCCACCGGTCAGTCATTGGCTAGCACCGCTGATCCACTTGTGCTGTGACTAATCACAGCACAGCTGGCGCGCCAGTGGCCCCCTTCCCACAAGTGCTAGATCACATACTAGATACATGATCCAGCCCAGGAGAGCCGTTCTGCCGTCATACTCATACATGAGGCGGTTGGCAATCTGTTAAAATCCACATTATTTGCACTATACATATTAGGTATGACATGTGCAATTCGTTTCGTTCCGAATAAATTTTTTAACGAATTTCGACAAATTCGTTAATACGGATATATCCGAATTAACAAAAACCCGTTTAACAAATTTTTCAGAATATTCATAAATTCCAATATTAAAAAATTTGTAAATTCGTACATTATCACATTCCTAAATTCGTACATTTGTACATTTGTAAATTTGTACATTTCTATATTCGGAAATGTGTACATTTGGAAATTTGTACATTTGGAAATTTGTACATTCAATAATTCGGAAATTCGGAAATCTGAAATAATAATTACCTAATAATAACTTAACTATTAAATTATAGGTATTGTAATTTCCTTTCAAATTTGTCTGTTAGTGAATGTAACAAATACAAATGTATCCCAAGTTACGAATTATCTGAAATAACGAATGCCGTATCTAAATGAATGGAACGTAATGAATTAATAATAATAAATAACAATAATAATAATAATAAAATGTTTTATTATTATTATTTGTTATTAATTTGTTCCCTTCCATTTGTTTAACTTTGGATAAATTTGTATTTGTTACGTTCACTAACAGCCAAATTTGAAAGGAAATTACAATACCTATACCTAATTTAATAGTTATTTACTTTTTTGGATTTTCTAATTTACAAATTTACGAATTTTCTAATTTACAAATGTATGAATTGACGAATATGAATTTTCTAATTTACGAATATGAATTTTCTAATTTACGATTGTATGAATTTACGAATTTATGAATGTACGAATTTACGAATGTACAAATTTACGAATTGCGATCATGAATGACGAATGACCCGAAATACGAAAAAAAACAAAAACGAATGAAACGAAAATGAAAATGAACATGAATTTTTTGGCAGTGCACATGTCTACTGAGCACACTGGAGTGAAAGCAATAATTCTAGAGCCATCATTCACTGTTAATGCTAAACTAGTGACCTTTAACCACTTCTCGACCACCCCAAAGCAAATTTACTGCTACGGGATGGCTGCGCTGAGCAGGATTACGTATATATACGTGATTTTGCACTTCCAGGTTTTGGGCGCAAATGCGCAGCCGGGGGCTTGCTTCCGCTGTGATTTTACACAGCGGGAGCTGATCAGATGGTCCCGTGGACCCAATCTCCTCCGGCACCCGCTGATCGTTCGGTACACTGGTAGAATGCCAGTCTGCCTATGTAAACAAGGCAGATTGTTATTCTGTTAGTACTGTGTTCCTGTAAAGCAGAAACACTGATCAATGCCTTCCAATAGTAAAAGCACCTCCCCCACTACACTGAAACATTAGCTAGGCACACAGTTAACCCTTTGATCACCCCTGATGTTTACCCCTTCCCTGCCAGTGTCATTAATACAGTCACAGTGCATATTTTTAGCAATGATCACTGTATTAGTATTACTGGTCCCCAAAAAAGTGTCAGTTAGGTGTCAGATTTGTCCACTGCAATATCGCAGTCCTGCTATAATTCGCTGATCGCTGCCATTATTAGTAAAAAAAGTATAAATAAATTATTAAAAATATCCTATAGTTTGTAGATGTTTTGCGCAAACCAATCAATATACGCTTATTGGGATTTTTACCAAAAACATGTAGCAGAATACATATTGGCCTAAACTGATGAAGAAATTTGATTAAAAAAATTGGATGTATTTTATAGCAGAAATTAAAAAATATTATTTTTTTCAAAATTGTCGGTCATTCTTTTTTTATAGCGCTAAAAATAAAAACTACAGAGCTGATCAGATTAAATAAAGGGACATCAATTTTATTAATTTTATTTTGGTACAGTGTCAGAATGTCCGCTGCTATATCGCAATCCCGCTATAAGGCGCTGATCACCGCCATTACTAGTAAAAGAAAAAAATGAGTAAATCAAAATATCCCATAGTTTGTACTCGCTATAACTTTTGCGCAAACCAATCAATAAACGCTTATTGGAAAAAAATTTACCAAAAATATGTAGCAGTATACATATTGGCCTAAACTTATGAAGAAATTCATTTTTTTTTTTTATTGAATATGTTTTATAGCAGTAAGTAAAAAATATTGTGTTTTTTCTTTTCAAAATTGTTGGTCGTTTGTTGTTTATAGCGCGAAAAATAAAGATCAGATACCAAAAGAAAGCTCTATTTGTGGGATAAAAGGGACATCAATTTTATTTGGGTACAGCGATGCACGGCCGCGCAATTGGCAGTTAAAGTAATGCAGTGCAGTATTGTAAAAAATGGCCTGGTAATGAAGGGGGGTAAATCTTCCGTAGGTGAAGTGGTTAAAGGTTTTTGAAGCATTGACAATATGGTGAGGTGTTAACTATTCCCTGCTCTATACAAAACTTTGAGCTTTACATACACATTTTACTGTTTTCACCATTAAGAATTACTAATTTATTGTCACTGTTTTGAACTTCTTCTGTATCATAAAAATGAATAAAGAACGTGTTTATGGCAGAGATGAGTGATAAGAAAAAAAACACAAAGTCCAAACTCATATCAGTGCATACTGAAAAATGTGTATTAAATAATCTTTATGGTTTTATAATGTTATTGCACCCAAATAGAATGTCTAGCAATTGAGCAGTTCAACTCAAAGTTATTTTGTTTGTATTGTTTCAGAAAGAATAAGGGTTAGAACCCCTGGGTATCTTATTGTTGCTGTTCTTGCCAACTTTGAGGATATATTCACTCATTTCCCATGTGGTTACTAGAAGCAAGGCCAGATTTATATTTCTTTCCCCCTGAGAAAACTGTCTTGTGCATCTCCCCTCCTCACCCATTGTAGCCAACCTGCCTTAACCATTTCAGCTCCAGAAGATTTACCCCCCCATCATGATCAGGCCATTTTTTGCGATACAGCATTGCATTACTTTAACCGCTTCCGGACCACCCCACGTACATTTACTGCAGCAGAGCGGCCCTTCAGCGCAAAATCACGTACGTGATTTAGTTTTCCAGGTCTGGGGTGCGCACGCCCGGCAGCTGGTGGATCCAGACTTGGAAGTTGGAATGATGCGATGCCTCGACTGATAGCAGTGACGTCAGCGGAGAGCGGACTTCAGACCGCTCCCTGTTGAAAACAGGTCACAGGAGTGCAAAATGAATTGCACTCCTCTGACCCAGAGGAGAAGCCCAGCCTAAAAAGCTCAGGCTGGACTTCTCCTTTAAAGGCTTCTATTTTGTAAAACTGGGCATGGAGACTTGAGACTCTTTAAAACTGTGCTCTTGATATCACTAGCCCTAAACCATTTCTCCTTTTTGAACAATTGCTTCCAAATAAACACATTTACTGTATTTATTAAAGTGACAGGGGCCCAATGTCTTATACCCCCCATCATTTACTATGGACTAAGCCCTGGGGTGAAATTCTAGTCTACACTGCCTTCCAGGGTTGGATTTTTCTACAACAGCTTATTAGCTAGCTGTAGTATCATACTAACAATACAACATAGCCATATAGGACATGTAAATACGTGGGCTAGAGACCCTGAAAGATATAGTTTGCCCACTCTAGGAGAGCACCCTAAGAACCAATGGACTCATAGAGTATGGATAAACTGTCACTTTAGTCCCCTAGCAGAATGTTTCTAGGTGTACTGACACAGATTGTGTGAACTTTTCATACACAATATGCTGTATCATCAATGGAAATACTCAAATTGTATAGGGAGAGCAAGTCTGGTGACCCAGCTGAAGTGCAGTGGTGAGTTGGGCAGTAATCTGCCATTTATTATGTTTGTGGGTAGCTGTGTGCTGCCCCTGGTAGCTCTGGTGCTCCAAGCCACGGCCTCTGTTGACTATGTGCAAAATGGTGGTGTCACCTGAAGGCCAGCTAAACGAATCAGGAAAAGACAGTTGGCTGCTGATGTTGATTTAATCAAATGGCTGTGTGGAAGATGAGAAGTAGCTGTAGAGGGAGTGACAAGCAGAGAACACAAAGGCAGTGAAAGGACTGGTAAGTATACTGTAAAATTATTAATTGAAACAGTACATTTATTAGAAAGATACTAAAGGTCCAAACTTGTCTTGCATACACACGGCCACACAATTGTTGGCCAACAAATACGAACGTAGTGACGTACTACATTGTTTTTCAGCTCTTTAGCGCCACCCTTTGGGCTCCTTCTGCTAATTTCGTGTTAGTAGAAGTTTGAGTGTTGATTCGCACTTTTCATTTTGCATTTTTCATTTCGCACTTTTCATTTTGCGCTTTTCAGTTTGCGCTTTTCAGTTCGTTTCTGAACGGCCATTCGTCAACCAGCCATGTTGCGGAATTGGAGGAGATAACGTGTTATTTATTATTGGCCTTGGAGTTATTGCTTTGACATTATTTTTTTGGTTGAATAATGATTTGATTTGGTATATTTTCTATATTTTTGGATGCATAGAATGCACTTTTTGGTTAAGTTCTATTGGCAGATAGCATGTCTAATTTTATTTGTTTTCTTTTTTTAATGCACAATAAAAAAATTGTGTAGAATAATACTTGGCTATGTGTTTTACTTCAAATGACAGTTTGGGAAAAGGCAGTTATATTTTAAAAAATACAATGTAAAATTGACAAGGGACACCAACATAGTTGTATCTTTGATCTTAAAAACTGCAGGATAATGGTGTTGTGGTAACTTGCCCAAAAAAAAAAAAAGAAAAAAGCATAATAATATTATTCTTGATATCACTAGAAAAAAAATAAAAGCCTTAGAATATTAGTTTGCAATAACTCCACCAGTATCACCAGCAAAGCAGCTTCATTATTATCCAATTAAAGAAGAAGAGAATTGTGCGCTGCATTTCTAGATTTCATAATTTGCCACGTCACGAATGTTAATTCTCTATTACAAATGCTAGTTTACAAGACCGACTGCTTCTGACTCGTCCTTGCTTCCGAGCATGCGTGTTTGTGCTTTGGACTTTTGTCTGACGGACTTGTGTACACACGATTGGAAAATCCGACAACACCCATTTGCCCGCGGAGAATTTCAAAACCTGCTAGACAACAATTGTCCGATGGAGCATACACACGGTATGATTTTCCGCCAACAGCCTGTCATCAAACATTTCCCATCGGAAAGTCCAATAGTTTGTATGAGGCTTTAGATTTCTCTTGACTGGGGGTGATTCTCATTAAAGTGGTTGTAAACCCTTTACAACCACTTTAACCTACAGGTAAGCCTAGATTAAGGCTTATCTGTAGGTGCTTGAAATATATCCCAGACCTGCATGGTCTAGGAGATATTTGCAAATCGCCGTAGGGCGATTTCTTCTGCTCATGCGCTGGAGTTAGAAAAGGGCACGCTGTGCCGTTTCTAGCTCGGGTCATGCAGTTAAAGGCGGCTCCCGCGAGCATGAGTGACGTCACGCAACGTCACGCTACGTCACCCGACTCTGGCCAGTCACAGAGCCGGAGTTCGTGGCCCCGGAAGGAAGAGGGGTGAAGAATAGTAGCGAGGAAGACGGGGACATCGTGGGCTTCTCCTGCAGGTAAGTGTCACATAGTGGGCTTTGCAGGGAAACAAAGAGGAAGTAACACCCATCAAGGTTTACTTCCTCTTTAACTGGTATATTACTACTTTCTATAACAAGGAACAACTCTGTTTATGCGATAGTTAAAAAACACAGTAGCATTATCACCGTGCAGACAGGGTCATCTTAGACCTAAATAAACTTTAGGTGAACAAATGAAAGCCCAACTCCAGCTTTTTTAAACACTTACAACAGTTTTGTTTTCTCTTTTGGAAAAACTTTAAACCATGTGAATAAAAGCTGACTGTTGTAAGCAGCCGGATGTAATATGGTTTTTCCCCACCCCTACAACTGTCACTTTTGCTAGACGGCCTGAAGAAAAACATCAATAAAGACATGTTAACAAAAAAAATAATTATACTGACTACTATCATTATAAGTATTAACCACCTGCAGTTAGTTGCCAGAATACAATATTTTTTGCTATAATCGTCCTTTAATTGTTTTCTTTGAAACACTCTCTTAGCCTATCAGTCACTGCGGTTATTAAGTGTTTAGTTATTTAAAGGGTGATAATTAAAACTGTTCTGTGATGTTTAACTTTGTGGCCTCACTGTTGTAATTCTCTTTTTAAGCCCATGTACAGCAACTAATACTGGTTGTTTTGTTAAACATCTCATATAAGTTTACCATTAACAAGGATCATGGTCTGATTTGTGCTGATAGTAATGTAGCTGTGATTTGTCAAGTTTACTGACTTGTGCCCACTGGAGTAGGGCAAGTCAGTCTATCTTAACCTCCCTGGCAGTATGATTATTTCTGATTTTAGGTGCTGAAAGCAGTACAATTCTTTTGCATGGAAATTTGGCATTTCATATTGTAGGCCTGCAATTCTTAGGAATAACTCACTTAAATCTGTCCAAACCAGAGTCTAGTATACATCCCGGGTATGATAAACAAAAAATCATAAATTATAATATAATAAATAACTATAAAAATTATTCAATAATGTAATCAAATCAAAAACACTGAAATTTGCTCAGTTGCAGAATTGTCGCTGTCATTAGATTTAGTGTTTGATGACGAATTTTCCAACAAATTGCTATCGCTCAATTCTGCAAGAGATTCTAATTTATTATCGCTGTTTTCTAGCTGGTCTAAAATCACTTTTGACATAAAGGGACACTTTTTGGTTGCTATGGACAATCTCCAAATTCCAGGCAGAATTTTTTTTATTAATAATATAAAACTACATGCAGGGCACTGGACAGACCACTAGGGACAAAGGGGATTTTTTTTTATACAGTACTGTATGTATTTTGTGTGTTTTAACTTTTTTGAATTTGGCGCCGATCTCCGCTCCCGTGTGTCGTAACGTCGCAGGGAACGGAGCTCGGCGGCACTCGGCACTGTGTGAATCGAGCGGAGGAGCTCGCACACACAGCGGGGAGGACATCGCAGGATCCAGGGGACAAGGTAAGAAACTCTCTCTGTATCCTGCAATGCGATCCCGAGTCTCGCTCAAGGTAACCGCTAATGGTACTGAAGTTCCACCCTGAGCCAGACTCGGGAATACCGCCAGGGGGGTTAATTAAAAGACGGTCTGAATACATACAGTGGGTTGATATGGGGTGCTCTACCATTTAGGGAAGGAGGAGATTGCTGTGATTGTGGCATTGAAAACTACCCCAGAGAAGCTTCTGGATTGTTTGAGTCATCCTGTTGATTGATGACCCATCTAGTACTTGGGCCCGTATAACACTGACACACCCATAACAGTTTGCAAAGGGTTTTATTAAACAGGCAAACTCCGGTAAAAGAAGTTTGGCTAGACAGCAAAATCAATTGCAATACAGATATAGTAACACGAAACACAATTATAAATGCAAACCGGCTAACAGTGATTATTCCGCACAACCGCCTGTGAAATAATTGTGCCTGAACATACACTACACTGGTGTGATGGAACAACACTGATGCATTGGGGTTGATTTAAACCTAAACCTGAAGAGTGCAAAATCTGGTGCAGCTCTGCATAGAAACCAACCAGCATTTGGTTATTTTTTCTCAAAGCTTAATTAAACAAGCTGAAGTTAGAAGCTGATTGGCTACCATGCACAGCTGTACCAGATTTTGCACTCTACAGTTTTCGTAAATCAACCGCAATAAGTAAATGTAACTTTACTCAACACTGCACAGCAGTACACAAGGAAGGTCACTGATGGCAATCCATATACCTTCACCATTAGTAGTTCAGCCCACCTAAAATGTTAGGCCCTACTTAGTCATTGGCCTATGGAACATGAGCTCAGTCCTGCTGGCATTAAGGACTTTTCCTTTCACTCACAGTGGAGAGCTCACTCTTAACTGGGAGATTTGTAATCCGCAGAATAGAAATTAAAGGGTATCAATCTTCTTTGGGAGACTAGGCTTTATAGGCCGATAGTAACACTTGAAATAATGACAAATGAAAGACTTCAAGGTGGCCAATAGGCTTCTCTCCTGAACTAAAACTGAGCCTTCCAGAACATTGCTTCAACATTAAACTAGATCAAATTCGCTAATGACAAGCTCATCAGGGGTCTGACAGAACAGACAGGATTATGTTTACCCATCCCTGACACAAGACTCTGTGACCTTCTCATCAATGTGACTGGAAGGTGATGTGATACAGATCAATGTCAAAGAATGCTCTGCAAGATAAACTGAACATGTTCAATTTGCAAAATAAATTTTCATATTGAATCAGGATTTTTCACTTAGCTTTTTAAATGTGGAGAAACTTCAAAGAACATGCAAAGAATACCCAATCACATACAAGGACATGTTAAAAAAAGTAAATTTATGTTCAAGGAATTGATTAATTAAATTCAGCATAGCTTCACCTCATTTACTCAGCTAAGGGAAAATTTACTTGGAAAGTGAAAATCTATTTGCAAAGTGAGCTCTATTCCTTCAGTAAATCAGGGTCATTGTCTTGTTAATTTTCAGCTACTTTGTAGCGTTACTTTATGCACATGCCTCATTTTCCAAATGTAGGATTTATGGATTATGACAAATGCCTAAAAATAGCATTTTTATTTTCCAGAAGCAATTAGTACAAGAGGTGAGGTAATAATAAAATAATAAAATTGAAGTGTATGCAGCAAAATCAGTTTCAAGCCAGCACTCTTACATAATCTAGAGTAAGATGGTTTTCGAATGTTGACAAAAAGACCTCGGTCAGGTCGAAGGGGCAATCCTTTTCCTGCAACCTGGACTGAAACTTTGCCAGCAAATGCAGTTATTTCTGTGACTTTTTCTGTTTATAATTTATTTGATTGTGTATTACTACACAAGAGTGTGTTAGCCATAAAGTAAGGATTGGAAGTACTACAGCGAGCCAAGTTTTAATGGTTTCAGGGCGACTTTATAATTATTAAGCTGCTACCAGGCATCTCCATGTTCAGTATTCAATATCTATAGTTTCAGAGTTCTCTGGAAGCTTGCAAACCATTGGCCCTGTAATACACAAACTCCAGCCAAAGTTTAGTAGATTAGACCTACAGTATATCTGTTTGTAGGTGGGGTGCAGCATGGTGCCGCAGCAATAACACAGCCAGTCCCAGTGCGATGAAAGAACTTGTATTGAACTAATGCAAAGACAGTTCACAAATAACCCAGGGGGAAGGCAGCCCAGTCAGGAACACTTATGCCGCGTACACACGATCGGATTTTCCGACAACAAAACCTTGGATTTTTTCCGAAGGATGTTGGTTCAAACTTGTCTTGCATACACACGGTCACACAAATGTTGGCCCAAAATTCAGAGCGTGAGAACGCGGTAACGTATTATTATTATTATTCCGCACAACCGCCTGTGAAATAATTGTGCCTGAACATACACTACACTGGTGTGATGGAACAACACTGATGCATTGGGGTTGATTTAAACCTAAACCTGAAGAGTGCAAAATCTGGTGCAGCTCTGCATAGAAACCAACCAGCATTTGGTTATTTTTTCTCAAAGCTTAATTAAACAAGCTGAATTTAGAAGCTGATTGGCTACTATACACAGCTGTACCAGATTTTGCACTCTACAGTTTTTGTAAATAAACCGCAATAAGTAAATGTAACTTTACTCAACACTGCACAACAGTACACAAGGAAGCTTACTGATAGCAATACATATACCTTCACCATTAGTAGCCCACCTAAAATTTTAGGCCCTACTTAGTCACTGGCCTATGGAACATGAGCTCAGTCCTGCTGGCATTAAGGCCTTTTCCTTTCACTCATAGTGGAGAGCGCACTCACTTAACTGGGAGATTTGTAATCCACAGAATAGAAATTAAAGGGCAGCCGTCTTCTTTGGTAGACTAGGCTTTGTAGGCTGATAGTAACACTTCCAATAAGGACAAATGAGGGACTTCAAGGTGGCCAATAGGCTTCTCTCCTGAACTAAAACTGAGCCTTCCAGAACATTGCTTCGACATTAAACTAGATCAAATTCGCTAATGACAAGCTCATCAGGGGTCTGACAGAACAGACAGGATTATGTTTACCCATCCCTGACACAAGACTCTGTGACCTTCTCATCAATGTGCCTGGAAGGTGATGTGATACAGATCAATGTCTCAGAATGCTCTGCAAGATAAACTGAACATGTTCAATTTGCAAAATAAATTTTCATATTGCATCAGGATTTTTTACTTTGCTTTTTAAATGTGGAGAAACTTCAAAGAATGTGCAAAGAATACCCAATCACATACAAGGACGTGTTAAAAAGGTGAATTTATGTTCAAGGAATTGATTAATTGAATTCAGCATAGCTTCACCTCATTTACTCAGCTAAGAGAAAATTTACTTGGAAAGTGAAAATCAATTTGCAAAGTGAAACTGCTTTATTCCTTCAGTAAATCAGGGTCATTGTCTTGTTAATTTTCAGCTACTTTGTAGCGTTACTTTATGCACATGCCTCATTTTCCAAATGTGGGATTTATGGATTATGACAAATGCCTAAAAATAGCATTTTTATTTTCCAGAAGTAATTAGTACAAGAGGTGAGGTAATAATAAAATAATAAAATTGAAGTGTATGCAGCAAAATCAGTTTCAAGCCAGCACTCTTACATAATCTAGAGTAAGATGGTTTTCAAATGTGGACAAAAAGACCTAGGTCAGGTCGAAGGGGCAATCCTTTTCCTGCAAACTGGACTGAAACTTTGCCAGCAAATGCAGTTATTTCTGTGACTTTTTCTGTTTATAATTTATTTGATTGTGTATTACTACACAAGAGTGTGATAGCCATAAAGTAAGGATTGGAAGTACTACAGCGAGCCAAGTTTTAATGGTTCCAGGGCGACTTTATAATTATTAAGCTGCTACCAGGCATCTCCATGTTCAGTATTCAATATCTATAGTTTCAGAGTTCTCTGGAAGCTTGCAAACCATTGGCCCTGTAATACACAAACTCCAGCCAAAGTTTAGTAGGTTAGACCTACAGTATACTGGTGCAGCATGGTGCCGCAGCAATAACACAACCAGTCCCAGTGCGATGAAAGAACTTGTATTGAACTAATGCAAAGACAGTTCACAAATAACCCAGGGGGAAGGCAGCCCAGTCAGGAACACTTATGCCGCGTACACACGATCGGATTTTCCGACAACAAAACCTTGGATTTTTTCCGAAGGATGTTGGTTCAAACTTGTCTTGCATACACATGGTCACACAAATGTTGGCCCAAAATTCAGAGCGTGAGAATGCGGTAACGTACAAGATGTACGACGAGCTGAGAAAAATTAAGTTCAATAGCCAGCGTGGCTCTTCTGCTTGATTCTGAGCATGCGTAAACTTTTGTGCGACAGATTTGTTTACACATGATCAGACTTTCCGACAACGAGTTTCGTTGGCAGAAAATTTGAGAACCTGCTCTCAAACATTTGTTGGCGACAAGTCCGACAGCAAATGTTTGATGGAGCATACACACGGTCGGACTTTCCGACAACAAGCTCACATTCAACATTTGTTGAAAGTCCGACCGTGTGTACGCGGCATTAGAGTTCCGACAGCGAGAGCAAGATTCAGCTGAACTGACAGCGCCTGTTGAGAGAGGAAGAATGTATGTAAATAGGAAGAAACCATGAGGTATAAATTGCAAATGCTTCACCAACCTCACATTAAGCACGCTGATGCATTTTGGGGGCCCACGAAACGTGTCAGCATGCTTAACGTGAGATTGTTCATTTGGAGAAAGAGCCCTCTACTCACCAGACAAGGTACTGCTAAATAACAGAGATTGGCTTAAAAGAGAAGTATGTTTTTTATATTCATACTTACCTCAGTGGATGCAGCTTCAGACCAATGCTGCAGCTGTCCCCTGGCGTCTCTGTACTGAGAACTGAGCCACCGAACATCGCTGATGGCTTGGTTCTCTCACCTCCTAGAGCAGAGAGAAGCTGCCTGTCAGTCAGCCTCTCTCCTGCTCTGAACCTCCACGCTCACTGGAGTGCTTAGCTCTGGAGGAGCGGGGAGCGGCCATCTCAGCAGCTCGCTAAAACTGCCATCAGTCAAGGCAGCTGGTGGATCCAGACTTTGGAAGTCAGGATGACGCGTTGCCTCGACTGATGGCAGTGATGTCAGCGGAGAGAGCGGAGAGAGCGGACTTCAGACCGCTCTCCGCTGAAAACTGGTTACAGGAGTGCAAAACGAATTGTACTCCTCTGACCCAGAGGAGAAACCCAGCCTAAAAAGCTCAGGCTTGACTTCTCCTTAAAATGCTCCTATTTTGTAAAACTGGGCGTGGAGACTTGAGACTCTTTAAAACTGTGCTCTTGGTATCACTTGCCCTAAACCATTTCTCCTTTTTGATCAATTGCTTCCAAATAAACACATTTATTTATTAAAGTGACAGGGGCCCAATGTCTTATACCCCCACCATTTACTATGGACTAAGCCCTGGGTTGAAATTCTAGTCTACACTGCCTTCCGGGGTTGCATTTTTCTACAACAGCTTATTAACTAGCTGTAGTATCATACTAACAATACAACATAGCCATATAGGACACGTAAATACTTGGGATGGAGATCCTGAAAGAGGTAGTTTGCCCACTCTGGGAGAGAACCCTAAGAACCAATGGACTCATAGAGTATGGATAAACTGTCACTTTATTCCCCTAGCAGATTTTTTCTAGGTGTACTGACACTGATTGTGTGAACTTTTCAAACACAATATGCTGTATCATCAATGGAAATACCCAAATTGTATAGGGAGAGCAAGTCTGATGACCCAGCTGAAGTGCAGTGGTGAGTTAGGCAGTAGTCTGCCATTTATTATGTTTGTGGGTAGCTGTGTGCTGCCCCTGGTAGCTCTGGTGCTCCAAGCCACGGCCTCTGTTAACTATGTGCAAAATGGTGGTGTCACCCGAACCAGCTAAACGAATCAGGAAAAGACAGTTGGCTGCTGATGAGGATTTAATCAAATGGCTGTGTGGAAGATGAGAAGCAGCTGTAGAGGGAGTGGCAAGCAGAGAACACAAAGGCAATGAAGGGACTGGAAAGTATACTGTAAAATGATTAATTAAAAAGTAAATTTATTAGAAAGATACTTAGAGTCTTTTTAATGGGGGTGATTCTCATTAACTGGTATACTACTACTTCCTATAACAAGGTACAACTCTGTTTATGCGATAGTAAAATAACACATTAGCAATATCATCCTGCAGTCAGAGTCATCTTAGACCTTGTCCTAAATAAACTTTCAGTGAACAATGAAAGCCCAACTCCATCTTTTTTAAATACTTACAACAGTTTTGTTTTCTCTTTTGGAAAAAGTTTAAACCATATGAATAAAAGTTGACTGTTGCAAGCACCCGAATCAGTGTAATATGGTTTTTCCCCGCCCCTGTCACTTTTGCTAGACAGCCTGATCTGCATGTAAATGTGAAGAAAAACATTAATAAAGACATGTTAAAAAAAAATATATATTATACTGACTATTATCATTATAAGTATTAACCACTTACAACAGTTTTATTTTCTCTTTTGGAAAAACTTTAAACCATGTGAATAAAAGCTGACTGTTGTAAGCAGCCGGATGTAATATTCCCCCACCCCTATAACTGTCGCTTTTGCTAGACGGCCTGAAGAAAAATATCAATAAAGACATGTTAAAAAAAAAAAATAATTATACTGACTACTATCATTATAAGTATTAACCACCTGCAGTTGCCAGAATACAATATTTTTTGCTATAGTCGTCCTTTAATTGTTTTCTTTGAAACACTCTCTTAGCCTATCAGTCACTGCAGTTATTAAGTGTTTAGTTATTTAAAGGGTGATAATTAAAACTGTGCTGTGATGTTTAACTTAGTGGCCTCACTGTTGTAATTCTCCTTTTAAGCCCATGTACAGCGACTAATACTGGTTGTTTTGTTAAACATTTCATAGAAGTTTACCATTAACAAAGATCATGTTCTGATTTGTGCTGATAGTAATGTAGCTGTGATTTGTCGAGTTTACTGACTTGAGTAGGGCAGGTCAGTCTATCTTAATTAAAAAAAGGCTTGAATACATACAGTGGGTTGATATGGGGTGCTCTACCATTTAAGGGAGGAGGATATGTCTGTGATTGTGGCATTGAAAAGTACCCCAGAGAAGCTTCTGGATTGTTTGAGATTGTTGATTGATTACCCATCTAGTACTTGGGCCCGTCTAACACTGACACACCCATAACAGTTTGCAAAGGGTTTTATTAAACAGGCAAAGTCTGGTGAAATAAGTTTGGCTAGACAGCAAAATCAATTGCAATACAGATATAGTAACACGAAACACAATTATAAATGCAACCCGGCTAACAGTGATCATTCTGCACAACCGCCTGTGAAATAATCGTGCCTGAACATACACTAGACTGGTTTGATAGAACAACACTGATGCATTGGGGTTGATTTACTAAACTTGGAGAGTGCAAAATCTGGTGCAGCTCTGCATAGAAACCAACCAGCCTTCGGTTATTTTTTCTCAAAGCTTAATTAAACAAGCTGAAGTTAGAAGCTGATTGGCTACTATACACAGCTGTACCAGATTTTGCACTCTACAGTTTTCGTAAATCAACCGCAATAAGTAAATGTAACTTTACTCAACACTGCACAATAGTACACAAGGAAGCTTACTGATAGCAATACATATACCTTCACCATTAGTAGCCCACCTAAAATTTTAGGCCCTACTTAGTCACTGGCCTATGGAACATGAGCTCAGTCCTGCTGGCATTAAGAACATTTCCTTTCACTCATAGTGGAGAGCGCACTCACTTAACTGGGAGATTTGTAATCCACAGAATAGAAATTAAAGGGCAGCCGTCTTCTTTGGTAGACTAGGCTTTGTAGGCTGATAGTAACACTTCCAATAAGGACAAATGAGGGACTTCAAGGTGGCCAATAGGCTTCTCTCCTGAACTAAAACTGAGCCTTCCAGAACATTGCTTCGACATTAAACTAGATCAAATTCGCTAATGACAAGCTCATCAGGGGTCTGACAGAACAGACAGGATTATGTTTACCCATCCCTGACACAAGACTCTGTGACCTTCTCATCAATGTGACTGGAAGGTGATGTGATACAGATCAATGTCTCAGAATGCTCTGCAAGATAAACTGAACATGTTCAATTTGCAAAATAAATTTTCATATTGCATCAGGATTTTTTACTTAGCTTTTTAAATGTGGAGAAACTTCAAAGAATGTGCAAAGAATACCCAATCACATACAAGGACGTGTTAAAAAGGTGAATTTATGTTCAAGGAATTGATTAATTGAATTCAGCATAGCTTCACCTCATTTACTCAGCTAAGAGAAAATTTACTTGGAAAGTGAAAATCAATTTGCAAAGTGAAACTGCTCTATTCCTTCAGTAAATCAGGGTCATTGTCTTGTTAATTTTCAGCTACTTTGTAGCGTTACTTTATGCACATGCCTCATTTTCCAAATGTGGGATTTATGGATTATGACAAATGCCTAAAAATAGCATTTTTATTTTCCAGAAGCAATTAGTACAAGAGGTGAGGTAATAATAAAATAATAAAATTGAAGTGTATGCAGCAAAATCAGTTTCAAGCCAGCACTCTTACATAATCTAGAGTAAGATGGTTTTCAAATGTGGACAAAAAGACCTAGGTCAGGTCGAAGGGGCAATCCTTTTCCTGCAAACTGGACTGAAACTTTGCCAGCAAATGCAGTTATTTCTGTGACTTTTTCTGTTTATAATTTATTTGATTGTGTATTACTACACAAGAGTGTGTTAGCCATAAGGTAAGGATTGGAAGTACTACAGCGAGCCAAGTTTTAATGGTTCCAGGGCGACTTTATAATTATTAAGCTGCTACCAGGCATCTCCATGTTCAGTATTCAATATCTATAGTTTCAGAGTTCTCTGGAAGCTTGCAAACCATTGGCCCTGTAATACACAAACTCCAGCCAAAGTTTAGTAGATTAGACCTACAGTATATCTGTTTGTAGGTGGGGTGCAGCATGGTGCCGCAGCAATAACACAGCCAGTCCCAGTGCGATGAAAGAACTTGTATTGAACTAATGCAAAGACAGTTCACAAATAACCCAGGGGGAAGGCAGCCCAGTCAGGAACACTTATGCCGCGTACACACGATCGGATTTTCCGACAACAAAACCTTGGATTTTTTGCGAAGGATGTTGGTTCAAACTTGTCTTGCATACACACGGTCACACAAATGTTGGCCCAAAATTCAGAGCGTGAGAACGCGGTAACGTACAAGATGTACGACGAGCTGAGAAAATTTAAGTTCAATAGCCAGTGTGGCTCTTCTGCTTGATTCTGAGCATGTGTGACCTTTTGTGCGACAGAATTGTGTACACATGATCGGACTTTCTGACAACGAGTGTCGTTGGCAGAAAATGTAAGAACCTGCTCTCAAACATTTGTTGGCGACAAGTCCGACAGCAAATGTTTGATGGAGCATACACACGGTCGGACTTTCCGACAACAAGCTCACATTCAACATTTGTTGTCGGAAAGTCCGACCGTGTGTACGCGGCATTAGAGTTCCAACAGCAATAGCAAGATTCAGCTGAACTGACAGCGCCTGTTGAGAGAGGAAGAATGTATGTAAATAGGAAGAAACCATGAGGTATAAATTGCAAATGCTTCAACAACCTCACATTAAGCACGCTGATGCATTTTGGGGGCTCATGAAACGTGTCAGCTTGCTTAACGTGAGGTTGTTCATTTGGAGAAAGAGCCCTCTACTCACCAGACAAGGTACTGCTAAATTACAGAGATTGGCTTAAAAGAGAAGTATGTTTTTTTTATATTCATACTTACCTCAGTGGATGCAGCTTCAGACCGATGCTGCAGCTGTCCCCTGGCGTCTCTGCACTGAGAACTGAGCCACCGAACATCGCTGATGGCTTGGTTCTCTCACCTCCTAGAGCAGAGAGATGCTGCCTGTCAGTCAGCCTCTCTCCTGCTCTGAACCTCCACGCTCACTGGAGCGCTTAGCTCTGGAGGAGCGGGGGCGGCCATCTCAGCAGCTCGCTAAAACTGCCATCAGTCAAGGCAGCTGGTGGATCCAGACTTTGGAAGCCAGGATGACGTGCTGCCTCGATTGATGGCAGTGATGTCAGCGGAGAGCGGACTTCAGACCGATCTCCGCTAAAACGGGTCACAGGAGTGCAAAACGAATTGCAATCCTGGGACCCATAGGAGAAGCCCAGCCTAAAAAGCTCAGGCTGGACTTCTCCTTAAAATGCTCCTATTTTGTAAAACTGGGTGTGGAGACTTGAGACTCTTTAAAACTGTGCTCTTGGTATCACTTGCCCTAAACCATTTCTCCTTTTTGATCAATTGCTTCCAAATAAACACATTTATTTATTAAAGTGATAGGGGCCCAATGTCTTATACCCTCCACCATTTACTATGGACTAAGCCCTGGGTTGAAATTCTAGTCTACACTGCCTTCCGGGGTTGCATTTTTCTACAACAGCTTATTAGCTAGCTGTAGTATCATACTATCAATACAACATAGCCATATAGGACATGTAAATACTTGGGGTGGAGATCCTGAAAGAGATAGTTTGCCCACCCTGGGAGAGCACCCTAAGAACCAATGGACTCATAGAATATGGATAAACTGTCACTTTATACCCCTAGAAGATTTTTTCTAGGTGTACTGACGCCGATTGTGTGAACTTTTCATACACAATATGCTGTATCATCAATGGAAATACCCAAATTGTATAGGGAGAGCAAGTCTGATGACCCAGCTGAAGTGCAGTGGTGAGTTGGGCAGTAGTCTGCCATTTATTATGTTTGTGGGTAGCTGTGTGCTGCCCCTGGTAGCTCCGGTGCTCCAAGCCACGGCCTCTGTTAACTATGTGCAAAATGGTGGTGTCACCTGAAGGCCAGCTAAACGGATCAGGAAAAGACAGTTGGCTGCTGATTTAATCAAATGGCTGTGTGGAAGATGAGAAGCAGCTGTAGAGGGAGTGGCAAGCAGAGAACACAAAGGCAGTGAAGGGACTGGAAAGTATACTGTAAAATTATTAATTAAATAGTACATTTATTAGAAAGATACTTAGAGTATTCTTGAATGGGGGTGATTCTCATTAACTGGTATACTACTACTTCCTATAACAAGGTACAACTGTTTATGCGATAGTGAAATAACACATTAGCAATATCATCCTGCAGACAGAGTCATCTTAGACCTTGTCCTAAATAAACAGTGAACAATGAAAGCCCAACTCCATCTTTTTTAAATACTTACAACAGTTTTGTTTTCTCTTTTGGAAAAAGTTTAAACCATATGAATAAAAGTTGACTGTTGCAAGCACCCGAATCAGTGTAATATGGTTTTTCCCCGCCCCTGTCACTTTTGCTAGACAGCCTGATCTGCATGTAAATGTGAAGAAAAACATTAATAAAGACATGTTAAAAAAATATATATTTTAATCATTATAAGTATTAACCACTTACAACTGTTTTATTTTCTCTTTTGGAAAAACTTTAAACCATGTGAATAAAAGCTGACTGTTGAAAGCAGCCGGATGTAATATTCCCCCACCCCTATAACTGTCACTTTTGCTAGACAGCCTGAAGAAAAATTGACTACTATCATTATAAGTATTAACCACCTGCAGTTGCCAGAATACAATATTTTTTGCTATAGTCGTCCTTTAATTGTTTTCTTTGAAACACTCTCTTAGTCTATCAGTCACTGCAGTTATTAAGTGTTTAGTTATTTAAAGGGTGATAATTAAAACTGTGCTGTGATGTTTAACTTAGTGGCCTCACTGTTGTAATTCTCCTTTTAAGCCCATGTACAGCAACTAATACTGGTTGTTTTGTTAAATATTTCATAGAAGTTTACCATTAACAAGGATCATGGTCTGATTTGTGCTGATAGTAATGTAGCTGTGATTTGTCAAGTTTACTGACTTGAGTAGGGCAGGTCAGTCTATCTTAATTAAAAAAAAGGCTTTAATACATACAGTGGGTTGATATGGGGTGCTCTACCATTTAAAGCGGTTCTGCACTGTGTTTTTTTTTTTTTTGGGGAATATGCCAAGGATTATGAGGTAAATTGGGGGACTCACATGTTCCATCTTCCATGTCGATCGCAGCCAGTTTTCCTGCAATAAAATTATTTATATCATGCTTTTCTGCTGGGGGCCATCTTGCCTGTGGGCATGTGAAACCCCACAGGCACTTTAGATGGCCCAGCATGCACCGTTACTGCGCTGAGCTCGCGCGTGCGCAGTAACGGCAAAGTGCAGCTCACGTTCTCCGAAATCTCGCGAGATGTCGGCACATCTGCCGACATCTCGCGAGATTTCGGACACATCTTTCAGAAGATGTGTCCGAAATCTCGCGAGATTTCGGAAGATGTGGCCGAAATCTCGCGAGATTTCGGAAGATGCCCGCACAGACTGGGCTCAATGACACCAGATCCCAGGAGACAGTGCGGCGTGATGAGGATCCCCGCACACACACTGCCGCAGAGACAGAGGACAGGAAGTCAGCGATTATCAAGGTAAGTGAAAAAAAAAAAACACATTTCATTTAGTACTCTTTGCCTGATTTGGAAGGCAAAGAGATTTACTAAATGAAATGTGTGCAGAACCGCTTTAAGGGAGGAGGAGATGTCTGTGATTGTGGCATTGAAAAGTACCCCAGAGAAGCTTCTGGATTGTTTGAGATTGTTGATTGATGACCCATCTAGTACTTGGGCCCGTCTAACACTGACACACCCATAACAGTTTGCAAAGGGTTTTATTAAACAGGCAAAGTCCGGTAAAATAAGTTTGGCTAGATAGCAAAATCAATTGCAATACAGATATAGTAACACGAAACACAATTATAAATGCAACCTGGCTAACAGTGATCATTCCGCACAACCGCCTGTGAAATGATCGTGCCTGAACATACACTAGACTGGTATGATAGAACAACACTGATGCATTGGGGTTGATTTACTAAACCTGGAGAGTGGAAAATCTGGTGCAGCTCTGCATAGAAACCAACCAGCTTTCGGTTATTTTTTCTCGAAACTTAATTAAACAAGCTGAAGTTAGAAGCTGATTGGCTACTATGCACAGCTGTACCAGAGTTTGCACTCTACAGTTTTCGTAAATCATCCACAATAAGTAAATGTAAAGCCTCATACACACGATCGGACCGTGGACCAACTTTCCCGTGGATTTTTGTCCAAAGGGCGTTGGCCCCAAGTTGGTATTGCATACACACGGCAGGACTTTTTCAGCCAACTTTCACCAAATCACTTGGTTTTTCTGCTCTTTACCGCCACCTTTGGTCAACTTCTGTATTGTTGTCTGATCTTTTGCATTGGTTCTGCATTGGTTTGTACAAAAGTCCGTTGGTTTTGTGTACACACGTCGGACTTTTGTTGGCAGAAAGTTGGTCCGTTCGCACAGCCAACAAAAGTCCGATGAAACCTGGAAAAAGTTGGTCCGATGGAGCGTACACACGGTCGGATGTTGGTCCAAAACAGCTAATTTGCATGTTGGTTGTCAAAAAGTCTGATCGTGTGTACGGGCCTTTACTTTACTCAACACTGCACAACAGTACACAAGGAAGCTTACTGATAGCAATACATATACCTTCACCATTAGTGGTGAGCGCACTCACTTAACTGGGAGATTTGTAATCCACAGAATAGAAATTAAAGGGTAGCCGTCTTCTTTGGTAGACTAGGCTTTGTAGGCTGATAGTAACACTTCCAATAAGGACAAATGAGGGACTTCAAGGTGGCCCATAGGCTTCTCTCCTGAACTAAAACTGAGCCTTCCAGAACATTGCTTCGACATTAAATTAGATCAAATTTGCTAATGACAAGCTCATCAGGGGTCTGACAGAACAGACAGGATTATGTTTACCCATCTCTGACACAAGACTCTGTGACCTTCTCATCAAAGTGACTGGAAGGTGATGTGATTCAGATCAATGTCCCAGAATGCTCTGCAAGATAAACTGAACATGTTCAATTTGCAAAATAAATTTTCATATTGCATCAGGATTTTTCACTTAGCTTAATAAATGTGGAGAAACTTCAAAGAATGTGCAAAGAATACCCAATCACATACAAGGACGTGTTAAAAAAGTGAATTTATGTTCAAGGAATTGATTAATTAAATTCAGCATAGCTTCACCTCATTTACGCAGCTAAGGGAAAATTTACTTGGAAAGTGAAAATCAAGTGAAAGTGAAAATCAATTTGCAAAGTGAAACTGCTCTATTTCTTAAGTAAATCAGGGTCATTGTCTTGTTAAGTTTCAACGTTACTTTATGCAGTTGCCTCATTTTCCAAACGTGGGATTTATGGATTATGACAAATGCCTAAAAATAGCATTTTTATTTTCCAGAAGCAATTAGTACAAGAGGTGAGGTCATCCAATAATAAAATTGAAGTGTATGCAGCAAAATCAGTTTCAAGCCAGCACTCTTACATAATATAGAGTAAGATGGTTTTTCGAATGTGGACAAAAAGACCTCAGTCAGGTCGAAGGGGCAATCCTTTTCCTGCAACCTGGACTGAAACTTTGCCAGCAAATGCAGTTATTTCTGTGACCTTTTCTGTTTATAATTTATTTGATTGTGTATTACTACACAAGAGTGTGTTAGCCATAAAGTAAGGATTGGAAGTACTACAGCGAGCCAAGTTTTAATGGTTCCAGGGCGACTTTATAATTATTAAGCTGCTACCAGGCATCTCCATGTTCAGTATTCAATATCTATAGTTTCAGAGTTCACTGGAAGCTTGCAAACCATTGGCCCTGTAATACATAAACTCCAGCCAAAGTTTAGTGGGTTAGACCTACAGTATACCTGTTTGTAGGTGGGGTGCAGCATGGTGCCGCAGCAATAACACACCCAGTCCCAGTGCGATGAAAGAACTTGTATTGAACTAATGCAAAGACAGTTCACAAATAACCCGATGGGAAGGCAGCCCAGCCGGGAACACTTTGAGTTCCAACAGCAAGAGCAAAATTCAGCGGAACTGACAGTGCCTGTTGAGAGAGGCAGAATGCGGCTTGGCCATCTTGTGACCAGGCAGGAAGATGTCCAGAGAATTTGCAAACCCTATGCCTTCCCTCCTTATCAGGAACATTGCACTGACGCTAGTTCGGTCCCTACCAGGCGGGGTACCTGTCCCTACTCTACCAACTCGCAAAATGAGTGTCAAACCTGGGAGCCAGGGCCTTAAAAAGGCTCTTTCTGACCCCAGATGGCCACCAGAGTCACATGGGGTGGCAGCATCCCCCAGGATATCTTCTCCAGTGATCTAGGAAACCATAGAGGAACCATGTTCCTCTTGACTTCCTCTCCAACTGCAGAGTAGCAGCGGAAGAGCACCACCTGCAGTGGACAAAGCAGACTTTGTACATACCCATGTGCGTATAAAAGCAGGTGTCCCAACTTTTGACACTATAGTGTATATGCATCTCACAAAAGTGAGTACACTCCTCACATTTTTGTAAATATTTTATTATATCTTCATTATATCTTTTCATGTGACAACACTGAAGAAATTGCACTTTGTTACAATGTAAAGTAGTGAGTGTACAGTTGGTATAACAGTGTAAATTTGCTGTCCCCTCAAAATAACTCAACACACATTCCATTCATGTCTAAACCGCTGGCAACAAATGTGAGTACACCCTTAAGTGAAAATGTCCAAAGTGTGTGGACACCATTATTTCCCAGCACTGCCCTAACCCTCTTGGGCATTGAGTTCACCAGAGCTTCACAGGTTGCCACTGGAGTCCTCTTCCACTCCTCCATGAGACATCACAGAGCTGGTGGATGTTAGAGACCTTGTGCTCCTCCACCTTCCATTTCAGGATGCCCCACAGATGCTCATTAGGGTTTAGGTCTGGAGACATGCTTGGCTGGGCCATCACCTTTACCCTCAGCTTCTTTAGCAAGGCAATGGTCGTCTTGGAGGTGGGTTTTGGGTCGTTTTCATGCTGGAATAGTTCCCTGCGGCCCAGTCTCCGACATGAGGGGATTATGTTCTGCTTCAGTATGTCACAGTGCATGTTGGCATTCACGGTTCCCTCAATGAACTGTAGTTCCCCAGTGTAGGAAGCACTCATACAGCCCCAGACCATGACACTCCCACCACCATGCTTGACTGTAGGCAAGACACACTTGTCTTTGTACTCCTCACCTGGTTGCCGCGACACATGCTTCATACCATCTGAACCAAATAAGTTTATCTTGGTCTCATCAGACCACAGGACATGGTTCCAGTAATCCATGTCCTTAATCTGCTTGTCTTCAGAAAACTGTTTGTGGGCTTTCTTGTGCATCATCTTTAGAAGAGACTTCTTTCTGGGACGACAGTCATGCAGACCAATTTGATGCAGCGTGCGGCGTATGGTCTGAGCACTGACAGGCTGCCCCCCCCACCCCTTTAACCTCTGCAGCAATTCTGGATATGACGCTAAGCATGTGCATTTAATTTCTTTTGGTTGACCATGGCGATGCCTGTTCTGAGTGGAACCTGTCCTGTTAAACCTCTGTATAGTCTTGGCCACCGTGCTGCAGATCAATTTCAGGGTCTTGGCAATCTTCTAGGCCATCTTTGTGTAGAGCAACAATTCTTTTTTTCAGATCCTCAGAGAGTTCTTTGCCATGAGGTGGCATGTTGAACTTCCAGTGACCATTATGAGAGAGTAAGAGCGATGACACCAAATTTAACACACCTGAGACCTTGTAACACTAACGAGTCACATGACACAGCCAAATGGCTAATTGGGCCCAATTTGAACATTTTCACTTAGGGGTGTACTCACTTTTGTTGTCAGCGGTTTAGACATTAATGGATGTGTGTTGTTATTTTGAGGGGACAGCAAATTTACACTGTTATACAAGCTGTACACTCACTACTTGTAGTACATTGTAGCAAAGTGTAATTTCTTCATTGTTGTCACATGAAAATATATAATAAAATATTTACAAAAATGTGAGGGGTGTACTCACTTTTGTGAGATACTGTGTGTGTATATATATATACATACTGTATATACTCGAGTATAGGCCGACCCGAATATAAGCCGAGGCCCCTAATTTACCACAAAAAAACTGGGAAAACTTATTGACTCGTGTATAAGCCGAGGGTGAAAAATGCACATCCCAGGATACAGTACATCCTGGTGCTGATCCGCCCCGTGGATATCTGCTTGCTCAGCGGGGATCGCCGGAGTGATCTCTGCTGAGCAGGAAGATGACAGGTCCATCTCTGCACACTGCACAGGGATGGACCTGTCAGAGCGCCGCTCTCCCCTATGGGAGATCGGGTGACGACGGACCATAGAGTCCGTCCTCATTCGATCCGATACGATGACGGATGGAAAAATAGCTTTTTCCTCCGTCACACTTTTTTGTATCGGAGCGAGTCGGAGCGGGTCAGATGTCAGCGGACATGTCACCACTGACATCCGAAGCTCCATAGACCTCTATGGAACATCCATTCAGGTCCGCCTGAAAAACTGACAGGATCGGCCGTGTGAAAGAGGCCTTAAATGTTAAGCCTCGTACACATGATCGGACTTTCCAACAACAAAACCGTGGACTTTTGTTCAAAGGGTGTTGGCTCCAACTTGTTTTGCATACACACGGTCACACAAATTTTGGCCAACAATTACGAACGTAGTGACGTACAATACGTGCGTCATATCTCTATTATGAATGCTAGTTTTACAGGACCGAGCGCTTCCGGCTCGTCCTTTTTTTTCCGAGCATGTGTGTTTGTACTTTGGACTTTTGTCCGACTGACTTGTGTACACACGATCGGAAAATTTGAGAACATGCTAGCCAACATTTGTTGGCAGAAAGTCCGACAACAAATGTCCAATGGAGTATACACACGGTCGGACTTTCAGCCAACATGCTCACATCCAACATTTCCCGTCGGAAAATATGATCGTGTGTACGTGGCATTAGAGTTGTCCTGAGAGCGAGGATTGACAAATTCTAATGGAGACAAATGTAATGGTAACAACTATCCAAGGTGGGAATTTACCTTAGGGCTCGTTCACATAGGCAGCAGCCCTCGTTACCCCTCTGAAAAATGATATATTGCAGAAGAGGAGGGGCTGCCAGACATTTAGGAAACAATGCCTCTTGAATGTCTGTTTTTTAAAGTTTAGTTATTTTTTAGGGATTGAATGAGACTACTGCACCACAATTGCAAGTCCAGTGTTTGCCTTATGGTTTTTCCACAGCCCCAGGCTCCTGAACAGGTCACGTGTGGCAGTGGCACTGCTCATATTTAAACTGCACCTGGAGTATGCACAATTTAATAAAATTTAATAAAAACATGTTGGCTATTCTGAAGCTTCCCTCCAACCACTTTGCATATTATTTTATATATACTGTGATTCTGTACTTGCCAAATATACTGCAGAAATCTCTCTCCACTGAGTCTGGGTGCAGCCATTTTAACTGTGGGCAGCTGAAGCTGCTGCCTGTTCACTTCCTGGATTTACACAGACACACAGAGGCACACCTCCAGCCCTGCATTGGCCCTCTTATGACTAATACCCCTTCCCTTACTGGCTAACTCTCACGATAGTTAGATAGAGAGCTGTGTATGATGTCATAAGCCTAGGTTAATGACCAGACAAGAAACAGGAAGTGGGCTGTATAAGGTATTTACTGACAGGAAAAAAAATGTTTTACTATCCAAAGTTAAAACAACAAGGGCAGAGGATTTAATAGATGGAAAGTTGAAAAAATAACTGAAGGTCCACTTTAAATGAGTCAGTTCACCCAGAATTGGTATTTCGTTTTTGGTAGATGGTGAAACATTAAACTGGCTGTAAATGTTTTATATTTCTTGAGAACTTTTGGCAAAATCTCTTACTTTCCCAGGCCAGCATGCCTGCTAAAGCCATTATGAAAGGTTCCTGCACTAACTTATTGAAAGTGCAAAGATGGGTGCACACAACCCAAACTTCTTTTGGTTCTACTGACCATTGAAGTGTGAAGAAAAGTAGTTATACTGTATGTTTATATTTTAACAAGGATATCTGAAAATAGACAAACTTTACAAACCTTTAGCATTTATTCTTGTAGATTATTCTTGTGGAACGTACAGAACCTTACAAATCAGGAATTATAACATTATGAGTGTTATCTATAAAATAAAATGTATTTATTTAAAGCAGTAATAAAAACAAAACTAAAAAATGTGATGTTTAAATTTTTTTTTTTTTAAATGTAGCTGTATAACTGACCGCCAAAAAAGACTCCAAATAAACTCTCCTGCTCCTGATAATTGCAGCAATACAACATATGTGTGTAGCACTTACCCCTGAAGGAGCGGCTGGTAACTGATTGGGCCTGTACTCTGTCCTTTCCACCCCTAATGATTTGTCTCAACCCGCTTGACACAGCTGTGTAACAGTGTTGGTGCGAAACCCAATAACAAAAGGAAAATTGAATAATCACAGGTTATATGCACTTTAACTTTGTTGTCACCTAGGTATACCCTGCTATACCTGTTTGGAGAATGAACAAGCCTCACAACAGATTGTATTAAACCAGTATATAAGTTTACTGGAACAGGTTCGAAAATTAAACACAAGAACCGTAATGACATACAAGTCTGACACAATACTGAAGCAAATAGTTGTGAATGACTATCACACAAAGGTTACCTGGACTACCCCTACAGACGTGTCTCCAAGTGGGACCAATGCTCAGGCAATAAGATCTCAGCACTGGGCACCTTCCCACTTCCAGCAATGGCCGTGTAAACACTATAAGTTCTGTAATGTCCTACACAATGTTAACAAGATAATATAATGCAGTGTAATTACTCATAGCTCCCCTTGTGGAGAAATGCAGTTACTGGTATGTAGCGGCAACACTGCAAGGCCTTGCAGTAAAGGATTTAGTCTCTTGCCTTCTTTTCTTCAGCTAGCCATTATACTGAAGTATTTTTATTCCATAGGGTAAAGCAGTATGCAACAGTAACTTTGATTGTGCAATAGACTTATGAACTCCTTTCCTTGGAATGTACTCCCAATGTCAGTCAATTATTACTGAAATTAGGCTTTGAGGCCTATAGGAGTGCAATTCAACTGAACTGTTCTGTAGAACTACCGATCCCAGCAATGCTGTGCAATTAGTCTAAGTGTGTGAAGTGCAGTATATAACTTCTGGGCAACAGCCCTCTCACCACACCAGGCCTGGATAAATGGATGCCTCTGCTCCGATGGTCTCAGTCCTGCCGCCAGTCAGCTCCGTCATGCTGCACCGCTCCACAAGATGTCCGGGACCTCAGTCTGGCTCCGTCAGGCACTCCGGATCCTCCAGTCCGATCGCACTGCTGCTCCAGCACACTAGGGTGAGACACTCTCAGTGGTTGCTGTTCCGCTCTGCACGATCCAGGCTAGGGCTCTTCCAGACGCCAACACACAGATCCCTGTAGGCAGGCCATGTGTCCCAGCAGGAAAAAATGGCCGCGCTGTGCCTTTTATTACCTACCCAGAATGCAGTTCAGCCACTCAGTGTTCATGGGTAGGTGAGTGGGCATTGTGGGTAGGTGAGTCCTTTCACAAAATAAACAACTGAGTCACTTCCTGCTTAGCTGTTATGTCAAAGTTAAACAAGTCTTTGTCATTGTATACCAGCAGAGGGAGCCAAATAACAATCTATTAACATAGTCCTATTAATAGCATTACATGGCAAAAATTCTATTTTTTTTTTAAATCTACCTAAAATACACTTTGGCCCTGGCCTTTGACTCTGAACATGACCTTTGATCCAAATTAGTATTTTTTATTTTTTTTTACACATTATGTTTGCATATAGCAGTGAATTACATTGCTATAAGCAAGCATTTTACTAAATTAAACTGAATCATTCATTCTGTTTTGTTGTGATTAGCTGTTATTGGTCAAAGCTAATCCCATGGTACAGATGGGCTGTGATTGGCCCTGTCTGTGCCATGTGATCAAATTGACCAATCACAGCTAGCAACACAATTGTACACAATGGATGGCATGAAAGGAAGCCATCCATTGTGTAGAACTATCATGTGACCTGCTGTGATTCGTCACAGCGTTCACATGGTAATGGCATGCTAAGCAGTACTCTGATCAGTCATCCGGTGTGTCCCATGGAAGCGGCCGTGACAGATCGTGCCACTGCACGGCCCCGCAGCCGTGTGATCGGCACTTTCTGACAGGACGTCATATGACATCCAGTCAGGGTGGGAAAGCCACCATCCAGCCGTCATTTGTCTTCAGGCTGGGCGTGAAGTCGTTAATTTCTTAGTTTTCCAAGAAATTATGACAACAATTACAACTTCAAAAAACTTGCCATTCCTCCTACTAAATACCTTTGACTATCTACTTTCCAAAAAGGCTTAATTGGGGGGTATTTGTACTCTCCTGACATTTTCGGCCCTCAAGAAATGAGATAGGCCGTTAGTACATCAGGGTTGATCAATTTTCATACATACTGTATATACCATAGTTTGTGTACTCTATAACTTTCCTACAGACTAAAAAATATACACTGATTTGGGTTAATCTCACCAAAGAAATGTAGCAGAATACATTTTGACCTAAATTCGTGAAGAACAATTATTTATTTGCAAATGTTTATAACAGAAACAAAGAAAAACACTTGTTTTTTTTTCTAAAATTTCTGTCTTTTTACATTTTTTAAGCAAAAAAACCCCAAAAACCCAATGGTGAATACCACCAAAAGAAAGCGCTAGTTGTGTGAACAAAAAGATAAAAATTTTGTTTGGGTACAGTGTTGCATGACCGCTCAATTGTCATTCAAAGTGCAACAGTGCTGAAAGCTGAAAATTGTCCTGGTAGGGAACGGTGTAAAAGTGCCTGGTATTGATGTGGTTAAGGATTGGTAAGCTGCAATACATTTTTTGTTTATTTTTGGCTTTATTACCACTTTAAAGAAAAAAGAGAACTTTCCCCTCAAAAAGCATTAGCAGGAGAAAAGCTCCTTAAAAAAAAAGCTCCTAAAGTTGCATATTGCACGCGCGTTTAGGCACGCACTACTTCCGGACTGACCACCGTGGATTTACGTTGCTATTTTGACGTTAGGTACAAATAGCTGCCATAACTCCGGCATCTTCTTTAATGGTGGGCGGTCCGCTTTAAGATAAAAGTGGTCTCCTTGGTGGATTCGCTGTGATATCACTTTTATTGGCGGCAGGAGAGATGCCCACCAGACCTCCTGCCGCGTCCCGGTCATCTCTGCCGCTTACCGGATCGGTCGCTAATGGCGGAGACGATCCAATCCTTTCCCTAGATAGGCAGGAAGTCGAATGAGGGAATGATGGCCCCCACTCGACTCTATGCAATTGGATGATGGGAGCGACGTCAAACGTCACTTCCACCCAACGGCCTTAAAGGGACAATTTTTTTTTATTGAAAAAAAAGATTTTCTTTTTACATTTATTTTTTATTGCTTTTAAGTCTAAATGTGAGATCTAAGGTCTTTCTAACCCCAGATCTCACATTAAAGTCATGTCATACTTTTTTTTATTACAAGGGATGTTTACATTCCTTGCATTAGGAATAAAAGTGATCCGAAAATTGGGACAGTGTAAAAAAAAAAAAAAAATTAAATAAGAAAAAAAAGCACCCCATCCCTCCGTACTCGTGCGCAGAAGTGAACGCATACATAAGTCGTGCCCACATATGTAAACGGTGTTCAAACCACACATGTGAGGTATCGCCGCAAACATTAGAGCGAGAGCAATAATTCTAGCAAAAGATCTCCTCTGTAACTCAAAACTGGAAACCTGTAGAAAATTTTTAAACGTCACCTATGGAGATTTTAAGTATCAAAGTTTGTTGCCATTCTACGAGCAGGCGCAAATTTGAAGCATGACATGTTGGGTATCAATTTACTCGGCATAACATTATAACATTTCACAATAAAAAAAGAATATTTGGCTAACTTTACTTTTTTCCTATTTTTTTTATTTAAAAAAGTGTATTTTTTTCCAAACAAATTGCATTTGTAAGACTGCTGCTCAAATACGGTGTGACATAAAGTTTTGCAACGCCATTTTATTCTCTAGGGTGCCTGAAAACAAAAAAAAAACAATATATATATATATATATATATATATATATATATATATATATATATATATATATATATATATATATATATATACATATAATGTTTGGGGGTTCTAGGTAATTTTATAGCAAAAAATTATGATTTTAACTTGTAAATACCAAGTGTAAAAAATAGGCTTGGTCCTTAACCTCCCTGGCGGTAATCCCGAGTCTGGCTCGGGGTGGAACTTCAGTACCATAAGCGGTAACCCCGAGCCAGACTCGGGCTCGCATTGTAGGATACAGGGGAAGTTACTTACCTTCAGTGTTGGTCATCTTACTTTAAAAAAGTAATTAGTTAAGTTACAAATTACTTCTCCCAAAAAGTAATTAGTTACACAGCAAAGTAACTGTGACATTTTTTTAAATATTCTATACGTGTAACTAAGGGGCGGTCTAGTATTACTGTAACCAAGGGTCGCATTTATTATTATTGTTATATATCATGTAACCAAGGGGCTGCTCTATTATTACTCTAACCAAGGGGCAGATCTATTATAGCGTGTAAGCAAGGGGCGGGTGTATTATTATTATATTGTGTAAGGGGCGGATGGCTACAGAAGAGGGCAAATGTTAAATTAATGGGCAGAGCTCGATATATAACAATAACAATAAATGTGCCCCTTGGTTACAGTAATACTAGACCCGCCCCTCAGTTACACGATAGACACCCCTTGCAGAGTAGCACGAGCATCGGGAGCGTGGGTCATCGCCTCGTACAATTACATGTTAACTGCGCCTGCGCGGTGTAGAGTTCACTCAGAGCTGTTTAGGTTCGGCAATTTTTGTAAGCTTCGTAGTCTTTCGCACTGTGCAAGCGATGAGCCTGAGCAGTACAGGGGGTCCTTATCCGGCGGGGGAACTTTTTCGGCAGGACACCGGAATTACACTACTGCCATCTAGTGGCGGTAGATGTAATTGGGGTAACGCCGCCCAAGTAATGGGAACTGAGTTACCATGAGGGGAAAAGTAATCAGTTAGATTACTCGTTACCCTCTAAAGTAACTGCGCTAAGTAACTGCATTTATTTGAACTCAGTTACTTACATCACTGCTTACCTTGTCCCCTGGATCCTGCAATGTCTCCCCGCTGTGTGTGCGAGCCGTCTGCTCGCTCGATTCACACAGTGCCTGAGTGCCGCTTATCTCCGTTCCCTGCGATGTTACGACGCACAGGAGCGGAGATCAGCGCCAAATTCAAAAAAGTAAAAACACACAAAACATATACAGTACTGTAATCTTACAGATTACAGTACTGTATAAAAAATTACACATCCCATTTGTCCCTAGTGGTCTGTCCAGTGCCCTGCATGTAGTTTTATATTATAAATACATTTTTTTCTGCCTGGAACACAGATGAGCACTGATGTGGAATGGATGAGCACTGATGTGGCACAGATGAGCACTGATGTGGCATGGATGAGCACTAATGTGGCACAGATGAGAACTGATCTGGCACGGATGAGCCATGGATAGGGAGGAATGAGCCATGGATGGGGATGGATGAGCCATTATTGAGCATAGATGAGCCATGGATGAGAAGTAATGAGGATGGATGAGCCACGGATGAGGATGGATGAGCCATGGATGGGGATGGATGAGCCATGGATGAGGATGGATGAGCCATGGATGGGGATGGATGAGCCATGGATGAGGATGGATGAGCCAGGGATAAGGCTGGATGAGCCATGGATAGGGGATAGATGAGCTATGGATGAGGATGGATGAGCCATGGATGCGGCTGGATGAGCCATGGATGGTGATGGATGAGCATGAATGAGGATGGATGGATGGATGAGACATGGGTGGGCACAGCGCTGCTGCACCTGGCTCCCTCCTCTCTTCGCACACTGGACCGATCGGTGTGAGGAGAGAGAGGAGCTGAACCGGTAATACTCTGGTTTGTTGACAAGTGATCGCTCTGTCATTGGACAGAACAATTATGTGGTAAAGGGCCCTCTGTCATTGGCCCTTTGCCCCGATTCGTGACGCGTTGAGTGTCTGGAAAACCTGATGGTCGCGGACATTTGCGGGAGCGCAAATTCTGGGAGGACGCCATTGTACGCCCTCCCAGAGTTATCCAACCATGCTGTAGTCCTCATTCGGCTGGTCCCTAAGTGGTTGGAAGATGGAAGTAAGCAGTATCTGATTGAAGTATAGAGGGGCCACCAGTATATTGCGCTCCAAAATATTACACATATAGATATTTTACAGTACACCATGGATACATAATAATATACATTACATTCGTACTTGTTATTATTCTGTAGGGATGCACCAATACCATTTTTTTTTTAAGCGAGTACGAGTACCGATACTTTTTTAAGTACTCGCCGATACCAATACCTACCGCAACTGTCTTATTTACACTTCAGCTGTCAGCAATTTTTTTTTTTTTTAATTTTGCGCTTTTTTTAATGTGAAATGTGTAAATATATGTTAAAGTAAAAATATTAACAAACAAATCAAACAAAAAAGTCATAATTAATAATAGTTTATAAAATAGAAGTGAACAAAAAAAATCTGCAGAAAATAATAATTAAATGGGGAAGGAGAATAAGGAGTTAATTAAGGATGATTAGAATAATTTAAGGGTTAATATGGGGTTAAACAGAGGAACATTTATTTAAACACATGAAAACTTTTTTTTTTTTTACTTGACAGGTTGCTTTAAACTGACTTCATCTGCAGATTGAAAATCATCCCTTTGATCTGTAGATGAATAAACACAAAGATACAAAAAGTTTCAGTGGCTGAGCGATGTTGTTGATAAACATTGTCTGGCGTTTTTTTTTGTTTCTTTGACAGCTCCAATTGCCAGGACTTTATTTACACTTCAGCTGTCAACAGGGGAACCCCACTTAACAGGACACGGTGGCCCAGCTCCTTAACAACCGATAATTTACGCCTTTTTTTTTTTACATTTAAACTGTCAGTGGGGGAATCCCTCTGACAGCTGAAAGAACCGAGCCTGAAAATATTGGTTTCAGGTATAGGAGGATTTGCACGAGTACCGATACTCATGCAAATGCTTAGTATCGGCACCCCTAATTTTGATATGTTAGTTAGAGAATAAATTTGGTTGTGCCAGGGGCCCAATCAATAGATAGGTTGTGTGACTTTTCCAACATTGACAGGAAGTAAACCAGGACAATGAACAGCATTATAACTCACTAATATTGTAAGATGCAAGACATCTGTACACAACAATAGGGCAGAGCTGGGCAGCATTAGTACCAGCACTTCACACTGAGATATCGGGACACAGCACAGGACTAAAACTTCAAGGGACAAGGGAATTTAAACTGGGATAGTTGGCAAGTATGAGGCAGCTGCTTTGAGCCCCACAACAATGACAGGGCCCAGGGCAGCTGCCCCTTTTGCCCTGCCTTAATGACGGCCCTGAATGCCATTGAATTAGCATGAAAGCCATGCAACTTGTGTTTTTTAAAAGAAGAGAATGCAACTTTCATATATCTCTCAGCACAGGTTCATGTTTAGGAAGGCTTGTGCAGGTTTCGTATAGTATATGTTAAAAGTTTTTCTTATTAGTTCCTGGTTAGATTGCTAATTTGGTATGGTCTGATCTCATTATCATGGCCAATTTCCTTGACCCTGAGTAGAATTATCTTTTGCCTTTTGTCTTTTGGTTCCAAAGTGCCAGTTTTTCCACTTCAACACATAGAATAACCTTATTTTACTCTGGTTCATCACATACAATATAGAGTATTCATTAAGCTATATTGCAACAGAAGTATGTCATATAATCATTAGTGGGAATATCTTCTATCTCTGAAGATAAGTCTTCCTCAAACAAAATCGCTTGCAGAGTTCATGAAAACCTAGGCATTTTGGTATCCTATAAAACAAAACAATGGCTACAGAGTTAGAAGTAAACCTTTAGTTGGACTTTAAAAGTATTTTTTTTTACAGTTTTCTCTGCTGGGTTGTTTTCTCTTTCAGAAGAGTCACTTAAGGTGCCGGGGACATATTACATAATCCTTTTAGAACATTCCATTGGAGGTGTTCCCGGCTTTCTGACCACAAAAGAGGTCTAGGGGGAACCACTCAGCATGCTGGAGTCATAATATCATTGCTGGTCTGAGAAGAAATAGACAGCTCGCAGAGAGACCAAATGAGCTATGGCTAGTCAAATGGAGAATAATGCAGCGTACACACGATCGGATTTTCAGACGGGAAATGTTGGATGTGAGCTTGTTGGCGGTAAGTCCGACCGTGTGTATGCTCCATGGGACATTTGTTGGACGGACTTTCTGCCAACAAATGTTGGCTAGCATGCTCTCAAATTTTCCGCCAACAAATGTGTGTTATCAAACTTTCCGATCGTGTGTACACAAGTCCGTCGGATAAAAGTCCAAAGTACAAACACGCATGCTCAGAATCAAGGACGAGCGGGAAGCGCTGGGTCTTGTAAAACTAGCATACGTAATGGAGATATCACATTTGTGATGCTGCAAATTATGAAATCTCTCAATGCAGTGCATTCTCTTCTTCTTTATAATGGTATAATAATGAAGTTGCTTTGCTGCTGATATTCACAGAGTTCTGACAAAGGTATTTTTTTATTATTTCTAGTGATCTCCTGAATAATATTTTTTTTTTTGTGTTTTTTTTGTAGTGATCTCCAGAATAATATATTTTTTTCTAGTGATCTCCATAATATATATATTTATATATATATATATATTTTAGTGATCTACAGAATAATTTTTTTTTTGTTTGGGGGGGGGGGGGGGGTCGCAAGTTACCACATAACATCATTATCTTGTTTTTTTTTAACCTCAAAGATACAACGATGTTGGTGTCCATTGTGGATTTGACATTGTATTTTTGAAATGTATCTGCCTACTCACAAACAAACTGTCCTTTTTGAAGTAAAACACATAGCCAAGTATTTGTCATAACAATTTTTTTTTATTTAATAGGGAGCACAAGGTCATAACAAAATAAAGAGGAAGGCAACGACGGAGAAACAGTTGGATTTGGTGAAGCCTTTGTACCCAAGGGGCAGACATTAATTATTTGACTGTCAAAATTGGTAACCTGAGGAGTCCATTTAATAGGGAGCACAATACGGTCCGGGACTCCGAGAGATCGGGAGAAGCAGCAGATGGCATATATGTCCCGAGGCTGTGGTCTTACAACAGCCTGCGTTTTTTGCCAGACCACACCAAACCCAGGCCATCCCCCTCAAAACTTCCTTCCAGACTTCCTTCCATGCTTCTGTGGTGGATGGGGTGGCTGTGTTGGTGGAGGTGGGGGAGGAGCATGGACAAACTCACAGAGGTATGTTTGTCGGGTGAGTTCGCCCCTTTTCCCCTTGTTTAGGGCCTGCAGAATAATCTCCTCACATATAGTACATTGGGCCTCCTGCATCTGTTGTAATTTACTGGCAGTGATGCATCCAAACGCCTCGTGGCAATCAGGGGCCATGTTAATTGCCGCAGTTGCATGTCTTAGGAAAGCAGCCGTGGCCTCCTCCAGGTTCCTTCCCTTCCTGGTCCTTTTGGTTGGAGGGCGGAGGGGAGGAACCTGGGATTCGGTCAGGCTGCTTGCCACGGCCTCCTCCTGGCTGAGACTTTCCTGTGTATGAAAATGGTACATAGTTTTAGGTTTTTGGTCATCAATCACACACAATTTTGAGCTCATGACTGTTGCAAATTGAATGTTAACAAATATAAAAGACTATCATTCTGACCCCAGCATGTTTCATTCTTGTACCAAACATTTTTGGCTACTACTGTCTATTGATATGTAAACCACTTTGTTAAATCAGAAATTTGTGATCAATAACATCTAGGTAACATCATTCAATTTTTGACAAGAAATATGTTCAACAATGCTATACCTGGGTCAAGCTGGGCTCCTCCACATCTTGTTCCTGGGTGGAAGGCCCAGGTTGGAACTCAGGAGCCTCAGCTGATGTTGAAGGAAGTGTTGAGAGCAATGGCCTGGGTTCCGTCTGGCTGTTGTAGTACCACAGCCTGGGGACATATACATCATCTGCTGATGCTCCAGATCTCAGGGAATCCTGGACCTTCTTGCGCTCCCTATTATATGTGCTCCTCAGGCTACCAATTTTGGCCTTCAAATAGGTGATGTCTGCCATGGGATACACAGGCTTCACTAATTCCAACTGTTTCTCCAGCGCTGCCTTCCTCTTTAGCTTGTTAGAATAGTCCCTGCATTGGACTTGCCAGAGACATGGCAGCTCCCTGTGTTTGTCAATAAAGTTTGGCAGGAAATTAGGGGACAAGCCCTAATGTTAGGCTAAACTCTCCTAATCTTGTCCCAAAATAGGCCTCAATCTATAAGCAGTATAGGCCACTAACCACTGATGCCCCAAGTTACAATCGTACCTTCGTTTGAATGATCGGCGCTAACAATCCTCCACCCTCCAGATCGTACGTACGTACTTGCGTACGTGCATTACATCGCCCACGTGTTATGCTTTATATACACTGCGCATGCGTCAAACTCCACCCCTGTCCTTCTTTATAGTGTATTCCCCACCTCTTCTCTTTCCGGGCAGTGGGAGAGCACATGGCAGAGACACAGCAGGTGTGTGCTTTGAGCAGCAATGACGAAAGCTCAGAGCAAGGCAGTTCCAGATCCAGGAGGAGATATAAGGCCTCAAATATGTCCTTTGAAGAGATGGTGGAGATGGTGGACATCTTAAAGAGGACAGACTATGATGGGAAGCATGGACCGTACAGAAACCCTAACGTGAGAAAGGCCAAGATCATGGCTAAAGTCTGCACAGGAATTTTGGGGTACGGCGATCCAAGGATCAATTGAGGAAATGCTGGTCAGACCTGAAATTGAGGGAGCAAGATCAGTATAGAAGGATCAGGAAAGTGCTGCAAAAAAGTAAGTATTTGTCGTGTGTTCCTATTATTATTATTACTTTCGTGCTTGTCCATGTGCTTTTCTTTATACTGTTGTACATTTTTAAATGCCAAGTTTGAGGTTCATGGACACAGGAATTGTTCATATTAAACATTGTTCATTTGACCACTAATACGGTGTGTCAACATGTGCGATCTCCCATCATGGGATATCAATGTACGTGTTTTGTCGGTGCAACCCCTTCCTCTAAACTAAAGTAGGTCAGAGGAAGGGGTTCCACCCAAGAAACACGTCCATTGATCCCCCGTGAGGAGAGCTAGCATATGTTGACACACTGGGGTTTATTTCAAAAAGTCAAAACGGCCGTTAAACATGCTATGACGAACCCGCTCTGACTGAACCCGCTCTGACTGAACCCTTCTCTGACTGAACCCTTCTCTGACTAAAACCGATCTGACTGATACCGCTCTGACTGATCCCGCTCTGACTGAACACGATATGACTGAACACGCTTTGACTGAGGACGCTATGACTGAACCTGCTATGACTGAACCTGCTAAGACAGCAACCGATATGACGGACCCCGCTATGACCGAAATGCTATGACCGAACCGCTCTGACTGAAGATGCCCCGACTGAAACACGCCGTGACTGGAACACGCCATGACTGGAACACGCCATGACTGGAACACGCCATGACTGAAACGCTACGATTGAAACATGCTGTGACTAAACACATTGTGACTGAACACGCTATGACTGAACCGACTATGGCCGGACCCGCTATGACGGGCCCATTATGGCGGACCTGCTACGACCGAACCGCTCTGACTGAAGACGTTCTGACTGAACATGCTCCGACTGAAACATGCCATGACTGGAATAAGCCATGACTGGAATAAGTCATGACTGGAACATGCCATGGCTCGAATACGCCACGATGAGCATGCTTTGACTGAACACGTTGTGACTGAATACGTTATGCCTGAACCTGCTATGCCTGAACCTGCTATGACTGAACCAACTAAGAAAGCAACCGCTATGACAGCCCCCCCCCGCTATGACGGACCCGCTATGACCAAAATGCTATGACCGAACCGCTCTGACTGAAGACGTTCTGACTGAACATGCCCCGACTGGAACATGCCATGACTGGAACCCGCCATGTTGAACCCGATATGACTGAACCCGCAGTGGTTGAACACGCTGTAAATGAACACGCTATGACTAAACACGCTGACTGAACACGCTATGACAGCCCCGCTATGCCTGGAACATGCTATGACAGCCCCACTATGACTGAAACATGTTATGACTGCCCCGCTATGCCTGGAACACGCTATGCCTGAACATGCTATGACTGGAAAACTTTATGACAGCCCCGCTATGACTGGAATACGCTATGACTGGAACATGACACATTGTGGCAGAACGCTGTGACAGAACACCATGCCAGAAATTATATGACCAATGGCATGAATCGCAAATGATTGTGACAGCGGAGCTGACACCAACCAGCCCCCCCCCCCTTTTTTCAGTTCCTCCCAGCCTGAAGACATTAGCTTCACTATTGCAGAAAATGACCTATGGTCTATCGCCCACCCACCGTGATATATGCCGTAAGGTAACTTGGACTACCACCATGCGTCTCCCTTGCCACGGACCTCCAGCGACGGACAACCATCCTATGTACATCTTCATACAAAAAATAGTGCAACTGCGCAGATTCAAGCATATCATTGCTCTTCATCTTTACAACTGCAGCTTGATGAAGAGCAATGATATGCTTGAAACTGCGCAGTCGTGCTATTTTTTGTATGAACATGTACATTTTAAGTAAAAAGACTTTATTGCAAGACTTGTTCTCATTTTTCTTATTTATATACTAATATATATATATATATATATATATATATATATATATATATATATATATATATATATATAGTAGAGCTAATGTGCTCTCATATTTATCTCCCTGTGGTCCCTGAAGGACCCCATGGGCTTTACAGCCTACCTTTTGGGCCTGGGACTTGTGGCTTCATCTGATTCTTCAGTGTATCAGGTATAGAAGCTGTGGAAATACCACTACTATACATGATGTCCTGCTCCTGCTGAGTAAAAAAACCTGTATTCTGACAAATACCCAAACAGCCAAAGTTCAGTCCAAACTTTGAGATCATCCCTAGTCTAAACCTTATCACTAAAACTGAATTTAGCTGTAACATGGTAATGTAATTTTAAAAGTTAGTAGAAAATACAAGAATATAGGGACTTTTATGGTGCTGATAAATACACAACAGTTGTTAAAATGTAACCATTTTTATTTCATATCAAGTTAAAAAATATTCATTAAAAGTATGTTTCTCATTGTACTTGATCAACAGACATATGCCACGTACACACAGTCGGAATTCTCGTTGGAAAAAGCTCTGATGGTTTTCCCGTTGGAATTCCAACGGAATTTCGCTCAAACTGTGTTGCCTACACACGGTAACACCAAATTCCGACGGTCAATAACACCACGCCTTAAAAAACATTCGACTGCACTATAAAAGGGAAGTTTAATGCTTCTGAGCATGCATCTAATTGTTTCCGAGCATGCGTTGGAAATTTGCGTGTCGGAATTGCATACACACGATCGGAAAATCCGATAGAAAGGTTTTCCATCGGAAAAATTAAGAACAGGTTCTCAATCCAAAGTCCGTCGGAAATTCCGACAGAAAAAGACCGATGGGCATACACACAGTCGGAAAATCCGATGAAAAGCTCCCATCGGACTGTTTCCATCAGAAATTCCCACCGTGTGTACGCGGCAATAGTTTACATATTACATGTTATATTAGATGTGTCAATCTCAACATGTTTTGCCAGAAGTTTTCGGCTTCTTCAGGAGTTTATGCATCAATTGGAATTGCATGAGAAGCTATCTACTAAAGAATATTTAAAGACATTAAAAAACTAGCAATTTTTTTTTTTTTTGTATATTTAAAACCTATATTTTACATTCATGTTCACATATAAAACATTTTTTAAAAAGACATTATAATCACAATTGTTTACCATTTATCTATCAGCACATAAATATATTGCAAATATAAATATCTGATTTTTTATCAGATTTAAAGGGTTTGCAAATATTTGCTATCTATTTGTTATCTATTTGATATTTACATGACCGATTTTTCCTACTTACTGCATTTTCTTGATAAAACTTATTGCAAAATGAGTCAAGTAATAAGATACTAGCTCTATTCTATCTATTTAGTGGAAAATTGTATATCTATTAATAGGTTATTACAACCAACCAGTGGGAAAAAGATGTTTCTATGCAAATGCTGACACTGTGGTAATACACCTTCACGTTTTTGTTGATAATTCATTTTTGTTTTAGTCAAGGATCCTTGAAAGTTCCATTTGTTTGTGTCTCCTTTTTACAAATACTAGATAATAATAGATAGATCAGCATCCTTTACCTTTAGTCCAAATATTGTCAAGAAAAAAATGGGCCTACAGTATATCTCATGTAATTGGGCCTTCTACATTTCAGACAGCCCTTGTGCAGATGTACAATCTACACAAATATTATTATTTAAAAAAAAAAATACTTTTCCATTATGTGGGCTTTAATGTGAGTGGTTATGGGATATGGAGATGGTGGCTCACAAACCTTGATGGATGTAGAGTGCAATACGAGGCAGCATAAAGAATAAGAATTCACCCATTATGCCGCACACACATGAAAAAGTCAGACGGAATCTTTTCATCGGATATTCCGATCGTGTGTGGGCCTCATCTGATTTTTTTTTCCTGAAAATTCTGAGGGACCTAGAAATAGAACATGTTTTAAACATTTCCAACGGAACCAATTCCTACCGGAAAAACCGCTCAACTGTATTCTGTTCCGACGGACCAAAAACGACGCATGCTCTGAAGCAAGTACGAGACGGCTATTGGCTACTGGCTATTGAACTTCCTTTTTCTAGTCCCGTCGTAAGTGTTGTACGTCACCACGTTCTAGACAGTCAGACTTTGGCGTGATCATGTGTAGGCAAGACAGTTTCAGCGGAACTCCATCGGAACTCCGTCGGAAAGACCTTCAGAGTTTATTCCGAAGGGAAAACCGGTCGTGTGTACGCGGCATAAGTCAAATGTTGTGTTTTACTGTTTATGTGCATTCACTTACTATGTCACATGTACTGAGTGCAAGAATCAAAGGAATTGATGGGATTTATATTAATGGAATGCTTGAGCAATTTTATGGACATTTATTTTAGGAATAGAAGTGGAGCGAAGTGGAGGTTGAACTGGATGGACTATTGTGTTTATTCAAACTTACCTACTATTTAACTATGTAAAACAGGACAGCTGTGTGCATTTATGGCAGAACAATAGGATAACAGGTATTTTTCTGTACTTGCAAGGTCTTTACCCTATTCGCTGCCACAAACGTAAGTACTAAGTCAGTGGTAAAACAACCCTGTAAACTAACACCTGACTGCTGTAGTCTGTTTACAACTGTTCAGCCGACTGTTCGTTTTCTAGTGGAATTGAAGGCTGTAAAGCGACCAATCACTTCCACAAATCCCGATGCCACCCCTAATGGACCTCCAACCCCTCTGTGCCATGTTATTCAGGCTTCAGCATCAATGACAGCCATGGCAGGTGTTGGCTGGGAGAGAGGAAAACCATCAGCGAACATAAATGAAGCCAGAAGCAGAAGAGCTTCTCTTCACTTTCGGCTTCAGAGTTGTCATTCCCCGGCTGCGGTGGCCGGGGAAGAAGCTAATCAAGGATGGTCTGTGCTTGATCAGCTCCAATGAGGTGAAAGAGGTCTAGATGACCCCTTGTGTGTCTTTAAAAGGGGACCTGTTATGTAAAATATGCTATCACATGGGGGGCTTGTCAAAACACAAAAAACATTTTCAACCACTTGCCTTCCAGAAGATTTACCCCCTTCATGACCGGGCCATTTTTGCTTTTTGGCACTGCATGCTGTACACAAATTAAAGGTATATTATTTCTTCCCCACAAATAGAGCTTTCTTTTTGTGGTATTGGATCACCTCTGTTTTTTTTTTTGCGCTATAAACTGAAAGCTGAAAAATGGCTTGGGCAGGAAGGGGGTGTAAGTGCCTGGTAGGCAAGTGGTTAAAGAAAAAAAAATTAGGGTTTACAATCACTTTAATACAGAAGCCTGGCTTCTGTGGTTAGAAGTGACAGTGTTGAGCGGAAAGTACCGGGCCAGCTTCAGAGATGGCAGAACTCTCTTCCCCCATGTGCCAGCTGAAAACAGCCCTGGTGTCACCCTTCTGGCGGGTGTCTCCCAGGTGCTGGCCGCACCCCCCAGCCCCTCGTAGCGACGTGCTTTTACTAAGGGATGTGCTGCTTTTTAATCCAGCTGTCAGGGCAACCACAGCAGGAGAAGGACTCTAGGGCCCAGCTTCTCCACCAGAACTTTACAGGGGCCTTTTCTAAGGAAGCCTGTCAGTGGTTGAAGTTGCTGATTGAGCTTCAGCTTCCTGTGTTCCTGTGTTTCCTTGCTTCACTGATTCTTTGTTACCGACCCTGCTGTTCCTGACTTATCTCCTACCTGTTTCCTTGACCTTGACCTCAGCTTGTCTTACAGATTCTCTCTGCCTGCCTTCCTGTGGTTTGACCTCAGCTTCGCACCTGACTAAGTCTGCTCTGTTATCCACCCGACTCCGGATCCTGGCTTGAACTGACTATCGCATCTCACAGGCGCCACCTGCCTGCAGCCTCCACTCAGTGCATCAGCAGCATCCCTGAGTCCTTCGGCAAGCAACTTTGCAGGCGACCTGTGCTACTTTGTGCCCGACTCCTCCTGTCTCACCTTCAGGGGAATCTGCAAAGGAAGCCTTCTCTCTATTGGCCTCCAGCACCCAGTACATGACAACAGCACATCCCTGCTGATAGGACAGAGCTCTGTATTGTCTACTATGACAGAGCTCTCTCCTGTCTTCCTCCTCCCTGATCAGCGGGTGCCACCGGTCAGTCATTGGCTAGCACCGCTGATCCACTTGTGCTGTGACTAATCACAGCACAGCTGGCGCGCCAGTGGCCCCCTTCCCACAAGTGCCAGATCACGTACTAGATACATGATCCAGCCCAGGAGAGCCGTTCTGCCGTCATACTCATACATGAGGCGGTTGGCAATCTGTTAAAATCCACATTATTTGCACTATACATATTAGGTATGACATGTGCAATTAGTTTCGTTCCAAATTCATTTTTTAAGGAATTTCGACAAATTCGTTAATTCGGAAATATCCGAATTGACGAAAACCCGTTTAACGAATTTTTCAGAATATTCGTAAATTTGAATATTTAAAAGTTATTAAATTCATACATTCGTAAATTTGTACATTATCACATTTGTAAATTCGTACATTTGTACATTTCTATATTCGTAAATTTGTACATTCGTAAATTTGTACATTCATAAATTCGTACATTTATACATTGTAAATTTGTACATTCATTAATTCGTTAATTCGGAAATTCGGAAATCTGAAATAATAATTACCTAATAATAACTTAACTATTAAATTATAGGTATTGTAATTTCATTTCAAATTTGTCTGTTAGTGAATGTAACAAATACAAATGTATCCCAAGTTACGAATTATCTGAAATAAGGAATACCGTATCTAAATGAATGAATTAATAATAATAAATAACAATAATAATAATAATAACTTTTTATTATTATTATTTGTTATTAATTTGTTCCCTTCCATTTGTTTAGATGCAGCATTCGTTATTTCGGATAAGTCGTAACTTTGGATAAATTTGTATATGTTACGTTCACTAACAGACAAATTTGAAAGGAAATTACAATACATATACCTAATTTAATAGTTATTTACTTTTTCAGATTTTCAAATTTTCGGATTTTCTAATTTCCAAATTTACGAATTTTCGAATTTACATATATACGAATTTACGAATATAAATTTTCTAATTTACGATTGTATGAATTTACAAATGTGCAAATTTACGATTTTACACAGCGGGAGCTGATCAGCTGGTCCCGTGGACCCAATCTCCGGCACCCGCTGATCGTTCGGTACACTGGCAGAATGCAAGCAAGGCAGATTGTTATTCTGTCAGTAGTGTTCCTGTAAAGCAGAAACACTGATCAATGCCTTTCACTAGTAAAAGCACTTCCCCCACTACACTGAAACATTAGCTAGGCACACAGTTAACCCTTTGATCACCCCTGATGTTTACCCCTTCCCTGCCAGTGTCATTAATACAGTCACAGTGCATATTTTTAGCAATGATCACTGTATTAGTATTACTGGTCCCCAAAAAAGTGTCAGTTAGGTATCAGATTTGTCCACTGCAATATCGCAGTCCTGCTATAATTTGCTGATCGCTGCCATTATTAGTAAAAAAAAGTATAAATAAATTATTAAAAATATCCTATAGTTTGTAGATGTTTTGCGCAAACCAATCAATATACGCTTATTGGGATTTTTACCAAAAACATGTAGCAGAATACATATTGGCCTAAACTGATGAAGAAATTTGATTAAAAAAAAAAAAAATTGGATGTATTTTATAGCAGAAATTAAAAAATATTATTTTTTTTCAAAATTGTCGGTCATTCTTTTTTTATAGCGCTAAAAATAAAAACTACAGAGCTGATCAGATTAAATAAAGGGACATCAATTTTATTAATTTTATTTTGGTACAGTGTCAGAATGTCCGCTGCTATATCGCAATCCCGCTATAAGGCGCTGATCACCGCCATTACTAGTAAAAGAAAAAAATGAGTAAATCAAAATATCCCATAGTTTGTACTCGCTATAACTTTTGCGCAAACCAATCAATAAACGCTTATTGGAAAAAAATTTACCAAAAATATGTAGCAGTATACATATTGGCCTAAACTTATGAAGAAATTCATTTTTTTTTTTTTTTATTGGATATGTTTTATAGCAGTAAGTAAAAAATATTGTGTTTTTCTTTTCAAAATTGTCGGTCGTTTGTTGTTTATAGCGCGAAAAATAAAGATCAGATACCAAAAGAAAGCTCTATTTGTGGGATAAAAGGGACATCAATTTTATTTGGGTACAGCGATGCACGGCCGCGCAATTGGCAGTTAAAGTAATGCAGTGCAGTATTGTAAAAAATGGCCTGGTAATGAAGGGGGGTAAATCTTCCGTAGGTGAAGTGGTTAAAGGTTTTTGAAGCATTGACAATATGGTGAGGTGTTAACTATTCCCTGCTCTATACAAAACTTTGAGCTTTACATACACATTTTACTGTTTTCACCATTAAGAATTACTAATTTATTGTCACTGTTTTGAACTTCTTCTGTATCATAAAAATGAATAAAGAACGTGTTTATGGCAGAGATGAGTGATAAGAAAAAAAACACAAAGTCCAAACTCATATCAGTGCATACTGAAAAATGTGTATTAAATAATCTTTATGGTTTTATAATGTTATTGCACCCAAATAGAATGTCTAGCAATTGAGCAGTTCAACTCAAAGTTATTTTGTTTGTATTGTTTCAGAAAGAATAAGGGTTAGAACCCCTGGGTATCTTATTGTTGCTGTTCTTGCCAACTTTGAGGATATATTCACTCATTTCCCATGTGGTTACTAGAAGCAAGGCCAGATTTATATTTCTTTCCCCCTGAGAAAACTGTCTTGTGCATCTCCCCTCCTCACCCATTGTAGCCAACCTGCCTTAACCATTTCAGCTCCAGAAGATTTACCCCCCTTCATGATCAGGCCATTTTTTGCGATACAGCATTGCATTACTTTAACCGCTTCCGGACCACCCCACGTACATTTACTGCAGCAGAGCGGCCCTTCAGCGCAAAATCACGTACGTGATTTAGTTTTCCAGGTCTGGGGTGCGCACGCCCGGCAGCTGGTGGATCCAGACTTGGAAGTTGGAATGATGCGATGCCTCGACTGATAGCAGTGACGTCAGCGGAGAGCGGACTTCAGACCGCTCCCTGTTGAAAACAGGTCACAGGATTTTGCACTCCTCTGACCCAGAGGAGAAGCCCAGCCTAAAAAGCTCAGGCTGGACTTCTCCTTTAAAGGCTTCTATTTTGTAAAACTGGGCATGGAGACTTGAGACTCTTTAAAACTGTGCTCTTGATATCACTTGCCCTAAACCATTTCTCCTTTTTGAACAATTGCTTCCAAATAAACACATTTACTGTATTTATTAAAGTGACAGGGGCCCAATGTCTTATACCCCCCATCATTTACTATGGACTAAGCCCTGGGGTGAAATTCTAGTCTACACTGCCTTCCAGGGTTGGATTTTTCTACAACAGCTTATTAGCTAGCTGTAGTATCATACTAACAATACAACATAGCCATATAGGACATGTAAATACGTGGGCTGGAGACCCTGAAAGATATAGTTTGCCCACTCTAGGAGAGCACCCTAAGAACCAATGGACTCATAGAGTATGGATAAACTGTCACTTTAGTCCCCTAGCAGAATGTTTCTAGGTGTACTGACACAGATTGTGTGAACTTTTCATACACAATATGCTGTATCATCAATGGAAATACTCAAATTGTATAGGGAGAGCAAGTCTGGTGACCCAGCTGAAGTGCAGTGGTGAGTTGGGCAGCAGTCTGCCATTTATTATGTTTGTGGGTAGCTGTGTGCTGCCCCTGGTAGCTCTGGTGCTCCAAGCCACGGCCTCTGTTGACTATGTGCAAAATGGTGGTGTCACCTGAAGGCCAGCTAAACGAATCAGGAAAAGACAGTTGGCTGCTGATGTTGATTTAATCAAATGGCTGTGTAGAAGATGAGAAGCAGCTGTAGAGGGAGTGGCAAGCAGAGAACACAAAGGCAGTGAAAGGACTGGTAAGTATACTGTAAAATTATTAATTGAAACAGTACATTTATTAGAAAGATACTAAAGGTCCAAACTTGTCTTGCATACACACGGCCACACAATTGTTGGCCAACAAATACGAACGTAGTGACGTACTACATTGTTTTTCAGCTCTTTAGCGCCACCCTTTGGGCTCCTTCTGCTAATTTCGTGTTAGTAGAAGTTTGAGTGTTGATTCGCACTTTTCATTTTGCACTTTTCATTTCGCACTTTTCATTTTGCGCTTTTCATTTTGCGCTTTTCAGTTCGTTTCTGAACGGCCATTCGTCAACCAGCCATGTTGCGGAATCAGAGGAGATAACGTGTTATTTATCATTGGCCTTGGAGTTATTGCTTTGACATTATTTTTTTGGTTGAATAATGATTTGATTTGGTATATTTTCTATATTTTTAGATGCATAGAATGCACTTTTTGGTTAAGTTCTATTGGCAGATAGCATGTCTAATTTTATTTGTTTTCTTTTTTTAATGCACAATAAAAAAATTGTGTAGAATAATACTTGGCTATGTGTTTTACTTCAAATGACAGTTTGGGAAGAGGCAGTTATATTTTAAAAAATACAATGTAAAATTGACAAGGGACACCAACATAGTTGTATCTTTGATCTTAAAAACTGCAGGATAATGGTGTTGTGGTAACTTGCCCAAAAAAAAAAAAAAAAAAAAAGCATAATAATATATTATTCTTGATATCACTAGAAAAAAAATAAAAGCCTTAGAATATTAGTTTGCAATAACTCCACCAGTATCTCCAGCAAAGCAGCTTCATTATTATCCCATTAAAGAAGAAGAGAATTGTGCGCTGCATTTCTAGATTTCATAATTTGCCACGTCACGAATGTTAATTCTCCATTACAAATGCTAGTTTACAAGACCGACCGCTTCTGGCTCGTCCTTGCTTCCGAGCATGCGTGTTTGTGCTTTGGACTTTTGTCTGACGGACTTGTGTACACACGATTGGAAAATCCGACAACACACATTTGCCCGCAGAGAATTTTAAAACCTGCTAGACAACAATTGTCCAATGGAGCATACACACGGTCTGATTTTCCGCCAACAGCCTGTCATCAAACATTTCCCATCGGAAAGTCCAATAGTTTGTATGAGGCTTTAGATTTCTCTTGACTGGGGGTGATTCTCATTAAAGTGGTTGTAAACCCTTTACAACCACTTTAACCTACAGGTAAGCCTAGATTAAGGCTTATCTGTAGGTGCTTGAAATATATCCCAGACCTGCATGGTCTAGGAGATATTTGCAAATCGCCATAGGGCGATTTCTTCTGCGCATGTGCTGGAGTTAGAAAAGGGCACGCTGTGCCGTTTCTAGCTCGGGTCATGCAGTTAAAGGCGGCTCCCGCGAGCATGAGTGACGTCACGCAAGGTCATGCTACGTCACGTGACTCTGGCCAGTCACAGAGCCGGAGTGCGTGGCCCCGGAAGGAAGAGGGGTGAAGAATGGACGCTTGCTACTAGCGAGGAAGACGGGGACATCGTGGGCTTCTCCTGCAGGTAAGTGTCACATAGTGGGCTTTGCAGGGAAACAAAGAGGAAGTAACACCCATCAGGGTTTACTTCCTCTTTAACTGGTATATTACTACTTTCTATAACAAGGTACAACTCTGTTTATGTGATAGTGAAATAACACAGTAGCATTATCACCATGCAGACAGGGTCATCTTAGACCTAAATAAACTTTAGGTGAACAAATGAAAGCCCAACTCCAGCTTTTTTAAACACTTACAACAGTTTTGTTTTCTCTTTTGGAAAAACTTTAAACCATGTGAATAAAAGCTGACTGTTTTAAGCAGCCGGATGTAATATGGTTTTTCCCCACCCCTACAACTGTCACTTTTGCTAGACGGCCTGAAGAAAAACATCAATAAAGACATGTTAACAAAAAAAATAATTATACTGAGTACTATCATTATAAGTATTAACCACCTGCAGTTAGTTGCCAGAATACAATATTTTTTGCTATAATCGTCCTTTAATTGTTTTCTTTGAAACACTCTCTTAGCCTATCAGCCACTGCGGTTATTAAGTGTTTAGTTATTTAAAGGGTGATAATTAAAACTGTTCTGTGATGTTTAACTTTGTGGCCTCACTGTTGTAATTCTCCTTTTAAGCCCATGTACAGCAACTAATACTGGTTGTTTTGTTAAACATCTCATATAAGTTTACCATTAACAAGGATCATGGTCTGATTTGTGCTGATAGTAATGTAGCTGTGATTTTTCAAGTTTACTGACTTGTGCCCACTGGAGTAGGGCAAGTCAGGCTATCTTAACCTCCCTGGCAGTATGATTATTTCTGATTTTAGGTGCTGAAAGCGGTACAATTATTTTGCATGGAAATTTGGCATTTTATATTGTAGGCCTGCAATTCTTAGGAATAACTCACTTAAATCTGTCCAAACCAGAGTCTAGTAGACATCCCGGTATGATAAACAAAAAATCATAAATTATAATATAATATAATAAATTATTCAATAATGTAATCAAAACAAAAACACTGAAATTTGCTCAGTTGCAGAATTGTCGCTGTCATTAGATTTAGTGTTTGATGACGAATTTTCCCACAAATTGCTATCGCTCAATTCTGCAAGTGATTCTAATTTATTATCGCTGTTTTCTAGCTGGTCTAAAATCACTTTTGACATAAAGGGACACTTTTTGGTTGCTATGGACAATCTCCAAATTCCTGGCAGAAAAAAAATGTATTTATAATATAAAACTACATGCAGGGCACTGGACAGACCACTAGGGACAAAGGGGATGTGTAATTTGTTATACAGTACAGTACAGATTGCTGTGATTGTGGCATTGAAAACTACCCCAGAGAAGCTTCTGGATTGTTTGAGTCATCCTGTTGATTGATGACCCATCTAGTACTTGGGCCCGTCTAACACTGACACACCCATAACAGTTTGCAAAGGGTTTTATTAAACAGGCAAAGTCCGGTAAAAGAAGTTTGGCTAGCAAAATCAATTGCAATACAGATATAGTAACACGAAACACAATTATAAATGCAAACCTGCTAACAGTGATCATTCTGCACAACCGCCTGTGAAATAATCGTGCCTGAACATACACTAGACTGGTGTGATGGAACAACACTGATGCATTGGGGTTGATTTAAACCTAAACCTGAAGAGTGCAAAATCTGGTGCAGCTCTGCATAGAAACCAACCAGCATTCGGTTATTTTTTCTCAAAGCTTAATTAAACAAGCTGAAGTTAGAAGCTGATTGGCTACCATGCACAGCTGTACCAGATTTTGCACTCTACAGTTTTCGTAAATCAACCGCAATAAGTAAATTTAACTTTACTCAACACTGCACAGCAGTACACAAGGAAGGTCCCTGATGGCAATCCATATACCTTCACCATTAGTAGTTCAGCCCACCTAAAATGTTAGGCCCTACTTAGTCACTGGCCTATGGAACATGACCTCAGTCCTGCTGGCATTAAGGACTTTTCCTTTCACTCACAGTGGAGAGCTCACTCTTAACTGGGAGATTTGTAATCCGCAGAATAGAAATTAAAGGGTATCAATCTTCTTTGGTAGACTAGGCTTTATAGGCCGATAGTAACACTTGAAATAATGACTCTCCTGAACTAGAGCCTTCCAGAACATTGCATCGACATTAAACTAGATCAAATTCGCTAATGACAAGCTCATCAGGGGTCTGACAGAACAGACAGGATTATGTTTACCCATCCCTGACACAAGACTCTGTGACCTTCTCATCAATGTGACTGGAAGGTGGTGTGATACAGATCAATGTCTCAGAATGCTCTGCAAGATGAACTGAACATGTTCAATTTGCAAAATACATTTTCATATTGCATCAGGATTTTTCACTTAGCTTTTTAAATGTGGAGAAACTTCAAAGAACATGCAAAGAATACCCAATCACATACAAGGACGTGTTAAAAAAAAGTGAATTTATGTTCAAGGAATTGATTAATTAAATTCAGCATAGCTTCACCTCATTTACTCAGCTAAGGGAAAATTTACTTGGAAAGTGAAAATCTATTTGCAAAGTGAGCTCTATTCCTTCAGTAAATCAGGGTCATTGTCTTGTTAATTTTCAGCTACTTTGTAGCGTTACTTTATGCACATGCCTCATTTTCCAAATGTGGGATTTATGGATTATGACAAATGCCTAAAAATAGCATTTTTATTTTCCAGAAGCAATTAGTACAAGGTAATAATAAAATAATAAAATTGAAGTGTATGCAGCAAAATCAGTTTCAAGCCAGCACTCTTACATAATCTAGAGTAAGATGGTTTTCGAATGTTGACAAAAAGACCTCGGTCTGGTCGAAGGGGCAATCCTTTTCCTGCAACCTGGACTGAAACTTTGCCAGCAAATGCAGTTATTTCTGTGACTTTTTCTGTTTATAATTTATTTGATTGTGTATTACTACACAAGAGTGTGTTAGCCATAAAGTAAGGATTGGAAGTACTACAGCGAGCCAAGTTTTAATGGTTCCAGGGCGACTTTATAATTATTAAGCTGCTACCAGGCATCTCCATGTTCAGTATTCAATATCTATAGTTTCAGAGTTCTCTGGAAGCTTGCAAACCATTGGCCCTGTAATACACAAACTCCAGCCAAAGTTTAGTAGGTTAGACCTACAGTATACTGGTGCAGCATGGTGCCGCAGCAATAACACAACCAGTCCCAGTGCGATGAAAGAACTTGTATTGAACTAATGCAAAGACAGTTCACAAATAACCCAGGGGGAAGGCAGCCCAGTCAGGAACACTTATGCCGCGTACACACGATCGGATTTTCCGACAACAAAACCTTGGATTTTTTCCGAAGGATGTTGGTTCAAACTTGTCTTGCATACACATGGTGACACAAATGTTGGCCCAAAATTCAGAGCGTGAGAATGCGGTAACGTACAAGATGTACGACGAGCTGAGAAAAATTAAGTTCAATAGCCAGCGTGGCTCTTCTGCTTGATTCTGAGCATGCGTAAACTTTTGTGCGACAGATTTGTTTACACATGATCAGACTTTCCGACAACGAGTTTTGTTGGCAGAAAATTTGAGAACCTGCTCTCAAACATTTGTTGGCGACAAGTCCGACAGCAAATGTTTGATGGAGCATACACACGGTCGGACTTTCCGACAACAAGCTCACATTCAACATTTGTTGTCAGAAAGTCCGACCGTGTGTACGCGGCATTAGAGTTCCAACAGCGAGAGCAAGATTCAGCTGAACTGACAGCGCCTGTTGAGAGAGGAAGAATGTATGTAAATAGGAAGAAACCATGAGGTATAAATTGCAAATGCTTCAACAACCTCACATTAAGCACGCTGATGCATTTTGGGGGCCCACGAAACGTGTCAGCATGCTTAACGTGAGATTGTTCATTTGGAGAAAGAGCCCTCTACTCACCAGACAAGGTACTGCTAAATAACAGAGATTGGCTTAAAAGAGAAGTATGTTTTTTATATTCATACTTACCTCAGTGGATGCAGCTTCAGACCGATGCTGCAGCTGTCCCCTGGCGTCTCTGCACTGAGAACTGAGCCACCGAACATCGCTGATGGCTTGGTTCTCTCACCTCCTAGAGCAGAGAGATGCTGCCTGTCAGTCAGCCTCTCTCCTGCTCTGAACCTCCACGCTCACTGGAGCGCTTAGCTCTGGAGGAGCGGGGAGCGGCCATCTCAGCAGCTCGCTAAAACTGCCATCAGTCAAGGCAGCTGGTGGATCCAGACTTTGGAAGTCAGGATGACGCGTTGCCTCGACTGATGGCAGTGATGTCAGCGGAGAGAGCGGACTTCAGACCGCTCTCCGCTGAAAAAGGGTTACAGGAGTGCAAAACGAATTGTACTCCTCTGACCCAGAGGAGAAACCCAGCCTAAAAAGCTCAGGCTGGACTTCTCCTTAAAATGCTCCTATTTTGTAAAACTGGGCGTGGAGACTTGAGACTCTTTAAAACTGTGCTCTTGGTATCACTTGCCCTAAACCATTTCTCCTTTTTGATCAATTGCTTCCAAATAAACACATTTATTTATTAAAGTGACAGGGGCCCAATGTCTTATACCCCCCACCATTTACTATGGACTAAGCCCTGGGTTGAAATTCTAATCTACCCCGCCTTCCGGGGTTGCATTTTTCTACAACAGCTTATTAGCTAGCTGTAGTATCATACTAACAATACAACATAGCCATATAGGACATGTAAATACTTGGGGTGGAGATCCTGAAAGAGGTAGTTTGCCCACTCTGGGAGAGAACCCTAAGAACCAATGGACTCATAGAGTATGGATAAACTGTCACTTTATTCCCCTAGCAGATTTTTTCTAGGTGTACTGACACTGATTGTGTGAACTTTTCATACACAATATGCTGTATAATCAATGGAAATACCCAAATTGTATAGGGAGAGCAAGTCTGATGACCCAGCTGAAGTGCAGTGGTGAGTTGGGCAGTAGTCTGCCATTTATTATGTTTGTGGGTAGCTGTGTGCTACCCCTGGTAGCTCTGGTGCTCCAAGCCACGGCCTCTGTTGACTATGTGCAAAATGGTGGTGTCACCTGAAGGCCAGCTAAACGAATCAGGAAAATACAGTTTGCTCCTGATGAGGATTTAATCAAATGGCTATGTAGAAGATGAGAAGCAGATGTAGAGGGAGTGGCAAGCAGAGAACACAAAGGCAATGAAGGGACTGGAAAGTATACTGTAAAATGATTAATTAAAAAGTAAATTTATTAGAAAGATACTTAGAGTCTTCTTGAATGGGGGTGATTCTCATTAACTGGTATACTACTACTTCCTATAACAAGGTACAACTGTTTATGCGATAGTAAAATAACACATTAGCAATATCATCCTGCAGTCAGAGTCATTTTAGACCTTGTCCTAAATAAACTTTCGGTGAACAAATGAAAGCCCAACTCCATCTTTTTTAAATACTTACAACAGTTTTGTTTTCTCTTTTGGAAAAAGTTTAAACCATATGAATAAAAGTTGACTGTTGCAAGCACCCGAATCAGTGTAATATGTTTTTTCCCCGCCCCAGCACTTTTGCTAGACAGCCTGATCTGCATGTAAATGTGAAGAAAAACATTAATAAAGACATATTAAAAATATATATATATTATACTGACTATTATCATTATAAGTATTAACCACCTGCAGTTGTCAGAATACAATATTTTTTGCTATAATCGTCCTTTAATTGTTTTCTTTGAAACACTCTCTTAGCCTATCAGTCACTGCGGTTATTAAGTGTTTAGTTCTTTAAAGGGTGATAATTAAAACTGTGCTGTGATGTTTAACTTAGTGGCCTCACTGTTGTAATTCTCCTTTGAAGCCCATGTACAGCAGCTAATACTGGTTGTTTTGTTAAATATTTCATAGAAGTTTACCATTAGAAAGGATCATGGTCTGATTTGTGCTGATAGTAATGTAGCTGTGATTTGTCAAGTTTACTGACTTGTGCCCACTGGAGTAGGGCAGGTCAGTCTATCTTACTTAAAAAAAGGCTTGAATACACACAGTGGGTTGATATGGGGTGCTCTACCATTTAAGGGAGGAGGAGATGTCTGTGATTGTGGCATTGAAAAGTACCCCAGAGAAGCTTCTGGATTGTTTGAGTCATCCTGTTGATTGATGACCCATCTAGTACTTGGGCCCGTCTAACACTGACACACCCATAACAGTTTGCAAAGGGTTTTATTAAACAGGCAAAGTCCGGTGAAATAAGTTTGGCTAGACAGTAAAATCAATTGCAATACAGATATAGTAACACGAAACACAATTATAAATGCAACCCGGCTAACAGTGATCATTCTGCACAACCGCCTGTGAAATAATTGTGCCTGAACATACACTAGACTGGTGTGATGGAACAACACTGATGCATTGGGGTTGATTTACTAAACCTGGAGAGTGCAAAATCTGGCGCAGCTCTGCATAGAAACCAACCAGCCTTCGGTTATTTTTTCTCAAAGCCTAATTAAACAAGCTGAATTTAGAAGCTGATTGGCTACTATACACAGCTGTACCAGATTTTGCACTCTACAGTTTTTGTAAATCAACCGCAATAAGTAAATGTAACTTTACTCAACACTGCAAAACAGTACACAAGGAAGCTTACTGATAGCAATACATATACCTTCACCATTAGTAGCCCACCTAAAATTTTAGGCCCTACTTAGTCACTGGCCTATGGAACATGAGCTCAGTCCTGCTGGCATTAAGGCCTTTTCCTTTCACTCATAGTGGAGAGCGCACTCACTTAACTGGGAGATTTGTAATCCACAGAATAGAAATTAAAGGGCAGCCGTCTTCTTTGGTAGACTAGGCTTTGTAGGCTGATAGTAACACTTCCAATAAGGACAAATGAGGGACTTCAAGGTGGCCAATAGGCTTCTCTCCTGAACTAAAACTGAGCCTTCCAGAACATTGCTTCGACATTAAACTAGATCAAATTTGCTAATGACAAGCTCATCAGGGGTCTGACAGAACAGACAGGATTATGTTTACCCATCCCTGACACAAGACTCTGTGACCTTCTCATCAATGTGACTGGAAGGTGGTGTGATACAGATCAATGTCTCAGAATGCTCTGCAAGATAAACTGAACATGTTCAATTTGCAAAATAAATTTTCATATTGCATCAGGATTTTTTACTTAGCTTTTTAAATGTGGAGAAACTTCAAAGAATGTGCAAAGAATACCCAATCACATACAAGGACGTGTTAAAAAGGTGAATTTATGTTCAAGGAATTGATTAATTGAATTCAGCATAGCTTCACCTCATTTACTCAGCTAAGAGAAAATTTACTTGGAAAGTGAAAATCAATTTGCAAAGTGAAACTGCTCTATTCCTTCAGTAAATCAGGGTCATTGTCTTGTTAATTTTCAGCTACTTTGTAGCGTTACTTTATGCACATGCCTCATTTTCCAAATGTGGGATTTATGGATTATGACAAATGCCTAAAAATAGCATTTTTATTTTCCAGAAGCAATTAGTACAAGAGGTGAGGTAATAATAAAATAATAAAATTGAAGTGTATGCAGCAAAATCAGTTTCAAGCCAGCACTCTTACATAATCTAGAGTAAGATGGTTTTCAAATGTGGACAAAAAGACCTAGGTCAGGTCGAAGGGGCAATCCTTTTCCTGCAACCTGGACTGAAACTTTGCCAGCAAATGCAGTTATTTCTGTGACTTTTTCTGTTTATAATTTATTTGATTGTGTATTACTACACAAGAGTGTGATAGCCATAAAGTAAGGATTGGAAGTACTACAGCGAGCCAAGTTTTAATGGTTCCAGGGCGACTTTATAATTATTAAGCTGCTACCAGGCATCTCCATGTTCAGTATTCAATATCTATAGTTTCAGAGTTCTCTGGAAGCTTGCAAACCATTGGCCCTGTAATACACAAACTCCAGCCAAAGTTTAGTAGATTAGACCTACAGTATATCTGTTTGTAGGTGGGGTGCAGCATGGTGCCGCAGCAATAACACAGCCAGTCCCAGTGCGATGAAAGAACTTGTATTGAACTAATGCAAAGACAGTTCACAAATAACCCAGGGGGAAGGCAGCCCAGTCAGGAACACTTATGCCGCGTACACACGATCGGATTTTCCGACAACAAAACCTTGGATTTTTTCCGAAGGATGTTGGTTCAAACTTGTCTTGCATACACACGGTCACACAAATGTTGGCCCAAAATTCAGAGCGTGAGAACGCGGTAACGTACAAGATGTACGACGAGCTGAGAAAATTTAAGTTCAATAGCCAGTGTGGCTCTTCTGCTTGATTCTTTTTTTTTTTTCAAAATGTTTTTATTGGGTTAAAGAGATATACAAAGACATATTAACAGATTATTGTCAGTCATTTTCACAGTAACTGTACGATATCAGTACAAACGAAAGTTTGAAAATAGCATACACGTCAATAAACTAGAACAGTTGAAGAACCGCATTGAAGTATGTAAAAAACATCACAAAAACAACTAACGTTGTGGGGTAGCTGAGCAGACAATTAGTACACGATATCCCTAACTAAGGAGAATCGTGGGATACTTAGAAACAGACAGGGTCTGGTCAAAACATGCAGTTCACTAGCATATATATTAGAAAAAGAAACTGGATGGATCTGACGCTAACCCCTGGTAACTTAGTAATAGAACAAATATCGGGGGGGAGGGGGGGGGGGGGAGGTGTGCAACCAGGGAGGCACAGGGGGGGGGGGGGGTGACTTGTAGGCTGTGGAAGATGCAACGTCCTAGGAGGGGGGGTTCCAAAAGTGTCCCCCAAGTTTGGTGATGGTGGAAGAGGTGACTTCAAGGAGTGTCGATGTGAATTACGAGTCCTCAGGGATTGGCTCGTTATACGAAAAGGAAAGGTTTTGGAGATCCTGTTGGTCCTCTAGGGAGAGGACAGTGGAGATAAATATTTGCCATCTGGTGAGGAAACAAGTTCTGGATTTAGGTTCGTTGAAGTCCGTGAGGAGGCGTTCTCTGTAGAGGAGATTGAGACAGTCCTTTGTAAGTTGGGTAATGGGCGGACCTTGGGGAGAAATCCAATGTCTGAGTATGAGTCTCCTTGCAATGAGAAGACATAGTAGGATCCAATCTTTTGAGGGAGAGAGGGGGGGGGTCCCCCTGAGGGGGCGGTACTGTAGCTGGAGAGGATGACCATGGTAGCAGAATGGGGTCCCAATAGCCAAAAATTAGGAGAAGGGGGTCTTTGGGGAGAGACAGTAACGTTACTTTGAATATGAATAGTATAACTTGATCCCAAAAAGAGGAGATGATGGGGCATGACCAAATGCGATGAGAGAGAGATGGTTTGGTAGCAGAGCAAAGTGGGCACTTGAATCCTTCCGTATTGGATTTTGAAGAGAGGAAAGGAACATAAGCTCGGTGAGTAATTTTAAGCTGAGTTTCCCTCCACGTTTCATTGGGAGTCAGGCGTATGACTGTTTGAAGGCCAGATAGAATCTTTTCAGTGATGTTAGGATCGGGGAAATCTTTGCCCCAGTTGGCGATAGAAGATGAGGCAGGAGAAGGGGAGGAGTCACCTAGTAGGGGTTTATAGATGTCCGAAATAGTGAAAAGACCATTGTGTAGCAGACGATCCAAGAAGCTCGGTTGAAATCGCAGGTAAGATTTTTTGCAGGTGCTGGAGATAAAGCTGATACATTGATTGTGAAAGAACCTGTGCGATGAAGGCAAGGAGAACTGAGTAGACACTGAGGAGAAGGAGGAGGGTTTCCCTGTCTTGGGGTCACACAGAGATGCGAAGGTCGCCAATCCATGTTCCTTCCATAGTTTAAAGGGTTCGCTGAGAATACCAGGGAGAAAACCGGGGTTCCCTTGGATGGGTAGGTGGGGGGAGATAGAAGCTGGGAGCTTTAGGATTTTTCTGGTTTCCCTCCAGGCTAAGGCAGTGTCACGTAGGATGAGATTGTGTTGAAGAGGGAGGGGGACAGCTTTCCATCTGCAATGAAGAAGGGCCGCTAAGGAGTAGGGATGTGCCATTTCGGACTCCAGTCTAAAGTTGGAGTGACGGGATTTTTGACCTAGCCAGTCGAGGCTAGTTCTGAGCAAACAAGCAAGGTTATACAATCTAATGTGCGGTAGGCTAATACCCCCCTCGCTCCTGGGAAGGTGCAGTTTTTTGAAGGCTATGCGTGGTCTTTTGCCGTGCCAGAGAAATTCTGAAATTTTTGAATTAAGAGCCGATATGTCTTTGTGTTTTAGTAGTAGTGGAATGGTTTGTAGAGGATACAATAGTCTGGCAAAGCTTACCATTTTGACAAGGTGGCACCTTCCCATTAGCGATAAGGGGAGATCCATCCAGTTAGATAATTCCTGAGAAAGTTTGTTAAAGAGAGGGGGGTAGTTAAGGTGATAAAGAGAAGAGGGTAATTTTCCAATCTTGATTCCTAGATAAGTGATATGTGATGTGGCGACGCGAAAAAGAGAGTGCTGTAACCAGGGGGGTTTGGAGTGACCGCCAATGGGGAGAATTTCGCTTTTGGAGTAGTTAATACGGAGTCCTGAGCAGGTTCTAAATTCGTCGAAAATATTTTTGATGGTCATGATATCATTTGGGGGGTTAGATGTAAAGATCAGGACATCGTCTGCAAAAAGCGATGTACGCAGTTCCGTAGATCCTATAGTGATACCTTGTAGGGGAGCATTGTGTGAAAGGAACCTGGAGAGGGGTTCCAGGGCTATGTTAAACAATAATGGGGATAGTGGGCATCCCTGTCTGGTCCCCTTGTGAAGGCGAAAGTCTTCAGAGAGAAGTCCCGCTGCGACTAGTCTAGCTGAGGGCGAAGTATACATAGAGTTTACTAGGTGACAAAAGGGGCCGGAAAATCCTAACTTGGATAATGTGAGTGAGAGCCAATCGAAGCTGACGTTGTCGAAAGCTTTTTCGGCGTCAAGGGTAATTATGGCATAATCACCTTTGGGATCTTGATTGGCTTGTTCGAGGGCTAGGAGCACCTTACGAATGTTTAGGGTGGCCGTGCGACCTTTTATGAAACCAGATTGTGCTGGGTGGATGAGATCTGGGAGAATCAGTGAAAGTCTGGAAGCCACTATTTTTGAAAGGATTTTGACATCTAGATTGAGTAACGAAATAGGCCTATATGAGCCTGGATCTAATGGGTCTTTGCCCTTTTTTGCAAGAAGCTTAATGATTGCCTGATTGCCTGAAGGGAGGTAAGGGCCACCAGCCCAGATGTCGGAGTATACAGAGTGGAGCATTGGAATCGCTATGTCAGGAATAGTTTTATAAAATTCGCTAGTAAGGCCGTCGGGGCCAGGGGCTTTTGATGGTCGAAGATTTTTAATGGCGTCTGAGATTTCGTCCGTGGAGATGGGGGCATTAAGGGAATCTAGCTGGGTGGGGGAGATGGTAGGGAGGTGCATTTTATCTAGGAAGGATTGCGCTGCTTCTTTGTTGATCGGGTCTGGACCATAGAGAGACATATAAAATTTTAGCATGGTTTTATTTATGGTCGGAGGGGTGGATTGTACTGTCCCCAGGTGGTCCCTGAGGGAGGTGATGTGGGTCGGACGGTAGACACCTTTGCAGAGCTTAGCAAGGAGTTTCCCAGATTTGTTTCCGAATTTGTGGAGGGTGGCGTCAAGGTGAGCTTTTTTGGTGAGTTCAAGCGTAGATGCCCAGGCGTCGAAGGAAGATTTTGCTGCCCCCCATTCGTCACTGTCGGCGGGGGATGAGGAGGTGGTTAGTTTGAGTTGCGCGTTGTGAAGTCTCGTACTGGCAAGTTTGAATTTAGATAGGGCAGTTTTTTTAAAAGTGGAAGCGTAGGATATAATTCTACCCCTCAGAAACGCTTTGCCAGCGTCCCAAAGGAGATTTGGGTTGTCTGAATGGGAGGCATTGGCTGAATAATATTCTTCCCAGGAACGTACTAGATAATTTCTAAAGTCAGCATTGTTATTCAGGAACGAGGGAAAGCGCCAAAGGTTGGGGTGTGGAGGGAGATCTAGTTGATCCAGGGTGAGAGTGATTGGAGCATGGTCGGAGATGGCAATGTCTTCTATCTCGGAGTTGGATATAAAGGGGATAATATTATCGGAACCAAAAAAATAGTCGATCCTAGTAAAGATTTTGTGGGGGTTAGAGTAAAAGGTAAAGGCTCTATCTGTTGGATGGGATAGGCGCCACAAGTCTGAGAGATGTAGGGAGTCTATAGTAGATGCAAATAGTGTGGGGGTGTAGAGAGAGAGGTTTGCAGGAGAAGATTTAGGCGAGGACCTGTCGTCAGTCAAGTGTATGATGTCGTTGAAATCTCCCCCGATCAGGTGAGGTAGATGGGTAGGGGTCAGGAGGTTCTTGGAAAGTTGAGAGTAAAAGGATTTTGACGGGTTATTGGGAGCATAGACGTTGGATATTATAAACTCTTTAGAGCCGAGTAAAACTCGGGTCGAAATAAAACGCCCTTGGTCATCCATGTCGGAGGAGAGGACGGAACATGGGAGATTTCTATGGATTAGCAGGAGGACACCAGCTTTACGCCCCACTGCTCCTGAACCCAGGACTGTCCCCACCCACAGTTTCTGCATGCGGTGAAAGTCGGAGGGGTGGAGATGGGTTTCCTGTAGTAGTGCTATGTCGGCTTTTAGCCGTTTTAGGTGGCGAAGGATCTTCATCCTCTTGTGGGGAGAACGGAGACCCTTCACATTCCATGATATTACCCTAAGAGGTTTTGATCAGGAAGATAATTTAGAGGGATCCTTAATGTAGTAGTTAAGAGATAAAATGGGTGCAAGGGACTCAGAAGAATTTCGGATTTACAAGGGTAGTGTGTTCTGCTAGCTTTTACGTGGACGATGCAGGGGATTGTGTAGAAATGGGGAAGGAAGGGGAGAAGGGAAAAGGGGGGACAAACCTGAAAAAAAAATAGAACCAAACAATACCTAGTCGTGGGCTTCACTTTTTTCCGCATGAAACTCACTGTGCGAACGGCTCCCCATACAGGACCCTAACAGAGGGAGGGGTGTAGGTCGGAAGTGCCTGAGAGCCCTGGGATTACTGGCATGAGTATCGAGGGGCCCGGGGCATTAAGAATAGGATGGTGAGGAGTTTGCACAGCAGGTTTATATTGCAAAAAAAAAAAAAAAGGAATTATAGGAGTACATTTGTAATTTACTTAGCAGAAGCGTTAGCTCATATTTTCAGCATTTAAACCAGTTGTACAGTTATTATAAAAAAACAACAAGATTTAGGCCGTTAGTAGCTTATATAAACTCTCTTCTAGTAGGCCTGTCATTCGTCATATAGAACACTAGTGAGGCCGGGTAGAATAAACAAATAAAAGAAAAGAAACAAAAAAGATGTAAAAAAAAAAACAGAGTAATGTTGCATATATGTAGGTTTCCAGTGAAGTTTGGTGTCTGAGCTGTATGACACGGGTGGGAAGCAGCATAGCGTTCATCAGGACCCATAAGTTTGGAAGTAATTGGGGGCTGGTGATATTCGATTACAGCGTAAACCCTGCAGCAGGGTAGGGCAGGTCAAAAGAGCGAGAATGAGAGAAGAGGAAAAATTAAAAAAAAATAAAAGTAAATAAAAGGAGCGTATACGACCTGCATGGGAAGAGAAGATGGCTGTTTGGTTGGATTAGGACTTCAGCGCAGGGCGTTTCTATTTCGATGGTCCGGAGCAGAGGATCTGAAGCGTTTAGGGGAGTCTTTGCGTGGGCTCCTTTGTTCCAGTGAACGGAGACCGGTGGTAGACTTGGATGGCGTCTGGTGGAGAGCGTCTGGGCGGAGAGAGCGGAGAAAAGATTCTGCTTCGGAGGGATCTTGGAAGGAGAGCTGTTCCCCATTGGGCGATTTAAGTCGAAGAGTGGCTGGAAATGCCAGAGTGAATTTTATTTGTTGCTTGAAGAGTTCAGAACAAATCGGTTGGAAGGCTTTCCTTTTCTTAGAGACTTCTATGGAGTAGTCAGCGAAAATTAGGATTTTTACCCCATCTATTTGAAGAGCCGGTGATTGTCGGAATTTTTGAAGTATAGTGGATTTATCTGCATAGTTGAGATACTTGGCGATTATTGGACGTGGAGATTTGCGTTCGGGCTTAAGGGACCCCATCCTGTGAGCGCGTTCCACCATGACCGGGCCTGGGATGCCCATTGCTTCGGGGACACGTTTGGAGCAGAATTCTGTAAGGGCAGCAGGAGGTAGCGTTTCGGGAACGCCAACAAATCGCAGGTTGCTCCGTCTGGACCTATTTTCCAAATCTTCCAATTTCTGGATAATATATTGATTAGTTTTGTCTTGGGAGTGCTCTGAGGCTTGTGTTTGATAGAGTTCATCTTCCACTTCAGATAAACGGTGTTCAAGCTCATTTAGCCTGCTAGTGTGTTCAGACAGCTGGGCCTTGATCTGCTTCATACCCGCATTTACTGCATTTTCCACAGATGCTGCTATCATAGGAGTTAGGAGTGCAGCTACTGCCTCTGCTATGCGTTTTATTTGGCCATCATCCCCAGGGGGGGTACTAGTGTTGCTGACCTCTGTGGTGCTGTAAAGGGACAGTGGTAGAGCTGGGCCCTGTGGTACTGGAGGTGGAGAGGGTGATGATGCAGAGGGCGATGGTGCCTGTGAGGGGCTATCACTAACCTCCATGGCTCCTGGCTGTGTGAGCGCCGCTGCATGTGAGAGGGCCGGAGCCGTGTAGGCCTAAGCCGGGGGCTCGATTTGCGGCCTGTCCGACGGGGCCGTCACGGCCGCGTACGACCGGACCCCGGTTTTTTCAACAAAACGGTCCATTGAGACCGTGGGGAGGTGGGGGACCCTCGGTGGCGGCTGGTGAGGCGATTGGGCCGTGCAGGCCGGTTTAGTAAGCTGGATTCAGGGCCTGGAGCGGGAGCTGAGGTGAGACGCAGCTACCTCATGCGGCGCCGGAACCGGAAGTCTGCTTGATTCTGAGCATGTGTGACCTTTTGTGCGACAGAATTGTGTACACATGATCGGACTTTCTGACAACGAGTGTCGTTGGCAGAAAATTTAAGAACCTGCTCTCAAACATTTGTTGGCGACAAGTCCGACAGCAAATGTTTGATGGAGCATACACACGGTCGGACTTTCCGACAACAAGCTCACATTCAACATTTGTTGTCGGAAAGTCCGACCGTGTGTACGCGGCATTAGAGTTCCAACAGCAATAGCAAGATTCAGCTGAACTGACAGCGCCTGTTGAGAGAGGAAGAATGTATGTAAATAGGAAGAAACCATGAGGTATAAATTGCAAATGCTTCAACAACCTCACATTAAGCACGCTGATGCATTTTGGGGGCACATGAAACGTGTCAGCATGCTTAACGTGAGGTTGTTCATTTGGAGAAAGAGCCCTCTACTCACCAGACAAGGTACTGCTAAATTACAGAGATTGGCTTAAAAGAGAAGTATGTTTTTTTATATTCATACTTACCTCAGTGGATGCAGCTTCAGACCGATGCTGCAGCTGTCCCCTGGCGTCTCTGCACTGAGAACTGAGCCACCGAACATCGCTGATGGCTTGGTTCTCTCACCTCCTAGAGCAGAGAGATGCTGCCTGTCAGTCAGCCTCTCTCCTGCTCTGAACCTCCACGCTCACTGGAGCGCTTAGCTCTGGAGGAGCGGGGGGCGGCCATCTCAGCAGCTCGCTAAAACTGCCATCAGTCAAGGCAGCTGGTGGATCCAGACTTTGGAAGTCAGGATGACGCGCTGCCTCGATTGATGGCAGTGATGTCAGCGGAGAGCGGACTTCAGACCGATCTCCGCTAAAACGGGTCACAGGAGTGCAAAACGAATTGCAATCCTGGGACCCATAGGAGAAGCCCAGCCTAAAAAGCTCAGGCTGGACTTCTCCTTAAAATGCTCCTATTTTGTAAAACTGGGCGTGGAGACTTGAGACTCTTTAAAACTGTGCTCTTGGTATCACTTGCCCTAAACCATTTCTCCTTTTTGATCAATTGCTTCCAAATAAACACATTTATTTATTAAAGTGATAGGGGCCCAATGTCTTATACCCTCCACCATTTACTATGGACTAAGCCCTGGGTTGAAATTCTAGTCTACACTGCCTTCCGGGGTTGCATTTTTCTACAACAGCTTATTAGCTAGCTGTAGTATCATACTATCAATACAACATAGCCATATAGGACATGTAAATACTTGGGGTGGAGATCCTGAAAGAGATAGTTTGCCCACCCTGGGAGAGCACCCTAAGAACCAATGGACTCATAGAATATGGATAAACTGTCACTTTATACCCCTAGCAGATTGTTTCTAGGTGTACTGACGCCGATTGTGTGAACTTTTCATACACAATATGCTGTATCATCAATGGAAATACCCAAATTGTATAGGGAGAGCAAGTCTGATGACCCAGCTGAAGTGCAGTGGTGAGTTGGGCAGTAGTCTGCCATTTATTATGTTTGTGGGTAGCTGTGTGCTGCCCCTGGTAGCTCTGGTGCTCCAAGCCACGGCCTCTGTTAACTATGTGCAAAATGGTGGTGTCACCTGAAGGCCAGCTAAACGGATCAGGAAAAGACAGTTGGCTGCTGATTTAATCAAATGGCTGTGTGGAAGATGAGAAGCAGCTGTAGAGGGAGTGGCAAGCAGAGAACACAAAGGCAGTGAAGGGACTGGAAAGTATACTGTAAAATTATTAATTAAATAGTACATTTATTAGAAAGATACTTAGAGTATTCTTGAATGGGGGTGATTCTCATTAACTGGTATACTACTACTTCCTATAACAAGGTACAACTGTTTATGCGATAGTGAAATAACACATTAGCAATATCATCCTGCAGACAGAGTCATCTTAGACCTTGTCCTAAATAAACAGTGAACAATGAAAGCCCAACTCCATCTTTTTTAAATACTTACAACAGTTTTGTTTTCTCTTTTGGAAAAAGTTTAAACCATATGAATAAAAGTTGACTGTTGCAAGCACCCGAATCAGTGTAATATGTTTTTTCCCCGCCCCTGTCACTTTTGCTAGACAGCCTGATCTGCATGTAAATGTGAAGAAAAATATTAATAAAGACATGTTAAAAAAATATATATTTTAATCATTATAAGTATTAACCACTTACAACTGTTTTATTTTCTCTTTTGGAAAAACTTTAAACCATGTGAATAAAAGCTGACTGTTGAAAGCAGCCGGATGTAATATTCCCCCACCCCTATAACTGTCACTTTTGCTAGACAGCCTGAAGAAAAATTGACTACTATCATTATAAGTATTAACCACCTGCAGTTGCCAGAATACAATATTTTTTGCTATAGTCGTCCTTTAATTGTTTTCTTTGAAACACTCTCTTAGCCTATCAGTCACTGCAGTTATTAAGTGTTTAGTTCTTTAAAGGGTGATAATTAAAACTGTGCTGTGATGTTTAACTTAGTGGCCTCACTGTTGTAATTCTCCTTTTAAGCCCATGTACAGCAACTAATACTGGTTGTTTTGTTAAATATTTCATAGAAGTTTACCATTAACAAGGATCATGGTCTGATTTGTGCTGATAGTAATGTAGCTGTGATTTGTCAAGTTTACTGACTTGAGTAGGGCAGGTCAGTCTATCTTAATTAAAAAAAAGGCTTTAATACATACAGTGGGTTGATATGGGGTGCTCTACCATTTAAAGCAGTTCTGCACTGTGTTTTTTTTTTTTTTTTTGGGGAATATGCCAAGGATTATGAGGTAAATTGGGGGACTCACGTGTTCCATCTTCCATGTCGATCGCAGCCGGTTTTCCTGCAATAAAATTATTTATATCATGCTTTTCTGCTGGGGGCCATCTTGCCTGTGGGCATGTGAAACCCCACAGGCACTTTAGATGGCCCAGCATGCACCGTTACTGCGCCGAGCTCGCGCGTGCGCAGTAACGGCAAAGTGCAGCTCACGTTCTCCGAAATCTCGCGAGATGTCGGCACATCTGCCGACATCTCGCGAGATTTCGGAAGATGTGGCCGAAATCTCGCGAGATTTCGGAAGATGCCCGCACAGACTGGGCTCAATGACACCAGATCCCAGGAGACAGTGCGGCGTGATGAGGATCCCCGCACACACACTGCCGCAGAGACAGAGGACAGGAAGTCAGCGATTATCAAGGTAAGTGAAAAAAAAAAAAAAAAAACATTTCATTTAGTACTCTTTGCCTGATTTGGAAGGCAAAGAGATTTACTAAATGAAATGTGTGCAGAACCGCTTTAAGGGAGGAGGAGATGTCTGTGATTGTGGCATTGAAAAGTACCCCAGAGAAGCTTCTGGATTGTTTGAGATTGTTGATTGATGACCCATCTAGTACTTGGGCCCGTCTAACACTGACACACCCATAACAGTTTGCAAAGGGTTTTATTAAACAGGCAAAGTCCGGTAAAATAAGTTTGGCTAGACAGCAAAATCAATTGCAATACAGATATAGTAACACGAAACACAATTATAAATGCAACACGACTAACAGTGATCATTCCGCACAACCGCCTGTGAAATAATCGTGCCTGAACATATACTAGACTGGTGTGATGGAACAACACTGATGCATTGGGGTTGATTTACTAAACCTGGAGAGTGCAAAATCTGGTGCAGCTCTACATAGAAACCAACCAGCCTTCGGTTATTTTTTCTCAAAGCTTAATTAAACAAGCTGAAGTTAGAAGCTGATTGGCTACCATGCACAGCTGTACCAGATTTTGCACTCTACAGTTTTCGTAAATCAACCGCAATAAGTAAATGTAACTTTACTCAACACTGCACAACAGTACACAAGGAAGCTTACTGATAGCAATACATATGCCTTCGCCATTAATGTTAGGCCCTACTTAGTCACTGGCCTATGGAACATGAGCTCAGTCCTGCTGGCATTAACCGCTTCAATACCCGGCTATAGTCATATGACGCCCACAAGGTGGATCTACCATCCTGGGTGGGCGTCATATGACGTCCTCGGATTCCCGGCCGCCTGGGGGGCGCGCGCGCGCGCGCCCGCGGCATCGCTCGGGACCCGGTGCGAGTGCCCGGCGGCCGCGATGTCCGCCGGGCACCCGCGATTGCCCGTTAAAACAACGGGACCGGGCGGGACCGTGGAGCTGTGTGTGTAAACACACAGCTCCACGTCCTGTCAGCGGGGAGGAGACCGATCATGTGATCCCAGTACGGAGGATCACATGATCGGTCTCCTCCCCTTAAGTCCCCTCCCCCTACAGTTAGAATCACTCCTATTAGGGACACACATTAACCCCTCCAGCGCCCTCTAGTGTTAACCCCTTCCCTGACAGTCACATTTACACAGTAATCATTGCAATTTTATAGCAACGATCGCTGTGTAAATGTGAATGGTTCCAAAAATGTGTCAAAAGTGTCCGAAGTGTCCGCCGCAATGTCGCAGTCACGAAAAAAAAATCGCAGATCCCCGCCATTACTAGTAAAAAAAAAAAAAAAAAAATTCAATAAATCTATCCCCTATTTTGTAGACGCTATAACTTTTGCGCAAACCGATCAATATTACCAAAAATATGTAGAAGAATACGTATCGGCCTAAACTGAGGAAAAAAATAGTTTTTTTAAAAAAAAATGGGATATTTATTATAGCAAAAAGTAAAAAATATTGTGTTTTTTTTTTCAAAATCGTCGCTCTTCTTTTGTTTATAGCGCAAAAAATAAAAACCGCAGGGGCGATCAAATACCACCAAAAGAAAGCTCTATTTGTGGGGAAAAAAAGGACGTCAATTTTGTTTGGGTGTAACGTCGCACGACCGCGCAATTGTTAGTTAAAGCGACGCAGTGCCGAATCGCAAAAAGTGCTCTGGTAAGGAAGGGTGTTTAAAAGCCCTGTATTGAAGTGGTTAAGGACATTTCTTTTCACTCATATAGATTTGTAATCCACAGAATAGAAATTAAAGGGTATCCATCTTCTTTGGTAGACTAGGCTTTGTAGGCTGATAGTAACACTTCCAATGAGGGACTTCAAGGTGCCCAATAGGCTTCTCTCCTGAACTAAAACTGAGCCTTCCAGAACATTGCTTCGACATTAAACTAGATCAAATTTGTTAATGAGAAGCTCATCAGGGGTCTGACAGAACAGACAGGATTATGTTTACCCATCCCTGACACAAGACTCTGTGACCTTCTCATCAAAGTGACTGGAAGGTGGTGTGATACAGATCAATGTCTCAGAATGCTCTGCAAGATAAACTGAACATGTTCAATTTGCTAAATAAATTTTCATATTGCATCAGAATTTTTTACTTAGCTTAATAAATGTGGAGAAACTTCAAAGAATGTGCAAAGAATACCCAATCACATACAAGGACGTGTTAAAAAAGTGAATTTATGTTCAAGGAATTGATTAAATTCAGCATAGCTTCACCTCATTTACTCAGCTAAGAGAAAATTTAATTGGAAAGTGAAAATCAAGTGAAAGTGAAAATCAATTTGCAAAGTGAAACTACTCTATTTCTTCAGTAAATCAGGGTCATTGTCTTGTTAAGTTTCAACGTTACTTTATGCACATGCCTCATTTTCCAAATGTCGGATTTATGGATTATGCCTAAAAATAGCATTTTTATTTTCCACAAGCAATTAGTACAAGAGGTGAGGTCATCCAATAATAAAATTGAAGTGTATGCAGCAAAATCAGTTTCAAGCCAGCACTCTTACATAATATAGAGTAAGACATGTGGACAAAAAGACCTAGGTCAGGTCAAAGGGGCAATCCTTTTCCTGCAACCTGGACTGAAACTTTGCCAGCAAATGCAGTTATTTCTGTGACTTTTTCTGTTTATAATTTATTTGATTGTGTATTACTACACAAGAGTGTGTTAGCCATAAAGTAAGGATTGGAAGTACTACAGCGAGCCAAGTTTTAATGGTTCCAGGGCGACTTTATAATTATTAAGCTGCTACCAGGCATCTCCATGTTCAGTATTCAATATCTATAGTTTCAGAGTTCTCTGGAAGCTTGCAAACCATTGGCCCTGTAATACACAAACTCCAGCCAAAGTTTAGTGGGTTAGACCTACAGTATACCTGTTTGTAGGTGGGGTGCAGCATGGTGCCGCAGCAATAACACACCCAGTCCCAGTGCGATGAAAGAACTTGTATTGAACTAATGCAAAGACAGTTCACAAATAACCCGGTGGGAAGGCAGCCCAGCCGGGAACACTTTGAGTTCCAACAGCAAGAGCAAAATTCAGCGGAACTGACAGCGCCTGTTGAGAGAGGCAGAATGCGGCTTGGCCATCTTGTGACCAGGCAGGAAGATGTCCAGAGAAGTTGCAAACCCTATGCCTTCCCTCCTTATCAGGAACATTTCACTGACGCTAGTTCTGTCCCTACCAGGCGGGGTACCTGTCCCTACTCTACCAACTCGCAAAATGACTGTCAAACCTGGGAGCCAGGGCCTTAAAAAGGCTCTTTCTGACCCCAGATGGCCACCAGAGTCACATGAGGTGGCAGCATCCCCCAGGATAGCTTCTCCAGTGATCTAGGAAACCATAGAGGAACCATGTTCCTCTTGACTTCCTCTCCAACTGCAGAGCAGCAGCGGAAGAGCGCCACCTGCAGTGGACAAAGCAGACTTTGTTCATACCCATGTGCGTATAAAAGCAGGTGTCCTAACTTTTGGCACTATAGTGTATATGCATCTCACAAAAGTGAGTACACTCCTCACATTTTTGTAAATATTTTATTATATCTTTATTATATCTTTTCATGTGACAACACTGAAGAAATTGCACTTTGTTACAATGTAAAGTAGTGAGTGTGCAGTTGGTATAACAGTGTAAATTTGCTGTCCCCTCAAAATAACTCAACACACATCCATTCATGTCTAAACCGCTGGCAACAAAAGTGAGTACACCCTTAAGTGAAAATGTCCAAAGTGGGCCCAAAGTGTCAATATTTTGTGTGGACACCATTATTTCCCAACACTGCCTTAACCCTCTTGGGCATGGAGTTCACCAGAGCTTCACAGGTTGCCACTGGAGTCCTCTTCGGCTCCTCCATGACGACACCCCGGAGCTGGTGGATGTTAGAGACCTTGCACTCCTCCACCTTACATTTCAGGATGCCCCACAGATGCTCATTAGGGTTTAGGTCTGGAGACATGCTTGGCCGGGCCATCACCTTTACCCTCAGCTTTAATAGCAAGGCAATGGTCGTCTTGGAGGTGTGTTTTGGGTAATTTCATGTTGGAATACTTCCCTGTGGCCCAGTCTCCGACTTGAGGGGCTTATGTTCTGCTTCAGTATGTCACAGTACATGTTGTTATTCATGGTTTCCTCAATGAACTGTAGTTCCTCCGTGCTGGCAGCACTCATGCAGCCCCAGACCATGACACTCCCACCACCATGCTTGAGGCAAGACACACTTGTCTTTGTACTCCTCACCTGGTTCCCACCACACACACTTGACACCATCTGAACCAAATAAGTTTATCTTGGTCTCATCAGACCACAGGACATGGTTCCAGTAATCCATGTCCTTAGTCTGCTTGTCTTCAGAAAACTGTTTGTGGGCTTTCTTGTGCATCATCTTTTTAGAAGAGGCTTCTTTCTGGGATTACAGTCATGCAGACCAATTTGATGCAGTGTGCGGTGTATGGTCTGAGCACTGACAGGCTGCCCCCCCCCCTTCAACCTCTGCAGCAATGCTGTATATGACTCTAAGCATGTGCATTTAATTTCTTTTGGTTAACCATGGCGAGGCCTGTTCTGAGTGGAACCTGTCCTGTTAAACCGCGGTAGGGTCTTGGCCACCGTGCTGCAGCTCAGTTTCAAGGGTCTTGGCAATCTTCTAGGCCATCTTTATGTAGAGCAACAATTCTTTTTTTCAGATCCTCAGAGCGTTTTTTGCCATGAGGTGGCATGTTGAACTTCCAGTGACCAATATGAGAGAGTGAGAGTGATGACACCAAATTTAACACACCTGCTCCCCATTCATACCTAAGACACTAATGACACCGCCAAATGGCTAATTGGGCCCAATTTAAACATTTTTACTTAGGGGTGTACTCACTTTTGTTGCCAGCGGTTTAGACATGAATGGCTGTGTGTTGAGTTATTTTGAGGGGACAGAAAATTTACACTGTTATACAAGCTGTACACTCACTACTTTACATTCAGTGTTGTCACATGAAAATATATAATAAAATATTTACAAAAATATGAGAGGTGTACTCACTTTTGTGAGATACTGTGTATATATATATATATATATATATATATATATATATATATATATATGCTATAAAATTTACCAAAATAGTCATAGCAACACAGGAGTACAAAATACTTTGACTGTAACTGTGGCATTCTAATATGCTGCAGTAAAGGCCTATATTCTGGTTATTATTTTGTTGAAATGTTTATATATGCTATTAAATGTACATAACATGCTGTGGACAGTAAAATACCTTTCCTGAGGACCAAAACTTTATTTGTTTTTCATACATCCCAGGATACAGTACATCTTCAAATTCATAATAATTGGGTTATGCTGGCACCTTCTGGTGATTGGACCCTGGCAAAAAAGGAAAGACAGGAAGTCCTTTCCCAGATTAAGACTGGATTCACACTATAGCGAATTCGCAGCGGGGCAAAATACTGCGAATTCGCAGGACATTTGAAAACCCATTGTTTCCAATGGGGCACCTTCACACATGTCCGGTGCATGCGCACTGCGAATTGCCGAAAAACCGCAACCGTCTTTGGTGCGGTGCGGGACGGATCAGGTGCGAATTTAGGCCCATTATCTTCTATGGGCACGCATCTGATTCGCACCTGGCTTGCGTCCTGAACAGAAATTCGCAAGTCATTGTACTACCTCTGAGGGGGAAGTCCACGCCCAATTTTTGAAAAAAAAAAAAAAAAACGGCATGCATTCCCCTCCAGAGGCATACCAGGCCCTTAGGTCTGGTATGGATTTTAAGGGTACCCCCTACGCCGAAAAAACGGCGTGGGGGTCCCCCCAAAATCCATACCAGACCCTTAACCGAGCATGCAGCCTGGCAGGTCAGGAAAGGGGGTGGGGACGAGCGAGCGCCCCCCCCCCCCTCCTGAACCGTACCAGGCCGCATGCCCTCAACATGGGGGGTGGATGCTTTGGGGAAGCACCTTGTCCCCATGTTGATGAGGACAAGGGCCTCTTCCCGACAACCCTGGCCGTTGGTTGTCGGGGTCTGCGGGCGGGGGGCTTATCGGAATCTGGGTGCCCCCTTTAATAAGGGGGCCCCCAGATCCTGGCCCCCCACCCTATGTGAATGAGTATGGGGTACGATGTACCCCTACCCATTCACCTAAGGTGTAAAGTGTAAATAAAAAAAACACACAATTTTTAAAAAATATTTTATTGCACTGCTCCGGGGGTCTTCTTCCGTCTTGGGGGGTCTTCTGGCCGGACTCCTCCGCTATTTTACCTAGCTATTTTACCGAGCGGAGAAGCCCGGCTTTCTTCTTCTTCGTCGCCGCCGTCGTCTGGGGGGTCTCGATCCGCCTTCAGGGGTCTTCCGGGGTCTCTTCTGTTCTTGCCGCCGTCATCGCCTTCTGCGCCTTCTTTATCTTCTTCTTCCGATGTTGACTCGTCGCTCTCTCTGGCCGGAATGGCAGAGCCGTGCTGTGCTGGGACTTATATAGGGACAAGGGGGCAGGGTCACGTGCTCATGTCACATGGTGATTCCGATAAGCCCCCCGCCCGCAGACCCTGGCAACCAATGGCCAGGGTTGTCGGGAAGAGGCCCTTGTCCTCATCAACATGGGGACAAGGTGCTTTGGGGTGGGGGGCCGCAGGGCGCCCCCGTCCCCAAAGCATCCACCCCCCATGTTGAGGGCATGCGGCCTGGTACGGTTCAGGAGGGGGGGGCGCTCGCTCGTCCCCACCCCCTTTCCTGACCTGCCAGGCTGTGTGCTCGGATAAGGGTCTGGTATGGATTGTGGGGGGACCCCCACGCCGTTTTTTCAGCGTAGGGGTACCCTTAAAATCCATAACAGACCTAAGGGCCTTGTATGCCTCTGGAGGAGGAACCCATGCCGTTTTTTTTTATAAAAATTTGGCGTGGACTTCCCCCTCAGAAGTAGTACAATGAGTTTGCGAATTTATGTCAGCAGCTGATTCGGACCTAAAACGCGTACAATCCGCAGAACAGCCGGCGTTTCACTGCGCAGTCACGCAGGGCCTTGAATTCGCACCACACTAGTCTGAACCCAGGCTTAATCCTTCCCCATTACGCCAGGCTCCATTTTTTTTGCTAGTGTCTTAACATTTTGGGGTTAGTGGATGTAGTTTCATTACTTTGAGATGTCCCCATAGTTATGGATTTGAAGTTCTATATCAAGTGTTATGTGAAAAAAGTCAGGACTTTGGTTACCTTTAAAATCCTTCTCTTTAAGTATACCACAGACATGCCCATCATGTTGGTGGTTCATGGCTTGCTACAAAAACTGGAGCCTGGCCTAATGGGAGTGGTTATATCTGAAAGGGGACTTCCTGTCTTTCCTTTTTTGCCAGTGTTCAAACACCTAAAGGTGCCAGCATAACCCTATTGTTATGAATTTGCAGATGTTCTGTGTTCCGTGATGTACTCAAAGCAAAGGATTTTACTGGTAACCAAAGAATCCACTTTTCTGTATCATATATGTATAATAAAATATTAGAACACATGTAAATACTTTTATTTTTAAACTGTTCTATCACATAAAATAAGTTCAACTTTTCAGTCATTGTACCTTTAGAGAATAATGCCAGGCAGAGAAGGGAAGTCACCCAGTGCAACTTCTAGTTCTAACCTATTCCAGAAAACATTTTTCCTAATCCAGAAAGCATGCTCAACCTACCAATATTTTGACTTTTAAATCATTTTTCCTCTTGCCAGAATGATCATTGCTCTCTTAAACAGTTTGTGAAGCTTTGTGAAAGTAATTCTGAGATATAAAACTTAACCACTTCCCACCCGCCCACTGTCATATGACGGCGGGAAGAAGCATCTGTTGTTCCGGGCCGCCGTCATATGACGGGATTTCCTTTGCGGCCACTAGGGGGCGCGCTCACCAACCGCGTCGCTGGGGACCCGATGCGCCTGCCCGGCGGCCGCGATGTCCGCCGGGCACCCGCGATTGCCCAGTAACTGAGCAGGACGTGGATCTGTGTGTGTAAACACACAGATCCACGTGCTGTCAGAGGAGAGGAGACCGATGGTGTATCCCTTGTACATAGGGACACCGATTGGTCACCTCCCCCAGTCATTCCCCTCCCCCCACAGTTAGAATAACACCCATAGGGAACATATTAACCCCTTGATCACTCCCTAGTGTTAACCCCTTCCCTGACAGTCACATTTATACAGTAATCAATGCATTTTTATAGCACGGATCGCTGTATAAATGTGAATGGTCCCAAAAATGTGTCAAAAGTGTCCGATATGTCCGCCGCAATATCGCAGTCATGATAAAAATCGCAGATCGCCACAATTACTAGTAAAAATAAATAAATAATAAAAATGCTATAAATCTATCCCCTATTTTGTAGACGCTATAACTTTTGCGCAAACCAATCAATATATATGCTTATTGCGTTTTTTTTTACCAAAAATATGTAGAAGAATACGTATCGGCCTAAACTGAGGACAAAATTTGTTTTAATAGAAAAAAAATTTGATATTTATTATAGCAAAAAGTTAAAAATATTGTGTTTTTTTAAAACTTGTCCCTCTTCTTTTGTTTATAGTGCAAGAAATAAAAACCGCAGAGGTGATCAAATACCACCAAAAGAAAGCTCTATTTTTGGGGAAAAAATGATAAAAATGTTATTTGGGTACAGCGTTGCATGACCACGCAATTGTCATTCAAATTGCGACAGTGCTGAAAGCTGAAAAATGGCTTGGGCAGGAAGGGGGTGTTTGTGCCTGGTAGGCAAGTGGTTAAATAGATTTATTTATAAATGTTTATATACGAGATTCACGCAGCTTTCTTCCAAGATTCACACATTTCTCTATCTAAATTCTGTTGTAAAATTTGTAAAAGTGGCATGAATCTTGGGAGAAAACATTTATAAAAAGACCCCAAAGTGTATACAAAAGCACATTTTTTCATTTGTTTTTGAAGATGATGTAGGAAAGCCTATTTATTGCTATCTGTGTCCTTGCTGCGGAGCAGAGATGGGTTTGGGCAAACTCTGAACCCGTGCTCTTCTTTTACTCCAGTGTGCTGTGGGCCAGGTCATTCCTGATCCTAAGCCAGCCTATATGATTATGTGAGCTGTGGGGAGGAAGGTCCCAGCCTGTAGTTTATTGGAGTAAAAAAAGCGCACATGTTTGTAGTTTGGCTAGAGATGGGTGTGGATGGCTCCCAAGCTTACTTCTAATGGGGAATTCAGCCTTTGCTTGTCTTTGTGACTACTGTCACGAGACTGAAAGTTATAGCAAGACTTAAATGTTAAGCCTCGTACACATGATCAGACTTTCCAACAACAAAACCGTGGACTTTTGTTCAAAGGGTGTTGGCTCCAACTTGTCTTGCATACACACGGTCACACAAGTTTTGGCCAAAAATTACAATCGTAGTGACGTACAATACATACGTGATATCTCCATTATGAATGCTAGTTTTACAAGACCGAGCGCTTACGGCTCGTCCCTTTTTTTCCGAGCATTTGTGTTTGTACTTTGGACTTTTGTCTGACGGACTTGTGTACACACGATCGGAAAGTCCGACAGCATACATTTGTTTGCGTAAAATTTGAGAACATACTAGCCAAAATTTGTTGGCAGAAAGTCCGACAACAAATGTCCGATGGAGTATACACACGGTCAGACTTTCAGCCAACAAGCTCACATGCAACATTTCCCGTCGGAAAATCTGATCGTGTGTAAGCGGCATAGAGTTGTCCTGAGAGCGAGGATTGAAAAATTGTAATGGAGACAAATGTAATGGTGACAACTCTCCAAGGTAGGAATTGACCTTAGGGCTCGTTCACATAGACAGCAGCCCTTGTTACCCCTCTGAAAAATTATATATTGCAGAAGAGGAGGGGCTGCCAGACATTTAGGAAAAAATGCTTCTTAAATGCCTCTTGAATGTCTGTTTTTTTTAAAGCTTAGATACATTATTTTTTAGAGATTTTGAATGAGACTACTGCGCCACAATTGCAAGTCCAGTGTTTGCCTTATGGTTTTTCCAGAGGCCCAGGCTCCTGAACAGATCACGTGTGGCAGTGGTACTGCTCATATTTAAACTGCACCTGGAGTATGCACAATTTAATAAAATTCCCTCCAACCACTTTGCATATTATTTTATATATATTGTGATTCTGTACTTGCCAAATATGCTGCAGAAATCTCCCTCCAGTGAGTCTGGGTGCAGCCATTTTAACTGTGGGCAGCTGAAGCTTCTGCCTGTTCACTTCCTGGATTTACACAGATGCACAGAGGCACACCTCCAGCCCTGCGTTGGCCCTCTTATGACTAATCCCCCTCCCCTTCCTGGCAAACTCTCACGAGAGTTAGATAGAGAGCTGTGTATGATGTCATAAGCCGAGGTTAACCACTTCAATACCAGGCACTTAGACCCCTTCCTGCCCAGACCAATTTTCAGCTTTCAGCGCTGTCACACTTTGAATGACAATTGCGCGGTCATACAACACTGTACCCAGACAGAATTTTTATCATTTTGTTCCCACAAATAGAGCTTTCTTTTGGTGGTATTTGATCACCTCTGCAATTTATTTTTTATGCGCAACAAATAAAAAAAGACAGAAAATTTTGAAAAAAACAAGTTTTTCTTTGTTTCTGTTAAAATTATTTGTAAATAAGTACGTTTTCTTCTTCAATGACGGGGACCGATAAGGCAGCACTGGCGTTCACTGATGATGGGCACTGATAGGCGGCACTGATGGGCACTGATAGGTGGCACTGATGGGCACTGATAGGTGGCACTGGTATGCAGCACTGATGGGCACTCATAGGCGGCACTGATGGGCACTTATGGGTGGCACTGATGGGCATGGATAGGTGGCATGAATGGGCACTGATGGGCACTGATAGGTGGGCACTGATGGGCATGGATGGGCACTGATAGGTGGCGCTGCTGGACACTGATGGGTGGCACTGATGACACTGATGGGTGGCATTGCTGGGCATTGCTGGGCATCACTGTTTTTTATTGGTACATAAAGGTGCCAGTCAGTGCCCATTTGTGGGCACTGACTTGGGCATCATTTGCACATGTGGATGGCCAGGGGGTACATACCTGGCCATCCACATGTTGCCCACTTCCATGGTTGTCCTAGTGGAGTCCCTGGTGGTCCAGTGTGGGCATCTGAGGGGGGGCTGTGCTGATAAACAATCAGCGCAGACCCCCCCTGTCAGGAGAGCTGCCTGTCAGACGCGAGTGAGGAAAAGCCGATCACCGGCTTCTCCTGTTGACATTGTGATCAGCTGTGATTGGACACGACTGATCACGTGGTAAAAAGCCTCCGCCGAGGCTCTTTACCGAGATCAGTGTAGCGGTGTGTCAGACTGACACACCTCTCCACCGATCGCCGCGATGCGCACCCCCATGGACGCGTGGTGGCATGTTATTCTGAAGGATGTCATATGACGCCCAGTCAGGATAACAGAACCACTTCCCGGACATCAATATGCTATTGACTGGGTGGGAAGTGGTTAATGACCAGACAAGAAACATGAAGTGGGCTGTATAAGGTATTTACTGACAGGAAAAAAAATGTTTTACTATCCAAAGTTAAAACAACAAGGGCAGAGGATTTAATAGATGGAAAGTTGAAAAAATAACTGAAGGTCCACTTTAAATGAGTCAGTTCACCCAGAATTGGTATTTAGTTTTTGGTAGATGGTGAAACATTAAACTGGCTGTAAATGTTTTATATTTCTTGAGAACTTTTGGCGAAATCTCTGTGTTACGTTCCCAGGCCAGCATGCCTGCTAAAGCCATTATGAAAGGTTCCTGCACTAACTTATTGAAAGTGCAAAGATGGGTGCACACAACCCAAACTTCTTTTGGTTCTACTGACCATTGAAGTGTGAGCTCATCTGGAGAAAATTAGATATACTGTATGTTTAAATTTTAAAAAGGATACCTGAAAATAGACAAACTCTACAAACCTTTAGCATTTATTCATGTAGATTATTCTTGTGTAACGTATAGAACCCTACAAATCAGGAATTATAACATTATGAGTGTTATCTATAAAATAAAATGTATTTATTTAAAGCAGTAATAAAAACAAAACTAAAAAATGTGATATTTAAAAAAAATTTTTTTTAAATGTAGCTGTATAACTGACCGCTCAAAAAAGACTCCAAATAAACTCTCCTGCTCCTGATAATTGCAGCAATACAACATATGTGTGTAGCACTTACCCCTGAACGAGCAGATGGTAATTGATTGGGCCTGTACACTGTCCTGATTCATCTCAACCCGCTTGACACAGCTGGGTAACAGTGTTGGTGCGAAATCCAATAACAAAAGGAAAATTGAATAATCACAGGTTATATGCACTTTAACTTTGTTGTCACCTGGGTATACCCTGCTACACCTGTTTGGAGAATGAACAAGCCTCACAACAGATTGTATTAAACCAGTATATAAGTTTACTGGAACAGGTTCGAAAATTAAACACAAGAACCGTAATGACATACAAGTCTGACACAATACTGAAGCAAATAGTTGTGAATGACTATCACACAAAGGTTACCTGGACTACCCCTACAGACGTGTCTCCAAGTGGGACCAATGCTCAGGCAATAAGATCTCAGCACTGGGCACCTTCCCACTTCCAGCAATGGCCGTGTAAACACTATAAGTTCTGTAATGTCCTACACAATGTTAACAAGATAATATAATGCAGTGTAATTACTCATAGCTCCCCTTGTGGAGAAATGCAGTTACTGGTATGTAGCGGCAACACTGCAAGGCCTTGCAGTAAAGGATTTAGTCTCTTGCCTTCTTTTCTTCAGCTAGCCATTATACTGAAGTATTTTTATTCCATAGGGTAAAGCAGTATGCAACAGTAACTTTGATTGTTCAATAGACTTATGAACTCCTTTCCTTGGAATGTACTCCCAATGTCAGTCAATTATTACTGAAATTAGGCTTTGAGGCCTATAGGAGTGCAATTCAACTGAACTGTTCTGTAGAACTACCGATCCCAGCAATGCTGTGCAATTAGTCTAAGTGTGTGAAGTGCAGTATATAACTTCTGGGCAACAGCCCTCTCACCACACCAGGCCTGGATAAATGGATGCCTCTGCTCCGATGGTCTCAGTCCTGCCGCCAGTCAGCTCCGTCATGCTGCACCGCTCCACAAGATGTCCGGGACCTCAGTCTGGCTCCATCAGGCACTACGGATCCTCCAGTCCGATCGCACTGCTGCTCCAGCACACTAGGGTGAGACACTCTCAGTGGTTGCTGTTCCGCTCTGCACGATCCAGGCTAGGGCTCTTCCAGACGCCAACACACAGATCCCTGTAGGCAGGCCATGTGTCCCAGCAGGAAAAAATGGCTGCGCTGTGCCTTTTATTACCTACCCAGAATGCAGTTCAGCCACTCAGTGTTCATGGGTAGGTGAGTGGGCATTGTGGGTAGGTGAGTCCTTTCACAAAATAAACAACTGAGTCACTTCCTGCTTAGCTGTTATGTCAAAGTTAAACAAGTCTTTGTCATTGTATACCAGCAGAGGGAGCCAAATAACAATCTATTAACATAGTCCTATTAATAGCATTACATGGCAAAAATTCAATTTTTTTTTTAAATCTACCTAAAATACACCCTAATCTTTGGCCCTGGCCTTTGACTCTGAACATGACCTTTGATCCAAATTAGTATTTTTTTTTTTTTTTTTTTTACACATTATGTTTGCATATAGCAGTGAATTACATTGCTATAAGCAAGCATTTTACTAAATGAAACTGAATCATTCATTCTGTTTTGTTGTGATTAGCTGTGATTGGTCAAAGCTAATCCCATGGTACAGATGGGCTGTGATTGGCCCTGTCTGTGCCATGTGATCAAATTGACCAATCACAGCTAGCAACACAATTGTACACAATGGATGGCATGAAAGGAAGCCATCCATTGTGTAGAACTATCATGTGACCTGCTGTGATTCGTCACAGCGTTCACATGGTAATGGCATGCTAAGCCAGTACTCTGATCAGTCATCCGGTGTGTCCCATGGAAGCGGCCGCGACAGATCGTGCCACTGCACGGCCCCGCAGCCGTGTGATCGGCACTTTCTGACAGGACGTCATATGACATCCAGTCAGGGTGAAAGAAATTATGACAACAATTACAACTTCAAAAAACTTGCCATTCCTCCTACTAAATACCTTTGACTATCTACTTTCCAAAAAGGCTTAATTGGGGGGTATTTGTACTCTCCTGACATTTTCGGCCCTCAAGAAATGAGATAGGCCGTCAGTACATCAGGGTTGATCAATTTTCATATACCATAGTTTGTGTACTCTATAACTTTCCTACACTAGACTAAAAAATATACACTGATTTGGGTTAATCTCACCAAAGAAATGTAGCAGAATACATTTTGACCTAAATTCATGAAGAACAATTATTTATTTGCAAATGTTTATAACAGAAACAAAGAAAAACACTTGTTTTTTTTTTCTAAAATTTCAGTCTTTTTAAATTTTTTAAGCAAAAAAACCCCAAAAACCCAATGGTGAATAAATATCACCAAAAGAAAGCGCTAGTTGTGTGAACAAAAAGATAAAAATTTTGTTTGGGTACAGTGTTGCATGACCGCTCAATTGTCATTCAAAGTGCAACAGTGCTGAAAGCTGAAAATTGTCCTGGTAGGGAAGGGTGTAAAAGTGCCTGGTATTGATGTGGTTAAGGATTGGTAAGCTGCAATACATTTTTTGTTTATTTTTGGCTTTATTACCACTTTAAAGAAAAAGAGAACTTTCCCCTCAAAAAGCATTAGCAGGAGAAAAGCTCCTTTAAAAAAAAGCTCCTAAAGTTGCATATTGCACATGCGTTTAGGCACGCACTACTTCCGGACTGACCACCGTGGATTTACGTTGCTATTTTGATGTTAGGTACAAATAGCTGCCATAACCCCGGTATCTTCTTCAATGGTGGGCAGTCCGCTTTAAGATAAAAGTGGTCTCCGTGGTGGATTCGCTGTGATATCACTTTTATTGGCGGCAGGAGAGATGCCCACCAGACCTCCTGCCGCATCCCGGTCATCTCTGCCGCTTACCGGATCCGTCGCTAGCGGCGGAGACGATCCAATCCTTTCCCCAGATAGGCAGGAAGTCGAATGAGGGAATGATGGCCCCCACTCGACTCTATGCAATTGGATGATGGGAGCAACGTCAAACGTCACTTCCACCCAACGGCCTTAAAGTGAATATTTTTTTTACATTTATTTTTTATTGCTTTTAAGTGTAAATGTGAGATCTAAGGTCTTTTTGACCCCAGATCTCACATTAAAGTCATGTCATGTTTTTTTTTATTACAAGGGATGTTTACATTCCTTGCATTAGGAATAAAAGTGATCCGAAAATGGGACAGTGTAAAAAAAAAAAAAATTAATAAGAAAAAAAAGCCCCCCATCCCTCCGTACTCGTGCGCAGAAGTGAACGCATACATAAGTCGTGCCCACATATGTAAACGGTGTTCAAACCACACATGTGAGGTATCGCTGCAAACGTTAGAGTGAGAGCAATAATTCTATGGAGATTTTAAGTGTCAAAGTTTGTTGCCATTCTACGAGCAGGCGCAAATTTGAAGCATGACATGTTAGGTATCAATTTATAACATTATAACATTTCACAATATAAAAGAAAATTTGGCTAACTTTACTTTTTTCCTATTTTTTTATTTTAAAAAGTGTCTTTTTTTCCAAACAAATTGCATTTGTAAGACCGCTGCTCAAATACGGTGTGACATAAAGTTTTGCAACGACCACCATTTTATTCTCTAGGGTGTCTGAAAACAAAAAAAAAAAAACAAAATATATATATATATATATATATATATATATATATATATATATAAATGTTTGGGGGTTCTAGGTAATTTTATAGCAAAAAATAATGATTTTAACTTGTAAATACCAAGTGTAAAAAATAGGAGTGGTCCTTAACCTCCCTGGCGGTAATCCCGAGGCTCGGGGTGGAACTTCAGTACCATAAGCGGTAACCCCGAGCCAGACTCGGGGTCGCATTGTAGGATACAGGGGAAGTTACTTACTTTGTCCCCTGGATCCTGCAATGTCTCCCCGCTGTGTGTGCGAGCTCCTCTGCTCGATTCACACAGTGCCGAGTGCCGCTGAGCTCGGTTCCCTGCGACGTTACGACGCACGGGAGCGGAGATCGGCGACAAATTCAAAAAAGTAAAAACACACAAAACACATACCATTTGTCCCTAGTGGTCTGTCCAGTGCCCTGCATGTAGTTTTATATTATAAATACATTTTTTTCTGCCTGGAATTTGGAGATTGTCCATAGCAACCAAAAAGTGTCCCTTTATGTCAAAAGTGGTTTTAGACCAGCTAGAAAACAGCGATAATAAATTAGAATCACAATTCGTCATCAAATACTAAATCTAATGACAGCGACAATTCTGCAACTGAGAACATTTCAGTGTTTTTGATTTGATTACATTATTGTATAATTTTTTATAGTTATTTATTATATTATAATTTATGATTTTGTGTTTCAAACTTTATCATACCCGGGATGTCCACTAGACTCTGGTTTGGACAGATTTAAGTGAGTTATTCCTAAGAATTGCATGCCTACAATATAAAACGCCAAATTTCCATGCAAAATAATTGTACCGCTTTTGGTACAAAATCCTGGACATAATCATACCGCCAGGGAGGTTAAGTGCTTAGACATGTTTAGGCATGTTTAGATGTGGAGTTTAGGCATGTCAAGTGTTTGAGTGTTAATGGATTCCGTTGCCCAGTATTGGTCAATTATAATTTATTCTGGCCATTGTAATACAAAAAAACTTTCAAACGCGTTTTGTGTTTAGAAGCATTTACATGCATTTTGGTGCCTCAAAAGCGCCTCTCCTAAAATGCAGGTGATGTTTTTTCTCTCAGCCTATAAATGCTCCTCTTTTAATATTCCTGTAAACCCCCTATGAGTGCATGGACACCTAGGCTAACATAGAGGTGTGTTTACAGGATGAAAAAAAAACATGCCATACGCCTGGAAAAGCTGCATTTTTAAAGCATATGAGGCCTAATGATGTTTCTTTCTGTCTTTAGTATTAGGCTAGTATTAGGCTTGGTTCACACTGTGGCAACTTGGGATCTGACTTATGATACCCCAAGTTGCTTGCATTGTGAAATCCCATTTTAATCAATGAGAACTGTCTTAATTAGCACTACTGAAGTTGCTCCGTCTTTGGAAGAGGTCCCTGTACTATTTCAATGCGAAGTAGTACTACTTCAATCCAACTTCTATCTGACATAGACTTTAATTGAAGTGGCCTCTAAGCCCCCGTACACACGGTCGCTAATTCCGACGGAAAATGTCCGATCGGACCATGTTGTCGGGCTCCATCTGACTTTTTCTGTCGGAATTTCCAACAGAAAAAAATTTGAGATCCTGCTCTCAAATTTTCCGACAACAAAATCCGATCAGACTTTTTCCGATCGTGTGTAGAGAATTCCGACGGACAAAGTGCCACGCATGCTTAGATCAAATTATGAGACCAAAGCTATTGGCTACTAGCCTCTACGTAGTTCCATTGTACACAACGAATGTCACCACGTTCAGAATGATCGAATTTTCCAACAACTTTGTCCGACCGTGTGAATGCAACACCAGTGTCGGCCAAAATCAGTTGGAAAAAATCAGACGGATTTTGTGGTCGGACTTTCCGACTGTGTGTACGGGCGCTAAGTCCGATCCTCATCTTAATTGATGTGATTGGGATCTCTGACATTACGGGAAGATTACCAAGGCATTCACTGAAATTGCCTTAAAGTCGTTTAAAAGTCGCACTCAAGTTGCCTGGCAAAGTCGCACTGTAAGTCGCACAACTTTCAGGTTGTGGCAGTGGGAACCGAGCCTTACTTGTGCCTTGATCAGAGATGTTACACTGTGTTCTCATTATTATGCTAACAAGTGTTATTTTCTTAATGTGCATGCTATCCTGTTATTTATTGCACTAATCTGGTGATCATTACCACGTAAGTGACATGCATCACTGTCTGATAGAATCATTAACTGTGTGTAATCACTTCTAGAACATGAACATCTAAGTAAGGTTGGGGGACTTAAATTAGTAAAAAAGTAAAGATTTTATTCATTGCTGCAATACGACGACTCATAAAATTGTAATTCCTGGAAAAAGAGAGACAATAGTAAACAAAATACAAAAGTGCATGCAAACATGAATCAACTAGCACATGAAAAGAAATTGTGGTTCACAAACCAGTAATGCTCTTAGGAAAGCGTAACAAACTTTAATGCTTATAGGCTGGAGAGTAAACCACTTTGCCTAGTAGAACTGGGATTCTGCCTTTTCTGTTAGGTGTGGTCATTCCCTCAGCATTTTTTTGTCAAGAGACAAACACATCCAAGCAATAATACTTTAATGATCTCATGGTGCAGCAAACTCAGTCATATGTATCCTTGCTTGCAAAAATAGTGATCGTTGAATATGCCCAGGTTCGATGTGCCAAGAGTTTAGCAAACCTTATCCAGAGATTTCCATTGAATCATATTACATTCATGTGGTGGTGGGGTGATGGATATTAAAGTGGTGTCGTCCCCCCCCCCCCCCCAAAAAAAGATGATTAAAAATCATTAAAAAAAAAAAAAAACATTTGAAAAAAAAAAAATGTAACTCACCTCTAAATGCCTGTTGCTAGGGGGTCCCTCGTAGTTTGCCTCCTTCAGTGCCCGGGCTAAGTGATATCACTTCCCCTTGGCGCAGGCAGGGCTCCCTCCCTCCTGTCAGTCATCTGGGACACGTAACAGGTCCCAGATGACTGCGCGGCCAATCACGGCGCGGCACTGCTCGCTCATGCGCAGTGGGTGCGCTGAGCGGAGGGGGGCACGAGCGGAGCTTTGACCCCCCGCATCACTTGACCATGGGACAGGTAAGTGTCCAATTATTAATTATTAAGTCAGCAGCTGCAGTATTTCTAGCTGCTGACTTTTAATTATTTTTTTCCAATGGCAGCTCCTCTTTAAAGTCTAGTTTTTTTTTGTTTAAAAATAACAAACATGTTATACTTACCTGCTCTCTGCAGTTGTTTTGCACAGAGCAGCCCATATCCTCCTCTTCTCGGGTCCCTCGCCAGCTCTCCTGGCCCCCTACTGCCCCCACAGCAAGAAGCTTGTTATGGGGCACCTGAGCCGCTGCTCTGTGTGTCCATTCAGACATGGAGCTACAGCTCGGCCCGCCCCCTCTCTCTCCTCATTGGCTCACTGACTTTGATTGACAGCAGCAGGCTCCAATGGGCCAATGAGGGAGAGTTCCCGGACAGCCGAGGCTCTCGTGCAACATCGCTGGATCGATATGGGGCTCAGGTAAGTATTGGGAGGACTGAGGGTGGGAGGCTGCACACAGAAGGTTTTTTATTTTAAGGCATAAAATGCAAAACCTTTAAAGCGGTAGTAAACCGCAGTTATTAAAAAACTAAAAACAAACAAAGCCAGTGTCACCACTGAGAGGGCTGAAATCCCCCCCCCCCCGGTTTTCCTTCCGGGTTCACGTCTTCTGGCTACATGAGTGGCCAGGGGCGCAATGATGTCACTCCTGTGCATGCGCACGGGAGCCGCTGTTTATGTCACGGGCTCTGAAGGTCCGGCACTGTATACAGAACCTTCAGAGCGCATGCGCCGGTAACGTCACCGGCTGCATGCACTCTGAATATCTCCTAAACTGTGCAAGTGCAAGGAGGTATTCACAGTACCTACAGGTAAGCCTTACTAAAAGCTTGCCTGTAGGTAAAAGTGGTAGTACAGAGTTTGCTACCACTTTAAACTTTGTTCAGTTCTGTCCATTTCTAGGGCTAATAGGCAAACTACTGGAGGAAAAAAAAACGGCATGTGAAGTGGGCACTGCCATGGGAGAAAATTCCAGTGCAAAAACCGAAATGAGTCAGCTTGGCTTGGCATCTTAATTGTGTATGTAAGGCAAGCTAATCGTACAAGAAAATAATTCCACAGCCCACTATGCATTGACAGTGTATGCTGTCACTGCAACTGTCCTTGAAAACTGTACTGTTCCAGGACACCACATTCAGCTTTAAGGCACCCTGAGCATGTTATTTACAGAGTTTCAATGTTTTGCTCAAAGCCATGTAAAAAGACCCATTCTCCATTGTACAGTATTTTAATCTTTGACTATATTTAGCAGCGACAAATGCTTTTTCATCAAACAGTAATAGGCCTGCTCTGGCAGATAGAAATTGGCTAGTAGTTTTCTGAGGCTGTCCCCATTCTTGCTGGTGTAAAGCCACTTGCCACTGGCCAATTTCTATCAAGCTGTCATTAGGAGTTAGGAGACCACAGATGATAAACCAATGTAAAACCAGGGGCAGCTCATCCATTAAGGGCGAATGGGCGCGGCCCCCATATCCATGCATCTGGCCCCCATGTAGGATGCCGGATGTATGGATTCCAATTGGGGGCTGTTTTTTTGAAGCACCTGATTAGAGCCAGAGCCAAGCTGAGGCTCTAATAGGCTTCAAAATATGGTGGGCTCGGGGCGCAGAGCACTGGCTACAAGCCCACCCAGGTGTATTACAATAGCAAATGAATATTCGCTAATGAAACACTGATCCTGCTCCTGGACAATCAGGAAGCCGGTCTGAGACCCATTTCCCGATTGACCAAAAGGAGAAGCATGACGATTGGCCGCCGAGGAGGATGGAGAAAACGGAAGCCACTTTGATGACTGCAGGGGAAGAGGAAGCCGTTTGTAATGGCCGCCGCCCGTAATGCCCACCGCCTGTGATGCCAGTCTCCCTTGATGACCACTGCCCATGATGCCCACAGCCTGGGTGAAGCGATGCCTGCCATAGATGGGGTAAATGCTCCGGACCCGACCGACAGTGTTGTGGGTGCACTGTTTGCCCCCCCCCCAAAAAAATTACCACCGGCCGCCACTGTGTAAAACTGGACAGCAGCAGGGACATTAAAAAAAATGTAAAAGCATACAGGCAGCCTTTTTTACTAGAAAAGTGAGAGCGCAGATGACCCAGCTGTGAGAAATTGACCAGCAATTTTAAATAGCAAGGCTAGCATACTAAAGATAAAAGCCACTGGCCTGTGTTACTAAACCTAGGAGCCTGCATTCACTATATCTGGTTTCCCACAGTACACAGAACATGGAAATGCAATTCTTTTAGTAAATATAAACTGCTAAATAAATCTATAAGCACTGCGCTTAAAAACGAATAGTGCTGCTACTTAAAAAAACAACATAAACCAACAGGTAAAACTAGTACAGTAAATAAGTGAAGTGCACATAAATAACAATTTCACAGTAGTGCTCATAAAAAGTTTGTTAAATACTTAAAAAGGTTAACAAAAATGTGTTTATAAAAAAAAAAAAAATTGAATATATCTTGCAATTCCACATAAAACATAAACAACAGTCCCCTTGAAAAGTGCAAAAGATGTGCAAAAGTTAAATTCACACCAATTCCTCCACCACAGTGAAAATGGGAGTTCAACCGTCATAGGAAACAGGCTCACCAAATGATGTTGCCATTCACTCTGTTTGGCAAATAAGCTCAGAGAGAGTGTTGAAGAGCTGCTGTAAATGCCACACGTCACTGCTGTAAACGCCACAAACCCCAAGCCTCCAATAGTGTAAAATCACTTAAGATGATGAAACTATTAAAAAATATATTGCACGTACATAAAAAACAAATAGAACAAGCCTTCATGTTACATGGTACAGGACATGCCGGGAGGCACTGTGTTACGATCTCACCACTCCACTCGCTAAGCATCAGATCGCCTTCCCAGCCTCAGCATACAGTTGCAGGCTATCCCCCCTTCAGTCTATTATGAATGCTGCTACTAGAATAATGCATCTCACTAATCGTTCTGTGACAGCTGCTCCTCTCTGCCAATCCCTTCACTGACTTCCTCTACCCCACCATATAAAATTCAAAATTCTAACCACTACATACAAGGCCATCCACAACATCCAGCTACATCACTACTAGGGATGGGCCTGGTGTTCGATTCGAACCCATGTTCGAATCCAACATCGTGCGTTCGCCCGTTCGGCGAGCCCAGAACTATTTGGGCCGCTCGCATCACATTCGTGGGATGCGAGCGGCCCGCAATGCATTGCGCCAGTCGCAGTGCAATGCTGGCTGATGATTGGCCAAGCATGCACTGTGACCCCGCATGCTTGGCCAATCACAGCGCCGGCAGCGAGGAGAGCCATAATTGGCTACAGGCAGGATGCCTGTAGCCAATTATAGCTCAGGGGCTTTAGTACACGCCCCACGGTATAAGAGGCCGCCGCGGCGGCGGCCTCGCATATTGTGTTTCAGTGTCAGTGTGCTGCTGACTGCTGACATTATGTGCTGTATTTCTGGGGATTTGTGTGTGCGTGCTGTTAGTACAGCATTGCAGTATCACATCTGGGGGATGTCTATAGGTTGCCTGTGAAGGGGGGCAGGTTTTCTGTGCTTAGAACTGTGTAATTTTTGCAGGGAAAAAAGCTATTTAAAAGCACTCGCGGCTAATGAATTGACGGCTCCCGTAACACAGAGAACTGTCATTCATTGATAAAAAAAAAAAAAAAAAAAAGCGTGGGGGTCCCCCCAAATTCAATAACCAGGCCCTTCAGGTCTGGGATGGATATTAAGGGGGACCCCAGCCAAAAAAAAATGGCGTAGGGTCCCCCTCAAAATCCATACCAGACCCTTGAGGTCTGGGATGGATTTTAAGGGGAACCCCAGCCCAAAAAAATGGCGTGGGGTCCCCCTCAAAATCCATACCAGACCCTTATCCGAGCATGCAACCTGGCAGGCCGCAGGAAAAGAGGGGGGACGAGAGCGCCCCCCCCTACCGCCTGAATCGTACCAGGCCACATGCCCTCAACATTGGGAGGATGCTTTGGGGGTCTGAGACCCCCAAAGCACCTTGTCCCCATGTTGATGAGGACAAGGGCCTCTTCCCCACAACCCTGGCTGGTGGTTGTGGGGGTCTGCGGGCGGGGGGCTTATCGGAATCTGGAAGCCCCCTTTAACAAGTGGACCCCCAGATCAGGCCCCCCCCTGTGTGAAATGGTAAAGTACCCCTACCATTTCACCAAAAAAGTGTCAAAAATTGTAAAAAAATGACAGGAGACGGTCTTTGACAATTCCTTTATTAAAATCTTCTTTCTTCTTTCTTCTTTCTTCTGGTCTTCCTTTATTCATCCTTTGGTTTCTTCATCTTCTCCTTCCGGCATCTTCTTCCATCTTCTTCTTCCATCATCTTCTTCCTCCGATCCGCTTCTTCTTGCGCTGGTCTTCTCGTCCTTCTCGTCCGGCATCTTCTTCCATGGCGTCGGCGTCCGTGTCTCTTCTTGGGCCACTCCTCGCAATGGGAGGCTCCCGCTGTGTGAGGCTTCGCTGCGTCTGACAGGGGGCTTCCAGATTCCGATAAGCCCCCTGCCCGCAGACCCCCACAACCACCGGCCAGGGTTGTGGGGAAGAGGCCCTTGTCCTCATCAACATGGGGACAAGGTGCTTTGGGGGTCTCAGACCCCCAAAGCATCCTCCCAATGTTGAGGGCATGTGGCCTGGTACGGTTCAGGCTGGAGGGGGGCCACTCTCGTCCCCCCCTCTTTTCCTGCGGCCTGCCAGGTTGCGTGCTCGGATAAGGGTCTGGTATGGATTTTGAGGGGGACCCCACGCCATTTATTTTGGCTGGGGTTCCCCTTAAAATCCATCCCAGACCTCAAGGGTCTGGTATGGATTTTGAGGGGGACCCTACGCCATTTTTTTTTTTTGGGCTGGGGTCCCCCTTAATATCCATCCCAGACCTGAAGGGCCTGGTTATTGAATTTGGGGGGACCCCCACGCTTTTTTTTAAAAAAAATTTAAATTTTTTATCAATTACTTTTTTTTTATGAATGACTTTCAATGGATGACTGTTCTCTGTGTTACGGGAGCCGTCAATTCACATTAGCCGCGAGTGATTTTATATAGCTTTTTTTTCTTGCAAAAATTACACTTTTTGCAGGGACAGTTCTAAGCACAGGAAACATGCGCCCCTTCATAGGCATACTATACACACCCCCCAGGTACGAAATTTAAAGGAATATTACACTTTTATTGTTTCAATTTAAGCATTATTAAAATCACTGCTCCTGAAAAAACGGCCGTTTTTAAAAAATATTTTTTGCATTGATACATGTCCCCTGGGGCAGGACCCAGGTCCCCAAACACTTTTTATGACAATAACATGCATATTAACCTTTAAAATTAGCACTTTTGATTTCGAGCATTCGCATCCATTATAACTAATAGGGTTCTAAAGCTTGCACGGACTTTAGGTCCGTTCGCAGGTTCTGGTGCGAGCCGAACGGGGGGTGTTTGGCTCATCCCTTATCACTACCCTCATCTGCAGATATCGCCCAAACCGTCCCCTCCACTCCTACCAGGACCCCCTGCTCTCTAGCTCCCTTGTTACCTCCTCCCATGCTCGCCTCCAGGACTTCTCCATAGCCTCTCCCATCCTCTGGAATTCCCTGCCCCCGTATATCCGATCCACCCCTAGCCTGTCCACCTTTAGGAGATCCCTGAAAACTCACTTATTCAGGGAAGCCTACCCCACACCCACCTAACAACTGTCCCCGAGCCACCCCCATCAAATTATTCCCCGAATCTATTACCTTTTGTACCACCCCCCCCCCCCACAAACTGTTGGCGCTATAAAAATCGTGAATAATAATAATAATCCGTACCAGATTCAAATGGTTTGGTATTAAATGTTTTGGTGGGGGGGGTGGAACTACCTGTCAACCCACTCCTTCACTGGCTAAGCATCAGATCGCCTTCCCAGCCTCATCGTACAGTTGCCGGGGGCGTGACTACACAGTAACTGTATTATGAGGCTGGGAAGGCGATCTGATGCTTAGCGAGTGAAGGAGTGGTGAGATCGTAACACAGTGCCTCCCGGCATGTACTGTACCATGTAACATGAAGGCTTGTTTTATTTGTTTTTTGATGTACGTGCAATATATTTTTAAATAAATCCATCATCGTAATATTATGGTTATTAATCATGACAGTCAGCTGCTGGTAAACACCTGAACAGCCAAAATTTGGTCTGTGTTCGGGATGAACCTTAGGCTTATTTGTGCTGTCAACCCCCTCCGACCCCAACTAAAAGAATTGTTTGCACTTTAGTGTTATATAAAACACAACATAAGCTACCGTATGTACAGTAACTAATGATACTTGTGCCATTTTTCATTAGAGCATCCATAGAACAAGGCCTGTGTGTGTGTGGTGAAGGTGGCAGAATTGCTGAGTAACATTATTCAAAGTAATAGTTAACTCAACCAAAAAATTGCATAAAAGGCACCAAGTGTCCTCTGCCCCCGGTCATGGCAGTGAAGAATATGCTCTCTCTTCCTTAAGTGAAAGGACTGACTTGGAAGATTTTTATAAGATTTTATTTTTTAACTTTTTTAACCATATTTTTCTTTTTAAGCACGATGTCTAAATTTTTTCTTCCTAAAATTATTACATTTTCTGCCTGGGACTATGTTGTATTTGCAGGCCTGTTTTTAATATCTGCAGGTATTGGTGTATTTTTTGCCATAAAAGAGAGAAAAAAAACAACATCTGCAGATTTTCTTGTTGGTGGTAGGCAGATGACATGTGTACCAGTGGCTCTGTCTCTAACTGCCAGCTTTATGTCAGCAGTGACGATTTTAGGTGCTCCTTCAGAGGTTTACCGTTTTGGAGCCTCTTTTGTAGTGTTTTTTATAGCCTACACGTTTGTGGTCATTTTTACAGCAGAGCTCTTTGTACCTGTCTTTTATCGGTCTGGAATCACTAGTGTTTATGAGGTAGGTCTATCATCCAATTACTTTATTGAATAACAATGTTTTATTCAAGTGTTTTTTTTTGTTTTGTTTTTTGTTTTTTTACTATTTAAAGAATAGGTACAATTTCAAATTGAAACTGTCTGTCACCCAATTCACCATAGCTATAAAATGTCATATTGAGACATATTCAGCCCTAATATTGCTTTTGAGTATTTCTGCTGTTTTAAAAGATAAAAAAGCCACAGATAGATTTGTAGTTTTATATGGACTACGAGTGGGTGGGACTAATAGCGCAGATTTACCGTTGATGGCCTGTCGTCCTAGGTGGCACAGTGTGAAAGGGCTCTAAAGCTTACAGCCTGAACAGAGGTATGGGCAGAGAACTGTAGTAAAAGTCTGCAGAAGCCTGTCATTGCACCTCTGACCCACTGATCGTAGGTGCAATGCTCTTTGGGCTCTTAGGGGGAAAAAATGCATATTTTTTTTTACTTGCAAATACTAGCATTTTTTTTATTATTTAATTAAAGGTGGACATTGAAGAGGATTATCCAGCACTGTCCAGCAAAGTTACTTTTTATGGGATATTTGAATTCTAATATATCCCCAAATTTAGATAGACCAAGGCCCCCTAAGCAGCACTATTAAATAATTGGGCACAAGCGGCAGGAGTGGCACAAGCGGCAAGAGCGACAGAAGTCTGGAGATGGAAAAATCCAACAAAAATAGCATAGTCATGCTTTTCCACCTCCTATAAAACTTTGTCTCAAATAGATCTAGCTTTTGCAAATCCAGCTTTGTTGACAGACATTATAGAAGCCACATGTCTACCAAGCAGTCTTTCATTGCCCTCTTCATCTGTTACCCCTCCTTCAAAAAAATGCATCATTATGGAGATTGGGACCCCAGTGGGTCTCTTACTCTGAGATAGAAGAAAAAATGCCATTAATAATAACTGAATATTGGGAAAATAATGTTGGATCATCCTCTCCAGATGTTGTATGGGATGATTTTAAGGCATTTATGCAGGGGCAACATATTTCAGCTAAAGCAGCGGTTCAGAAGGGACAGATGACCAATACCCGGTCTCTAAAAATCCAACTGGGACTTCAAAAGGAGATATATGGCTCTGATCCTAATAAGAAGAATTCTGATCTATTAATGGCTGCTCAAACGAATCTGCATCTACATATAACAGAAACAACCAGATTAGATTTATATAAAAATATGCAGAAAGTTTTTGAACAGGGAGATATAAATGGAAGGTTTTTGGCAATGTTAGCACAAAAAGATTATCCAGCTACACTTATATCTGCAGTCAGAACTCCTGAGGGGAAAATGCTTTCCAACCCAGAAGAAATCTTAGGGACTTTTAAGCACTTTTATAGCTCTTTATATGCCTCCACTCTCCCCCCTGACTTCTATCCAGGGGAGCTGTCCTTCCTTTTAAATCGGCTAGGACTAGGATGGTTGTTGGGTAGGGAGAGAGAGGCAGTAGTTCAACCTATTACTAGTGAAGAGATCCAGAAGGCTATAAGTACTTTTCCAAGTGGAAAGACTCTGAGGTCGGATGGACTCCCTATTGAACTTTATAAAAAGTATGGAGATATTTTAGCTCCATAATTGGCAGTGGTATATACAAGGGGGTTACTAGAGGGGTCTCTTCCAGATTCAATGAGATATGCACACATAGTTCTTAGTCACAAGGAAGATAAGGATCCAAAATGATGTGCTTCTTATAGGCCAATAGCGCATGCGCAGACCGACAAATACAGACATTTCCGATGCTCCGTCTAATGCCGTTCTGCGCATGCGCGGCAAATTACGGACATTTCCAAAGTTTGCCGGCATTTTCCGATGCTCCGTATGGCCGCGCATGCGCAGAACGGCCGGAGGACGACGAAAAATGGCAAAAAATAGCGGAGGGTCCCCGCAGCGCCCCATTCGTAAGTAGGGAATGTTCATAGGTCGGGCGTTCGTAAGTCGGGGACCCCCTGTAAATGAAGGCTCTAGAACGGTTGCCTCATTGGATATAGACAGGGCCTTAGACACTGCCGAATGACCTTTTCTATGGGAAATACTTAGAAGGATGGGATTCCCATTGGTGTTTATTTTGTGGTTGCAGACATTATATCGAAATCCCATGTCAGTGGTCAAGCTGGGAGGAAGGTTGTCAGCCCCTTTTCAGCTATATACTGTAGGAGGACATGTCAGGGCTGCCCTCTTTTTCCAACTCTCTTTGCGATAACGATAGAGCCGGTGGCAGAGGCTTATCGGACATCTCCAGATATTCGGGGACTTCGAATTGGAGGGTTGGAGGAGAGGGTAGGCCTCTATGCAGATGATATGCTTCTATTCCAGAATGATGCTGGTCCATCATTATAGGGAGCCTTGGACCTGATGAATGGATATTCAGTGGTTACTGGGCTTAAGGTGAATTGGAATAAATCTCTGCTGTTTGCTATTGATCCGGGGGCACATGCGATGGCATCCTTGAGTTTGCCATTGCAATGGGTGACGGAATTTAAATATTTAGGGAAAGTGATTGCAAGACAGATTTGTGATTTTGCACTGCTTAATTTAACCCTGATAGTTCAAGAAGTTAAAAAGAAATTAAAAGCATGGGAGACCTTACCTCTGTCGTTGCTAGGACGGATAAATTTAATAAAAATTTTAATTCTTCCAAAATTTTTATATGTATTTCGAAATTCCCCACAGTGGTTGCCAAAATCCTTCTTTATACAACTACACAGTATTTTTTCTTCATTACTTTGGAGGAACCAATCACCTAGATATAAGCTTACCACACTTATGCGCCCCCTGGCACAAGGAGGATTGGTTTTCCAGACTTCCATAAATATTATCTGGCAGCGCAGTTGGTAACAGTAGCAGGGTGGCTAAATCCAGATAAATATAATCCTTCTACAATGTTAGAGGCAAGGGTGATCCATTCCATCAATGGCACTTTAAGCATTGTTGTATCGTGGCTTGAAAGCCCCGTTTAACCACTTCAGCCCCGGAAGATTTTACCCCCTTCCTGACCAGAGCACTTTTTGCGATTCGGCACTGCGTCAATTTAACTGACAATTGCGCGGTCGTACAACATTGCACCGAAACAAAATTTACGTCCTTTTTTTCCCACAAATAGAGCTTTCTTTTGGTGGTATTTGATTACCTCTGCGTTTTTTATTTTTTTCGATATAAACAAGAAAATAGCGACAATTAAAAAAAAACGCAATATTTTTTACTTTTTTCTATAATAAATATCCCCCAAAAATATATAAAAAAATATATTTTTTTCCTCAGTTTAGGCCGATATGTATTCTTCTACATACTTTTGGTAAAACAAATTTCAATAAGCGTATATTGATTGGTTTGCACAAAAGTTATAGCGTCTACAAAATAGGGGATAATTTTATGGCATTTTTATTATTAATTTTTTTTTTACTAGTAATGGCGGCGATCTGTGATTTTTATCAGGACTGCGACATTATAGCGGACATGTCGGACAATTTTGACACATTTTTGGGACCAGTGGCATTTATACAGTGATCAGTGCTATAAAAATGCATTGATTACTGTAAAAATTCAACTAGCAGGGAAGGGGTTAACACTAGGGGGCGATCAAGGGGTTAATTGTGTTCCCTAGCGTGTGTTATAACTGAAGGGGGGAGGGGACAGTGCAGGGGAGATGACAGATCGCTGTTCATACTCTGTATGAACAGACGATCTGTCTCTTCTCCCCTCTGAGAACAGGAAACTGTGTGTTTACACACACAGATCCGGGTTTTCCGTGTGCCACAAGTGATCGTGGGAGCCCGGCGGTGATTGCGACCACCGGGCACTCGCATCGGCTCGGAAAGTGGATAATTTGATCCATTTAATGAAAACAAATATTAAGACATGGAGAAGTGGGCTAGCTTGCAAAAAATATCCTGGGACGATGATGTCCTCGAACACCCCTATATGGGGGAATCCCCATTTGCCCCAACTGAGTTCCATTCAAACCCAGGATCCTGGGCTAGATTTAAGGTTAAAACTATAGACCAGGTGGTGCAGGGAAGAAGCATTGAGCCCTTTGGGAGATTGGCGGAGCAATGGAGACTTCCAGATAGCAATTTTTTTCATTATATGCAACTTTCTCATGCCCTGTATGCCTAATTCTCGCAAGATCTCCCCCAACTTATAGAGTCTGGGTTGGAGCAAGTAGTCAGAACCAAATTTGATCCATTTAATGAAAACAACTATTAAGGCATGGAGAAGTGGGCTAGCTCTCCAAAAATATCCTGGGACGATGATGTCCTCGAACACCCCTATATGGGGGAATCCCCATTTGCCCCAACTGAGTTCCATTCAAGATCCAGGATCCTGGGCTAGATTTAAGGTTAAAACTATAGACCAGGTGGTGCAGGGAGGAAGCATGGAGCCCTTTGGGAGATTGGCGGAGCAATGGAGACTTCCAGATAGCTATTTTTCTCGTTATATGCAACTTTTTCATGCCCTGTATGCCTAATTCTCGCAAGGTTTCCGCCAACTTATAGAGTCTGGGTTGGAGCAAGTAATCAGAACCAAATCAATAAAGAAACCCATGTCAGCTTATTATATCCACTTTACGACTGTATCTTTGTCAGAGATGAGGGAGCTCCGGTCAAAATGGGAGAATGATTGCCCAGAGCAAGAGGAAGAGGATTGGGAAGGTATATGGGGATTCCCCTTTCAAACACTGGTCTTATTGCGAGATAAACTCATACAATTCAAGATAGCACATAGGGCATCCTATACACCATATAGACTACATAAGATAAGCCCATCAAACTCTCCAAACTGCTGGAGATGTGGGCATGCTTCAGAAGATTTTATCCATATATTCTGGACCTGCCCGGCTTTCGCTATGTTCTGGTCAGGAGTGATTGAGGCAATTACATCTGTCGCTCTAGAGCAGAGCATGGAGATTTGCCTTTTAGGATTAGTGGAAAAAAATATTTATACAGTGGCAAAGAGAACACAAATAAGCTTGCTACTATTCTTTACAAGAAAGGCAATTGTATTAAAAAATGGAATGAAAAAAATCATGTCCACCTTCAATAGCCTTTAGGAAATATTTAGTAAATAGTAACTTACAGCTATATAAAGATACATACTGTATAGAAATATAATTGGAATATGTAATGTAATAGAAGAAATAAAATAAAAATATGAGAAAGTTTGGTCTAGGTGGATAGAAACCCACACTGGGGTTCTCACATGTAATTGGACTGCGGGTGCATTCACAAGCGTGAATGCACCATAAAAGACGGCTTCTTTAAGATAGTAATGTGATACAAGAGATAATGTGCAGGTATTCATCCCCACATGTCATCCAGCTCAGATAAGTCTGTATGTCAGAGAGCAGTCTGTATATCACAGAGTTAAATAAACTTGAACAAGGCTTGTAAAACAGTGATCAGGTTCCCTCCTTCTTAATGATTTATTTTTAGAATGGATTCTCTAAGATGGTGTCAGAGTTCTGTCTATCACGGCAGTTGAACATGCACCACTCTTGCTACTGATATTCTTGGCTGACTTTGCCCCCTGCATGCTCAGGAGACATCGCTATCTACCTTTAGCACAAGTGGGCAACTTACTGCTAATGCTGCTTCATGTTCTTGTCTTCAACATGTTGTAGGATAAACAAAACACTTTGAAAATGATTTTATTTTGAACAATGCTATTTTTTCTTTACAGTCGAAAAGTGCCCCTATACACTGGTGGTCCACACAAAAGTGCCTTACTTCATTGGTAGTGTACATAAAATTGCCCCTATAAATTGATGGTCCATATACTGTAAAAGTGCCCCATGACACTAAAAGTCAGACGAAAATGTTTCCTTACATTGGTGGTCAGAAGTGGTCTTGCCTTCCTACAGTGGAAATGATGACCCTTTTTTTAGTAGTCGTTGGAAGGAATGCTCAGTTACATTGCTCATGGAACCACTGCTGGGACAAGGTCTTCTAGAGCCCAGGGATGAACATGCCAAACTGCACCCCCCCCAAGATGTATGAGCATTATGTGTAAGCAAACCCCCCCCCACGAAAAAAAAATTGAGCACTAATCTGCATGCTTATCCTCTAAGCATAAATTCTCTCTACTCCCAAAACAAATCCCCTTCCCCTGCTGAAATCCCCCCGGCACAAATGCCCCCCAAAAATCACCACTTCTAGCACAAATCCTCTACTGTTCAAATCCCTTAAAATTTCCTCTTTGAGTACACATCTTAGCCCCCACCCAACTCAAATATACCCCCCCTCCCCCACCTCCCTCTTAGCTCAAACCCCCCCCCCCCCCCCCCAAAAAAAAGAATTTCCCCCCCCTAGCAAAAATCCCCCATTCATCCCTACTAGTACAAATCCCCCACCCCAAAAAATTTTTCCCTCCTAGAACGATTCCCCTTCTCCCTCCTTTACAATATCACCTCCTCTAGCACAAGTCCCCCCCCCCCCCTCAAATCTCCCCTCCTAGCGCACATCCTCTTCCCCATCCCCCTCCCAACAAAAAAAACCCCTAAATCACCACTTCTATTACCCCACAAATTTCACCTCCTAGAACAATTCTTACCCTCTGCTTCCCCCCAAATTCCCCATCCCAACATATATCCCTTCCCCCAAATCATCGTGGTGCCCTCCCTCACATAATACCACAGTGCCCAGGACAGCGCCCCCTCCTGCCCACCCCTTGTCCCAGTCCTGCATGGAACCCTTAGCAATCTCTGGAAGAACCCCAGGGTTCCACAAAACACTGGCTAAGAAAGATTGATCTAGACAGTGGAGGTCAACTGCTTGTTACGCTATAATGAAAAATCTACTTTACACTGTAACATCCTTTATTAGGGATTGACAAGGGATGGATAATCAGTATCTTGCAAGCCTGCATATGCAAAAGCAATATAAATTTTCTAATTATCTACAGCTACATACCAGGTTTTCTGAAACCTTAGTTCTTGGTGCTGAACAGATAATATTTACTGATCTGAGTAATATTTAACTAAAAAAAAGTGAAAGATAGAAAACTGCTGTAAAACAATCAAGCAATACTATTGGCTCGTTGTCAGTCATGGGTCGCACCTGAGAACTTGTGAAAACACAATTTATATTCTGATAACATCTCAATAAATCTTTTTGCACTTTGGGACCGCTTCGGCTGTTTACACGATATACAATAGCTACCAAACTACTTATGCTACCAGTTTATATTGATTGAAATCTGCATTTACTTAATGGATGCAATATAGAAATTGTACATGTTTAAATATCTGGAAAAGAAAGCAACAAGGCAGACAAGATGACAATATTTGAAGAACCTCCGATCACTAACTTTGCGGTGTGGGACTATGTTGTGTTTGGAGCTCTCTTAGTTGTTTCGGCAAGCATTGGAGTCTTCTTTGCAATTAAAGAAAGGAGAAACAAGACATCCAATGAATTCTTGGTGGGTGGGAGACAGATGACCTGTGGACCTGTGGCTCTGTCACTAACTGCTAGTTTTATGTCTGCAATTACCGTTCTGGGGGCTCCGGCAGAAGTTGTCCGATTTGGAGCACACTACCTCTGGTTCCTTGTTGCCTATACCTGTGTGATCATAATTTCTGCCGAACTCTTTGTACCAGTATTCTACCGGTCTGGAATTACTAGCACTTATCAAGTAAGTAGCAAGAAAATAAACTTGATTCATCAAAATTAAATAGAAAATCTGTACAATAGACCCTAACTGAATCAAAGAAAAATTTGTTTCATAAAGGCACCTTCTAGTGTGGTTTACAAAGTATTGTCTTTAATTGATATAGTTGAGACAGTTGAGTTCATTTAGATGAAACCAGAGGGGAAGTGGCCAGGAAGTGGACCCCATCCCTTGGTTACTCATCTATTTAGAAGCTTAATGGACTAATGGGATCCATTGAGGAGCAAATATTACATTACACAAACTATGGCCCTCCAGTTGTTCAGGAACTACAATTCCCATCATACCTAGTCATGTCTGTGAATGTCAGAGTTTTACAATGCCTCATGGGACGTGTAGTTCCACAACAGCTGGAGGGCCATAGTTTGGAGATCACTCCATGCCTAGTCATGTCTGTGAATGTCAGAGTTTTACAATGCATCATGGGAAGTGTAGTTCCACAACAGCTGGAGGGCCATAGTCATGTCTGTGAATGTCAGAGTTTTACAATGCATCATGGGAAGTGTAGTTCCACAACAGCTGGAAGGAATGACAGCCTCCATATTTTCTCCATATATATATATATGTTTCCTTTCCAACAGCTGGAGGGCCATAGTTTGGAGATCCCTGCATTAGAGCATTAAGACCCTATCCATTTTAACAACATTACACAAATGCTACCAGATTTATTTATTTTTTTAATTGTGCATTTGAACTATTTTAACACACTATTCTAACTAAATTCGAATTGTCTATGGATGAGTAGTTTCTGAATTAATGACCTGGAACAAGCTTGCAGATTAGAGAGTCAGAATGAAGTATGAACTCCTGATATGCATGCTTGGGCCAATGCCACTCAAAGTTTTAAAGCCATTGGATTATTTATTAGGTTTGGCCAAGACATTTGTATTTTCTGTGGAAGGAATGACAGCCTCCATATTTTCTCCATATATATATATATGTTTCCTTTCCAACAAATGTGATTTTTTTAGAAATTATTTATTCTTATTATTTTTCTTACAGTCAATAGCATAATTAGCTAGATATGCATGTCTACAGAATACATGTATAAGATAAGTAAATTGACCTCACCTGACCTCACCTTACCTTACAGTTGGATTTTTGCTTTACTACATAAAAGTTAATTATGATTAAAAGGGGATCATTAATAAGACACAATCCAGCATTAAATGTAAACTATTGTTATTTTCATGCACTGCAAAGGATCTTACTATATAATATCTTACAATTTCATTTCACAAAAGAATAACTTATGTAATGTTGCCATTACTGTACATTATTTGTGTTTTATGATTGAGATTGGATATCTCACTTCATCTAAGGAATTATGGCACAGGTCAGCTAAATGTACCAAACATTTGTTATTTTATTAATATATGGGCAAAATAATTCACAAAGACTGTCACGTGGGTTATCATTCTTTAACCACTCAAGAACCAAGCCTCTTTTTGAGATTTGTTGTTTAAAAACAGTTAAAAACATTTTTTTTTGCTAGAAAATTACTTAGGACCCCCAAAACATTATACATTTCTTTTTCTAACACCCTAGAGAATAAAATGGCGGTCGTTTTAATACTTTCTGTCACAACATATTTGTGCAGCGGTCTTACAAGCGCACTTTTTGGGGAAAAAATACACTTTTTCGAATTAAAAAATAAGACAGCAATAAAGTTAGCCCAATTTTTTTATATTGTGAAAGATAATGTTACGCTGAGTAAATTGATACACAACATGTCACACTTCAAAATTGCGACCGCTCGTGGAATGGTGACAAACTTTTTACCTTTACAATCTCCATAGGCGACATTTAAAAAATCCTACAGGTTGCATATTTTGAGTTACAGAGGAGGGCTAGAATTATTGCTCTCGCTCTACCGATCGTGGTGATACCTCACATGTGTGGTTTTCATATGTGGGCGCTGCTCATGTATGTGTTCGCTTCTGCACGCAAGCTCGGTGGGACGGGGCGTGTTTAAAATCTTTTTTTTTTCTTATTTATTTTTTTATTTTTATTTTTTATTTTTACACTGTTCTGGAATATAAACATCCCTTGTAATAGAAAAGAAGCATGACAGGACCTCTTAAAAATGAGTTCTGGGGTCAAAAGGACCTCAGATCTCAAATTTACACTAAAATGCAATAAAAAAATAAAAATAAATAAAAAATGTTGTCATTTAAAAAAATAAATAAAAAAATAAATGGCCCTTTAAGAGCTATGGGTTCAAAACATAATTTCCGCCCTGCAATGGTATGGAGACAGGTGGGGGCCATCTTGCCCTCACTCATCTCCATACCCAGCAAGGAAGAGGATCCGATCGCCTCCGCCGCTGCCAACGGCTCCGGCAAGCAGCGGAGGGCAGCGGAGCCCTCCCCCGCACCGATAAAAGTGATCTCATGGCGAATCCGCTGCAGAGACCACGATTATCGCAAACCGGACCGCCGGCCGAAATAGAGGATACTGGGGTTATGGCAGCTAGGCAATATTCCTCTTCAAAGTTAGGAAGTATATCGACGTGCGGCGTGCGGCTGCTTTCAGCCTGGTGATGAATGTAGATGTTAGTGAGGTATCAATTGAGGAGAGCACGTACAGTGGGTATTTGCCCTGGTGATAAGATACCTGAATAAATATTTTTTTTGGAGAAAATAGGACTTTAATTAGTCAAATAAAAAAACAAAAGACAATTCTACACCCGAGTACTATTTATTAACGTATAATGACCATTATTAGAAAAAAAATTATCATAAATTAACAATGTGGAGTTTATTAACTGATCCGCCTGAATGAACAAGCTTATATGTAATATATCTACCGCCAAGCTTTTTTAGGGGCATTTTTTTGGGATAAAGAAGGGAAAGGTTTTTTCGCTATCTTTGATTGAAAAGACTTTTCTTTAAGTTCTATAGAGGACACTCTAATGCCCCCTACACACGGTCGGATATTCCGATGGAAAATGTCCGATCGGACCATGTTGTCGGAAAATGCGGCCGTGTGTGGGCTCCATCAGACTTTTTCCATCAACAAAATCCGATTGGACTTTTTCCGATCGCGTGTAGAGAATTCCGACGGACAAAGTGCCACGCATGCTCAGATCAAAGTAGCTACTAGCCTCTATGTAGTTCCGTCGTACACAACGAACGTCACCATGTTCAGAATGATCGGATTTTCCGACAACTTTGTCCGACCGTGTGTATGCAACACCAGCTTCGGACAAAATCCGACGGAAATGATCCGACGGATTTGGTCATCGGAATATCCGACCGTGTGTACAGGGGCTTAGACACTATTGTCAGAATTCTCTACACACGATCGGAAAAAGTCCGATCGGATTTTGTTGTCGGAAAATTTGAGAGCAGGATCTCAAATTTTTTTCGTCGGAAATTCAGACGGAAAAAGTCAGATGGAGCCCACACACGGCCGGATTTTCCGACAACATGGTCTGATCGGACATTTTCCATCGGAATTTCCGACGGTGTGTACGGGGCATTAGAATCATACTTATCTAGGTCCGATGCTGCATCTGTCCCCACCGGCTTTAAGACTGAGAACTGAGCAATCAAAAACAGCTGATCACTCGGTTCTCAGAGCTCCTTGAGCAGAGAGCCGGTGACTGTCAGTCACTGGCTCTCTGCTCTGCCCCCCTCACTGGAGAGCTGGGTTGTGGAGAGGGTGGTAGCTGGACCATATGGTTGTGGTCTTGCTACAGCCTGAACCGGCTCTGTGACGTCAGCCAAAAGCGGGCTTTGGCGGTCATGGGAGTGCAGAACAACCTGCACTTATGTGAGCCATAGGAGAAGTACAGACAAAAGAGCTTTGGCTGTGCTTCTCCTGTAAGGCATTCACATAGTGAATTGTTTTATAAATATATTCCATAAACTGACATAAAATAGAAATTTCAAATTAAATGTGGTATATTGTTGATTTTGCATAGCCTAATATTTTTCATTAAATTGGAATTCCAGGCTATACCTAACTAATCTAAAAAAAATCCTGCCTCCCCTACTAACACCTATGCTGACTAATCTGTGTAAGAAAGATGTATATGCAATGCTTACCTATTTTCAGTCCGCTGGTCTGGTAACGTAATCTGGCTCCCCTGTGTCAGTCAGCAGTGGCTGCAGGAGAGACGACGGAGAACTGTCAATAGGTGGGCCATATGAGGCTATGGGGGACGTCACCACCCCCAGGTGTTCCAGCCATTGCTGAGCGCTTTTTCCTATATCCTGCAGCCACTGCTGGCTGACACAGGGACGATCGTGTGAATAGACCATAACGCACTGAAAATGAGCAAGTATATACTGTACATCTTTTTTACACAGTTTAGTCAGATTAGGTGTTAGGAGGGGGAGACGGTATTACGATTAGTTAGGTATAGCCTGGAATTCTATTTTAAGTTGTAGAGACAGCATTGTATGCAATGCCAAGTTATGTATTTACTCACAGTAATCTAATATATTTTGTCTCTGTTTTTTGTTTCCTTCAGTACCTGGAATTTCGGTTTAGCAGACCTGTCCGTTATGTTGCTACTATTATGTATATTTTACAAACGGTAAGATTCTCATACAATGGAGAGAACACAATCCAAAAAAAAGAAATGCTTCATGGAAACAATACAATTCTTAAACCACATGTTATTAAAATTGAATATGTTCACAGTAATCACAAACGCAAGTTCTAAAGAAATAACTAAAGTAGCTCACAGGTTAAGCGTCAATATATTATTATTTTACAGGATTTATATAGTGCTAACAGGTTACTCAGCTCTTTACAATATAAAAGAGAGAGACAGTACAGTTACAATAAAATAAAATACAAGAGGCTTAAGAGGCTTCTGCTCATAAGAGCTTGAAATCTAATAGGGTAGGGCAAGTGGTACAGAAGGTTGTAACTGTGGGGAATGGGCTGATGAAAGTGATCAGTTGGAGGCATGATAGGCTTCCATGAAGAGATGAATTTTCAGGGATCGCCTAAAGGCAACCAGACTAGAAGATAGCTGAATAGATTGAAGTAGAGGAACACATAGGATGGGAGAGGCTCTGAAGAAATCCTGGAGACAAGCATGGAAGGAGGAGACAAGGGAGTTTGAGAGCAGGGGGCCTTGAGAGGAGCAGAGGGGACGGTTTGGGTGATATTTGAAAATAAGATTGGTGATTTAGCTCAGGGCAGAGTTGTGAATGGCTTTGTATGTTGTTAGTATTTTGAATTGAATTTGCTGGGCAATCGGAAACAACTGTAGGGATTGGCAGAGAGGGGTGACAGACACTGAGCGGTTGGTAAGGTAGATGAATCTGACAGCAGCATTCATGATAGACTGAAGAGGAAATAGCCTATGGAGAGGCAGGTCTATGAGAAGGGAGTGAATGAGTAGCTTGGTGGTTTCATTAGTTTAAAAAGGGAAGAATTTTGGAGATGTAATAGAGGTGAAGTCTACAAGCTTTTGACAACAATTGGATTTTGGGCTGAAAGGACAGGTCAGGGTCTAGGATTACACCTAGTATCCTGGCGTGAAGGGAGGGATTGATGGTTGCATTATTGACCTTTATTATTATTGATAGAAATGTCATGGAGGGAGGCAGGGGGAATATTATCAGTTCGGTTTTAGAGAGGTTTCGTTTTGTAGAAAGTGGTGTGACATTCATGCTGATATATCAATTAGTAAGTTAGTAATGCGAGAGGAGACTGAAGGAGTGAGGTGAGGAGTAGACAGGTAGATTTGTGCATTATCGGCGTAGAGATGGTTTTGGAAGCCGTGGGAGGTTATCAAGTGACCAAGGGAGGAGGTGTATCTAGAGAACAGAAGGGGTTCAAGAATAGAGAATTGGGGGACCCCTAAAAAAAGAGGAAAAGGAGAGGAGGAGTCAGAGTTGTAGGTAGCACTGAAAGATCACTGTGATATGTAGGAGGAGAAACAGGATAGAGCAGAGTCTTGGAGGCCAAGGGAACAGAGTTTATTGAGAAGGAGCAGGTGGTCAACAGTATCGAAGGCTGTAGAGAGGTCAAGTAATAGGAGTATGGAGTAGTGGTCATTGGTTTTAGCAGTTAGTAAATCATTAGTGAGTTTTAGTAGGGCAGTTTCTGTGGAGTCCTGCAAGCAAAAGCCAGACTGTAAGGTGTCAAGAAGGTTGTATTCAATGAGGTAGGTGCTCAGACGGTTGTAGACTAATGCCCTTGTACACACGGTCGGATTTTCCGACGGAAAATGTCCTATCGGACCATGTTGTCGAAAAATTCCGACCGTGCGTGGGCTCCATCGGACTTTTTCCGTCGGAATTTCCAAAGGAAAAAGTTTGAGATCCTGCTCTTAAATTTTCCGACAACAAAGTCCTATTGGACTTTTTCCGATCGTGTGTAGCGAATTCCGACGGACAAAGTGCCACGCATGCTCAGATCACATTACAAGACCAAAGCTATTGGCTACTAGCCTCTACGTAGTCCCGTCGTACGCAACGAACGTCACCACGTTCAGGATGATCGGATTTTCCGACAACTTTGTCCGACCGTGTGTAGCAACACCAGTGTCGGACAAAATCCGTCGGAAAAAATCCGACAGATTTTGTGGTTGGAATTTCCGACCGTGTGTATGGGGCATTAGAGTTCTAAAAGTTTAAGAAAGGAAGGGTAACCCCTGGAAGTCGCACATCTATGGTGTCTTACTGCAGTGAATGAAGTGGAAACCTCAGCCTGGACTTCGACCAGGCTATGCCCCCAATGCGTTTCACTCCACCCTCCGGAGCTTACTGAATGGTGGCAATGAGATAGATCTTAAGTTGTTCAGGTTGGTGGGGTCTAGTGAGGGCTTTTTAAGTATGTGAGTGATCTGTGCATGCTTTAGAGGAGAGGGGAAGGTGCCAGTAGAGAGGGAGAGATTAAACTGTATTAAAATGTGAGTGAGGGAGCATAGGATAGAATAGGAGGGGGATCGCAGTAGTTGTGAGGGAACAGGATCCAGAGGACAATTGGTTAGGTGGGCATCTGAGAAAAGTTTTGTAACCTCTTCATTAGTAACCAGTTCAAAATGGATACATGGATACAATATAAACTTGTATACATGCCTCATATGATTTCCTAACTATCGTAAAGATACAGTTGATGTGATTCTTGCTCTTATTAAAATAACAGTTATTTTCCTTGCTGGTCTACCTTAACCCCTTTGCGCTGGCAGTACGCATATATGGGGCCCCTCGGCGGGTGAGCCTTAACGCTGAGAGGCTGCATATATGCATACCAGATTGTAAATAGAGTTGTGCCGAGGTCACACACCTTGCGCTCTCTATGTGAATCGGGAGCTTTCCGATCATATGACCGCTGTGACAGCCAATCACATGATCAGAAACCCTGCCCCACCTCCAGGCATCAGAAACCTCTTAAAGGGCCGGGAGACGCCGGCATTAAGGAGTTAAATAAAGAATATCTAATGCCAGAGAACTATTTTTAACAGAGTAAGGAACCTTGGTAAGGTTTTTGATCATCTTCATCGTATTGAAGAGATTTCCTTTTACTTTCTCCCCATTTGAAGATTTCTCCTCATCTCCTGTTCTGGTGACAACTAGAAGTGTGGATTTCTGATTACTTTCTGTCCCAGGAAAATTGGTCACTAAAACAAACAGAAAGGGACAGCAATAAGGTTCCAACACTTGTTTACTTTATTCAAAATTAAACATGTAGGGGTGAAGTTTCCAGCTGAAACCTTTTAGTACAGGTATGGTACATCTAATCAAAAAGACATAGAAGAATAAGCAATAATATTCTATTATTGATTACCTGCTTTTAATAAGAAGGCTTAGTTCTTAACCAAAACAGGACCCCAACAGAAAATTTTGGTAATGCATAAAGTCTAGTGCAGTACTGACATTATTATCTCAGGATTCATCAGAAGGGCGATTTTTCCCAAATGGCTCTGTTTTCTGCTGGCACAACAAAAAAAATAAACTGGTTCTATGGCCTTTTAGAACTTTTCAGATCCTCTTAACTTAGGTTTATTGGGCTAAGAGAACATTTCGAAGTTCTGAAAATTGTCTTCCTTGGTAATCACAGAGGCCTCAAACATAAAATAAAAAAAAAAAAGTTGAGGTAAATCTTCTGAACTTTTTAGTCATCCATGCTACACCCATGGCTACAACCCAAAAGTAGCCAAAAACATTTGCAGACACGTTACCAGAAAAATGTGCAATTGCCCCAAATAACTGGGGTGTTCCATTTATTCTTTCTGGCTAGTACTGGCACTTTGCATTCTGGAGCTCCTGCTGCAGAGAACAGGGAAAAATATGTACCCCCCTAACAGCAATTAAAAAAGCAAAGCATCCCTTACACTTAGGCCTCATGTACACTGCTGCTGCTGCTAAACGGACGTTTAGGAGCAGTTGGGCATTTTTTTCAACTGCTCCTGAACTCTCCTCTATGTTATGTTATCAGTACATGTACACAGGGTCGTTTATAGTTGTTTCTAGGCAGATGAGTTTAGAGGCCTTTTTTGTAAAGCAAAAAAAATAGTTCAGACGCTGAGTTTAGAGGCATGAGGTTAAACGCCAAACTGCGTTTTTCACTTTTGGCTATTTTGGAAAAAATCTTTTTTTCAAATGCTTCTAAATGCAAACGCGGCAAAACGCGGCATGTAAATGTGGCAAAACTGACGTTTTAAATGTGGGTTACTATATGTCAAGTTAAATCGTTCAGGAGAGGTTGTAGTCACTTAGACAGATAGAAACTGTGAATCTCCAAGTGGGGACACAGTAATAAAAAAACAACAGGAGTTCTAAACTCTCTCTTCTATTTAAAATGAAAAGGAAAAAAGTTGTGCTTTAGATAAAATGTAGGTTCAGATAAAATTGGTTTAAGGGGTGTCTGTTGAATTGTCATGCTTTTTTAAGTGACAACTCTTTAGGAGAGGATTTCCCTAACTTTTGGGGAACTTTCACACTTTAGAGGACAAGAAATCTCTGACAGGAAGTGAAGGGAATTCTCATTAAAGCCCCATTCACACAGGGCGGATTCGCTGGACGGACTCTGCCATCTCAGCGGAAGAGCAGGCAGAGGACAGATCCATCTCTGCTCACTGTGCAGGGATGGACCTGTCAAAACCCTGCTGTTCTCTATGGGGAGATTGGATGAAAATGGAGAGCCTTTGCGTTTTTATCCAATCCCATCCGATCCACTGGACGGATGGCAATCGTATCGCCATCCGTCTGTTTTGAGCGGATCTTGTCGGATTGGATGGCTGGCGGGTGTCTGACATTCACTGACATCCGACTGACCATAGAAGTCAATGGGTGGCCCGCACGGATCCGCCTGAAAAACGGACAGGCGGATCCGAGTGGGCCGATCGTGTGAAAGAGGCCTAAGAGGACATATCTAAACTAAAAAAAATTATATATAAACAATTTGTATATGTAATTTAGCACCTAACCCATCCCCTAAACTAATCCCATCACACTTACTCCACACCCCAATACTATGCACTATTAGACATGTGCACACTGAAATATTTTGTTTCGGAATTTCGTTTTTGTACGAAAAATTAATTTATTTAGTTACTCCCGAAATTCGTTTTTATTTATTTCGTTTAGTTAAAAAATGCATTCGTCTGAAAATCCGAAATAATTAAGGTTGAATCTGTCATTGAAGGCTTATGGTGTCTGTCGAATGTTATAAGAAGATTCGACGGAGCAGCTAAACTGTACGACGCCGCAATCGTACATTTCCGGTCGAATGTTCCACCTACAAGATATAGTAGAATTCTAATGTTGTATGACACTAGTAATAATTATATTTATTAAATATTATTACTAGTCAACCAACATTAGAATTCTAATATAGCCTATGGGCGGAGCATTTGACCATAAATGTCTGCTCGCGGCGACTGCTTCGTCAAATCTTCATGTCAAATCTTTTCTCTCTATGTCGAATAATCTTGGACTAATAGAGTTAGGTTAGGTACCTTCAACCTTTTTTTGCTATTGTTTCTATAATGTCAAATCTTTTCTCTCTATGTCGAATCTTTTCTCTCTATGTCGAATCTTTTCTCTCGATGTAGAATAATCTTGAACTAATAGAGCTAAGGTTAGGCACATTCGACCACAGGTTCGATGGACACAGATCGCTATTGTCAGCGTCATGTCGAATCTCCTATCTATATCGAACTGTTGCAACGAAAACAAAAATAAAGCATGCAGGATTCTGCACGTTCGTTATCGTTTGTTAAAACGATAACAAAAATACCCGAAATTCGGACGAAAATGCATTCAGATGAAAACGAATGCACATGTCTAATGCACTTACAATTACACTAAAACTTACCTTAGCCATTGATTTAGCCTTTAACACTCCCTCCCTAGTGCTCAACCCCTGACCCTAATTATATCAGTTAACCCAACCCATAAAGAGAGCACTAGTGATGAGCAAACCAAGCAAAGTTCAGTTTGCTGGACATTTGCTGACCACTGAAAAAAATCTGCTAAAGTTTATCCCAGATAGCAAGGATAACTTGCCACACATTTGGGGAATTGTTGAATTGTAAGTCTGTTAACTTGCTGCACATTTTCACTGGCAAGTTGCACACTTTCAGAGCACTTGAAGCACAAGTTCTAGTTGATGCTTTTCCAGTTTGAAGCAAATTTGCGTGGTAGGTCTCTAGCAAGAGCAAAGTTGCAGTGGTGAGTCTACAGCAAGAGCTCTGCAAGTCTACAGCATGAAAATTCAGACAGTGACCCCTGTGGTGGGATGACTATCGCACAACATAACTGAACCAGAACTTGCAGCAGACTTGCAGACTGTTTGGAAAGTAAGTTGATCTGGAGTCATATAATGCAGACTTTCTGCAATTGTGCAACAAACTTGTGAAGCCTGGCAAGTCTAGCAATAGCTTAGCAAGTAATTTTCAATCTTGCAGCACAATTGCTCGCTATCTGGGATGGAGAGGTTCTCTACACTGTTGGTATACAGAATGCCCGCAGAAATGTTATTTCCTGCTTGATTGGCTCACTGACTTCCTCAGGAGTCTACATTAATATAAAAATAAAATTTTTAGGTATTCTCTGAAATTTTATTTTTGGTGAGATATTGCTAAAGGGATACAGCCACTGCAATTTATCACCTTAGTACACTAAACGTTCACCAGGTGATTATAATGGGTACAAACCTTCCCATTAAGTAATCAGTCTGGAAAACATGCTGCGACAAACAATTTTTTGGGGAACAAAGGAAAAAAATCTGCCGCAAAGTTTATTTTTTTTAAATCCTTGCAATGTACACAGATCACCCCAGGGGAATTTTATTTTTTTCCTCAACAAAAGTAGAGTCAACAAATTCCGACCACAAAATCCGTCAGATTTTTTCAGACGGATTTTGTCCGAAACTGGTGTTGCATACACACGGTCAGACAAAGTTGTCGGAAAATCCAATCATTCAGAACATGGTGACGTTCGTTGCGTATGACGGAACTACATAGAGGCTAGTAGCCTATAGCTTTGGTCTCGTAATTTGATCTGAGCATGCGTGGCACTTTGTCTGTCGGAATTCTCGACACGCGATCGGAAAAAGTCAGATCGGATTTTGTTGTCGGAAAATTTGAAAGCCCGCTAGAGCCCACACATGATCGGATTTTCCGACAACATAATGCGATCTGACTTTTTCCATCGGAATATCCGACCGTGTGTACGGGGCATAACACTTTAATTACTGTGTATATTAAAATGTTTCAGTAGTGTTCAAGATAGCTGGTAACCCTGCTTACACCTGTTTTCCAATTCTCTTTTACAGATCCTCTACACTGGAGTAGTAGTGTATGCACCAGCTTTGGCTTTAAATCAAGGTAACTCAGTGACATCAACTTTTTATCTTGCCTTTATAATATAGGATTCTAGTGTGAAGTCTTTTGTATATACAATAATCAATAATCGAAAATTTGATTTATACAGACCTTTCCTCTTTCCTCTATATTAATAAATGCATGATTGGATCTTTACATAATATAAAAAGTTGGCTACCTTAGCAATAGTGGAATTGGCCCACAGTGTAAGCAGTCCTCCAACAGGAGATTGTGGTGAAGCAGTGTCAACACTCCAGCCTCACATTGGAATAGGATGCTTAGGATAAAGCTGTGACTGTATAACTTGAACTTTTATATACTTTTAATTGATTAGTATAGTAATTCATTGACATCCCTGGACCTGTTAGCAATATTGTTAAGGTAGTTACCCATTTATTTTATACAAAGTGTAAAATATAACTGAACAGTGCATTTTTAAACATAAAGGAATGGGGTATTTTTTATTATACTTCTAAACATTTTGTTTTTCGTTTTTGAAAAATTTGTCTGGTGGTAAATAGCATGTGATCAGAGTTTTGGTTAAATGTGTGCTGTGATTGTTAAAGTAATGTAATAGAGTGCAGTGCCTTGCAAAAGTATTCACCCTTTTTTCATGTTTTGTTGCCTCACAAGCTGGAATTAACATGGATTGTTTTCAGATTTGCATCATTTAATTTACAGATCATGCCCACAACTTTGAAGATGTTTTTTTTTTTTTTTATTGTGAAGCAAACAACAAATAGGACAAAATAACAGAAAAAGTCAATGTGCATAACTATTCACCCCCCTAAAGTCAATACTTTGTAGAGCCACCTTTTGGGGCTATCACAGCTCCAAGTCGCTTTGGATAAGTCTCTATGAGCATGCCACATCTTACCACTGGGATTTTTTCTCTTTCCTCCTTGTAAAACTGCTCCAGCTCTTTTAAGTTGGATGGTTTGCACTTGTAAACAGCAATCTTTAAGTCTGACCACAGATTTTCTATTGAATTGTGGTCTGAGCTTTGACTAGGCCATTCCAACACATTTACATGTTTCTCCTTAAACCACTCAAGTGTTGCTTTAGCAGTGTGTTTGGGGTCATTGTCCTGCTGGAAGGTGAACCTCCATCCTAGCCTCAAATCACACACAGAGTGGTACAGGTTTTGCTCAAGAATATCCCTGAATTTAGCACCATCTATCTTTCTCTCAACTCTGACCAGTTTCCCAGTCCCGACTGCTGGCGTTCTTTGGGTGATGTGATGGGTTGGGTTTGAGCCAGACATAGCGTTTTCTTTGATGGCCAAAAAGTTACATTTTAGTCTCATCAGACCAGAGCACCTTCCTCCATACATTTTGGGAGTCTCCCACATGCCTTTGCTCAAATTCAAAACGTGCCATTTTGTTTTTTGCTGAAAGTAATGGCTTTCTTCTGGCCACTCTGCCATAAAGCCCAACTCTATGGAGTGTACGGCTTATTGTCGTCCTATGTACAGATACTTTAGTCTCTGCTGTGGAACTCTGCAGCTCCTTCAGGATTACCTTAGGTCTCTGTGCTGCCTCTCTGATTAATGCCCTCCTTGCCCAGTCCGTAAGTTTTGGTGTGTGGTCGTCTCTTGGCAGGTTTGCTGTTGTGCCATGTTCTTTCCATTTGGTTATGATAGATTTGATGGTGCTCCTAGGGATCATCAAAGATTTGGATATTTTTTTATAATCTAACCCCGACTTGTACTTCTCAACATTGTCCCTTACTTGCTTGGAGAGTTCCTTGGTCTTCATGGCAGTGTTTGGTTAGTGGTGCCTCTTGCTTAGGTGTAGGTTATGTAATGACAGATCATGTGACACTTAGATTTCACACAGGTGGACATTATTTCATTATTCTGTGACTTCTGAAGGTACCGTATTTATCGGCGTATAACACGCACCGGCGTATAACACGCACCCCAAGTTTAGGAGGGCATTTTAAGGAAAAAAAGTTTTAGGAGGGAAGTTTAGGGAAAAAAAAAAACTTACATTTAAGCGTCATTTGCAGCTTGCCCAGCGTCATTGCAGCCTTGCCCAGCGTCATGCAGCCTTGCCCAGCGTCATTGCAGCCTTGCCCAGCGTCAGTGCAGCCTTGCCCAGCGTCAGTGCAGCCTTGCCCAGCGTCAGTGCAGCCTTGCCCAGCGTCATTGCAGCCTTGCCCAGCGTCATTGCAGCCATGCCCAGCGTCACTGCAGCCATGCCCAGCGTCACTGCAGCCATGCCCAGCGTCACTGCAGCCATGCCCAGCGTCGTTGCAGCCATGCCCAGGGTCGTTGCAGCCTTGCCCAGGGTCGTTGCAGCCTTGCCCAGGGTCGTTGCAGCCTTGCCCAGGGACGTTGTACCTTGCCAGCGTCATTGCAGCCATGCCCAGCGACATTAGAAGTCCGGTCCGGGTTTAAATTTCCCGCCGCCGAGACTCTGTCGCGTGCGCCGCCGAAAAAGTCCGAGGCGCGGCCGAAAAAGACCGAAGCGGCCCCGGAAAAGGCCGAGCCGACTGTTCAGCTCCGATCGCGGTCCCGCCTCCCTGCTGTTTCCGGAACGAGCGCAGGGAGGCGGGACTCCGAGTAGAGCCGAACAGTCTGCTCGGTCTATTCCGGCGCGGCTTCGGGTTTTTTCGGCCGCGCCTCGGTCTTTTTCGGCGGCGCTCGCTATTTTTTGGCGGCGCTTGCCATTTTTGCCATTTTTGAATTTTTTTTTTTGGGGTATCGGCGTATAACACGCACCCACGACTTTCCCCCGATTTTTAGGGGGAAAAAGTGCGTGTTATACGCCGATAAATACGGTAATTGGTTGCACCAGAGCTTATGGGCTTCATAACAGGGGGTGAATACACACGCACATGCCTATTATCAGTTTTTTATTTCTGAAAAATTGTTTTATGTATATATTTTTCTAATTTTACTTCACTAACTTAGACTATTGTGTTCTGATCCATCACATATAATTCACATTAAAAAAACATGAAACTAAAATGTAACAAAATAGGTAAAAAGCCAACGGGGTGAATACTTTTGCAAGGCAGTGTATATCATATGGTAATTAATATGTAACAATATACCTTCGCACACAGCAAGCCATTATCTCAGGTTTCCTGGAATCGGTGAAGAATACAGTGTTTTATACAAACCATGTCAACATTGTAAATGCATAAAAAGTGCCATTTATTGTAGGGAAACGATACTGTTATTACATGGAATATGTAGTTAAGTACACAAAACAGGAAAAATACATTTTCCACACTTGTCAACCGATTTACCAACGTTTATTGGGGACAGGAGGTTACATTGACATTAAGAAGCATTCATGATATGTAAAGAGTAGTCATTGCCTATTTAATGTTTCTAAAGTGTAATGCCAAAACAATTTTTTTACTGTAGATAAGAATTGTTTTTCTAGATTTAGAATATCATTTTTTTTTTTTTTTTAGATTGGATTATGGAATGGTCAGGACCTTGTTTTATTTTTATTTTTTTGCTGTTCCGTTGAAAATACTTTATTTCCTGACCCAGAGACAACAGGAAGCCTAGGTTCACACTGATGTGGGTTTGAAATTGTGCGAATTCAGCTGAACACGCACGATTTCAAACCTTCATGTCAGTCCGACTTTGGGAGCAATTTCAGAGACATCTGTACTGTACGATTTGCGGCATATCCGAATCGTGGGTAGAATCTTTGCGATTGCGCCAGCAAAATGGAATGCCATGGTGTGAATGGATCCTAAATGTAAAAATCACCCAAACATAATATTAGTGTTAGGTAATGTATACAAATACTTTTTCTCCGTATGGTTTTTAATTACCTATGTAGGTCAGCCAAATTTAAGCCAGCCATGCATGGATCAAAATTTAGCTTGTTCAGGAGGGATCGGACGAATTTCGATCCATGTATGGACAGTATGGTTGTACACAAATCGATCTGTTGATCGACTTGTGTACAACCAGCCTAATAGAAGATTTTCATCTTGATCAGCACCACTGGCTATATTGGAAGGGAATATGAGGATGAGTCAGAATATTCACCAAAGATCCAGCGATCACACAGGGAACTTCTCCCACAATTATAGTCGTTCTGGAAAAAAAAAACGTTTTGGATCGGGTTATTTTTTTTAACTTGATATCTGAATTCAATTCAAAGAGCAAAAAAAAATAGAGGATGCCATGGGAAGAGGAGGAGTCATTCCAAAAAAGAGAATGTTGTAACCTCTGAGGGTATTTTTTAACCTCAGTGGAATTGAGAATAAGCCAATCTTAACCACTTAAGCCCCGGACCATTTGGATGCCCAAAGACCAGTGCACCTTTTGCGATTCGGCACTGTGTCACTTTAACTGACAATTGCGCAGTCGTGCATTGTTTTTCCCAAAGAAAATTGACGTCCTTTTTTCCCCACAAATAGAGCTTTCTTTTGGTGGTATTTTATCACCTCTGCGGTTTTTATTTTTTGCGCTATAAACAAAAAAATTGTGACAATTTTGAAAAAAAAAACACATTATTTTTTACTTTTTGCTATAATAAATATCCCCAAAAATATATAAAAAAAAATTTTTTTTTCCTCAGTTTAGGCCGATACATATTCTTCTACATATTTTTGGTAAAAAAAATCGCAAGAAGCGTTTATTGATTGGTTTGCGCAAAAGTTATAGCGTCTGCAAAATAGGGGATAGTTTTATAGCATTTTTATTAATAATTATTTTTTTACTAGTAATGGCGGCGATCAGCGATTTTTATTGTGACTGCGACATTATGGCGGACAGATCGGACACTTTTGGCATGATTTTGGGACCATTCACACTTATACAGCGATCAGTGCAAAAAAATGCACTGATTACTGTGTAAATGTGACTGGCATTGAAGGGGTTAACCACTAGGTGGCACTGTAGGGGTTAAGTGTGTCCTAGGGAGTGATTCTAACTGTGGTGGGGAGGGGCTATGTGTGACACGACACTGATCACTGCTCTGGATGTGGAAAAAGTGAAGCACTGTGAATACTTTCCGGATGCACTGTACATGGTGGACATGCCCTAATTCGTTTTTGGCCGTGTGTATTTGGCCTCCTATTTACTTTGTTTCACCTCCCTATACCAAAAAAAGCCAAGTTTGCCTTACTGCATTGTCCCATCCTGGGCCTATTCGCCCATCAGCGGAAGCTCGCTTCTTACCTATTTTTGTCAGCCAAAAGAACAATTGCCCAAGCCTGGAAAAAAACAATCTTACACTTTACAGATGCACTGTATGTACTACATCACCCTGATGGCCACAGCCCTGAAAACAGTGGTCATTGGAGGTCAGACTGGCATGGGCAAAAGTGGCTGTGTTAAATGAGTATTGGGCCACAGAGGACCAGGCCCCACCCCATCTCAGAGAATGCTGGCAGATGTGTTCAAAAGTAGTTTTTTTGAGTGAATATGTTGCTGTTCTGCACAGCGAGGTGAGCCTATGCTGAAGTTGGAGGTAGCGGGAGAATTCTGCCTCTGGTGATGTCACGGGACAAGAAAGTGTTTGATCTGTGTGAACCCATTAGCAACCCACCAGGAGAATGCCTGAGGGTGGTCCAGGCCTGGAGAGAAGAGAGGATTATTGGTGATAGGGTGCAGGGGTAAAAAGCGGGAAAGGAGGCTGGCGGAGTACCGCATGGAATCCCAAACTTGTAGGCTATGATGCAAAAGTGGACTCAGTAACGCTGGATGAAGATTATGAGGGAGCCAGAGGAGGGATGACATGGTGATAGGAGCACACCCACAAGGGAACATCTACTGAGGCATGAAGCAGTGATAGTTGGGCAATCTGGGCAGCTAGATAGTATTTAGCGATGTTCAGAACCTCCAGACTCCCCTTTAGCCTATACATCAAAAGGGTCACTCTGGAGATCCTAGGACATTTGTTAGCCCAGATGAACCGCAAAAATCTATTCTGGAGCAGGTGTTGAAAATGTGACGGAACCCGCACCGGAAGGGCACAAAAGTAATATACATTTTTGGGCTAAATAGTCATTTTTACAGAGTTAATCCAGGCCAATCCAGGCCAATCCAGGCCAATCCAGGACAAGTGTGGGATCTGCCAAGACTGCATAAGCACCAATAAGGAGCAAAGCAAGGGATAGTAATTAGATATAAATAAAGAGGAATAGGAAGGGGTCAGCTGAATACCAAGGTAATCAATATGGGAAGACGCCCATTGGAAGGGAAAGTGGGCGTGTAGGCGAGTAACCAGGTCCAGTTCTAACCAAGGTGACATTAAGGGCAACCATCTTATCAAAACTGACACATAGGCCTGAGATCAATGAAAATTGTGATAGAATCCGCTGCAGATTTGGCAAGGTGTTAAGGGGGTTGATCAGAGTCAGAAGAGCATAATTTGCGAAGAGATTAAGTTTTGAGTTTGTATTCTTATATTCTAAGGGATTCTCGAGATGTTCCAATAGGCTCATAGGGTAATCGCCAGGGGTTCTAGTGCTAGAATAAAAAGGGCTGGGGACAGAGGGCATCCCTGTCTCGTGAAGATCGAGAAGGGGGATGAGAAAAACCCAGTGTATTTCACCAAGGCCGAGGGGGTCGAGTACAAAACCTGAATCCAGGCTAAGTTGGCCTCTCCAAAACCCCAGCGGGACAGTATGAAGCGCAGGTACTCCCATGACAGGAAGTCAAAAGCTTTATAGCGATCCAAAGAGAGCAGGAACCCCAGAATTTTCCATTGATGTAGAAGTTGTATAGGGTGGATGGCTTTGCGAACATTGTATCCGGCTTGACGTCTGGGAACGAAGCCGGCTTGGTCTCTATGGACCAGACGGCTCAAATATTTGTTGATGCGAAGACTTAAGATCTTCCCCAAAATCTACAGGTCCTCAATTAGGAGGGAGATATGGCGGAAGGATTGCGGTTCCGGAGTATCCTCTGATGGTTTCATCATGGGATCATGGAAATGTGCACTCTGAGTGTGTCCGGGGAGGGTAGCAACCCCTGTTTCAAGGCATTAAAGTTACTGTTTTTTGTAATAAAAGCCATAGAATCCATCTGGGCCAGTGGCTTTAAAGACTTAATAGCCGAAGGACCTTAGCATCAGTGATATTGGCATTAAGGGTGTCAAGCTCGTCATCGGCTAGTGCAGGAAGGTTCCGATCAAGGAAAAATGCTTCTTCACAGTCAAGGGGAAATGGGTCAGGCTTAGCGTAAAGCTTCGATAATAAGTCAGCGTCAGAGATGTAAAATTTCACATTTTGCGATTGATGCGCAAATTCCCCGGTATTGTCATAGTATGGTCAGACATAGTGGGCCGACACAGTTGGCGTCATGCTCGCTCTGTTAAGCGCCTGAATAAGGCCAGGATTAAAGCCAACAGGGAGATAGGACGATTTCTGTCTCATCTCGGGGGCTTGGTGGTTTGGCATCAGGCTCTGGAGAACCTGACCATTCGCTATTGGAGGGATGAGGGTGTTCACTTGAATGCCGTGGGAACAGATTTCTGTTTTTTGGGATTACAGGATGGGATGGAGAGGGCTCTTCAGGTGTGGAGGGACTCACTTGAGTAAGGTGTCACTTAGGCTCGCGTGGCGGGTCGGGGGGGGGGCACCCATCTAGGGTATAGCGCTCCCACCTGGTTGGTTGTTGGTGGTTCTCCCAGGAGCTAGGAAGTGTTTGCTTCAAAATGTGGAGGTCGCAACGTCTTAGAGTCGGATGGGGCGCGGCTGAGGACATGGTTGTCAATAATCAAAAATTTGATTCAAGGACACCCAAAGACCCCCTCCTGGTGTTAAAATTGTTTTGTTAAATAAAAGGGCTGTTGTGGCCATTTAAACCCATGTCACACAGTGTTGTGTTTTTATTATAAGTTCAAGGACCGTAAGTTGACGAATCCTATAGTCATATATTTTCAAATGAATTAACTGAAGTGCAATAACTGAGAATCCAGAGCAATATAACAATATATTATATCAGGCTGCTTTCAGGGTATTCCACAACTGCAAATAAGCCCAAGAGCAGAGATGAACACTCTAATAGCAATAAATCACAATATGGCAACTCATACCGGATTGGTTACCTCTTCTCAAATTGGCTCTATGAGTCCAGGCAGAAGGAGAGCAGAAGAAGGACCTTCTCCTATGTCAGGCCTCTCTCTTCTCTCCCCAGGTCCAACTATAAACACTGTACCTAATTCAGTATTCAGTGACTCAGCTCCCAAGTCAGACTATCCCGCAGATACACTACATATACAGAGCTCTGAGTATGTGTGCATGCACGTATGGCACCAGTAACTGCAGTCTCTTAGAAGAATGAGGCCTTGAATCTTCGGCTAGTCACTTTAGTTGGTGTACTTAGAACTCCTGCTTGGCAAAGTGCAACTGTGGTATGCTGGCAGTATCCGGATAACAAGGCAGATATTGTGACTGTTTAACGCCCCTGGCGGTAATCCCGAGTCTGGCTCGGGGTGGGAACTTAAGAACCAAAAGCGGTAACCCCGAGACAGATTCGGGCTCGCATTGCAGGATACAGGGGGAAGTTACTTACCTTTTCCCCTGGATCCTGTGATGTCTCCCCGCTGTGTGTGTGCGAGCCGTCTGCTCGCTCGATTCACACAGTGCCCGAGTGCCGCTGATCTCCGTTCCCTGCGACGTTACAACGCACAGGAGCGGAGATTAGCGCCAAATTCAAAAAAGTTAAAAAAAAAACACATACAGTACTGTAATCTGTAAGATTACAGTACTGTATACAAAAAATACACATCCCCTTTGTCCCTAGTGGTCTGCCCAGTGCCCTGCATGTCATTTTATATAATAAATATATTTTTTTCTGCCTCGAAACTGGAGATTTTCCATAGCAACCAAAAAGTGTCCCTTTATGTCAAAAGTGGTTTTAGACCAGCTAGAAAACACAGATGATAAATTAGAATCACAATTCATCATCAAACACTAAATTTAATGACAGCGACTATTCTGCAACTGAGCAAATTTCAGTGTTTTTGATTTGATTACATTATTGAATAATTTTTATATATATTTTTATTATATTATAATTTATGATTTTGTGTTTCAAACTTTATCATACCTGGGATGTCTACTAGACTCTGGTTCGGACAGATTTAAGTGAGTTATTCATAAGAATTGCATGCCTACAATATAAAAACGCCAAATTTCCATGCAAAATAATTGTACCGCTTTCAGCACAAAATTCCAGACAGAATCATACCACCAGGGAGGTTAACAGGGCATCAATGAGACCCAGGTTCTGGCAAGTGTGGGAAGTATGTGTGAAGTAACTCTGTCTGTGTGCAGTGTCCGTGTTTCCTGTAAATGGGCAATTGCCCTCTCACCAATCCTGCAGTCAAGGCCCAAACTAATGTTCTGGAAAGGGCAGGCTCTTCTGGTAACCTGTTTGGTCACCTCACACAGGAATGCCTTACGTTGTCAATGCAGGTGCACCTGGATATACCCCTGGGTTCCCCTCTCTGGCTGGATATCCCCAACCGGCCGTGCATGCTTGGAACAAACATGGTGGACTGACCTGGGAGGCAAACCTCTCCCCTGGGTCCAGTCTCTTCACTTGCCTTGTGGTGTCTGCCCATCCTTTGAGAGACAAGATGGAGTCCCCAGCACTCTTTTCCCAGAGCATGTTGAACCTTGTAGTCCTTGCCCCATTGAAGGCAATGGGGCCATTCGTGATGGGGACTATGTCCCCGAATCCTTTGCAGTTTCTCTGGCCTCTTATGTAATTGGCTCTCCTCCCTCTGCCAGTGAGGATGCAGGGGGGAGAGCAGAATGGGCAGCTGCCTGTGCGAGCGCTGCTCGCATTAACTCCAGTGAGAAGAAGAGGGAGGGGAGAAATCCTCCGCACGAGCTGACAGGCACACTCTCCCTTCAGTGAGAGCCTCGGTCAGCTTGGCATGGCTACAGGAGATGCGAGGCACCCGCTACATAATAAAGAGTAGTACAAGCAAAAGCTTGCACTGCTCTTTTAGAAAAAAAAAGGGAGTAGATGCAGCTACTAATTAACAAAAATCAGATTAAGCCCCTTTGTTAATTAGGAGTGATCAGTTCTCTGTTGTGTCTGTGGCAGGAAGCACAGAGAATGGAAAGCTGGAGCTGCATGCTCTAATCGCTATGCTGTTCCCGCCGTCCCTGCTTGGCTCAAAACAGGAGGGTTGTTAGCCCTGCAGATACTGCTCATGTAGTGTAATCACTGCACAAATAGAGAGAGGTACGAGAAGTTCACACCTGGCAGGAATCTGCAACAGTTTTCTATATGGAAAATTGCCGCATTCCCTCTGGTAATGCTCTTTCACTCTGAAATAGAAACTGGCACAGGTAGCACAGATAGACCTGACACAGGTCTCTCTGCTTGGTTAATATGGAACATGCCACTCCTAATATTATAATGGCGTAGGAAGCTTAAGCCTCGTACACACGATTGGATTTTCCGACGGGAAATGTTTAATGTCAGGCTGTTGGCAGAAAATCCGACCATGTGTATGCTCCATTGGACAATTGTTGTCGGACTTTCCGCCAACAAATGTTGGCTAGCAGGTTTTCAAATTTTCCGCCAACAAATGTGTGTTGTCGGATTTTCCGATCGTGTGTACACAAGTCCATCGGACAAAAGTCCAAAGTACAAACACGCCTGCTCGGAAGCAAGGACGAGCCCGAAGTGGTCGGTCTTGTAAACTAGTCTTGTAAACTAGTCTTGTAAACTAGCGTTCGTTATGGAGAATTAACATTCGTGACGTGGCAATTTAGGAAATCTCAAAATGTAGCGCACAATTCTCTTCTTCTTAAATGGGATAATAATTAAGCTGCTTTGCTGGGGATACTGATGGAGTTATTGCTAACAAATTTTCCAAGGCTTTTTTTTTCTAGTGATATCAAGATTAATATTATTATGCTTTTTTTTTTTTTGGGGAGGGGGGGGCAAATTACCACAACACCATTATCCCGTAGTTTTTAACCACTTGCCGACCAAGCACGTCATATGACGTCCTTGACTTTGAGTGGTGATATCTGAATGATGCGTGCAGCTATTGGCATCATTCAGATATCATTCTTTCCGGCCGGCGATTCTGTGCACCATAAGAACGATCATAGCGGCGGTTCCGCCGCCTGATCGTTCTTATAGGCAGCGGGAGGGGATGTCCCCCCCCCTCCCGCCGCCATCCGGTGCTTCTCCGGGCTCTCCCGTGCCATCGGGGGCCCGGAGAAAGAATCGCTCGCCGCCGGATGACGAGCATAGAGATTTCCGGTGACCAGATGGTCACCAGTCATCTCTATGACCGTCGGAGGCCCGGGCGCGACGTTATGACGTCACGCCCGGTACCCGGAAGTAAACAAAGCCGCGATCGCGGCTGTCAGCATGAGATCGGTAAAAAATTTTTTACCGATCTCATGCTTTCCAGCCTGGAGGAGAGATGTGGGGTCTTATTGACCCCACATCTCTCCATAAAGAGGACCTGTCACATACATTCCTATTACAAGGGATGTTTACATTCCTTGTAATAGGAATAAAAGTGATCCAAAAAATTTTTTTTTTTAAAAAAGTGTAAAAAATAAAAAAAATTAAGTAAAATAAAAATAAATAAATAAATAAAAAAAATTAAAACGCCCCTGTCCCCTGTAGCTCGCGATCAGAAGCTAACGCACACGCAAGTCCCGCCCGCATATGTAAACGCCGCTCAAACCACACATGTGAGGTATCGCCGCGTGCGTTAGAGCGCGTGCAACAATTCTAGCACTAGACCTCCTCTGTAACTCTAAACTGGTAACCAGTAAAAAATATTAAAGCGTCGCCTATGGAGATTATTAAGTACCGAAGTTTGGCGCCATTCCACGGTTGTGCGCAATTTTAAAGCTTGACATGTTCGGTATCTATTTACTCGGCGTAACATCATCTTTCATATTATATAAAAAAATTGGGCTAACTTTACTGTTTTGTTATTTTTTAATTCATGAAACCGTTTTTTTTTCCAAAAAAAAGGCGTTTGAAAAATGATTGCGCAAATACCGTGTGAGATAAAAAGTTGCAATGACCGCCATTTTATTCCCTAGGGTGTCTGCTAAAAAAAACATACTCAATGTTTGGGGGTTCTGAGTAATTTTCTAGCAAAAAAAATGATGATGTTTACATGAAGGAAAATAGGCCAAAATAGGCCCGGTAAGCAAGTAGTTAAGATCAAAGATACAACTATGTTGGTGTCCCTTGTCAATTTACATTGTATTTTTTTTAAATGTAACTGCCTACTCCCAAACTGTCATTTGAAGTAAAACACATAGCCAAGTATTATTCTACACAATTTTTTTATTGTGCGTTTATTGTAAGTGCGAATCAACACTCACCAAACTTCTACTAACTCAAAATTAGCAGAAGGAGCCCAAAGGGTGGCGCTAAAGACCCGAAAACAACGTATAACGTCACTACGTTCGTGATTATTGGCCAACAATTGTGTGGCCGTGCGTATGCAAGACAAGTTTTTGGACAAAATTTGGCCAACAAATGTTCATAATTGTTGGCCAACAATTGTGTGTCCGTGTGTATGCAAGACAAGTTTTCGGACAAAATTCCACGGTTTTGTGGCCAATAATCCGATCGTGTGTACGAGGCTTAAGTTAATCTCCCAGAATATCTACAATTAAATCTACTATTCTGCAGTACAAGGGCCCACATGATTGGGTTGTTTAGGTTTGTCCCTGCATTATATCGTTTTGGTCAATTTAAAGGAGTTTGTATCTGGGTTGTATAATTAAACTATAATGTGAATAGCCAACTTAATATGGGTGGATGAACACACATTCATGTAGAATGTGTGAGAGCTCTCTACAATATCATTGCCAGTCTAATACAGTTCTATAAAGGTGTTTAAATATCTTCTTTTTTTTCTTTACAGTGACTGGATTTGATCTGTGGGGATCTGTGTCTGCCACTGGTATTGTCTGCACCTTTTACTGCACATTGGTAAGTATTCAGTCTTACTTCTGTATGCAGTTAGGCTTTACAGCTAGGTAAGGGCTCATGTACACACAGACTAGGTTGACCGCCGGCCGTGGGAAAAACGCAAAACGCAGTAAAATCGATCAGCGTTTTTACCGTGATTTTTCTGTGTTTTGCGACTGGCGGTCAAAATATTCCTATTCTGAACGTGATTCTTCCACGGTCAGGAGAGGGAGGATGGACCTCCACTAACCGCAGCAGATTCTAAACTTTTGACAAGAAATTAAGTTTAGAAGCTGGAGTGTACAAGAGCCCTTACATCCCCACCCCAACCTGTGATTGAACAGTGAAGACGTAGAAGAAGACCAATAAGCTCAACCTTTGCAAACCCTGCTCTCTCCTCCAGTCAGCATGTTCCTCTTTAGCACTTGTTAGCACACCCTATTGGCTTCTAGTACTACCCCTTCCTCTCTCAGTCTGGGCTCAGCTACCCAGTAGATTACAAGAAGCCAACACCAGGTCAAATCCAGGTATTTACACCATACTTGACTCTGTTTAAGCTTTACATTATCAGTGCACAGGCTAGTTATCTGATTAGCTCATTTTAGAACAGAGATGTGGCCAAACTTAGCCATGCATAGAAGCAGATGGCTGTCTTACTCAAAATCCTTATGAATATCAAATAGACAGGATGGTGAATTTCTGTAAAAGGTGATCTAATCTGCACATGCATGCAACAAGCAACTGCTACCTATTTTCCCCTCACCAACTAATGCTCTGTAAACATATTTGGATTGCACATATCCTGTCAAATATAGTCCAGAAACCTATGTACCTATGTACCAATGTGGCCTGGTACAAGGGTGGAGCCAACACTATGGAGTTGATTTACTAATAAACACTTTGCAAGGGTATGCACCCCAGAGCTTTTTGAACGAGGTGAAGTTCTGCTGACTGCCATCATCCAATCACATACACACAAACATGCTTTCTTTTAGTTTTCCTGATTGGGTATTCTTTGCAAAATGTAACTTCACCACATTCTCTAAGCTCTGGGTTAACTTCCCCTGTAAAGTGCAACTTCCGTGGAAAGTGAACGGCCTATTTGCCTTTAGTAAATCATCATCTATCTCGTGTTTTTTCTCTAGGAAAGACTTACCTGAATCCAGGCTGCAGATACAATTATTTCACCTATTACAATAATCCAATAAGTCTATACAGTAGACAGTTGTGTAGTAGTAGTAGTAGTAGTAGTGTGAAAAAGAATAGGGGATATGTGAAAACATTGGAATAACAAATAAAGATATATGCATATTGGATGGCGTTATATCTTATACTCAGCAAGGTCATAATATCTGGTAAGCTGCTTTATTTATTTTTCGGTGGAGGCATTTGTGCTGTTTGCTGCAATCAATTATTTTCTTTAAACACTTACGGTACTTTATGAGGAGACATTTCTTGGGATTTCACAGTGGTGTATATGTTTTTTATCAAGTTAACACTTTATTGTAGCTTACTTGACTTCCATTAAGCACTTTTTTATTGTGTTTTTTTTTTATTATTTTTTATTCTTTTATTATTACTTATTTTTAGATGTGTATATGATTTGATCGTTTTTGTGTGTGTGTATATAAATATATATAAATATATATATATATATATATATATATATATATATATATATATATATTAGGGCTGTTACTGATTAAAATTTTCATGTTCGATTAATCGATTTTTTTTTTTTTAAATCGATTAATCGACTAATTTCGATTAATTATAACGCACATACAGATCCAACTACTTTTAGCTGATCTCCTTGCATTGCAACTCTGCATTAGTCAGTGGTAAATGTGGTATACGCTATATACAATCACCCGACACTAGTTCGTTTCCACAATCCATGACTTAACTTCACAGTTCACACAAATACGTTTTAAATTCAAACTGTAGCACTGACGGTAGTCATTTTTTTCCCACAGTAGTGTGACAATCCCTCCACCTCCGGTCTAACTAATCTCTCTCACCTTATGGCATGGACCCCTGTGCAAACAGGTGGTCATGCAAGCGGGTATCAAAAGGGTTAACACGGACCATAAACTTCTCTCACGTCTCCTTAGATCTCAGCAAGGACGCCAGGTCATGGGTAGAAAGAAAAGATCTAAGTGCTCACCGCTTAAGTATAAGATTACATTTTTGTGTTCAAACATAAACTACTCACATAAAGATGATAAAAACACAGCATGTAAAGCCGACAATCGTGTTAGTTCCGTGAGGGCAGCAGTGGGTGACATCAGGCATAGCTCCTCCCCCGTACGCGTTACGTTCAATCAGAACTTCGATGTCACCGGACTCCTCCCCTCTTCCCTTCGTTAGCAGACGGAGGCACGTGTGGATCACTGGATCTCTGACGGAACTCCCTGAAGACCTGGAAGCCGGCAGAGAGGTTAGTACCAATCAAAAGAATTTTGATCGATCAAAAAAATTTTGATCAATCAAAAAAATTAACGATTAATCGAGGAATTAATCTTTAATTTCCACAGCCCTAATATATATATATATGTATGTATATGTATATATATACTGTATATATAAGTTTATTTATTATCATATCTATACGGGTAGCTTAATTTCCAATAATCTACCTTTTCCTCTGTGGATTCTAAACTGAAATTGCATTGATCTTTTATTATGTAATCAGTGCTATTCTTTTTACTTAGGGAGGACTCAAGGCAGTTGTATGGACAGATGCCTTTCAGATGGTTGTGATGGTCGTTGGATTTTTATCAGTTCTTGTTGAGGGAACAATTCAAAATGGAGGTCCAAGCGAAGTATGGAAGATAGCTTCGAATGGATCACGCACGGACATTCTTGAGTAAATATCAAGCAAGGATAATAATTTTCTAATGGATTTAAAAGTTAAGCTAAACAAAATAATATGAAAAGAATAAACGTTAACTAACAATTTTTTTGTAACAATAACAATGTTAAATGTATATTGTGGTAAGCAAGACTTTAGTGTTTCAGGGGAGATAAAATGCAGAAGTCAGTTTTACTTTAAATAATTGCTATCATTTCTGAATAATAAGTAGTTGAAAATCTGAAGTTTTTTCCAGAGGCTCTAACAGAGAAGCCACCCACATGCAAGACTGAGGAGGGGCTTCTCTATTGGGGCCTATGGAGAAAAGGCAATGCATGTGCAGACCTGGAACCCATTGGCTCAGAGGAAGACAAGATCATGGCCTGGCCAAGCATAGGGTCCATGGCTATGGGTTCACATCACCTATTGAGTTGAAATATATAGTTGATGGTATGGATAGCATGGTGAGAGAGAGTGGGGTTGTTAGGATTTATTTTGATTATTTTGAAAGTGTTGATATTCTGAACTTCAGCCTGTCTAGGCAGTGTGTTGTGGTGTCAGATTTACTTAAAGCAGAACCCTGGGCAAAAAAGTTTTTCTATTTTCTTGTTGCTGATCTCCTACCTTTATCAGCTATGCCATCCATCTTTTTCTGAGCTCTGTAGTTCCTCTGTAGTAGCCTGCTGATTTTACAGAAAAAAATTCACTGCCCTGGGGTTTCCTGTTTGTAAGACTGGTGGCTGCTCTTCCTCCTGTACTCTCAGCCACGGTCTTGTCACTTCCCACTTGTAGACCAATCTACAGCAAGCAGAGATGTACTTCCGTCTCTGCTTGCTGTATTTGGTGGAGGGAGTAGACCTCATAGACCTCTGTCTGTACCAAAGAGGTGGTGTCCTCCTCCGCTCCCTGCCAGCACCACCCCTAACACCCCCCACCCGCCTGCAAACCATCTACCTCACCTTTCATGCTGAACAGGATTGTTTGGAGAGCCGCCCAATGACACAGAGTGACAATCTCCCAGTGTGACAGATCTTGTATGTGAAACTCCAGCCATTGTAAAGTCCCGCCTCCTGGACTGGCATTGGACCAGTGTGCTGTCTATCACAATGCCGGTCAAGGAGGTGGGACTTTACAATGGCTGGAGTTTCACATACAAGATCTGTTACACCAGGAGATTGCAGCTCTGTGTCATTGGGCGGCTCTCCTAACAAACTTTTGCAGACGCCATTTTTTTGTTTTCTGTAATTTTGAAAGTGTAAATGATGGAAAGAAAATCTAACTTTTTTTGACATATTATAAGAATGTATAATCTGTAATTTGATGACATTTGGAGATTTTTCCATCTTTCCTTGGCTTTGTTATGCACATTAATACACATATTTACCTGGGGTGCCCAAACTTTCGATCCCCACTGTATAGGCACTGATAAGACAGCACTGATGGGCACTGAGGCAGTACTGATGGGCACTGATAAGCTGCACTGATGATGCAGCACTGATGGGCACTGATAAACTGCACATATGGGCATTGAGGCAGCACTGAGGCAGCACTGATGGGCATTGATAAGACAACACTGATGGGCAATGAGGCGGCACTTATGGGCAATGATAAACTAATTAAAAATTCTGGCCAATAAAATAAATGCTGCTAAACTCGCCTAAACCTTTTTGAGAAAATGCAGCTTAGGTGAGTTTTTAACACTGTCAGAAGAAACAGCGTTTACAATACAGCAGTGTGCATGAAGCCTTAAAGTGGATGTAAACCCAAAAAATTGTATTTATTTTTTTGATGTCATAATGTAGAGAATAAGATTACCTTTCATTTGAGCCCAGTCTTGCCACACAGATTTACTCGAGACCTGAGCAATCCTCTTTTATTGTTCAGTTAGAGAAATCTTGACAAAGTCTTGAAAACTTTGTCAAAAACGCCCCCTTGCTGTGAGTGACAGGTTATTTACATATCTCATACACTAGCCTGAGACAGGTTATCATCAGATCACTGGATGTTCTACTCTGCCCAGCTCTGACTACATACACGTCCCCTAAATCACTTGTCTGCCTATAGTCTGCTGACTGTTCACTGCATCCCATGATGAGAAACATCCAGTCAAAACACAGTAAAGCTGGGAGAGCTGGAGAGGAGGGGAGGGGGATGTGAATTGTGAACTTTTTACACAGGATGTGCCTGTCTCAGGCTAGTGCATGATATGTAAATAACCTGTCACTCACAGCAAGGGGGCGTTTTCTGAACAATAAAAGAGGATTGCTCAGGCCTCGAGTAAATCTGTGTGGCAAGACTGGGCTCAAATGAAAGGAAATCGTATTCTCTACATTATGCCATCCAAAAAATAAATAACATTTTTTGGGTTTACATCCACTTTAAGACGCTGGCGGGTGCCAGCTCTCTGACAACCAGCATTTCTGAGCTGGATGTGTCACAATTAGCAGTGGTAGGAATACCATTGCTAAATGTTTTACTTACTACTTACAGTTTGCCGTAAAATAAGGTGTAAAAAAACGTGTTAAATACAACAAAATAAAAAGATTATCACATGCGATATTTAATGCTAATGTTTTAAGGTGAATTGCCTACTTCTGAGATAAATACTGCATGAGTTATTTTAATGCAAAAAATTATGCCGTATTTATTTCTTAGTGAATTGACTCCTGTATGCCATTAGGAAGATTTCCTGTCACTTCCTGTACTGGGCATAGAAGAGGCAGAGTGAACAGGAAGTTTTCAGCTCACTGTATTTCAGGCAGGATCAATTTTTATTTTTTTTTGTTCTTATCAGTTATAACAAAATGCTTTCAATTGCATATTTAAAGTGGTTAAAAAGACAGTTTAAAAAAAAAAATAACAAACGTATTATACTAACCTGCTTTGTGCAATACAATTGCACAGAGCAGCCTCAAACCCCCTCTTCTAGGTTCACCCACCGTCACTCTCTGCTCCTCCTCAATCAGCCAATGAAAGGAGAGAGGGGGCAGGGCCGAGCCACGGCTCTGTGTCTGAATAATCACACAGAGCAGCAGCTCGGATGCCCCCATAAGAAGCTGCTTGCTGTGGGGGAACTCGGCAGGAGGGAGGGGCCAGGAGCATGGATGAAGGATCTGAGAAGAGGAGGATCGGGCCGCTCTGTGCAAAACCACTACACAGAGGAGGTAAGTATAACATGTTTGTTATTTCAAAAACAAAACAAAAAAAACAAGACTTTAATATCACTTTAAGAAAAAAATGGTATGACTTTACAACCACTTTAACATACTCAAAAGGAACAAATATGGGAAGTTCCTATAATTTAACTTCAACTTCAGATTGTATGAGTGACGTATTTTTTTTATGTTTTTGTGTATATGAGGAGTTTTTAAGAAATGTCATTGTGAACTATTTGCAACGACAATAAATCTTATCTTATCTTGTCTTATCTTTTTTTTATTATTATTCTTTTACAGTTTTGATGTAGATCCACTAAGAAGACATACCTTCTGGACTATTGCAGTGGGAGGAACATTTACATGGCTAGGCATTTATGGGGTCAACCAGTCAACTATTCAGAGATGCATTTCCTGCAAATCAGAAAAACACGCAAAACTGTAAGTTGAATAAAATCACTAAATCTTTTGAAACCAATTGACAAAACATACATATGCTATAAGCAGCCCTCAAAATTTCCAATCGCCTATTCTCATTTTGCGAGTGGAAAATTATTGCTAGCGAGTGTGGGGATGCCTCGGAGGGGTAGGCAGGTGCGAGCACCACCGGCTGGCAGGGTTGAATAGGAGCCCTTCTTCCAGCGATCGCCCAGGGGAAGAGAGAGCCGGCCGGATCATCAGAGAGCGGGGAACATCGCTGTAACAGCTTTCATCTGAATTTCCAAGTGTTTCCCATGCTCGCCGTCACATACAGCCCTGCCTCCTAGCCCGGGTACTTTGATAGACAGAACACCGATCCAATGCCGGGACGTGTAGCATATATGAAAGTACCCGGGTCAGGAGGCGAGGCTTTATATCACACGGGGAACACTTGGCAATTCAAAAGAAAGCTGTTATAGTGATGTTCCCCGCTTTCTGATGATCCGGCTGGCTCTCTCTTCCTCTCCTCTCTTCCCCTGCACAGGTGAAGCGGAATTGTTGAGCACAGGTGAGGCTGCATTGTTTGTCCACAGGTGAGGCTGCATTGTTGGGCACAGGTGAGGCTGCATTGATGGGCACAGGTGAGGCTGCATTATTGGGCACAGGTGAGGCTGCATTATTGGGCACAGGTGAGGCAGCATTGATGGGCACTGGTGAGGCTGCATTGATGAGCACGGATGAGGCTGCATTGTTGGGCACAGGTGAGGCTGCATTGATGTGCACTGGTCAGGCGGCATTGATGTGCACAGATGAGGCTGCATTATTGAGCACAGATGAGGCTGCATTGTTGGGCACAGGTGAGGCTGCATTGATGAGCACAGGTGAGGCTGCATTGTTAAGCACAGGTGAGGCTGCATTGTTGAGCACAGGTGAGGCTGCATTGATGGGCACAGGTAAGGTAGCATTGTTGGGCACAGGTGAGGCTTCATTTTTGGGCACAAATGAGGCTGCATTGATGGGCACAGGTGAGGCAGCATTGTTGGGCACAGGTGAGGCTTCATCGATGGACACTGGTGAGACTGCATTGATGAGAAGTGAGGCTGCATTGTTGGGCACAGGCGAGGCTGCATTGATGAGCAGTGAGGCTGCATTGTTGAGCACAGGTGAGGCTGCATTGATGGGCACAGGTGAAGCTGCATTGATGAGCAGTGAGGTTGCATTGTTGGGCACAGGTGAGGCTGCATTGATGGCCACAGGTGAAGCTGCATTGATGAGCAGTGAGGTTGCATTGTTGGGCACAGGTGAAGCTGCATTGATGAGCAGCGAGGCTGCATTGTTGGGCACAGGTGAGGCTGCACTGATGGGCACTGATAAAGTTGTTATTAATATTTATTTTTATAACTTAGTTCTTCATAATACATTTAAGTGTCATTTCATGAGATCATGAAGGCATGTTTAGGGGCGAAACTAGGGGCAGGGCAGGGTAAGGGTTGGGTGGGGCAACTGGTGGCGAGTAACCGTTAAGGCCTGGCTAGTAGGCTTTGAGCCCTGCTATAAAGATTATTTTCAAAAATCATGTTTTAAGTACAGTATGATTCTCTTTGCCACACCAAAATGTTTTACTGTTATTTTTAGAGGCTAGTGCTGTTACTTGTCAAACATAAATAAAACGACAATTTACCCTAATGCAAAAACACAAAAACAATATCTCTTATTTAATATTCTGTGTATTTTTCTTTGTGTTCAGGTCCACAAAAAAAAAAGGGGTTGATGTAAAATAGGTGTGAGTGGAGTAATTTAGGCAGATTTTAAATTTCTACAAAATACCAAATTGTCAATTTCTGCCCTGTAAAAGGTGTTTTTTGGGAGTTGTATTTAGGGTAGTTTAGTTTATTTCATATGTTAGTGTCCAGTTTTTAGCTGGACATATACTTTAGCCATATAAAACCAGAACCGGCATGTGGAGCTAAATCAGGAAAATAATCATATAGGTGGATTAAAAAAAAAAAATAAACATGTCTATAGTCTTTGGCTAATAAAGCTTGTGGCCTTTCTTCTAGAAGACTTTCTACACAGCATCATAGCAACTCATATTGATATGGGAGGAATTTTGTTTTGTGTATAAGTAATGTTACAATCAGTGTTGGTCATCTTACTTTAAAAAAGTAATTAGTTAAGTTACAAATTACTTCTCCCAAAAAGTAATTGCGTTAGTAACTCAGTTACTACATTGGAAAAGTAATTAGTTATGCAGCAAAGTAACTGACTTTTTTTTTAATATTCTATACATGTAACTAAGGGGCGGGTCTAGTATTACTGTAAGCAAGGGGCGCATTTATTATTATTGTTATATATCGTGTAACCAAGGGGCTGCTCTATTATTACTCTAACCGAGGGGCAGATCTGTTATAGCGTGTAAGCAAGGGGCGGGTCTATTATTATTATATCGTGTAAGGGGCGGATGGCTACAGAAGAGGGCGAATGTTAAATTAATGGGCAGAGCTCGATATATAACAATAATAATAAATGCGCCCCTTGGTTACAGTAATACTAGACCCGCCCCTTACTTACACGATAGACGCCCCTTGCAGAGTAGCACGAGCATCAGGAGCGTGCGGCATCGCCTCATACAATTACATGTTAACTGCGCCTGCGCGGTGTAGAGTTCACTCAGAGCTGTTTAGGTTCGGCAATTTTCGGAAGCTCCGTAGTCCTTCGTACTACGCAAGCCCTGCGCCTGCACAGTACAGGGGGTCCTTATCCGGCGGGGGAACTTTTTCGGCAGGACACCGGAATTACACTACTGCCATCTAGTGGCGGTAGATGTAATTGGGGTAACTAAGCCAAAGTAATGGGAACTGAGTTACCATGAGGGGAAAAGTAATCAGTTAGATTACTCGTTACCCTCTAAAGTAACTGCGTTAGGTAACTCAGTTTATTTTAACTCAGTTACTTACATCACTGGTTACAATATTACCAACATATGCCATAAATAGTATTTTTTACACGTATAGATCACAGGGCAACACTATTCTAGGATAGACAATTGTTTTACAGCTGTAAATTAACTCTGGTGAATAGATTCCAATTATTAAAATACAGCTCTCTGTCATTTCCAGATAATGAATAGGATTTTATCTAAGCTTGGACTCTTTTTGCTGCATCTGTAATTTACTGTCTAGATTAGATTTTGTGCACTTGACATATATAAAGATAAACCTCAAAAGAAAAAAGGACATATTGTTATTTTATTACTGATACTAAAAAAATATAATATAAGCCACTAAAGACCCATGGTAGGTACGGCATGCAATAATTTATTAAACATACACAAGAAAAAAAGAGTTCCTACACTCAAGTTGGAGGGTAAATAGCGGTTATATAAATGACAACCGTGGCCTAATCACTAAAAATAGCATTTATTTTATTCATTTTAAATATCTAAAGGACATCCACATAATTACAAATTGTATGATATATGTATCCAGTACCCTAGTTCCACCTAATTGCCCACCCTGTGCATAACATTAAAAACAATGAACGCAAAAATGTCCAAACGACATATATTTGCATAAACAGTGAATGAACGACTCATTGCCGCAGTATGAACTTCAATGGTTGATACCATAAATTGAAGGTTACATCCACAGAGTATTCAAAACTCCTTGCAACTCGAGTATATGAAATAGAGAGTGCACTGGCATAGTTTAAGATCCTCAAAAATCTTTAATTAGTTAAAATAAATATTATACCATACTCACAAAACTGATATAAAGACAAGCTTCTCACATAATTTTCTCCAACCTCTAATATCCTTCTAACACATTTCGAGGCAACGCCTCTTCACCAGGACCCTGTGAATGGTTGAGTGCATTCATTGGTTGATGAAATGTTCCTTATGGAAATTACAGGGTTGATTTACTAAAGGCAAATAGACTGTGCACTTTGCAAAGTGCAGTTGCCCTCTGCTCCAAAGCCTAGTAAATGAGGTAAGGCTTCACTTTGCAAAGAGTACCCAATCATGTGCAAGGAATATAAAAAAACAACATTTTTGCTTGCACATGATTGGATGATGGAAGTCAGGAGAGCTTCTTCTCATTTACTAAGCTCTGGAGCAACTGCACTTTGCAAAGTGCACATTAGACTTGTGCACAACGGAAAATTTTGTTTAGTTTCGGTTCGTTGTCATTCGTAAAATACATAATTTCGTTATGTTACATTAATATGTTTTCGGCTAATTTGTTATTTCTGTAGAGTGTCGATGTTTATTATACTGTTTCCGAATCATGTCGAATTCATTCGTTATAAGGGCTATCATTTTGTTCGTATTCGTTGAAATTCAATATTTATGTATGTATAAATATTTGTGATAATGATTCGTAGTTTGGAAAGTCTTTGTTTATTGAATCTTTTTACACACATAATGACAATATCTCTTCTCTGCTGAAATACAATACAACACCCTTCTCACTAAGTTCTCAGGAATGCACTTTGCCAGTAATCCAACCTCCAGCACAAAATTAATCAGCTGATTGGACTGTAAAATTTGCTTTGAGTTGACCTTTTGTTTCATTAGATCTTTAACAAATTACCAAATCATGTCAAAATAATTAGTTATATCCCCTATAATTTCTTTCGTATTTGTTGAAATTCATTATTTTTTTTATTCGGATGCATCCGAATGTCTGAAAGATGCAAAATTCGGCCGAATTTTGATTTGTTACGAAACGAATTGCACAAGCCTAGTGCACAGTCTTTTTGCGTTTAGTACATCAACCCCTATATGAGATGTGTGCCTTTATATCACTTTTGTGAGTGCAATATATTTATTTTAACCAAAATAAAGATTTTTTTGTTTACCAATGTTTTTTATTGCAGCATAAGAAAAAAAATGGAACATATACAGATATAGCATATAACAAATATCAGTTTGGTACAGATATAGCACGAATGCTAAAAAAATGTACATAACATTGGCCATTTCCCTATGTGGAAGTAACAGCTCAACTAGACATTATTATACCTATTTGGCCACAATGACAGGTAAACATAAAACCGTGCCATATAAGCAGAAAATAAAAGGGGAGAAAGCATAATATGAAAGAAATGTAACAACAAGAAAAAAAGAAGTTACAAGGCACAAAATCTTAGCATTGCCTGTATGAGGGTATCCATGGTTTGTATAACCCTACATACAGTGGTGTGAAAAAGTGTTTGCCCCCTTCCTCATTTCCTGTTCCTTTGCATGTTTGTCACACTTAAGTGTTTCGGAACATCAAACCAATTTAAACAATAGTCAAGGACAACACAATTAAACACAAAATGCAATTTGTAAATGAAGGTGTTTATTATTAAAGGTGAAAAAAAATCCAAACCATCATGGCCCTGTGTGAAAAAGTGATTGCCCCCCTTGTTAAAACATACTATAACTGTGGTTGTCCACACCTGAGTTCAATTTCTCTAGCCACACCCAGGCCTGATTATTGCCACACCTGTTCACAATCAAGGCATCACTTAAATAGGAGCTGCTTGACACAGTAAGGTCCACCAGAAGATCCTTAAAAGCTACACATCATGCCGAGACCCAAAGAAATTCAGGAACAATTGAGAAAGAAAGTAATTGAGATCTATCAGTCTGGAAAGGGTTATAAAGCCATTTCCAAAGCTTTGGGAATCCAGCGAACCACAGTGAGAGCCATTATCCACAAATGGCGAAGACATGGAACAGTGGTGAACCTTCCCAGGAGTGGCCGGCCGCCCAAAATTACCCCAAGAGCGCAGCGACGACTCATCCAAGAGGTCACAAAAGACCCCACAACAACGTCCAAGGAACTGCAGGCCTCACTTGCCTCAGTTAAGGTCAGCGTTCATGCCTCCACCATCAGGAAAAGACTGGGCAAAAATGGCCTGCATGGCAGAGTTCCAAGGAGAAAACCACTGCTGAGCAAAAAGAACATCAAAGCTCGTCTCAATTTCTCCACAACACATCTTGATGATCCCCAAGACTTTTGGGACAACATTCTGTGGACCGATGAGACAAAAGTGTAACTCTTTGGAAGGTGTGTGTCCAAGTATATCTGGCGTAGAAGGAACACTGCATTTCAGAAAAAGAACATTATACCAACAGTAAAATATGGTGGTGGTAGTGTGATGGTCTGGGGCTGTTTTGCTGCTTCAGGACCTGGAAGACTTGCCGTGATAAAAGGAACTATGAATTCTGCTGTCTACCAAGAGATCCTGAAGGAGAATGTCCGACCATCTGTTCGTGTACTCAAGCTGAAACGAACTTGGGTTCTGCAGCAGGACAATGATCCTAAACACACCAGCAAGTCCACCACCGAATGGCTGAAGAAAAACAAAATGAAGACTTTGGAGTGGCCTAGCCAAAGTCCTGACCTGAATCCTATTGAGATGTTGTGGTATGACCTTAAAAAGGCCGTTCATGCTCCAAAACCCTCTAATGTAACTGAATTAGGACAATTCTGCAAAGATGAGTGGGCCAAAATTCCTCCAGGACGCTGTAAAAGCCTCATTGCACGTTATCGCAAACGCTTGGTTGCAGTTGTTGCTGCTAAGGGTGGCCCAACCAGTTATTAGGTTTAGGGGGCAATCACTTTTTCACACAGGGCCATGATGGTTTGGATTTTTTTTCACCTTTAATAATAAACACCTTCATTTACAAATTGCATTTTGTGTTTACTTGTGTTGTCCTTGACTATTGTTTAAATTGGTTTGATGTTCCGAAACACTTAAGTGTGACAAACATGCAAAGGAACAGGAAATGAGGAAGGGGGCAAACACTTTTTCACACCACTGTATCCATATGTGGACCAAATTTCCCATTTTCTATTAAAGACAGGCATAATATCCACAATGGTATGGTGAACGTGCTACATAAGTTGAAAAGCCTCTATACGCCTCAGCACTTGTTTCCAGGGGACCTCGGGGGAGCGCCAGTGTAATGCAATCGCCCAGTGAACTGCACTAAATAAAGTGTGGGCCGGTTTTTGGCATGGAGGAGAGACTTCTGGTAGTACAGCAAAAAATAGCCACATCTGAAAATTCAGGGACAGTTGCATCCCTGTGATCTGAGCGATCTTAGTTAACACCCCCTGCTATAAGGGCTTAATTACTCTACAGCTCCAGAAAATATGGAGGTGTGTGCCTCTATCAGGGCATGCGTGAAACAGTTTTCTGGAACCGAGGGGTAGAACCTATGTAGTTTGGTCGGCGTGTAGTACCACCTGGTGTGGAGTTTAACCACCATTTTCTTCACTGCCAATGACTTTGTGCATCTATGCATAATGGAAAGCATATCCAATCAATCCTCAGGGGAAATTTCCTGACCCATTTTCCACCTCTCAACTGAGCATCGCTGAAGATTTAGCGGGGAGATCTCTTTCATTAAAGCGGTGTTGTACTCAAATTTGCAAGTTAATCTTAATGAAATCTGTTAGTGCCAGCGATGCTTAAAATTTTTTTGCCGTAATTATCTTTTAACCTGTAATAGTATCTTGACTTCGGGCTCTCCTCCCGTGGGAGTAGGCGTGTTTTATCGCCTTTCCCCGGCTGCGCAAAGACCCCTGGGAGCTTTGTCTGAGTCTTCTGAAGATCTCGGCATGATGCGATAGCAACCCGAAATTCTACGGCGCTGCTTGCTCTTATCATTGAGCATGCACGGGATCGAGCGTTGAATGCTGGGAGTACAGCATTCACTGCATCCCGGAAATAAATGCTTGTGGGCTTCAAATACCCACAAGCATAATGACATCAACCAGGATACAATTTTATAACTTATTTTTGCTGACGAAATCGGCAAGCGGGGGAACTTGAAACACCAAAAAGTAAGTACCAGGGTTACCTTAGTAAAGTATATAGATGAGCATGAAAAAAAAAATGATAGGTGGGCGGAATCCCGCTTTAAGGTGTTTATACATAATGGAAATTGTACCCATATCTCTGGAGGAGGAACTGCACAGGTACTTAAAAGTGGTATCTGAGCTTATCGATTCCAGGGAGTAGTGGTTGGAGAAAAAATGTCTTTTATAAAATTCTGTTTGAGGTAGAGCATAGCTCAGTTGGAGGGATGAAAAAAGGGGGTTCTCGGGTGACAATATCATTCTCAATCCACCTGGAGAAATCACAGTCAGATTTAAAAGCAGGAGGGAACCTAGGGTCCCCTAAAAAGGAGGACAATCAAGGTTTAGGGGGGGGGGGGGTTAGGTCTTTGCAGCAGACTGAGCCAATTAAAGATTTTTTGAGGGTCTTCCATTAAGCCAGTGTGCGTTCTCTTTCCTGATGATTTCCCGGTCTGGAGAGATCTGTAAGGAAGTGGATGTTTTTTTCTACTGCATTATTTTGAAGAAATTATGCACTCTGTGCTAACAATTCGAATTTTGACAGGCATACAGTAGACTTGTAGTTTCCATCACTGTTGAGAGCTGACATTAGTTTATTTATTTTGTGTATCTATGCATTAATAAGCACTCAACCTATATTTTTCTCTTTCAGAGCCTTGTATCTTAACCTGGTTGGACTGTGGGTGATTTTGGTTTGCGCTGTGTTCTCTGGATTGATCATGTATGCACACTTCCAAGGTTGTGATCCTTGGACTGCAGGATTTATAAACGCTCCTGACCAGGTGCGTGATCAGCAAAAATTTAGCACAGTAGAAGTTATGTTGCTTCTCCATTTAAAACACTGAGATTTTCCACTGTGCATACTGAAGCAATTATTAACCTGACATCTGGCCTTTGCACTAAGTTATTTTCTACAGTAATATACCTATCTGTAAACACACACATGTTACGGTATATAATGTATATATATATACATATACAAGGGGTTGTACACTCACTACTTTACATTGTAGCAAAGTGGAATTTTTTCAGTGTTGTCACATGAAAAGATATAATAAAATATTTACAAAAATGTGAGGGGTGTACTCACTTTTGTGAGATACTATATATCATATTATTAATATTTTATATAGTTAGGATAAGTGTCTAATAAAAGTTTCTGTTTTGCAGATGATGCCCTACTTTGTTATGAACTTATTTAAAAAAATGCCTGGACTGCCGGGTCTCTTTGTGGCATGTGCTTTTAGTGGTACATTGAGGTAAGCATTTGGTGTTTTAAAAATTATTAGTATAGCTGTTAATTAAAGAAAGGGTGTAGCAGAGAACATCTTATGTTTGGAATACATATTTGGGCTGATATGCCAAAAAGACTTGAGAATCTTTTCACAATACATTTTGTGAAAGGTTTGTGAATATTCTCTTAAATTATCCAATCATGTGCAGATAAAATAAATAAACAGTAATTGCTTTTCACGGGACTGGATTATTGATGCGAATATTCAAATAAATTTATTGTATGAATATTCTCAACTCCTTTAGTAAATCAGCCGCAATATAAGTGGTGATCACTGATCAGACCAGGATTTGTGAAACGGACAGGAGCCTAGTAAATGTAATTTGCATAGTCACTCAGTCTGCTGCTTGTTTCTCTATCTTCAGTGGCGTCGCTAGGGGGTGGCTTTTGGGGCTATAGCACCGAATCTGGGGCCCATAGCCCCGAGTCTGTGCAGAGGTCCAAGGGGAGGGGAGGCTCTCTGGGGACTCTGATTTAAGTGGGGGGCTCTCTGGGAATATATACACAAACACACGTATATTACTGTATATACATGTGTATGCCCGCCCAAGCGTATGACTTTCTTTACTACACTGCTATGGGCTCTAGCCCCAGATCTTTTGTAGACCTAGCAACGCCCCTGTCTATCTTCATCTTTTTTTATTAAAAGGAACCTGATAAAATATATAAAAAATAATAAAAAGATCCTTGTGCTGCTCCCACTACACCTCACACTCAAAAATCTATTTGTCAAAATATGAACAGAGGAGCATCAAACACTATAATGTATAGTCTCACGTTACATCAATACAAACCAAAATATAAATGAATTAGTAAAACGCTCCAACTAAGGCCCCTTTCACACGTGCAGACCGTATGTCCGTTTTTCATCCATCCGTTTTTAAATGAAAAACGGACATACATGCATCCCTATGGGATAGCGGGTGTCAGCGGATGAGCATCCGCTGACACCCGCTATCGTCCGCCTCCGCTATTGTCCGATTCTGAAGACGGAGGAAAACCCTATATTTCCATCCGTCTGCAGAGCGGATCGGATGAACACGGACAGACGGTCCCTGTTCATCCGATCCCCCATAGAGGAGAGCGGAGAACTGACAGGGCGGTCAGCTGAGCGATCCCCGCTGAGCAGTGGATCTTCACGGGGCGGACCCATACGGAACCGTCCCGTGTGAAAGGGGCCTTACAATATGGAAAAAAAAAAAACACAAATCCTGTTGCTAGTGGAAACAAAGAATAAATGCTTACAGAATTCTTAAAATGCATCAATCCATGTGTAAATAAAATAAATACATATCTTAAATTGTGTCAGTTCATATAAAAAAGTACCTTCGAACCAAAGTGTAAAAACAAGTGTCCGTTAAAGAACTCTGACACCATTCACAATTCAATTAAATCCAGTTATTAGTAAATTACTGTGCATATGATGATATTCTGCCAAAAAATTAACAAAAAATTCCATCTTCCATTGACCAAGCATTGAGCTAATGGGTGTACTCTCACCCAGGGCTTTTGTTGGAAACCACAGGGCCCCACGGCGCACGTTTAGGAGATATTTCCACCACCTATAGGTAAGCCTTATTCTAGGCTTACCTATAGGTAGAAGTCAAATAAAACAGTTTACAACCAATTTAACAGAGGATCTAATCCTTCCTGACTGTATTCAAACCAGAAAAGTTGTGGGTATGCATACATTTATGTGTATATTTCTGTATGAATTTGAACATTTTGTTGTAATTGCAGCACAGTAGCTGCAAGCATCAACGCTCTTGCTACAGTCACCTATGAAGACATTGTTAAGAACATCTTCAAGAACATTTCTGACAAGAAAGGTACCTGGATTAGCAAAGGCTTGTGTGAGTATTATATCTTTTTGACTTAAAGGAAATTAATTAATTAATTGTTGTTTTAAAGGAAATGTAATTGTACATTCTATTTATTTATTTATGTATTCACTTATATATTTATTATGGTCAGGGCTAAAAATTGCATTAGAAATAGAATTTATCCCCGGAGGAGCCGCTTGGTGTATGGGGTTCTCTGTTCTCATGTAAACACTCTGGGGACAGCTTTGTCCCCTCTAACACACCTGCAGGGTTGCTGCAAATATCTAGAAAAGCAAATATATCAGTATCCTGCACACAACTAGGATAAGGTATCAGGAAATAAACATCAGGCTGCTTGACTGCAAATAAAGTATGTCTATTGTCCCAAGGTAAGGGTAAATAACAATGCATGAATGAATTAGTCAGTAGAGAAAACACTTTTTTCACTCTCAGTGAGTTAACCTCTAAGAACGTGCATTGTAGCAACACTATCTTAAAGTGGAAGTTTAGGCAAAAACTAACAAACGCTAATCCTACTCTATGGCACATTCTAAGACTACCGTATATACTCGAGTATAGGCCGTCCCGAGTATAAGCCGAGGCCCCTAATTCACCACAAAAAAATGGGGAAAACGTATTGACCCCTGTATAAGCCGATGGTAAAAAATGCAGCAGCTACTGTAAGTGGAAAAGAGGGTCAGCAATGCCCATCTGCAGCTGCATGCCCCATGTACAGACCCCCGTGTCCCCATTGCACCCTGTGTCCCCATTGCAGCCTACCTGTGCCGATCTGTGCCGATCCGCCGATCTGTGGGTCCTGGGTCCGGTGTCCGGTGTCCTGTGTTGCTTCCAGCCGATGAGGTCCCGCTCTGTCCCCCCACAGCGTGTAAGGCGCCATTCCACTATTACAAAAACAGCGCCTCCTCCTCCTCCTCCTCCTCGTCCGTGATAGGAGGAACACTTTTTTCCCAGCAGTCAGTGTGCAGTGTTCCGCCTATCACGGACGTCCTCTCATCCTCGTCCATGAGATGAGAATGACAGAGTGAGAGTCATAGGCGGAACACTGCATTGACTTACTGCTGGGAAAATTAGTTTTCCTCCTATCACGGACGAGAAGAGGAGGAGACGCGGCTTTTGAAAACTGCCGTCTGTCTGCATGACACGCTGTTCATGTAGGCAGATGGCAGTGACTCGAATATAAGCCGAGGGGGGACTTTCAGCCTTAAAAAAAGGTCTGAAAATCTCGGCTTTTATTCGAGTATAAAAATCACTGTACTTACCTGTTTTGAAGGCGCTCCGGTCCTGTCCCACGCTGAGCTGCCAGCGGCGGCTTCAATGTGTAGGCATGTGCAGAAGAGGCAGCCGACAATGGAAGCCCCATGTTGGTACCTGCACACAGCATCCACCGCTGGAGATCAGAACAGGTAAGTACAGCGATTTTTGCTTTACATGGCTAGATAAATTAGTCTTATGCCACGTACACACGCTCGGACTTTCTGCCAACAAAACTGTGGATTTTTGTTTGAAGGTTCTTGGCTCAAACTTGTCTTGCATACACACGGTCACACAAATGTTGGCCAACAATTACGAAGGTGGGAACCCGGTGACGTACAAGACGTAAGACGAGCAGAGAAAAGGGAAGTTTAATAGCTTGTGCAGCTCCTTCTGCTTGATTCTGAGCATGCGTGAACTTTTGTGCGACAGACTTGTGTACACATGATTGGACTTTTCAACAACAACGTTTTGTTGGCGGAAAATTTGAGAACATGCTATCAAACATTGGCAGAAAGTCGGACAGCAAATGTTCGATGGAGCATACACACGTTGGACTTTCCGACAACAAGCTCACATCTAACATTTCCCGTCGGAAAATCTGACCGTGTGTACACGGCATTAGAATGTGCCATAGAGTAGGATTAAAGTTAGTTTTTGACTAAACTTACACTTTAACAATTATACCATAAGAGCATAAATCTGACAAAGAACAATATCAGCAGTGAACAGCATCAATAAAGATCAACAACAGCACAGTAGCTCATCTGCAGTCAGTAGCTGTAGTGAGTAGTGAACTCTGTATTAATATACTGTAAATAAACTATGGGGGGTAGAAGGGGGGTTACCTTTGGCTATGAGCAACTAAATGTGTGGTCCCTGTGAAGCAGTAAGCAGGTGGGTGGCTCCTGATTCTCAACCTTCCACCAGCTATTGACAGGACCCAATTTTTGAGGTGGTGTACATACAGTACTGTCCCTTTAAAGCTCTGCATGCAGTGGTTTGATGTTACTAGGTAGATGGCCAGTCTCTCCTTCTCTGCTAGAAACAGTATTTAAACACAGCAAGCAGCCACTTACCAGTCTCAGCAACACAGACAATCTGGATACTTGTCTGTTAGCGATTCGTATGGCTCTCCATTCAGGGCAAATTGCCCTCTTTGCGTGGCCATAATGTGCAATAAAACACTTGCTTTAATGTGTCCGAGTCCGAAAGTCAACCCGTGCCAGGGCTCTAGACATTTTAATATTGTTATATTCCTAATAAATTGTACACTAACTTTACAACAAGCTATCACTGACATCTGTAGCTGCAGATAATGTGGAGCAATTCATCCTCAAATTTCACGCTATGGTTAAAAATAAATGTGAAACGAAAAGAACTGCAGCTGCTGTACACAAGGTGCTATTCACTTGAAATCATATGACATAAATGAATACAGCGCTTGCAACTGTGCAGGGAATGCAAATTATAGCATTAAAACTAAAGTCCAAAAACATCTAATATAAAACTACTGTATATTGCAAATAATGTCCCAAAATAATAAAGTTCACTTGTACTCCAATCTTCTTATAAGTACTGATGTGCTCCAAAAAACTCTTCCCATGATGTGACACACACCCCTCCTGTGACCCTACTCACCAGAAGTAAGGGACCCCCAGCTTTTCAGTATGGGGGTCATATAGGCTTAGATGTGGTAGGGAATGGTGGATCACACAGGTCCAGGATTGATCACCCCCCCCCCCCAACCTGGTTCTCAAAAATTTGGGATGCTCACCAAAACCAGAATGAAAGAGGGAACCAATAGTGAAGGACTGTAAGGCTGATGTTTATTGTGCATAAATAGAATTGTACTTACAGGACAAAGGTAAGAAACAGGCATGTAGAAAGCAAGGATTCTTTCCGGGAATGTCGAAGCCAGCGTGTGTTCCACAGCAACCGGAAGTGACTAAAAACCAGAAATTACATTAAATTGTCGTAGTTTCTGTTTTCGAGTCCTAACGACATTGAGTCCTAGCGGCTTGCTATGGAACACACGCTGGCTGCTGCGTTCCCGGAAAGAATTCTTGCTTTTTACATGCCTGTTTTATCATTTTACTTGGCCTTCATTTATACAGTCAAGAGCAAGACAAGATTACATTATATTATTTAATTAACTGTATTGATTTATTTACACAGTGTTGTTTAGAACGATTTTACAACTGGGTTCCCATTGTATTAACCACTTGCCGACCACATAACATAGTTATATGGTTGCAGAGCCTCTCCTGCACGGGATCACGTACCTAGTACGCAATCCAGTACTTCCAGGTAGGGGGCACACGCTGTGATTAGTCACAGTGCAAGGCGATCAGCGGGTGCCGGCCAATGCATGATCGCTGGCACCCGCTGATCAGCCAGGAGAAAGACATGACAGAGCTCCTATCAGCAGGGATGTGCTGATTTTGGTCTATGCCAGTGGTTCTCAACCTCAGTCCTCAAGTACCCCCAACGTGCCATGTTTTAGGAACTTCCCTTAGATAAAATAGCTCTTATCAATACAATGTCATTGATATTGATTTAAAGAGAACCACTGGTCTATACCATGGCTAAAAATCACATAACTTACAATGTTGAAACATAAAAAATGTATTTGGAAATTTGGAAAAGGTCAGTCCACCCAAAGATGATACCCAGTTATAGGTAACGGATGGCAATTGTAACTACCTCTATGATTTTCAGTGACTCAGAGGGCGAGATCTCTAAACTTAGATCAGTTGTCCTTGGTGCCAACAGCTTAGCCCCAGTATCTTTTGGTACTGAGTTGTCATTGCAGAGGTAAAAAGTTGGTGCTGCTGCTTTCATCATGTTTCGAGGGAGTGGAACATTTTAAAAGTATTTAGTGTTGTGGCACTTTGCAACCTTAGTTCCTCGAGGAGGTGTTGTAGTTTAAGCTCACATAGCTTTTAATCTGCCACAGCTATTACAAAGACAATTCTCGCTCAGTGTTGGATTTATCATTTATTTTATATTACACAGCATGAAACATGAAAGTTAAGCTTATGATATGAGAAGCTAGAGCAGCCTTTCTCAACCTTTTAAACACAGAGGATATCTTGAAATACCTTTATGGACTCAAGGATCAGAAAGGTATAATACATTAGTGTGATGGTCAGGAAGAATTCTTTTTACACCCTCGTGGTAAGATTTACCCCCTTACAGATAGATAAAAAGATCAATGGTGTCAGTGGGAACTTATCTGAGAGGCAGGAATTGCTCACTGCTCAATGAAGACCTAGCCATCTCTGGAGGAACCCTGGTCGAGAAACCCTGAGCTAGAGCGTGTTCAAAAATAACAACATTCACCAATAACTGAAATATTGAATACATCTTGGTTTATCCTACTGTCGTAGATGTCGTCTTACTCTTTTGCACCTGAAGATAAGTCAGGACCTCCAGAAGAAAGAGTTGTAGATGTCCCAGGAGATATTAGAGGCAGTGGGTGTTCCACCCTTTAACCTCCACCTTAAAATACAATATTAGTTTCAGCTCAACAGGTTACAGAGTTGCCCTTGTTATAAAATTTATATATTCATTTCTATTACTGCAGGTGTGCTGTTTGGTGCATTGTGTACTCTAATGGCTGTAGTCGCGTCATTTATGGGTGGTGTTGTGCAGGTAAGTGAGGTTGGCATTTAAAGGTTTAAATACCAATGTGAAATTGTAATTATTTTTCAAAACTGAGCCATGCTAGCCAGGAACTGGAACCTGTGACAACTTGTTTACTAATATGTATAAATCCATATGTCATTACAAAGTAAAATGTGGTCCTGCTTATATCTGTACTATATGGCCCTATTATTGAGTGCAGTTGTTTCCAGTTAACATTACCATGTTAATACTATGGAATGCAAAGACAGTTTAGACAATTATGCCAAGAGTTAAGTCCAAACTCTTGTATCAAAATGTTGGCGATAACCCTTTTTTGTTCCAGCATGACTGTGCCCCTGGACAAAAAGTAAAGTGCAAGGCTTGATGGGCTTGGTTGGTTTAATGTTGAAGAACCCAAGTGACTTGCACAGAGCCCTGACCTCAACCCGATTGAATACCTTTGGGATTAAAAGGAATGCTGAGGCAAAGTCTTCTCATCCAACATCAGTGCCTGACCTCACAAATGGTCTTTAGGCCAAAGGGGCACAAATTCCCACTGACACAATCCAAGAGCTTGTGGAATACCTTTCAGAAGAATGGAGGCTGTTTCAGCCTCAAAAGGGGAGGGGTAACTCCACTTGTTGACCAGCGACGTACCCATACATTGCTAGACTTCAAGTGGTTATATCGGGATGATGCCTGCAGTTGCAGGCATCATCCCAGTACCATTTTTTAGAGCCGACGGTCAGCTCTCTTGTAAAAGCAATCCTAGTGGCTAACTAGCCGCTGGATTGCTTTTACAACCAGCGGTTTTATTAGGCTAGCCCGTCCCACCAGAAAGGCTTTGATAGCCTCTATCATATAGGAACCCGGAAGTGATGAGCTTACAACGCTTCTGGTTTCTCCGTAATTAAACGGTACAGAGCTATTTTCAAATATGAAAAGCATTTGATAACACCAATCTTGTGGGATCAAATGCTTTTAAGGGCAGGGGAGGGATCTGGGGGTCTTATAGACCCCAGATCTATTCATAAAGAGTACCTGTCACATGCATATTGCTGTCACAAGTGATGTTTACATTTCTTGTGATAGCAATAAAAGTGCAAAAAAAATAAATAAAAATGACAGTGTAAAAAAAATGAAGTTCCCCCGTGCTCGCTCGCAAAGGCAAACACACGTGTCAGTCCCGCATTCACGCAACCAGCGATCATCCCACACATGTTGTGAGGTATCCCCAAAAAATGCATTTGAAAAACCACTGCGCAAATACCGTGTGACACCCACCAATTTATTCTCCAAGACCTCTGCTTTTAAAAATAAATAATATTGAAAAATAGGTTTTAAGGAAAAAAAAACCTGGGCTGCGCACCCTGGATCAAAAATACCAAATTAATAAATACCAAATTAATAAATTAAATAATAGTGATATAGATAGATAGATAGATAGATAGATTAGATAGATAGATAGATAGATAGATAGATAGATATAGAGAGAGAGCAGCCTGTAGTGAGACCAAAGGTCTAGTAATGAAACAAGAAACTAATATATAAATTCCATACCGCGCTCATGAATCACAACTATGTGTATCAAATAATAAATAATCCATAAACCACCACCAAATTCTTCAATCCAAGTGAAAAGTGGAGTATTCCTTATTGCTGTGAGGAATAAGTGCCATCTTCCACTGATAATTAGGCAAACATCCTACTCACCAGATCACCGTGACACCCATTATAGGTAGTCAAATGAGCATGGGTAAATGTGGGGTCGGGTAGTGCATGATACGTCACGACTGCTATCTATCTGGAGCGCAGGTGGAACGCAATCTGCGTACCTGCTCATTTTTATGGGCTGAATCTAAGTTTACTGAACTGTAAGTGCTAAATGTTTTTATGGAATAAATTTGCTACATATTACACTATGAGGAGTCTTCGCATCTCCTTTTGATTTATGTTAACATTATCATTGGTAGACTTACTGTTTGGGGGCCGTATTATACTGAAGGATACATCTTCACATTTACCCATGCTCATTTGACTACCTGTAATGGGTGTCACGGTGATCTGGTGAGTCGTATGTTTGCCTAATTATCAGTAGAAGATGGCACTAATTCCTCACAGTAATTAAGAATACTCCACTTTTCACTTGGATTGAAGAATTTGGTGGTGGTTTATGGACTTTATTATTTGATACACATAGTTGTTATTTATGAGCGCTGTATGGAATTTATATATTAGTTTCTTGTTCCAAAAAATTAATAATGTTTGTTTGGGAGTTCTAAGAAACTTTCTAGCAAAAAATACTGATTGTTACATGTAAACAAAAAGTGCCAGAAAAGATGTGGAGCTAAAGTGGTTAATGATAATGGTTTCAAAACAGGAAATCCAACAAGCTTATAAAGGTGAGATAGTCGGTTGTCCACAAACTTTTTGCCATAAAATTTGTATGAGAGAATCAATACTTATATTAACAATATTTAGCAATGAATGTTATGAAAGCTAGCTAACCTGAAGCCACAAATTTTTGTTACTGAAATGTTTGTTTTTCCAGGCTGCTCTTAGCATCCACGGAATGTGTGGTGGCCCCATGCTAGGATTGTTCTCTTTGGGGATTTTGTTTCCATGGACCAATTGGAAGGTAGGTATTTGGTCACCTTAATATTTTCTGCTAAACATACGTGCTAAGCAATGAGATAAAAAGTCCCACTGTATTATCTTACAACAAATCACCAGCTGGTGGTCATTAGCACACCAAAGGATACACCTAGACAATACATTGACCACCCTAGAAGAGTGTCAGTACATTGACCTCCCTAGAAGAGTGTCAAAACATTGACCGCCCTAGCAGAGTGTCAGCACATTTATCACCTTAGAAGAGTGTCAATACATTGACCACCCTAGAAGAGTGTCAATACATTGACCACCCTAGAAGAGTGTCAGTACATTGACCACCCTAGAAGAGTGTCAATACATTGACCACCCTAGAAGAGTGTCAGTACATTGACCACCCTAGAAGAGTGTCAATACATTGACCACCCTAGAAGAGTGTTAGTACATTGACCACCCTAGAAGAGTGTCAGTACATTGACCACCCTAGAAGAGTGTTAGTACATCGACCGGCCTAGAAGAGTGTCTGTACATTGGCCCTAATTGTGCATTTGAAGACCAGTGGAGTCCAGTGTTCACGAACTTATAACAGTCACAGTTAATTACCTTATTTAAATAAATTGTTCAAAAGAGCAGACAGTATCTACCATAGCCATACTAACCAGTAATCAGATTTAATTTTGTCATGTTTAAGATTCTGTTAAGAGAGTTTTCATTGGTTGGAAAATGTTACTGAAGCTTTTCACTTTGAATAACCGCACATATACTGTATATATTTATTTTGTTATTGCTATTAACAATAACAGACTTAGCCCATGTAAGCACAAATTGACCAAAAGGCATTTTCACACAGCCAATCTATTCTGGCATTTACCAGGGTTGCTAGATAACCAGTCTGGGCCTGGATCTGAGCTAGGATGCATTATCAGTATCATGTATTTTATAAATAGGGTACCTGCCTATAGGAAGATGAGAATGGATATCTAGTATTATACCCTATAGCCTGTGGATCTGACCGTGGCTATGTAGACTATTGAGGTGGCCACTGTGCCACAGTTGCTTTGTATACTGTAGTAGCAGAATTCACAACATAAACAGTACATCAAATTATACTAACAACATCAGTATTCATTTTGTTGACTAAATAACAATATGTTAATTGACTAAAATACGACTAAAACTAGAACACTTCAAATTACTAAAATACAATTAAAACTAAAATGGCATTTTAGTCAAAAGTCTAAAATACAAATAAAACTAAAATTGCATTTTAGTCAAAAGACTGACTAAAAGAAATTGAAATGTGACATCAAAATTAACACTGCAATACCACATAAGGATAAGTATTGGCCTCTACAAAGTTGCTGAAAGAAAAAACAATTAAGAAAACGGCTTTTCTTATTTTTTTTTAATATTTAATGTTAGTAATATATTCAGGTAATAAGTGCAATGACACTACAGCCAATAGAGTTTACAGTTTTATTTTTCTTATTGTTTATATTTTTTTAAAGTTGCACTTCTGTTTTTCAAAAAGCAATATTTTTGTTTGTTCATGAAACTTGGTTTTATTTATAAAGCCGTTCAACTGTATATCACAATGGCTAAATCTGTGTCTGTAGTGCACAGTAGTGAAACAATTGTGAAGCAGAGATATTAAAAAATGGAATAAAGAAAGAAAAGTGAAATGACTAAACTGTGCTTTATGTCCAATTTTTAGGGAGCTCTTGGAGGTGTCCTGACTGGATTTGTTATGTCATTTTGGGTTGCAATTGGAGCATTTATATATCCAGCTCCAGCTATCAAGACCCTGCCACTATTACTAAGGACAGATCAATGTACTCTACTAAACATAACTGCCAATTCCACAATGTCTACACCTTTACTTACCACATTGTCTGCTACTACTGCGCCAGCACGGTGAGATTACCTAATCTGCTATTTGTATAACCTAGATGTTGAATTTAATATTGAACTCAAGGCTTACCTTCAGTCTTGCACAGTTGTTCAGGTTCCTCTCCTGTACTGAAAATGAATACTCCAAGTTCACTGCACGCTATAAGCAGATCACAATGTTTATTAAGCACTCGAGTACCAGCCTGTAATATCCCTTCATTACCAGGCCATTTTTCAGTTTTCAGTACTATAATAGTTTGAATGACAATTACTGTGATGGACCGTCTGGGTGCCTCCGTCAAACGGTGCCTTCTGTCCTCCACACCCTTCCAGCAGACCGGAAACTAATACTAGGCCCTTAGCCCAAGCATCATACACAGACAAGATGTTGAGATAAAATCAAAAGAAATAACTTTATTGAACATAAATAAAAAAATGTATACACTTAAAAAGAAAAGGGGCAGTCACCACATAAACAATACAACAAATATTACTCATTGGGGTAAACATCCCACAATGGTTAGGTAATGAGGTAAAGTTGACACAAGACTAATCACATCCTGTAGGCATGCCTGGGAGAATTAGCAAACAGACGGAAACAATAGGTTACTTAATTAACAATGGAAATTCACACATAGGAGGCACACAATGGGGAAATTGTTGGGGAGAAAGACAGGATAGGGCAAACACAGGTACACATTATAACAGTAAACACAACACCTTAATAAAAAAGATTACACATAAAAGCAGGGATCCCCGCCATCAGGTTTCTTGAGCTGACACTATTTTTAGCCTCTGAAGCAGACGGCAGAGACGGGTGAAACAGGTCAGACACGGGTCCAGCTTATCCACCTCCAATCCAGAACTCTTTGCTGGACGACATGCCTATGGGTTAAGTCACAGGCAGCGAGACCTGATAAGTAGATCACCCTAATGGACTTTGGACTTTTGCTTGTGAAGTTTTCCACAAAGAACTGTGTATATATATTCCAATCATATGATGTTTAATATGGAACATATGGATAGGCCAACATAATTGTTTCCTGCCCTTAGCTGGACAACTTTTGCGAGGGAGGCTTTCCGGGTATTTTTTTTATCATAGATGACATGTGCATATAATCCTCCGTGGGTCTCTACATACAGAGCCATTTTAACAAGCCTGGAATCTTTCCTCCTGTGGACCACTGTATCCTTCTTCCACTTCGGCCATCATAGACGCCTTTTTACACCCTGAAATACACAGGTTGGAATGTCTAGATTCCGAGCTACAGCACATCTGTGGATATCTTGGACATTGTCCTCATACAGAATTTATACTGCAGTTCCACATCATCCACAACAACCCTGGTCATTCACAAGAGCGTCCCTGGAACTTAAATAGGACCTTCAGTCATTTTTTTCAACTTTCCATCTATTAAATCTTCTGCCCTTGTTGCTTTGACGTTGGATAGTAAAACATTTTTCTTCTGCCAGTAAATACCTTGTACAGCCCACTTCCTGTTTCTTCTCTGGTCATCGCCTAGGCTTATGACATCATGCACAGCTCTGTCTCTCACTCTCATGAGAGTTTGCCAGAAAGGGAGGGGGGATAAGTCATAAGAGGGCCAATGAAAGCTGCAGGGTTGCAGAGCTGGAGGTGTGCCTCTGTGTGTCTGTGTAAATCCAGGAAGTGAACAGGCAGCAGCTTCAGCTGCCCACAGTTAAAATGGTTGCAGCCAGACTTAGTGGAGGGAGATTTCTGCAGCATATTTGGCAAGTACAGAATCACAGTATATATACAATAATATGCAAAGTGGTTGGAGGGAAGCTTCAGAATGGCAAAGATGTTTTAATTACAAATTATGTGAGCAGACTGCCGTTCCTCTTTAATCTCTTAGGTCCACTGGTTGCATGTCCCCGTCCTCCACACTTGGACTCTTAGGTGTCAGGGGGAATAGTTCTTCATATACATCACACTTTTGTTGGGTCAGACTTGATGGTTTCTTGATATGTGAGATGGATATACAGTCTATTTAACATAAGTGTAGTTTGCTTTGTGTGGTACAATTTTAGCATGTACTTTCTCTTTTTTCATAATTTTGACACACATAAATAGATAGATCCAGCAAGTTAATGAATTTTTGATTATCATTAGAGGTGGTTAAGCGAAATCAGGCTTTTTATCTAAATTGCTGTATTATATTTATCACTGATAGCTCCCACCCCTTCACTGGAAAACCTTTGGCATTCACACACACACACACACATATATATATATATATATATATATATATATATATATATATATATATTTATTTTTAGATTTAGTATACAGTATAAGGGTAGTATCTTCAGGATCTGTGTTCTTTTTAGCGTGATTAGAATCTCCTGCATTGAGTCTCAGAGTCTAGGTGCACTAGATACATTGAATGTACATACAGTCATACACAGAGGAAGGATTAAGTGAAAGGGTTAATGTAATGGTTACATACAGTGCAGAATGGAGGTGAAGGGGTTAATGTTCAGATGTGCGGAATAAGGGAGGTGAGGGGCTAATATTCAGGTCAGCTGATCCATTCATTCTGTCGCTATTGTCAAATACTCAACCTCTCTCCTTCCCATATTGTAAGGGTAAGAGGAGGAATCAATACTGTTAACAATACAAAACCAATCACAGCGATCACATGGTACACAGCTCCTTGGATTGGATCACTACACTGTCTCTGTGTACCGAACCATCTAATGACGGCCTGGTGCTTAGCGGTTACTGGTTGGATCGGCTGCCCAATAACATAGCACAGCTGTCCATCAGTTAAGCCTCATGCACACTGGGCTTAAAAAATACAGCTTTTACAGGCATTTGGTGTTTTACTTTTTTGCCTGTAAACGCACCTCTATGTTAGCCTATGTGCCCTTGCACGGCACATATAGGTGCTTACAGGCGTATTAGAAGGCAGAAAAAAAAAAAAACATTACCATTGCGTTCAGAAAAGGAGCGTTTTCAGCAGAAAAGACATGGAATGAACATAAATTAACATAAAATGGTAATGTGCTTATATGTGGTTGTACATTAATGAATTCTAATGACCACACACATACATTTTTCTGGACAATAGAATACTATATATATAATAATAATAGAAGGCATATTAGAATGCATTAACGCGCATATGCATGAATTCACATACATGCATGTGAATGCACATGAACACGTGTAATACGCGACTTTTACAAACGTTTTTTTAAGCAGCTTTTCTTCTGCCAGGAGAAAAGGGGTTCAGAGGAGCTCAGTGTACATGAGGTCTTAAAGGGACTTTCCCTCTTCTGGAACCAAATTCCTGTGACCCTTAAGCCTAGTACTTACAGGCTGAATGACGGGCAGCATCGGCCAGTTCAATAGAAACCGGCCAACATTCATCCTGTGTGTACGGCAGCCGGTCTGTCGAAGGGTCATGACTAAAAAAGGTCTGCCGGCGTTCTCAGCCAATGGACCCCACCCTACTACAAGGGTAGCCTATCTCTAATTCCTGGAGTGGGGCTTTATTATACTTTGAATGAAAGGCCCTGTGCTAATGCCCATTCATTCATACTATGTCCCCAGTCTTCCAGTGATACTGGCCAATGGTCATCATTCGACTTGGAACACTGAAAACATCTTATGGAGAAAAATAAGTACGGGGCGGGGAATGGTATCTGAGGTGCTCATTTGTTTGTAGCCAGTCTGGAAGCCCATTTACACATTTTAAAAAATTGCAGTAGTTGGGCTTCATTAATGCTACCAAGATGCAGTTGAAATTGTATAGGCAATGTAGAATATGGTAGTTCCTTTCATGTTAGCAATTACATTTTTCTTTCTTTACAGGTCTGTCTTGGCAGATAACTGGTACAGTATATCGTACCTCTACTACAGCGCTGTTGGCTATATAAGCTGCATCATTGTGGGATTATTGATCAGTTTTATAACAGGTGAGAATTCTTTCTGCTCATGTTTAATTTGAGAAGAACTCTGCCTGTAAACCCCCCTAAAGGTAGTTGAATTTTAGAGATACAACAAAAATAATTTTACTCATTGTTATCTGGAAGAATTAAATCAACAGAGCCATGTCTCTTCCGTAGCATGCCTTATTGAAGCAGGTCAGAACCAATTGTGGAAAAAAGTCTGCTTCTATTACCCAATAGGGGTTTTCCAAGTACCATTTATAAAAATAGAAAAGCAGTGCCCATCCTATAAAGGTGGTCACAAGGGAGTGGAGGGATTTTTAAGGTGCCTAGTCATCCAAGAAATGATGCTCCAACATTTATAAAAACATCAACATTTATTAGTATACTGACTAACACAGCCACTCCAAAGCATAGGCTGCAAGTCCATTAAAAACAACATATACACAAAAAAGTGATTAAAACAACATAAATTCAAATCACTACATCAACATGTAACCCCTTAATTGCAGTGTTATCTCCATCCACAGTTATACAATAATATGACCTTCAATAACGTCAGTGCCTATGGGCTTAGATTAAATAACTATCTAATTCCCCATATAAATCAAACTGTATACAATGATAAGTTAATACACAATAAAACTGTGGAGGGGCTGAATTCTCTCGACGTGTTTTGCTGGTACGATTCTTCAGGAGAGTGGTATTCCAGATGGTACAGAAAAAAAAAAGCAAAAAATATAGTGACCAACACATAATATACATAACTCAAAATTTGAATCATAGGTTGAGCATCACTTACAGTTGTGCTCAAAAGTTTGCGTACCCTGACAGAAATCGTGAAATTTTGGCATTGCTATTGAAAATCTGACTGATCATGCCAAAAAACTGTCTTTTATTTAAGAATAGTGATCATGTGAGGCCATTTATTATCACAGAGTTGTCTGGCTCCTTTTAAGCCATAATGATAACAGAAATCACCCAAATGGGCCCAATCAAAAGTTTACATACCTTGAATGTTTGGCCTTGGTACAGACACACAGGTTAAAATGGAAATTAAGGGTTCATTTCCCTCATCTGTGGCTTTTTAAATTGCAATTAGTGTCCATGTATAAATAGTAGATGGGTTTGTTGGCTCTCATTTGCACTGAGCAGGCTAGATACTGAGCCATAAGGAACAAAAAAGAACTGTCGAAAGACCTGCGTAACAAGGTAATGAAACTTTATAAAGATGAAAAAGGATTTCAAAAGATATCCAGAGCCTTGAAAAATGCCAGTCAGTACTGTTCAATCACTTATAAGGACGTGAACAATTTGGGGATCTCTTGATACCAAGTCAGGTACAGCAAGAAAGACTGCAGCCACAACTGCAAGAAGAATTGTTTGGGATACAAAAAGAAAACACAGGTAAATATGGTGTGGTTGTTTCAAGAAGCACAATATGACAATACTTGAACAAAAAATTAGCTGCATGGTCGAGCTGCCAAAAATTTGCCTTTACTGGGCCAATGACAAAAAAAAGCCTGGTTACAATATGCCCGACAACACTTTGACACACCTCACAGCTTCACTGTAATCTGGAGTGACGAAACCAAAATAGAGCTTTATGGTCACAACCATCAGCACTATGTTTGGAGAGGGGTCAACAGCGACATAAATACCATCCCCACTGTGAAGCATGGTGGTGGCTCACTGATGTTTTGGGGGGGGGGGGGTGAACGCTAAAGGCAAGGGGAATCTTGTGAAAATCAGTGGCAAGAAGAATGCAGCATGCTATCGGAAAATCCTGCAGATAATTTGCATTCTTCTGCATGAAAGCAGAACATGGGACACTTTTGGACTTCCCAGCAATACAATGACCCTGAGCCCAAGTTGACCTTCCAGTGGTTACAGCAGAAAAAATGTGAAGGTTCTGGAGTGGCCATAACAGTCTCCTGACCTTAATATCATCAAGCCACTCTGGGGAGATTTCAAACATGCAGTTTATGCAAGACGACCAAAGACTTTACATGACCTGGAGGCATTTTGCCAAGACCAATGGGCAGCTATACCACCTGCAAGAATTCCGGGCCTGATAGACAACTATTAAAAAAGACTGCATGCTGTCATTGATGCTATAGGGGGCAATTCACAGTATTACCCTCTTCATGCTGGCTGAACACACATATGCAGCCTCTTAGTGTGTGGGCCTTAACACTGAGCAGCCGCATTAATGCGTACCTGAATGTAAATAGAGCTGTGCCGAAATGAAAAGCTCCCAATCTCTACTTGCAGATGGGAGCTTTCCGATCATGTGACGGAGTGACAGCCAATCACAGCGGGCACATGATCAGAAACCCTGCCCCACCTACTGGCATCAGAAACCTCTTAAAAGGGCCAGGAGACGCTGTCGTTAAGGGGTTAAAGAACTAAGGGTATGCAGACTTTTGAACAGGGGTCATTTAATTTGTTTACTTGTTTCCATGTTTTATTTTATGACTGTGCCATTCTGTTATGATCTGCAGTTGAATATGTGTTTTGCCTCCTCACTCATGTTTTCTTTAAAAATTGTACATACTGTATATTCACAATTCTCCAAGGGTATGTAAACTTTTAAGCGCAACTCTATACTGTAAATACATATCCAACTAAAGACATCAGGCAGAGTCAGGGCATCCTGCAGAGGCATATGCATAAATACTCATAAAGTAAGACCATAAAGTATATGGTATAAATATACTCCATCCAAAATTCTACAATAATGGTGATAGTAAATGTATACCAGGGGTGCCCAACCCTTTTAAGAGTGAGGACCACTGAAGCAACTTGGTAACCAGTCATGGGCAACAATGAGCGGAGCGGGGCAGATGACAGGTCACGGCTACTCTATAGGCCCTCCAATCCGATCCACCCAGATGGAAGGGGGGACGAATTCCCTGTGGGTTAACTGAACTTTGCTCTAGACTCTGCCTGTGGCAAAAGCCGGTGCTGTACAGGAAGCATCGGCTTATGGGGCTCTGCTCTGCAGCCGCTTTCTCCCTCTACCACCAGCTTCATTCACAACACTGATGCTGTGGTATGACAGGTCGGCAACCTGCGATCTGGGCTTGCTAAACCATTCCAGAGCAGGAGGTCGCGGGCCACATCAGAGGGCTCTGCGGGCCACATGTGGCCCCAGGGCCACTGGTTGGCCACCCCTGATGTATACCAATAAATAATAAATGTAATAACCAAATAAAAAATGCAATGATGTGCACAAATACAGCAAAACTCTCATTCCCTCAGAAAGATCTACAGTGGATATAAAAACACCCCTGTTAAAATGTCAGGTTTATACATCCTCAGTTATGTGCACACTTATGCAACCAGATTATTTTACCCCCCCCCCCCCCCTGAAATATTTCAGTTTGTTTTTCAATTGAGTTGTACAGTTTTTAGGTCACATTAAAGGTGGAAAAAGTTCTGAAATTATTTATCTTTGTCTCATTTTTTTTACATCACAGGAACTTGACATTTTAACAGGGGTATGTAGACTTTTTATATCCATTGTAAATACCACACTCTAAGCCAAAGTCCTATTCCCCATCCACTCCTGCACTCCAGCTCAGTTTTAGGATCTTGGCAATCTTCTTATAGCCTAGGCCCTCTTTATGTAGAGCAACAATTATTTTTTTCAGATCCTCAGAGAGTTCTTTGCAATGAGGTGCCATGTTGAACTTGCAGTGACCAGTATGAGAGAGTGAGAGTGATAACACCAAATTTAACACACCTGTTCCCCATTCACACCTGAGACCTTGTAACACTAACGAGTCACATGCCCCCGGGGAGGGAAAATGGCTAATTGGGCCCAGTTTGGGCATTTTCACTTAGGGGTGTACTCACTTTTGTTGCCCGCGGTTTAGACATTAATGGCTGTGTGTTGAGTTATTTTGAGGGGACAGCAAATTTACACTGTTATACAAGCTGTACACTCACTACTTTACATTGTAGCAAAGTGTAATTTCTTCAGTGTTGTCACATAAAAAGATATAATAAAATATTTACAAAAATGTGAGGGGTGTACTTACTTTTGTGAGATAGTGTAATAACCTAAAATGTAATTTGTCCTTTCAATTTGACTTACTGTTTCACTTGAGTTTGATACACCTGCCCTCAAGAGGGCATAGCTTTTTTTTTTTGATATTTTATAAATGATAGAGGTGCAACGAATGATGCAATGTACAATATATAATAACATGAGAATGAATAAGTGATTGCTTATAAATACACAGAAATAAAATATATTTGTTTAAATATTGTAAAGGTCCCCAACGTGGAAAGAATATTAGGCCACTGCTGATAAGACCAGTCTGTAATTTGGTCTGCTTCTGGTCCGAGAAGTACAAGAAAAAGTGTTGGTGTGGAGTTCCCCATGATGAAATTGATGAGGAGCTGGTAAGTGTTTTTCTTCTAGACAGACCAAGTTTTATAAATTTAATTTAAATAATTTCTAATATTCTGACTTTGGCTTATTACTCTCCCTGATTGAACACCTATTTTCTGCTTTCCTATGGTGCCTCACTATATTTTCACCTGGCATATTTTGTAATTTACTGCTTCTCCTTGGTGTTTTACTCTTTGAATGCTCTGTTTTCTCTCCTTATTTAAATTTTTAATAGCAAAATGCATCATCATGTTGGTAAAAAGCTTCTCAACCAGCTTCGCAATTAGACATGTGCACAATAGAAAAATTCAGTTGATTCGTAACGATTCGTAATTTCGTAAGTCGTCGGTGTTCGTATTTGTAACGATTCGTAAATTCGTAAGTCGTCTGTGTTCGTATTCGTAACGATTCGTAAGAGTTATTTTTTCGTTGATTCGTTTTTCCGTTAGTTTAATTTTCGTTTATTCGAAATTCGGACACATTCGTATTTTCGTAGATTTAGTTACATTCGTACTTTCGTTAGATTGATTTATTCGTACTTTCGTAACTTTGTTTTCGTAGATTCGTAATCGGAGCATAATTCATAATTTTATGTAATGTGTATGCTATTATTACATTGTAAGAAACACGGAAAATTACGAATCGAAAAAAAAAGTTACGAATGTACGAATTTTTTCGTTCAATCCATTCGAAGCACGTTAAGCAGTGCCATTGTAAGGGACACGGAAAATTACCAATTCAACAAAAAAAAAAGTTACGAATGTACGAATTTTTTCGTTCATTTTGATTTTCGTTGTTCCTGTTTTTGTTTTTCGGATTTTCTTCTTTCGTAGTTTTGTTGTTTCTAATTTGATTATTTCGGATTTTCGTTGTTTTTCATATTCGTTCGATTCGATAATTCGTTATTCGTTAAAATTTTTAGCGAATCATTTGTTTATTCGTATGATAACGAATGAACGAATATAACGAATTTTAAAGGAAAACGAAAAAAAAATAAACAAATTGCACATGTTTATTTGCAATGGCATTCTCCAATTTTCCATTCTTTATCTCCAAGGCATTTACAACTATCTGCCCTCTGAGGATTTACACAGTTTTCCTCAATGCGACATGCAAACCGCCAAAATATTTGTTATTTTTTCAAACCATGAAGTCTATCCTACTAGCTGAGTCATAGGAAATCCTTGCCTAAAGTTTATCTAAAGACCAAAGTTTTCTTTTTGCTTTTGGATAGAGTAGAGAATGATTAGACCCTCCTTATGGTTTTTATTGTTGTCTGTGTTCTTGCTAGTGAGATTCACTATCGCTATTTGTGCTGACGACTTTTGTTGCTGGACTGAAAGTGATGGAAAATCAAAAATTATAAATTGAGAGGAAATCATCCAATGAGGACACTTGTTCAAGGGAAAACTGTTTTATGCCCCGTACACACGAGCGGAAATTCCGCCAGCAAAAGTCCAATGAGAGCTTTTGGTCCGAAATTCCAACCATGTGTATGTTCCATCGGACTTTTTCTGGCGGAATTCCCGCCAGCAAAAGATTGAGAGCATGTTCTCAATTTGTCGGTCGTGCAAAATACCTACGCATGCTCGGAAACAATTTGACGCATGCTCGGAAGCATTAAACTTAATTTTCTCGGCTTGTCGTAGTGTTATACATCACCACGTTCTTGACGGTCGAAAGTTCAGCGAACTTTTGTGTGACCGCGTGTATGCAAGCCAAGCTTGAGCGGAATTCTGTCGGAAAAATCATCCAAGATTTTTCCAACAGAAATTCCGCTCGTGTGTACGCAGCATGAGAGGGGATTTCCCTCACTTTGGAGATTTTTCCTTTCGCTTAACCTTGTCGTACACACATGTAAATTTTGTCCGATTCCCGATGAACCGGCCATGTGCTATGTGGGTGAGCCTGTCACCACCCTTCCATCTGATATACTTTGATTAAAAAACTGAAGCAGCTAGGCAGAAAATATTCAGGTGAATAGTGGCTGTATCCAATCAGATGGATTCAGAGCACCAATCAGCCGGCAGCTGTTAGCATACAATAGACACAGTGAGAGATTTGTCCATCTGCTCTGTTAATGTAGATGGAGGAAAAAAGTTGTCTGCAGGCCGAACAAAAAAATAATAAAATCTAAGAGTGTATGTGTAGCTTTACTTTTGAGTCCACAGAAGGTAAAAGGAAATCTCTTCGATGGGACACCGATGGCAAAAAAAAAAAAAAATAATAGTGGTTTTAACTATTTCCTACTCCTACTATCTCCTACTAGCTTTAGATACTGTATAATTTTTAATAGCTCTAACATCATCTATTTCCTTGACTGAGATGCTGGTACATAGATGACAACATCAAATAAATCCTGGTGCCTTTGCAGTTTTTGGATGTGTTTATTTTTGACACCGATCACCCCCCTCCCCCTCCTGCAGACTCTCACCTTGTGTATTACTGCAAAGTTACAATGTCTGATCACTGTGAAAGCCTTCTGCTTGTAGCATACTGTTTAGGCCAGGGGTCTCCAAACTTCCTAAACTAAGGGCCAGTTTACTGTCTTTAAAACTTTAGAGGGGCCCAACTGTGGTCATTGGGAGTAGAACAGTTGCTAACGTCAGTGGGAAAAAACTATGCCCCATTGTTAGTGTCAGTAGGAGGAATTGTGCCCCATTGTCAGTGTCAGTGTGAGGAATTGTGTCCCATTGTTGGTGTGAGTGGGAGGAATTGTGCCTGATTGATGGTGTCATTGTGCCCCATCATTGGTGCCATTTGGAGGAATTGTGCCCCATTGTTGATGTCATTGAAGCCCATTGTCGGTGTAATTGGGAGAAATTATGCCCCATCGTTGGTGTCAGTGAGAGGAATTGTGCTCTATCCTTGGTGTCATCGGGCCCCATTCTTGTGTCAGTGGGGGGAATTATGCCTTATTGTTGGCATTAGTGGATGAAAAAGGGCCAAATAAAGGCAAACAAATGGCCACATCCGGCCCCTGGGCTACAGCTTGGAGACCACTGGTTTAGGCTGAGATTATCAAAAATGAGAAAACAGGCGCTGCCCTACCCATATAGACCAATATAATAAACAGGTGTGCCTCTTTATTAAATCACAAAATAACAAAACGCTGTGGCTGTTTGTAACAATATAATCCACCAGCTGCAGCTTACTGCCAGGTTTGCTCTAGTAGTGAAGAGGGAGGGGATGATGAGGTCACTGACTCCACGTGGGTGCCTGAAGGGAGAGAGGAGGAGGAGGAGGAGGAGGAGGAGGAGGCGGCGGCACATGTCCAACGAGGCAGGGTTCCCTCTGGAGGCCAGCTAGAGGCCAGCACACCAACTGAATCACACCGCAGAGCTCCGCCTGTGCAGGGCGCTGCCTCTGCACGTTATCACAAAAGTTCTTTGGTGTGGGCCTTTTTTGAGACGAGTACATCAGATCGCACCACTGCTATTTGCAATATTTGTATCAAGCGTATCTCACGTGGCCAAAACATCAGCCGCTTGGGCACCACAAGCATGACCAGACATATGTCGACCTGCCATGCAGCTCGTTGGCAAGCGCACATTAAAGACCCACACCAAAGAACAAAGTGGACCTCTCCTTGCTCCTCATCAGCTGGGATCTCCAACCCCACTATATCTTCAGTCCTCTCTGAAAGCTGCTCTGAGAGGACTGAAGGTGTAGAATTAGGTGTGTCACAACCAATACTTGCAGTACACGACGTCCGATTGTAGCAGGCAAATTTCCCTGCCCCAGCTGCTGGACCGTCAAAAGAAGTTTACTCCCAGCCATCCACATGCCCAGAGGTTGAATGCTAGCTTGGCTAAATTGCTAGCACTTCAACTGCTGCCTTTTCAGTTGGTAGACTCGGCCCCCTTCCGTGAGTTTGTTCAATGTGCGGTTCCTCAGTGGCAGGTTCCCAAACGCCACTTTTTCTCACGGAAGGCGATTCCGGCTCTCTACCGGCATGTGGAAGGCAATGTCCATGCCTCGCTGGACAGGGCGGTCAGCGGTAAGGTGCATATTACCACTGACTCATGGTCCAGCAGGCATGGACAGGGACGTTATCTGTCTTTCACGGCCCATTGCGTCACTCTATTGGCAGCTGGGAGGGATGCAGGACAAGGTGCAGTAGTGTTGGAGGTTGTTCCGCCACCACGCCTCCAAAATGCTACTACTGGTTGTGACACACCTCTCTCCTCCACCCCCTCCTCTTCTTCTTCCTCCATGGCCTCTTCGAGTGCTCTGTCCTCGGAACCAGCGGTGCTCCGTAGGCGTACAAGGGGCTACGCGAGTACGCAGGAAAAAAGATGCCATGCCGTGCTTGCGCTGGTGTGTTTGGGGGACAGGAGCCACACTGGGGCAGAGGTTCTGGCAGCTCTGCAGGGGCAGGCCGAGAGGTGGTTGACGCCACGCCTGCTTAAGCCAGGAATGGTGGTTTCTGACAATGGCACCAACCTCCTCTCCGACCTGCGACAGGGGCAGCTCACCCATGTGCCCTGTATGGCTCATGTCCTCAACCTGGCGGTGCAGCGGTTCTTGGGCAGGTACCCAGGCTTACAGGATGTCCTGAGGCAGGCCAGGAAAGTCTGTGTCCTTTTCCGCCGATCGTATAATGCCGGTGCTCGGCTGGCTGAGCTGCAAAAGGAGTTGAACCTGCCCAAGAACCGCCTAATATGTGACATGCCCACCAGGTGGAACTCAACGTTGGCCAATGCTTTGAATGGCATGCTGAATGGCCATGAACTCAACGTTGGCCATGCTGTAGCGACTGCACACGCAGCAGAGGGCCATCAATGAGTACCTTTGCGACTACGGCACCAGGACAGGGTCAGGGGAGCTTGGCTTTTTTTCCCCACGCCAGTGGAGCATGATCAGGGATGCATGCACTGTCCTCTCACCATTTGAGGAGGCCACGAGGATGGTGAGCAGTGACAGTGCATGCATCAGTGACACTGTACCTCTTGTCCACCTGTTGGAGCATACACTGCGTGGGATAATGGACAGGGCACTTGAGGCAGAACAGAGGCAGGAAGAGGAGGACTTCCTTGCCTCTCAAGGCCCCCTTTATCCAGACAGTGTTCCTTCTGTCCCACCCATCACACAGGAAGAGGATGAGGATGAGGAGGAGGAGGATTGTGTGAGCATGGAGGTGGAGCCTGGCACTCAGCATCAGCAGCAGCAGTCTTTTAGGGATGATGTACAGTCCCAACAAACCAGTGGACTTGTACGTGGCTGGGAGGAGGTGGCTGGTGATCATGTCGTCCTCAGTGACCCAGAAGACTCGGACCGAATGCCTCAGCTAACCTACGTTGCATGGCCTCCCTGATCCTGCAAAGCCTGCGGAAGGATCCTCGTATTCTTCGGATCAAGGAGAGGGAGCATTACTGGCTGGCCACTCTCCTTGATCCACGGTACAAGGGTAAGGTTGCGGACCTTATCTTGCCGTCGCAGAGGGAGCAGAGGATGAGACATCTCAGGGAGGCCTTGCAGAAAGGTCTGTGCAACATGTTCCCAGAAACTGGGAGGTTACAAACTCCTGGTCCTGGACGACGAGTTGCTGAGGCTTCGGTCAGTAGCAGAAGGAGCGGTGGGGAAGGTGGACGTCTGACCGATGTGTTCAGACAATTTTTTAGTCCGCAGCCCCAAGGTATGATCAGTTCCAGCAACCATCGCCAGCGTTGATATACATGGTGCAGGAATACCTAGGGGCAAGGTCAGACTTGGACACCTTTCCCACCGAAAAATCCTCTGGCTTACTGGGTCTTGAGGATGGATCACTGGCCAGAGCTTGCACAGTATGCAATTGAGCTACTGGCCTGTCCTGCATCCAGCGTTCTTTCCGAACGCACATTCAGTGCTGCTGGAGGATTTGTCACCGATCACAGGGTGCGCCTGTCCACCCACTCGGTTGATCGACGGACCTTCATAAAGATGAATCAGTCTTGGATCACCACCAGCTACCAGGCACCTGAAGCGGATATAACTGAATAATTTATAATGTCACATCCCTTTAAGACTGCCTATGCTGATGCTGAGTGACTGCCCTGTTATGTTCACTGACTATCCTCTTCCTCCTCCTCAATGATCCATTCCTTGATAGCTTGGAAGAACATTTTTGTTTCTGGGTGCCACCACACCAGTGCCTAAGGCACAATTTTTCAGCCCCTGTATAACAGGGGCGTGTAATTACAATTTTTTAAGCAATGCTTTGCAACAGGTCTGACTGCTGTGCTCCAAGTACAGTATCTGTGAGGGGTTGCAGTGTTGTGGCACCAGCACAGTGCCTAAGGCACAATTTTCAGCCCCTGTTTAACAGGGGCGTGTAATTACAAATCTTGTTCTAATAATTCACAGCAGGGCCCATTCCTGCACCACCAAGAGTAACTGTGAGGGCTTACAGTCTTGTGGCAACACTGTCCACCACCACCACCACCAAAGGCACAATTTTTCTGCCCTGTTCAACAGGTGCATGCAATTACAAATCTTGATCTAATAATTCACAGCAGGGCCAATTCCTGTGCCCACCAAGAGTAACTGTGAGGGCTTACAGTGTTGTGGCTACACCAACATCTAATGGGGCAAATTTCTGCAGAGTATATACGGCAGGAATACCCCTACTTTCAAACATCCAACTTACAAACGACTCGTACTTTCAAACGGAAGGAGAAAACAGGAAGTGAGAGGAAATCTACCCCTAGGAAGGGAAATTCTATCCTGTTACATTTAATTTGGGAAAAAGGTATCTCCTCTCTACTGATGCTTTATCACCAATCCTTGTTTCAATCAAAACCCCACTTTTCCAAAAAACATTTGTCATTGGGACGGAAAGTGAGGTGAAATGTTCTGAACAGATGTGCAAAGACAGCAAATGTTACAGGGGTGATAACCCCTCCCTATGTTCTCCAAAAAGCTTAAAAATATATATTTTTTGGATGGAGCTACACTTAAAAATGTACCTGTTCAGATTCTACTTAAGAACAAACCTACAGTCTCTGTCTTGTTTGCACCGCCAATATACTGCTGTTCAGAGTATATAGGGTTGTAGGTATAGGGTTTTATTTTGGGTGCGGGGTCCCCCTTAATATCCATACAAGACCCAAAGGGGCTGGGGTGGGGGGGGGGGGTTGGTGATGGGGTAGCCATGCCATTTTTCTCAAGGATTTTCAGCCATATGGCCAGGACAAGACATGATATTAAAGCCGCAAGTGGTTTTAAATGGCTTCTTTTTTTCCTTTACAAATGTCATTTTGTGCAGGGACAGTTCTAAACACGGGAAACACATGCCACTTCACAGGCATACTTTAGACACCCCCCATGTACCATATTCAAAGGAATATTTCACTTTTTTTTCACTTTATGCATCATTAAAATGACTGCTCCCGAAAAACGTTAGTTTTTAAAAGTTCTTTTTGCATTGATATACGTCCCCTGGGGCAGGACCCGGGTCCCCAAACCTGTTTTATGACATTAACATGCATATTGGCCATTATAATTAGCACTTTTGATTTTGAATGTTCGCGTCCATTGTAACGAATAGGGTTCGAAAATTCGCACAAACTTTCGGTCCGTTCGAAGGTTCTGGTGCGAACCGAACCCGGGGGTGTTCGGCTCATCCCTACTGGACATGTTACAACCATTATTTAGGCTCGGTTCACACTGCTGCGACCTGAAAGTTGAGTGACTAATGGTCACTTATGGTGTGACTTTGCCAGGAGACTTCCTGGTGACTTGAGTACTACTTTGAGAAACAAGTTTGATAGATGTTGCCCTGAAGTAGTACAGGAACCTTTTCTGAAGTCGGAGCAACTTTAGTAGTGCTAGTTAAGACAGCTCTCATTGACTAACACGGTTCGGTTCGCACCAGAACTTGCGTACATGCAAAAAATATGTACGATCACGCGAACACCGTTAAAGTTTATGGGACACGAACATGAAAAAATCTAAAGTGCTAATTTTAAAGGCTTATATGCAAGTTATTGCCATAAAAAGTTTTTGGGGACCTGGGTCCTGCCCCAGGGGACATGTATCAATGCAAAAATATTTTTTAAAAACTTCAGTTTTTTCGGAAGCAGTGATTTTAATAATGCGAAACAATGAAAGTAAAACAATAAAAATTAAATATTCCTTTAAATATCATGCCTGGGGGGTGTCCTTAGTATGCTTGTAAAGTAGCGCATGTTTCCTGTGTTTAGAACAGTATCACAGCAAAATTACATTTCTAAAGGAAAAAATTTAATTTAAAAACAACTTGCGGCTGTAATGTATTGTCAGGTCCCAGCAATATAGTAGAAAATAATTGAAAAAAAAAACTGCATGGGTCCCCCCCTCCAGTTCATTACCACGCCCTTTGGGTCTGGTATGAATATTAAGGGTAACCCCGCACCTAAATTGAAAAAAAATTTTGTGGGGGTCCCCCCAAAATCCATACCAGGCCCTTCAGGTCTGGTATGGATTTTCAGGGGAACCCCAAGCCAAAATTTTTTTCAAAATGGAATAAGGGTCCCCCTCAAAATGCATACCAAACCCTTATCTGAGCATGCAACCTGGCAGGCTGCAGGAAAAGGGGGGGGGCGAGAGAGCGCCCCCCCCCCGAACCGTAGGCTTCAGTCAGCGGGAGCCTCCCATGGAGGTGGAGTTTTTTCCATTTTTTTTTTAATAGGGTCGTCGGACACTGTGAAAATAAATTGACATCGCGGGACAGTTTTTCTTTTTTCTTTTTTAATAACGGACTTGTCCCAAATTGTCTACTGTAATTTTTAACATTTTGACACTTTTTTTGGTGAATGTGTAGGGGTACAATGTGCCCAATACCCATTCACATAGCGGGGGGCTCCGGGATCTGGGGGTCCCCTTGTTAAAGGGGGCTTCCAGATTCCGATAAGCCCCTGCCCACAGACCTCCACAACCACTGGGCAAGGGTTGTGTGGATGAGGCCCTTGTCCCCATCAAGGTGCTTTGGGGGGACCTTAAAGCATCCTCCCCATGTTGAGGGCATGTGGCCTGGTACAGTTCAGGAGGGGGGGCACTCTCTCGTTTTTTCAATGATTTTCATCTATATTGCTGGGATTCGACAATACATTACAGCCGTGAGTAGTTTTAAATGGCATTTTTTCCTTTAGAAATTAAATTTTGCTGTGGTATTGTTCTAAACACGCAAAAAAATTGCTACTTTACAGGCATACTATAGACATTGTTTCACTTTAAGCATTATTAAAACCACTGCTCCCGAAAAAACTTTAGTTTTTAAAACTTTTTTTTGCATTGATCCCAGATCCCCAAACACTTTTTATGGCAATAAATTGCATATAAGCCTTTAAAATTAGCACTTTTGTTTTTTCATGTTAGTGTCCCATAGACTTTAACAGCGTTCCGAAGCTTTCGAATTTGCCGCGAATGCTGCATATTGTACGATGTTCGGCGAACATTCTTACGTTCGACTCCAACGTCGGGCTCATCTCTCATTGGGTGTATGGCGTATTTCTCTGTGCCTGCATTGGAATGCTGAAGCCTGTTCATATAGATGTTAACCTGGGAGAATGGTTTATAGGGCAATAAGGAAGAGGCACCCATTGCTGCAAAAACTATGAGTGGCTAAACAGTTTAAGGGTCATGGTCTCATTAAATGGTGAATTACAAATGCACTCAGTTAAAAAAGATGTTGAGCAGACATTGGAATTTCTACTGTGCACTTAACAAATAAGAACAGATGGCAAGAATCACATTCAAGATGCAAGAAAAGTGGTGCTCTGCACTAAGCATGCACACATAATAGTATACACTAAAAATGACACCCAGCATACAAGACAAGTGAAAAGTGGTAACGTGCAGTGTCCATACAAATCGAATATGTACAGATACTGAGAATTACACCCAGTATATAGAAAAAGAAAAGTGCTACCATGCAGCAACCATACATACAGAATAGTAATAGATACTAAAATGTATACACCGCAGAGAAAAATGAACATAAACAAAACTTTATCCACTGAGTACAACAATAAATAAATACGACTGTGCATTATGCAAATGTAAACCTTTTTAGAAATGTAGCACTGACCCCCGAAGGAGCTGCTGTGAATTTTCTGGGCTTACCAATTACCTCCTCCTTGTAGCTCGTCGTTCGTTGTCTAGGGGTTCCCAGGGTTAGTACACAGTAACTTCATAAGCTGACACAAAAAATCCTTTTAAGGATTTTTATTTGCAGGGGTAACATCCAACTATAACACAGCCTCTCAATTGGGAATAGAGGGCACGGGTGATAAAACTCAGGCACCTCAGAACTGCTGACATCAATTGAATGTCTCTTTAGATAGCCCAGAGAGTAGTCACTTGCAACTGGGTACTGCTGGATAAACTGCAGATTTAGCAGCCAACGAGTGATTCGGAAATTTGCAAAGTCTCTTCCACAGACTAGATTATAACTGAAGATAAGTTAGGAACTTTTCCCACGGTACATGGATCTTTCAGCCAGCTTGGCGATACCGCAAGTAATGTGGATTCACTAGTGTCCATACAACTTCAGCTCCCAGGCTCTTACCGAGCAGCCAGCTTCTTGGCCCTCCTCCGAAGAGTCCTCCCCTGGTCGATTGTACGAGTTGCCGTGTCTCTCCAATACCTAGAGCATACCGGGACACTTCCGAATCCTCCTTCAGTTACTGGGCTCGAACTAGCCAGTTCCGAGGCTCGGGAACGGACGGATCCCCACCCCAGACCATGAGGGCCTCTGGGGCTGGTCAGGGTGACCATGCTTATGGGGACGGCAGACACTCCTGGGTCCGGGACCCCTCACGGGGTTGGTCCGGACCGGAACCAGGAACCAAAACAGCAAGCCGAACCCTGCATCTTAAATACCCCTTCCCAGACAACATAGCTGGGCCAGACGCGCCCACTGATTGGCTCTGAGAAAGATTGGTACCTAACACGTCTAACCAGGCTTGGCTCTCAGCCTGTCACAGGTGCCTCACTGAACGGCAGAACTTCAGTACAGCCCAGCCAAACAGATGCCAAAGTAAAAACCTGTACAATTAACCCCCAGAACTCTGCTACAGTTCTGGAAAAACGAAATTTGCATTATAGCGCAAGTGTAGGCACTACAGAAACATTAACCAAAATTGCAAAATATGGTCATTGTGGTTCTCTGGAATCAAGGGAGATTTGTAAAAAAATTGTAAAAAAAAACAAGGTGACTCCCTGAATTTTGGAGTTGACATGACTATGTTCAATAACCTTCAGGTACTGACTGTACTACTTTGAACACATACGTAGGTTTTGCCTTGCTAAATTTGCCACCTTTTCTGGGAAAAATAAACTGGCCTTATTATCTCTTTTCTATAAACAGTGGAACAAGGCCAGGGGGCAACCCTATGCCTCGCCTGCCAACTGACTGCAAAAGCTTTAGTCTTCACCTTTTGTATTTGCTTTAGGTCCCATAGTTCTGTTGAGATACCTCTACCACCCAGTATACATATAGGCATATGGTGCCCGTTTTTTGCTCAGTCCCATTTGGGTTGATTTACTAAAGGCAAATAGACTGTACATTTTGCAAGTACAGTTGCACTCTTTTTCCCCAGAGCTTAGTAAATGTGGTAAAGCTCTGCTGATTTCCATCATCCAATCAAGTACAATCAAAAATTTTTTTTAATTTTCCTTGCACCTGAATGAGTATTCTTTACCAATTAAAGCTGGGCCACATTCACAAAACTCTGGGGAAAATTAGTGAAACTGCACTTTCAAAGTCCAAATTCTATTTGCCTTTAGTAAATTAACCCCATTTTGTCTAAAACTGGTGTCCACAAAAAATGCTGCATTCATTATGCTTGCCAGTCACTCCCAACACCGTCCACTGACCGATAAGAATGAAATGATCCAGGCATTCTAGTGAAGCAAGATAAGTTATATTAGTATGACGTGAATGACAGCCATGGAAAATATTTAGCACAACTGATAATCATAAGATCCGGCTAACATCTTGCTGTCTGCACCTTTAGACAAGCTCAGAATGTGATGTAGACCTACGGTAATCTCTGTACACACAGTTTTATAAAAATTATAGTTGGTTTCAAATAAAAGCTTGATGACAACTGGGCTACTGAATTGTTTGCCACAGGAGTAATAATTATTTGGAGAATGAAAAGGTTGTTCAGAATCATATGCATGGTTTTTAAAGGGTTGAATTATATCAGCTCTAAAGCCTTAATTACTGTCAAATGCTTTGAAAGTAAATCTGAAACACCTTTCACCTAGTTGTACCAACATGATAATTATGACTCTTCGCCTAGTAACCTTTAGCTAATGACATCACTTCTTACAACGTGTGCAGGTCAATATTCCGGCAACCTCCTACGCTATTCATGCTCTGTTAATTTTAGACAGTCTTTACTCTTTTCATGATAGGGTTCTTGAAGCAGAACTTTGGTTAAAAGGTAATCCGTTCTTCACTTTTTAGCAGTTGTGCATGCGCTATAATATTGGTGTCCAACTTAAAAGGGCCCAAGGGCCACATTTGTATCCACAAGTGGAGTGTGCAGACGCATCTAATCAGCCTTTTGTTTTCCAATTTCCAATTTTAAAGGTTAATGCAATAGACATAATAGGGCAAAAACAGGCAGATGAGCCACGGTTTTACCATTTGTGGGGGGGTGCTGCATGGTGCAGTGGCAATAACATACACACAGTCCACATGCAATTAGTAGAACTTGTATTGAAGTAAAGGCAAAACAGCTCACAGCAAACCCGATGGGAGAAGACCCAGGTACATTCCCAAGTTACCCATGTGGGAAGTATCCTTAAAGTAACATTAAAGCTTCAGCTTTTTTTTCTATTAAAATAATAAACGTGTTATACTTACCTGCTCTGTGCAATGGTTTTGCAGAGAGCATCCCCGATCATCCTTTTCTGGGGTCCCATGTCAGTGCTCCAGGCTCCTCCTCTTCAGCGAGGGTCCCCATAGAAAGTCGCTTTCTATGGGGACACTCATGCGGGCTTGCTCCTGAGCCGCCCTGTCTGTGTCCATTGACACAGACTGGGTGATTCTGCCACGTCCCCCATTCCCTCATCACATCTGCCAAGTGAGGAGGGAGACAGCGGTCAGAGCTGGATCAGGATTGGGCTCAGGTAAGTATAAGGGGGGGATACTGCAGCACCAAAGGTTTTTTACCTTAAAGCGGAGTTCCACCCTAAAGTGGAACTTCCGCTTATCGGATTCCTCCCCCCCTCCGGTGCCACAATTGGCACCTTTCAGGGGGGGGGGTGCAGATACCTGTATAATACAGGTATCTGCCCCGCCCATATCCAAAGATGCCCGCCCATATCCGAGGGTTCTCGTTGTGTCTTGGGAAACACACAGTTCCCAGGACACAGCGGGGACCAATAAAGACGCGCAGCGCAACTCGCGCATGCGCAGTAACGAACCGGGCAGCGAAGCCGCAAGCTTCGCTTCCTGGTTCCCTGATAGAGGATAGCGGCGGGGTAGCCGAGAGACGAGTGGTCGCTCGTCATCTTCTGCCGACACCGCTGGAACCTGGAACAGGTAAGTGTCCATTTATTAAAAGTCAGCAGCTGCAGTATTTGTAGCTGCTGACTTTTAATATTTTTGGTGCTGGTGGAACTCTGCTTTAATGCATTAAGGTAAAAAACCTTAAGGCTTAAGAACAACTTCAACATTGCTAAACAAGCCCTACTGAATCTGAGCAACCACTACTTGCTGCAAAGGATGATAGCAAAGACCATTCAAAATGTTGCATTGGGTTCAGAGGAAAGTGGTAGGTAGGTGTATTAGGTATGCATGGGTTTAACTCCCATCCTCAAGCTGCAGGTCTCAATCTTTTCAAAACGGGTGACAGAAAGCTGTGCTAAGTTAAATAGCTTAGCAAACAAAAATATCAGCTGTACCAAATGAGCAAAGCAGGATGCCACGGAAAGGCCTCTGAGATTTCTTAGCACATGTACTAATGTGCTGACAAGTAACATACGGAGAGGAGTGGAGAAGAGCAAAGTTTGGGACATTTTCCCATTTTATCAATTTGCATTGAATTCAATGCATAAAAGCAAAATGAAGGTGATCATGACAGTTTTAAGAGTGCAAATTACTTTAAATTCCTTTTAAGATATAGGGAAGCATATTTCAATTATTCCAGGCATGTTTTGTGTGCCAAAACTCTAATGCTAACTCTGAAACCAAAGATATTCCTAACAGTAATGGCAACCCTAATGATAACTAAAGTCCTTTGTTTGTATGAATAAATGAATGAATGAATGAATGAATGATTTGTATAGCGCTGCAACTGCGAACTGAATCGCCTCGAGGCGCTTGATCCGACCTGCGTTGATTCCTTCTTAGAAGAGGTAGGTCTTGAGTTTTTTCCTGAAGGCCCGAGTTTTTGTAAAGAAACTCATGTGATGTCAGAGCTGTCACTGGTCACATGAATTTGTTGCTCAATAAATCCATGTCAAGTTTTCTGAATTCAGTATGCTCCCCTGTAGACTTTTTCAAAAAATATGAACAAAGCTCTATTTTGGGATTTTTGAGGCAATGAAAAAACTAAATTATAGATAAAATGTTGGGAGGAGCCCTAGGGCAGTTGGGGCATGGAAGCCAGAGACCCCACTATCAGGCAATTTTAGCCAGCAAGTGGATACCCTGGACAGGCCTGGAGGCCAGGGAGTGGTAGACCTGCACCCAGAAGAGCTGGCTGTAGGCTTCCTGACCCCTATGGAGGTGGGGGCTAGTGTGGGCTTGCTAAAGGCCTTTTAGGCCAGGCCAAGAGTATGCTGGAGTGAGGCTATCCCTCTGGAGGGTCCCGGGAGAGGTGTACCCATGGAGTGTTACTGCAGAGATCCCATCTCAGCAAGTCATAATGACCCTGGGTGGAGGGAGACTGTTTAAGGAAAGATGGCTTACCAAACGTGTTGCATGATGCTTTCACATATGACTACTGTGGACTGTCCACTAAATGTGATTGACAATAGACTGTCAAGTGACCCCACATAGTATGTTAATGTAATGTGACTGTTTGTGTGAATCTTCTAAGTTCCAACTGTAAAGTGCAGCAACCCTATCTTTGTGTGGACATTCCTTCTTTTGGGGATATAACGGCCGGGAATGTTGGGAGGAGGTCTCCGGCATGGGGTAGGCACAAGTGTAATGCCTGCGTTTATCTAACAAGTTCTTGTGGTAAAACCACAGCAGAGGGTTAAAGCCTCAAATAGGAGGGTTGTTTTTCTAGCAGGAGAGGAAGAGTGTCAGGGACGCTTGGCACCCAATTCTAGCCATTCGCAAGCCTACCCTTACATACCTGCTCGAAAAACACACCCCTTCAATTTAAAAAACAGTATTTTTTTTAAAGAAAATTTTGCCTTAGTATTTGAAAGAGCAAATTGGAGATTTTATGCTTTGCTTTTATGCGGCAGTACAAATGATAATTTTTTTTTAAGTTTCACCAAAATCGCTCGGCTTAACCCTAATACTCAACATCCATAGCTAAATGAAAACCAGAAACCCTTGTCAGGTGGACTGTGCTCCCTGTAGGATTTTAAAGCTTAACTTTCAATTGTGATTGAAGTTCAGTTGCTGAGTTGAGTGATATTTACACTGCTGTATACAGTATATAGACGATAGGAACTCAGTACCTCTAACACAGTGTAGCTTTTGAAGCTCGTTTGGGTAACCTTGGTAAACATCACTATGCAAAGCTAAGCTGTGTTAGATTTTTTTTTTTCCAAGAACTGAGAATTTAACAAGATGATGATAGACATCCCATATTCCGTATGTCTGCCTGAATGTCTGCAAAACTCTTCAGGTGTGGTCTTTTTTTTTCAGGAGATTCTTATACAAAATACTTTATTTTTATTAATTGTCTCTGTATTGGTAATATCATAAAGTAGTGTTTGTACCTTTATACCTTTAGGCTTTTTTTTTTATTTTTTTATTAATATTTTTTAAGAAAAAGGGCTCACATGTCACCTCAAAATGAGTCCAAAAACAAAAGATTTATTCCTGTTTATTTTTAGTAAATGGGGTTGGATCTGAAACATCTGCATTTTTATTGCTGTTTTTGTGTTTCTGCCCTACTTCATGGTATCATGAGGTTGGGAATTGAGGAAAATCTCCACAATGGAATCACACCAATAAAAAACTGGCAGAAGATATAACCCATTTTATTTTATTCAATACAAAAATACAAAATATGTTCTAGCCTCCCTCTCTGCCCTAGACTCCCCTATCTCATCTCTAGCTCCCTACTCTGTAGGTGAGCAAGCTTCTTTCCTCTAGCCTCACCTTCCCACCTAACTTTCTTCTGGTTTACGCTCCTTTTATCCTTTTTAGTTCAGTCTAGGCTGTATATTGCATCACATTTGGATATTTCCAACAACAAGCTCCCATTGAACATTTGTTGTCGGAAAATCCTATTGTGTGTACAGGGCCTAACAAGCTTGTTATTTAAAAAAAAATAAAAAAAAATAACCTTTAACCACTTACCCACTGGGCAGTTAAACCCCCTTCCTAACCAGACCAATTTTCAGCTTTCGGTGCTCTCACACTTTGAATGACAATTACTCAGTCATGCAACACTGTACCCAAATTAATTTTTTGTTCTTTTTTTTCCCCACAAATAGAGCTTTCTTTTGGTGGTATTTAATCACCGCTGGGTTTTTTTACTTTTTGCGCTATAAATCAAAAAATACTGAAAATTTGGTAAAAAAATAAAATAAAATTCGTTGTTTCTATTAAAAATTATTGCAGAATATTGGCGAGTATTGGCAGAGTATTGGCGAGTATTGGCAGACTATTGGCGAGTATTGGCAGAGTATTGCAGTGTTGCACAGTGGTGGCAGAGTATTGCACAGTGGTGGCAGAGCATTGCACAGTGGTGGCAGAGCATGGCACAGTGGTGGCAGAGCATGGCACAGTGGTTGCAGAGCATTGCACAGTGGTTGCAGAGTATTGCACAGTGGTTGCAGAGCATTGCACAGTGGTGGCAGAGCATTGCACAGCGGTTGCAGAGTATTGCACAGTGGTTGCAGAGCATTGCACAGTGGTTGCAGAGCATTGCACAGTGGTTGCAGAGTATTGCACAGTGGTGGCAGAGTATTGCAGGCACTGACCAGCGCTGTGGGCACTACACATCCAGCCCACAGCGCTGGTCCCGTCTCTCCCCCTTTTCGCTTCTCCCCTCTCATTGTACCGATCGGTACAGAGAGGGGAGGGAGGAACCGGCGTCATGACGTGACGCCGGTTTGTGTACTTGACGGAGCGATCACGTGGTAAACGGCCGCTATTAGCGGCTGTTTACCGTGATCCGGCGGTCACGGATGTTCCCAAGTGCGCGCCCCAGGGGGCGTGCGGGAGCAAGTTTCTGGGAGGACGTCCACTTAGAACAAGCCGACCGCGCTGTAGACGTCTTTCGGCTATGGCGCGGTCGGCATGTGGTTAATGTCCCCAGCCTGTGATAGACTAGGTAAGGCAGATGCAAAGCTCTCACAAGCTCTCAAAAAATTAAAAAATAAGCATACCAGACTGTTGAGTGATTCAGTATGTTGGGATACACCTAGAATTAAAGTGGACAAACAAATTCAAATAATGGTACTATAGTTAGAGGGCCATCATTTTCAGCACTGTGACCCCCACTCTATATACTATACTGAATATCTAGATGCATTTAAAATCAATTATATGAGCAAATTCTTTTATATTCTCATATAATTGCTAATACAAAACTGTCTCTTCAAATTCAAATTCTACTGTTTTCACTATAATTTTTATGTTCCTTTATTTAGATGAATTTCTGAAGAAATGCCAAAAAACAGAAGCAGACAAATACAGTCTCTTTAAAAAAAAAAAAAGAGATTTTTCCCTTCAAGAAAGCCAAAACCTTCAGCCAACTCTGACATTGCTTGGATGACAGTTTTCCACAAAGCGAAAAACAAGTTACAATCTGTGCGCAGTAAAATAAAATATTGTTTTCAACAAAGTCAGTAGGAATGAATAATTGCCTTCTAACTTTAAACATTTTTAGAAAAAATGAATCAATCTGCTTTTTTTTAATTTACACATACAGCAAATCTACACTTTTTTTTTAATACTCTCCTTCCCAACTTAAAAAGATGTAAAAGTACTACTGACCCTCTCTATGCTCCATTGCTGCCCTCTATGGTTCCCTGCTCTACCTCTTGTTCGCCAGTTTGAATGATGTCCAGAACCTATTACTATATCCCATTTGTCTCTTACATAATATGCTTCAGCTTATGGGTCAATCTCTAAGTTGTTGTGCATTTCTCCTCTGCTCCTAACAGAGAGCTAGGACATACTGTAAGCATTACTGAGACTGGAACTCGCAACCTGCACTGACCACTGTTCCCATACTCAGAGTCACTGAAAGATACAAGAGGGCCTAAGGCCAAGGAATATTTAGATGGGCCTCAGCCACCTTTGTAAAGAAAAAAATGATGTTAACATTTTATACATAGACAGGACTGGATGAATAAAAGTTAAAGCTGGACTTTTCATACTACTAGTCATACAGATAGAAACAGTTGAAATACATACAGTATACTGCACGTGAACTACTTATCTGCCAAATAAATTGCCATTTTATTCATCTAGTCTGGTGATCCAGGTGTTCTTGCCAGATCACGATTCCAGGTACTAGACCTTGCAGTCTACACTGCAGTTAAGCCATGTATCTTGGTTCAGGTCTAATGCAGGCCATACATGGGTCAAATTCTGAAAACATTTTCTTTCGAAAATCTGAAATTTTGTGCATTTTGTGATCGGATGGTGCCACCATTCATTTCAAAATTTGACCAACCAAGCTTTCAATTTCACCTCATGTTGCTACAGAAAATAATTTGCATGGCTGGGAATCTTCTTTTCTGTCCGAGAATTTTCTTTTCTTGTGCTCATGCACATTTCTTTTTCAATTATATTTCTCTCACGATTCTCATATCATTGATCAGAAAATTGTTAGTTTTTCCAAAAATTTCCAACATGTCCTATAACTCAAATTCAATGGACACACAAAAGTTGTCCATTGTTGCAGCCCACTAATGATGCGAAATTCAAACGAAAATTCTTAGTTACTTTTTTCGAAAGTAAAAATCTTTCGGGATGGACCATGTTAAGGCTTAAGGTTGGGCAGCAGAATCCTAGGGACACATTGGATGCTTTCAGCTGCCATTGTGCTTTTGATGGATGTCCAGTGTGTTTCTGCACCTTTAAGGAGGAAGGGGCTCCTTCCAGGCCAACCTGGAAGTGTTTGTAACCTTAAAAAAAAGTGAGCTCCTGTTCCCTTATAGCAGGTTAAACAGCATAGTGCTTGTGCTGTCTAACCTGCCTCTTTCTAAGATGTAAAAAACCTGCCTGATCCTGCCAGTTCCTGTGTCCCCCTTTGTGTACTTACCATGATAATCATTGCTGCTGAGCCCTGATTACCATGGTCAGTTTACGTGCCTCCGTCATCTGCAGCTCTCTTCTGTACCCCTCACCCCTCCCTCCCTGCCTGTCAGCTCCGTGTCTCTGTGTCTCCCCACCGCTATTAGTAGTTAAAAAAGTTTTATAATTGTCACTGGCCACCCCTCTATTTTATCCAGGCATAATGCACTCTGTAAGTGTTTATTTTTATTTTTTTTTAAACAAAGCCCCTAAATACCTTTTTTCAGATATATTCAGGCCAGTCACGTGACTACTCTGATCAAAGGCTACAGCTGGAGGGGTTCAGCGGCCAAGTGACCTCCCCGGCTGAAGTCAGAGGGAGATCTCTGCCCCTCCCGCTGTAGCCCTGGATAGGAGTAGCAAAGTGGCCGGGAGTCATGTGGCTGGCCTGAATATAGCTGAAAGAAATTATTTAGAGGCTTCATTTAAAAAAAACATATACAGAGTGTGATATTCCTAGATAAAATAGAGGACCACATTATACAGAGGAGCCTTGACGAGGCATTGTGGCTTTCACATATTTTTGCAAATGTATGCAACTAAACCCTTTTGCCCCGTACACGGTCAGACTTTCTGACTGAAAATGTGCGATCGGAGCTTGTTGTTGTAAATTCTGACTGTGTGTAGGCTCCATCGGACAGTTTCCATTGGAATTTCCGTTGCACAAAATTGGAGATCTGGTTCTCAAATTTTCCGACAACAAAACCAGTTTGCACAAATTCCGATCGTGTGTAGACAATTCCGATTCACAAAGTGCCACACATGCTCGGAATCAAGCAGAAGAGCAGCACTGGCTATTGAACTTCATTTTTCTCAGCTTGTCGTACGTGTTGTACGTCACCGCATTCTTGACGTTCGGAATTTCCGTACAACTTTGTGTGACCGTGTGTATGCAGGACAAGTTTGAGCCAACATCCGTCGAAAAAAAAACATGGGATTTATTTGTCAGAATGTCCAATCGTGTGTACAGGGCATTTGTCTTTAACATGAACTGTTGGACAGGGCTAATTTTTTTGGGGTGTTTTTATAGGCTACCTGGTACATGTGCTGGGAAATTTTCTGTTGTGTGTAATGGGCAACCCAAGAGTAGCAGCACAATAATCAGGTCATCCTTCCACTCTCCTCAACTGTAAAGATTTACAGCACTGCAAAAAGCAGTAGAGCTCTGACTGCCCTAAAGTGTTGTGATGACAACTATCACAGAACATTAAGAGTAAACATGACCTAGCCATACCTAATGGACTGTCTTTTTTTCCTGATCATCCAGACTTTACCATCTTGTAAACCAAAATTATAAGTTAACTAATATCCATTCAAATATGTTAGGTGGCAATATAAAATGGCTAATGTAGAAGACATGGATCAAGGTTGGGCAGATATTTCCCTGATGTCTGCAAGGCCTAGTTCAACATAGACTTTAACATAGTTAGTCAGGTTGAAAAAAGACACAAATCCATCCAGTTCAACCACAAAAATAAAAAAAATAATATCATACAATCCCATATACCCAATTCTATACCCACGGTTGATCCAGAGGAAGGCAAAAAACCCCAGCAGAGCATGCTCCAATTTGCTAAAGCAGAGGAAAAAATTCCTTCCTGATCCCCCAAGAGGCAATCGTATTTTCTACGGATCAACTTTCCCTATAAATGTTAGTACCCAGTTATATTATGTACATTTAGGAAATAATCCATGCTTTTCTTAAAGCAATCTACTGAGCTAGCCAGAACCACCTCTGCAGGAAGTCTATTCCACATTTTCACCGCTCTTACTGTGAAGAAACCTTTCCATATTTGGAGATGAAATCTCTTTTCCTCTAGACGTAAAGAGTGCCCCCTTGTCCTCTATGTTGACTGTAAAGTGAATAACTCAACACCTTAAGTTCACTATATGGACCTCTTATATATTTGTACATGTTTATCATATCCCCCCTTAATCTCCTCTTATCAAGAGAGAATAAATTCAGTTCCTCTAATCTTTCCTCATAGCTGAGCTCCTCCATGCCTCTTATCAGTTTGGTTGCCCTTCTCTGCACTTTCTCCAGTTCCCCAACATAATTTTTGAGAACTGGTGCCCAAAACTGAACTGCATATTCCAGATGAGGTCTTATTAATGATTTGAACAGGGGCAAAATTATATCTCTCTCTCTGGAGTCCATACCTCTCTTAATACAAGAAAGGACTTTGCTTGCTTTGGAAACCGCAGCTTAGCATTGCATAATATTATTGAGCTTATGATCTACCAAAACCCCCAGATCCTTCTCCACTATGGATCCCGCCAGTTGTACTCCCCCTAGCATGTATGATGCATGCATATTCTTAGCCCCCAAGTGCATAACTTTACATTTAGTTATATGTTTAAATTATATTTTAACATTTTACAGTGTCCCCAACCATAAAGTTAAAGCATAGGTTTACTCCCACAATCAACGTGAACTATTTTGAATCCTTATGCTGCTAGCATTAGTAAATAAATAGGACAATTATCATATTTACTTGTTTTAAACTTGTTTTCTGTATGTATTCAGTTATTTCCTGATGTCCAGGTCTAATCAAATTATGTCATACATCCAAGGAGTTGTCTGTAGGGGAGAATAGGTTGTTCTAAACTTAGCACACCCTCCTGCGTGCATGCCTGAGCTAAGGGCAGATGAATTGCAGGAAGTAAATACTACATGAATCATCTGCCCTTACTCAAGCTGGCCAGAAATGCTAGGGGGTGTTTTTCAAAGTGATTTCCCAGCATAATAAAGCAGGGAGACATGAATGGATTGATGTGTTTGCTTTGAATAATACAAATGAATTAAAGGGATTGTAAAGGTACATTTACAAAAAACAAACAAAAAAAATGTAGATGTCTATATTTACCTACTCTGTGCAATGGAATCGCACACAATCGAACCTCCTCTTTTTGGGTCCTCAGCCTGCGCTCCTGGCCCCTCCTCTCTGGCCAGTGCCCCCATGTGAAGCCACTTTGCTGCGTCCATTGATACAGACAGCGGGACTCGGCCCGCACCCCGCTCCCTCATTACTGGCTTTGATTGACAGCACTGAGAGCCAATGGATCCTGGTGCCTCAGCAAAGCCAGTGAGACCTGGAAGTGAGGGGAGAAAAGATCTGCAGATGTGCATTGTGCTGGATTAAATGAGGTCTCAGGTAAGTAAAGGGGGGGGGGATGCTCACACCTAAACATTTTTTACCTTAATGCAAAGAATGCATTAAGGTAAAAAAATGTTTAGGCTCTACAAGCACTTTAAATTGGGTTTTTGGTTTGTGGTGCTCAGATGCAGTGTAGTTCCACTTTATTGATTGCATCTATAGAGGACAGATCTATTAATACAGCATCTTCCCTGTAAATTATAAGTACAAATACAAAATGGTAGCTGAAAATATCTAGTTTTATAGACAATTTACACTTTTGTAGTTTGTTTTAGGTCTTAGAAAATCTTTATCCAATTTTTGGTATATTCATCATGCATACATTGGAAAGCCCAATATTACATATTGTGTGGTTGCTTTTCCTGGACAGAAATTTGTGTCTTAGACTGTCCGAAACTCAGCTGTCTGGTGTCTGGGGAGAGTGTGCGTTATATATTGAACATGACATCTCCATCATGTTCCATTAATTTACTTGTAGAGTGAGAATCCTCAGCTGTCTACACATCTGAAAGGCACTTACCCAGATCATGACATGTTTATTATTGAAATAGGTCACAAAGAACTCACCAAGCCAACACTACATTATCTATGGCACAATCATTTATGTAAGTATAATGTTTGGATATCATATGGTTACTTATCTATGACATTTGGAATGTGTTTCAAAACATTTTCAAAATGGAGGAAAAAACATAAATTTTGCTTAATGCTTTTCTTTCATAGAACCATTTGAAGAAGGACCAATAACAGTGTCCATCGTCACCTAATAGTCCAATCTTAGTCCACTTAAAAGCTTTTTCTACTCTTTTAGTAATGTAACAATTCTATGGCCTTGTGCTGGGACATCACCAATCTTCACTTACAATGGCATTACTCTTGAAGTGAGTTTAGGACTTCCTTATGTTATTGTACATTAAAATGTTTATAGTGCCCCAATTATAAGGTCCTTAAAGCCTGTTTATAAATACACAGGCTGCTATACCAGACTTCGCCCCAAATTTCAAGGACCCAGTTAACTAAATCCATAGAAGTCTCTCTGGATCCTCACTACACAGGATTATGATAATTGACAGCTTACTGAATAAGGTACAGGAGAAGAATATTTTGCTCCTGATGTTCCAGTTTCTCCTACACTCTAACCTAATGTTTTCTTATAGCTGCATGAAAGGTCAGGTTTCTTTATTCCCAGTCTGTTTATTTATAAAGTGTCAAGCAGGGCATTGCTGTTATGAGGCAAGGCAAGTGGAACGCAGGACATGGACAGCATGACATGAGGTTTTAATCTTTTCACATGACCTCAAACTCAAAACAGCACTTGGTGTTAAATACAGATTGAGACTGCTGCCCTCACTATTTTCAAATACAAAATAAGCAAAAACTTGAAAAACAAAAAAATGGTGCAATGTCCCTTTAAAAGTCCTTTAGAGTCAATATACTAATATATAAGTACCTCAAGATAACATGATATCACCCATATATTAATTATCGTATACCAAACGAATATACTGTGTTAAAGTGCAAATAAATTCATACTGCAGAATCCATAAGGCTCTTTTCACACTCTGCTAAGTGGAATTTGCTTTCTCAGAGGGGGATCTCTCTGCTGATGCCCGCTGAGCAGGCAGATGACAGGTCCATGTCCGCTCCGCTATGCAAAGCAGACATGGACACAGTCCTGCTCTCCTCTTTGGGGCAATCAGATATAAATAGACCGCCTGCCCGTTTCCATCCGATGCTATCTGATCCACCACAGGAATGGGGAATAGGACCACCATATGTCTGTTTTTGGCGGACAGGATTGGATTGGATGGCGGCGGGTCTCAGTGGACATGGTGCTCCATAGAAGAGAATGGAGGGTCTGATCAGGTCCACCTGAAAATCTGACAGGCGGACCTGATTGGACAGCTCGTGTAAAAGGGCCCATAAACTGTAAACATTTTATACCCCAGTGAAATAAAAAACTCTTTCACCAAAGTGCTATAGTATATAAATTCATAGTTTTCAGAAATAGTGCAAACAAGTGTTCTGTCCAATCATGGTGCAAAGGAGAAAAATCCTTCCACTTTGATTTCACCAATGCTGTATAATAAAAACCGCATCTCAGAGTGAGAGACCACCCTCGTCAAAAAAGACTGCTTACCAGATGGTACATCTCCACATCAAAAGATTCCACCATAGCATGGTTCTCCACTAATCCCCAGGGTAGCAGGTCTGCATTGAATGGATTCCATATAGAGAACAATAAAGCCCCATACACACGGTCGGATTTTCCCATGGATTCGGTCCTATCGGACCATGTTGTCGTAAATTCCGACCGTGTGTAGGCACCATCGGACAGTGTACGTCGGATTGTCCGACGGACAAAGTCCTATCTCCTGCTGGATAGATTTTTCGACAACAAAGTCCGATCACACCAAATCCGATCGTGTGTATCGAATTTCGACGGACAAAGTGCTACGCATGCTCAGATCACATTACAAGACCAAAGCTATTGGCTACTAGCCTCTACGTAGTCCCGTCGTAGGCAACAAATGTCACCACGTTCAGAATGATCGGATTTTCCGACAACTTTGTCCGACCGTGTGTACGCAACACCAACATCGGACAAAGTACGACGGACATGATCCGACGGACCTGGTCTGCGGATAATCCGAGAGTGTGTATGGGGCATAAGATTTACCTCTTTCCAGAATTACAGCTCTCAGGAATTGGAGCAGTAACGTCCAGTGCAATGGGGATTATAATGGTTCTAAGTAGGGTTGAGCGAACCCGAACTGTAAAGTTCGGGTCCGTACCGGACTTTAGGGTGTTCGGGTCCCGGACCCGAACCCGAACAATTGACTGTATGTTCGGGTTCGGGTCCGGTGTTCGGGGATTTAATGATTCTTTTAAAAGTGTCTTTTAAAAGCACTCGCGGCTATATGAATTGATATTAAAGCGAGTGCTTTTAATACAGAGAACAGTCATTGAAGTCATTTATTTTTAAAAAGTTAGTCATAAAAAGTGTTTGGGGACCTGGGTCCTGCCCCAGGGGACATGTATCAATGCAAAAAAAACTTTTAAAAACGGCCGTTTTTTCGGGAGCAGTGATTTTAATAATGATTAAATTGAAACAATAAAAGTGTAATATTCCTTTAAATTTCGTACCTGGGGGGTGTCTATAGTATGCATGTAAAGGGGCGCATGTTTCCCGTGTTTAGAACTGTCTCTGTAAAAAGTGCAATTTTTTGCAGAAAAGAAAGCTATTTAAAATCACTCGCGGCTAATGTTACGTGACGTGGGGAAAGCCATAGGGAACTCCCCATGACGTCCCCATGCGTCAGAGGGGGGCGGGGTTACCAGGTGGCCCCGCCCTCCGTTATAAAAGAACTGTCAGCCCAAGTGAAGCCTCACACGCCGGGAGCCTCCCATTGCGAGGAGTGGCCCAAGAACAGACCGACGCCCTGGAAGAAGATACCGGAGACCGACGCCGTGGAAGAAGATACCGAAGAGAAGCCTCACCCAGCGGGAGCCTCCCATTGCGCGGAGCTGCCCAGAAGAGACACCGATGCTGGACGAGAAGGCCAAGAAGAAGCGGATCGGAGGAAGAAGAAGATGGAAGAAGAAGATGCCGGAAGGAGAAGATGAAGAAAGGAAGACCAGAAGAAAGAAGAAAGAAGATTTTAATAAAGGAATTGTCAAAGACCGTCTCCTGTCATTTTTAACATTTTTGACACTTTTTTTGTGAAATGGTAGGGGTACTTTCGTACCCCCTTACCATTTCACACGGGGGGGGGCGGGATCTGGGGGTCCCCTTGTTAAAGGGGGCTTCCAGATTCCGATAAGCCCCCCGCCCGCAGACCCCCACAACCACCGGGCACGGTTGTGGGGACGAGGCCCTTGTCCTCATCAACATGGGGACAAGAGGCTTTGGGGGTCTTAGACCCCCAAAGCATCCTTCCAATGTTGAGGGCATGTGGCCTGGTACGGTTCAGGTGGGAGGGGGGGCAGCTCTCGCCCCCCCTCTTTTCCTGCGGCCTGCCAGGTTGCGTGCTCGGATAAGGGTCTGGTATGGATTTTGAGGGGGACCTCACGCCATTTTTTTGGGCTGGGTTTTCCCCTTAAAATCCATCCAAGACCTCAAAGGTCTGGTATGGATTTTGAGGGGGACCCTACGCCATTTTTTTTTTTTTTTGGCTGGGATCCCCCTTAATATCCATCCCAGACCTGAAGGGCCTGGTTATTGAATTTGGGGGGACCCCTACGCTTTTATTTTTTTGTTTTTTTTATTTTTTATCAATGACTTTTTTTTTTTTCATGAATGACTTTCAATGAATGACTGTTCTCTGTATTACGGGACCCGACAATTAACATTAGCCGCGAGTGATTTTAAATAGCTTTCTTTTCTGCAAAAAATGACACTTTTTGCAGAGACAGTTCTAAACACGGGAAACATGCACCCCTTTACATGCATACTATAGACACCCCCCAGGTACGAAATTTAAAGGAATATTACACTTTTATTGTTTCAATTTAATCATTATTAAAATCACTGCTCCCGAAAAAACGGCCGTTTTTAAAAGTTTTTTTTGCATTGATACATGTCCCCTGGGGCAGGACCCAGGTCCCCAAACACTTTTTATGACTAACTTTTTAAAAATAAATGACTTCAATGACTGTCCTCTGTATTAAGGGGGACGGGAGCCGACACTTTATTATAGCCGTTCGGGTCCCCATTGACTTCAATGGGGTTCGGTGTTCGGGGTCAAGTTCGGGTCAAGTTCGGTCCCGAACCCGAACTTTTTTCTGAAGTTCGGCCGAACCTGCCGAACCCGAACATCCAGGTGTCCGCTCAACTCTAGTTCTAAGGCCTTAAAGTGGCTGTAAACCCTCTCCTATACCCAGTGAAGTGAACAGCCTCAGATGATACACTGAGATAAAACAAATACCCCTACACTATATACTGTAAGTGTTACTTGTATATCTGCTGTCTTCTGCTTTCTACACTCTTTAGAAAGTGCAGATCATGTTACTTATCTTTCTTCCTGTCCCAACAGTGGGTGTGGAATCTGGGCTTACACTGTGTAAAAAATGGTTTGAGGAAAGGCACCCCCCCCCCCCCATCCACATAGGCAGAGGAACAAAGTTTCCTTCAGAGCTTCCTTCCTGCAGAGCTTCAGTCTGAATAGACAGGCTTTCTGCTAATCTACCGCTAAGCTCCCTCCCTGACACAAATTTTTAGCTGTTTTTATCTGATGTGTCTGAGAACTTGTGTGACTGCTAAAAACAGAGGAAGAGAGCAGCAGAAAGACATGGCACTTAGAGCTTTGGAGAGAGATAAGTCAACACTACAGATATATGTGCCTAGGTCAGATTTCATGAATGCGGTTTACAACCACTTTAAGGTTTCTTTACCTTAATGCATTCTCTGTATAAATATAATAAAATTAATTAATATACTTTCAGAATATGAGCCAAGGCATCTGTTGTATCCCCTCATCAAGAGTGCTGCCTATATCCGTCCTTTTCATCCACCTCCTCCGCTCATAAAAATGCAACATCGGTAGTAAAGTGAACAGCCTATTTGTCTTTAATAAATCAATCCTAATTTCTCAGAAAATATATTTTCAAATTTTCAAAATTTCAAAATTATATTGACTCATTATTGAAAGAGTCTGAGAAAATAATTTTGGAGCCTATCCTTCTTTGATGTAAGTAAAGACTTTGATTGGCTGCTTATGGCAGCAGATATAATGACTATTCATACCTCAGATACTTTTAACTTGCGAAAGAAAGTGTATACTTTTTATGTATGCCTAAATATAACCTTTGCATTCATTTCCTTAGGGAGACAAATGTTACGGAATCTGAAAAGCATTATGTAATCTGTCAAACTAAAATATAGACCTTGTAATATCCAGGGGAAATGAATCTCTTAACTGTTTGACCTTGGCACACTGAAGTAATCTAAAACAAATCTAACACTTGACTACACATGACATCCTTGAGCAAAACCAGGGTGCATGTTTTGCTTTTACAGCGTGCATTTTCCATTGTGTTTTATAAAGGTTAATGCACAAAGAGGTTACCAGGAAGTCTGATGTAAGGAAGCCTTTTCATGGCCATTTTTATAATAGGGTATTCATGGACCAGTGTGGGGAAAGAAAGACAATTTGCTATTTTCTTCTGAAACAAATGTCAAGACTACAGAACAAAGACATACACCGAACAGTCATAACATTATGAGCACCCACCTAATATTGAGTAGGTCCCCCTTTTGCTGCCCCAACAGCCCTTACCCATCGAAACATGGACTCCACTAGACAAAGCATCACACTGCCTCTGCCAGCACACACACCCGGCCATCCACATAATGTAAAAGAAAATGTTATTCATCAGATCAGCGATATACATTGAGGTGACTGTGCTGCCAAAATAATGTGACTATTAACAATCCTCAATCAATAAGGCACAATTAACATCTACTGTGTCAGATTCTTTAGACTGTTCTTACTCCCTCTAGTGCTGGGCTCAGCTCAGATCGCATCATACTTCTAAACCAGTGAGCGGAGCATTGTGGGAATCGTAGTCCTCTGCATAGCCATGACAGTATTGCTGAACCCTTAGCAGACTACATCCCCCAGCAATCCACTCGCTCCCAGGGAGAATTGTGGGAGAGACTATAATAAAATGTGAGTGTGAATTCCTAAGTTTGGGCTAGTGTAATCTGTGCCATTAACTGGGATACTACACTATTGGAGTTCTCTCCCCCCTTTTTCTTTGAGCACTTTGTGGAGCTATTCCTATTGGAGGTGGTATGCTAATAAGGAGGATCTAAGAGGACGCATCTGGTGTGCGAGACAGTATTTTTCTCAAAAGTTGTGTTGGCCCATTTGTGGGTCTTGTAATAAGGTGAGCATCCATTTCACCTGGTGGCCGATCACTATTGCATGTTTTGCTGTAGCACAGAGGGGATCTAGGAATTCCTTGTCTACTATTTTTCTTCTGTGAAGAAGCTATACTGGATTATTTCTTTTAGACTTTTTTGATTTTTCTTTTTTGCTCTTGATTTGGGCTTGATAAGATTTTTGCACTAAGATGTTATATATCTGACACGGTAGATGTTAACTGTGCCTTATTGATTGAGGATTGTTAATAGTCAACTTTGGGCAGTGCAATCACCTCAATGTATATTGGTACTCTATATTATATGTGGGAATGCATAATGTGATAGCAGCAGCCAATATATAGTTATTTTGGTTAAGGGGCAGCGCACAAACACTCTATATATTTTGTTCATCAGATCAGACCATCTTCTTCTATTGCTTCATGGTCCAGTTTTTATGCCCATGTGCCCATCGTAGATGCTTTTGGATGTGGACGAGGGTCAGCATGAACAACCTTGACTAGTCTGTGGCTATGCAGCTCCATATGCAACAAATTTCACAACACTGTGTTCAGATACCTTTCTATCGGAACCTAAATTAAAGTTTTCAGCAATTTGAGCTACAGTAGCTCTTCCATTAGATCAGGCCACCCTTCGTTCCCCATGTGCATCAGTGATTCTTGGCTGTCCATGACCACTTTTGGTAGGTCCTGATCACTGGAGACCGGGAAAATCCCACAAGAGCTGCAGTTTTGGAGATGCTCTGACCCAATCATCTAACCATTACAATTGCACCATTGTCAAAGTTGTTCAAATCCTTATGCTTGTCCATTTTTTTTTGCATTCAGCGCATTAACTTTAGCAACAATATGTTCAATTGCTGCCTAATATATCCCACTCACTTTCAGGTGTCATTGTTACGAGGTAATCATGGTTTCTCACTTTACCTGTCAGTGGTCATAATACTATTGGTGATCGGTGTAGTTCCATAGAGAAACCCCCAGCATGTGTTAAAAAACTTCACTCATAAAATTAATTATAAAGCCACCCTAAAATTAACTTTTAAAATCAGGTCACAATATCTGAATGGCTTGCTATTTATGAAGACATAGATTAGGAGGAGGGATGGGTAACATGTAATGAGGTGGCATTGGGAGAATATTTGATAGGCATGTCAATTAATATGCAGTCAATCAGCAGAGGGTTAACAGGAGAGGGGCTAATGTGGCAGAATGCCCCTTTTCTCGCCATGCTCAGATGCAGGCTTTGGCTCTTTTAACTCCTTTTCCCACAAACCCATGCTTTCCAACAATACCCTGGGCTCCTGTAAACACTCAGTGAATATCATATTTCTTGTTTCCTATCTCCTGCAGCTCAGAGAGACCACACCTTAAGGCAAAGGTGGCATGTGATCTGCAACCAGGTGTATGGTTCTCCTTAATTAGTCCTGACATACAGGCAGCCAAGTAATAGCCCATTAGTATGCATATTATAAGGAAGATTCAGGGTACACATGGAAAAGGCACTGAGTAAGGCACACTTGGGAAGGATTATCTGGAACTCCCCAGGGTTCAGAGCATTAGATGACCATACACATATCATCACAAGGCACTCGTTCAAAATTTGGGATAAAGTATATACACAGCTGAATGGCAATTATAACTCACCTTTAGTAGCACTTAAGGAGAATGACTATTTCCCCCCCCCCCCCCCGGGAAAAAGGATATAGGAGGGGACTGGATAATTAAAGACGAAACACAATTAGGGGATGTAATGCACTTGGGACTACCACTGGCACTAAACGAATTTAAAAAAAAAGTAGAGATATTTAAAATCGATGAGTGGCGGTACCTCCAGATATGCCATTTCGTGAAAAAACTTCCACAACCAATCAGGTCACGTGGAGACCTGACGAAACTGGAGCAAATATGCACAGCAGAAAATACTAAAAAGTCAATTTCAAAAATATATAAGCTACTGATCGAGGTGGACAGGCTGGAGGTCCCCCCATTCATCGATAAATGGGAGAGGGAATTAGGGTCACAGATAAACACGGGGATGGTTAAAAAAATAATGAAGCTCACACATAGCTCATCAGTAGACATGCGAACAGCTGAAATGAATTACAAATGTTTAATTAGGTGGTACGCGACTCCCGACAAAACAAGCAAATTTCAGGAGGGGAGATCCCCCAACTGTTGGAGAGGATGTAACCAGAGAGGAAATATGGGCCATCTATGGTGGGAATGTCAGAAAATCCAAAAATACTGGGGTAGGGTCTTGAACTATATCAAAGAAATTACCCAAATAGAAGTAAAAAAAAACCCCTGGGTGGTCCTGTTACACGCAACAGAGGAGGGAGTGAGGCAATATAGGAGCACATTGGTCCCACATTTGCTTAATGCCGCAAAAAGATTAATACCCAGGAAGTGGCAAGAGCAGGAAAGCCCTTCCATAGGGGAATGGATTGATGAAGTAGAGGCGACTTATAGGCTGGAATGCTTGAAGGAGAATCTAGAGGAGGATACTCAGCCAAAAGGGAAGTGGGAATGCTGGGAAAAATTCAAAAGAACCTGGAGTTACGCGGAGTTGATGCAGACATAGGGTGACAAAAATATTAATCAAAAACAAAAAAAAAAAAAAAAAAAAGGAAAAAGAGAGAGGGCAGCGATGAGAGGTAGGGATTTGGGGGAGGGGGGGAGGTAGGGGGGGGAGGTGGGGAGGACGGGGGGGGAAAAAAAAAAAGGGCTAAACCACTATGATGATAAGACTAGATGGGACAGAGGTCAAGACCTCACTGACTTAGTCCTATTCCAAAAGTTCTTCTGAAGTGAAAAAAAAAATAAAAAAAAAAATAAGGAAGATTCAACCACTAAAGAGAGCACCGCGCCAATTGCTACCATAGTACTGTACTTCAAGTATGGTGGCCCTGCATCTCAAGCCCCTGCCTATGGAGCCAGCTCTAGGACTCCTCAAGCCACTTGCCTGTAGGGCCAGCCCAGAGATCCCTCCAGCTGTTCACCTGTGTACCCAGTACTGTTCGGTACTTCACTAAGACACTAATGCAGAAGCTAAGCACAAGTAGCTGTTTATGTACTGTACTGTATACTGTAATTAGGTGTTCTGCTCTAGTATCAGTTGCTACAGAGCCTTATACTGTATATACGAAGCTGTACTGCCACATAGTGTCCTTATTGAGTTTCAGAGACTTTGTTCTAATGAGCTTCTGTTTGTACAGATTAATAATTGGTTTAACATTGTTTTGAACCGTTTTGTAGTTTTTGCTCTGTTTTCATTGGTTAATCCGACTCTGCATCTTTTTGGTAAAGTTCAAGTTAAAGCTACCCCTTATCTGGTCATTAGGCTGATGCCTCCTATCTGTTTCACATCATTGGAGGGTTCTATCACCTGCGTTCTCTCAGAAATGCAGTAACAGCAGAATTGACAGAACTGTAATTGTATTAAGGGACCACCACTTCAATGGAAAAGGGATGAAAAAAATCCTTGCTTTCCCTTTGGATACTTCTAGGTAAATCCAATGGGAGAAATGGTTGCAGGAGTTTTTTCAAAGGAACGCAAGTGTTTTTGTAGTTCAAGTACCAAAAATTCATGGATTCCCCTGCGGGCTCTTGAATTGAGATCAAAAGCTAAAACCTTGGTAGTTCTGCATGTCAGCAATTCTGGTTTTCAGGGTTAACAGTGTTCTTCCATTTTTATGTGGCCCTACTCAGTTATTATCAAACATCTAAAAGATAAAGACATATTGTACCCTTTTTCCATTCTTTGTCTTCACTGTATGGGAAAAATGTATAAAAATAAACAGTAAAAGATTTATGCTGTCTGGATCATAATGATGGCGTTCAAAAACAGAAAAGGGAAAGTAAAAGTTAAAAGGTCATTGTAGCAAAGTTCCTGCAATTGTCTGAAAATATTAAGAGAGCTTTGTTTATTATAGATATCAATGCAGATTATATACAGCCCTGCTGTAATTACAAGTTATCAGTGCTCACAGCCCACAGGTCAAGATAAATCAAAAGAGCAAGGTGTTATATTAGTGTTAGGGTTTGGTCATGGTTATGTTAGGTTGATGTTAAGATTAGGCATTGGGGAGTTTAGCTTACATTTTTGAATTATGGTTAATGTTGGGAATTTGGTTGGGGGGGTTAAGTGTTAGGAAGGGATTAACAGTTTTGGGCTTATTTTAAAGTGACCCTGTTAGTTAGCTAAAGCTTCAGCCATACTTAAAAATTCACCTTGCAGTGCTTACAGCCAAGGACGGACTGACTGGTCAGGCACTTTGGCCGTTGTTCGAGGGCCAGGCATAGGAAGGGGGCCCGCCACCTGCTTGAACAGCAGGATGCCACAGCAGGATGCCAGCTAGCCAGCCACCCACCCACAGCAGGAAATCAGTCACCCACAGCAGGGAGATAGCCAGCCAGCCACCCACAGGAGCCATCCACCCACCCACCCACAGCCAGTGTCTCCCAGTTTGGAGACAGCCTCCAGTGTGGGAGACAGAAGCCAGAGGAGCCCCAGCCAGGAGCCAAGAGACAGGAGATCTCATCCAGGGGACAGAGGAGCCCCAGCCTGAAGTCAAGAGACAGGAGGTCTCATCCAGGGACAGAGGAGCCCCAGCAAGAAGCCAGGAGGCAGGAGGTATCGATCCAGGAGTCAGGTCAGCTCCTATCGGGGTGTCGGGAGAATCCCTGTCCAGAAGCCAGGATTGGGCTGTGCAGCAGGGCACTGCAACTAAAGACTAGGAGAGCTAAGGAACCAGCAGAACTGGACAACACAGTTAAGACTGGTGAGAAGAACAGCGGTGCTGCCAACAAGGGAGCCGGGTGGCTCAGTATATTAATTTATTCATATAGATGTGGAAGAACCCCTGCACAGGCAACTGATGTGTATGTGAACTTTCCATTTGTTCAATAAAAGTAGGCTGCCATGCCCTTAAATACAGTTTGGACTGGCACAACTCAATGAAAACGCACCTATCACTTGAGTATAATCTCCCCAATACCACAGCTGCTACCATTATTGCTGATTGGGATAGAAAGTCCCCACAGCCCTAGGTCTAATGAAGCAAAATGTTGGGCAGCAGACAAAAAATTATAATTTAATAATACGTTTTTTCCAATGAAGTTTTTAATTTGAAAGTTAAGTGACCTTTGTATATGTTGTAAATAAAGAAACCATATAACATTTTCAAGCAACTAGTTGATAAGAGTAAACATGGCAACTTCCTTGCTTTGTATCTTGCCCAACTGTTATAAATTAATGGTTGATGGATGGGCTTGGTGAAATACTTGCATATAAATGACAAAGTATGAATGCAGTAGTATCTATGCTGTTCAGGGATATTTGTCAATGAAAATGAGCGATTATTTTTCTGTTGAAATTGTTAGATATGTTCTGTTAGGTTGACCCTCCTTTCATCCTAAAAGAGTTTTACCAATTTAATTGCAGCTCTAATTGTGTTATTTAACGTGGGCTGTCTGTGAGAACTGGAGATCAGAGAGTGAGGAAATGAATTCCCAAGAAATATTGCAACCAAATGTGAACGTGAGAGATAACATTACATGTAGATGTCAAGTACCATTCACAGGCTCTTCGTACTGGTTATACAGCAATAATCCTTGTACTGTACTTTCCTAGAAATTAACAGAAATAGTGTTGCAAATTGCAAGCAACAATATATGTAAGTGTTCTGTACCCTATATATTGTAAATTACATTGGCAGCATTTTACATTTGTCAGTTTCTGCAAAGGGCAGCATTGCCTTTTTCATTAATGAAAAGTATTATGCATACCATTATTTCCATCACAGATCCCCAAAAACATCTTGTTGCTCATCTTAAAGCTGAACTTCAAGTAGATAGACAAGAAACAAAAAAATGCAATTATGTGTTCATTTATAAGTCACTAAAATATATGTTTTAAAATGCAACCAATGTAAGTTCCTGAATTTGACTTGGGATTAGCCATTTGCAATCTCCTCTACAGGAGCACTCAAACTAAGAAAGGGAGGCGCTGGATTGGGAGCCAATCAGTTATGCTACACTTCACTTTATTATACAAATTTAATTTTTTGTTGCAGTAACAGGTTGTACAGTTTCTTTATTTAAAGCAGCCATTGCACATATGTATTATTTACAAGCACTTAAAATATGATTTCTTCCTTTCACGGGTACATTTTGTTAAAGCTTGCACTTTTGCCTTTATCAATAAGAGGCATAAACATAGGATATTATGAAGCCAACAAAATTGTAAACAAATAAATTGTAAAATACAGTCTAAAGCAGGCCATACATGAATCAGTGCGTTGAACAAAAAACACGAATGGATTCCCCCATCCACACACTCTATGTGGATGGGGAAATACTCCTGCTGAGCTTTTGTATTTTACCGGCTAGGATTCTTCCCCACTGGTAGAACAGTGTTGACGGCTATTGCCGGCACCGGCAGCACTGATCATTTTGGAAAAACCTGACAGGCTGGTTGTATGTGAGAGATTGATAGATTGACTTGTGTACAACCAGATAGCCCATACATGGATCAAAATTCATCCTGTCCCTGCTTAACCTTCCAAATTGTGATCCATGTATGGCCAGCTTAACTCAGCCTTTCTCAAATTTTTACCCCAGAGGAACCCCTAAAATGATTTTCAAACCAATTACTAAAACCATTTTACTAAAACCAATGCACTGAGGGTCAATGGTAAAAATGCACCTTACATTGGTGGTCAGCAGGAAGATTGCAATCCTTGCAATGGTGGACAGAACGCCACCCTAACAGACAGCTAAAAGAGATAAGATAATTCCCTTACTATACCAGATAAGAGGTATGGTGTGACCAATACAGGTTAATAAATATTGCTATTGGTGAACCCAGGTAAAAATATATATAATAGAATTGTAAATAGTACTAAGGTGCGAGAGTGTAAATTGAACTAATAGCACCTAAATAAAACTACTAATAAAACACCATAAGCAGGTAATAAAAAAATCAGATATACATATAAAATCATATAAGTGAACATATGGTAAAAATGTGTCTATAGATAAACAATTCCAAAGTGCATAGTAGATTGTGAACAAAATATAAAATCCTTAAAGTGCAAGTGTGCACAGGCTAAAAATGCGACTGAGTGATTGAGTGACGAATAAAACTATAAATATAATCGCATTGGAGATATGTGATGAGTAGCGGTATGTGCAGAGAAGTTGCACTGGAGTGAACAGTAGAACAATAAATATAAAGTGCAAAGTATGCGAGCATACAAAATAATGTATAAGCTGGATGAGACTAGTCAGCGTGACTATAGATGAAAAAATCCCTGGCAAAATATAAAGCTACCAGTAAACAAAGTGGAATAAAGTTTGAAATATAAAATATAATGAAATGCTAGGTGCAGACGCAAAGTGCACACACAGATATCCTATAGGTAAAATCGCATTAATGCAGGATGCGTAAAAAATAGTCATATGCGACTAAAATCGCATAGTCATATGCGACTAAAATCGCATAGTGCAGGATGCGTATAAAATAGTCATCTGCGACTATGTTGCATGCATATAGGTCCGTGATAAATAAGTCAATCCTCAATAGTTTATAAGTATATAATCATTTCTTGTGGTAAGAAGGTGAGGGTAGTGGTGTGATCCTTGGGTCAAAGGTGATATCCGTGCAGTGGCGTGTTTCAAGCAGTGGGGGTCACTCCTCTTCGTGTGGGGTACACTAAAGTGAGCAATGGACCCTTACCTTGCGGCAAAGGGTTAACCGCATATAAATGATGTAAAGGGGTCTGCTTTCTTCTCCTTCCCTCACGGTGGTCTGCCTGGGTAGGTGCGTATTCCTTTTCCCTGGTTCCAGGTATATCTAGCCTTTGTAGCTCACGGCAGATGCCGGAGTGATTTTACCTATAGGATATCTGTGTGTGCACTTTGCGTCTGCACCTAGCATTTCATTATATTTTATATTTCAAACTTTATTCCACTTTGTTTACTGGTAGCTTTATATTTTGCCAGAGATTTTTTCATCTATAGTCACGCTGACTAGTCTCATCCAGCTTATACATTATTTTGTATGCTCGCATACTTTGCACTTTATATTTATTGTTCTACTGTTCACTCCAGTGCAACTTCACTGCACATACCGCTACTCATCACATATCTTCAATGCGATTATATTTATCGTTTTATCCGTCACTCAATCACTCAGTTGCATTTTTAGCCTGTGCACACTTGCACTAGCACTTTAAGGATTTTATATTTTGTTCACCATCTACTATGCACTTTGGAATTGTTTATCTATAGACACATTTTTACCATATGTTCACTTATATGATTTTATATGTATATCTGATTTTTTTATTACCTGCTTATGGTGTTTTATTAGTAGTTTTATTTAGGTGCTATTAGTTCAATTTACACTCTCGCACCTTAGTACTATTTACAATTCTATTATATATATTTTTACCTGGGTTCACCAATAGCAATTTTTATTAACCTGTATTGGTCACACCATACCCTTATCTTGTATAGTAAGGGAATTGTCTATCTCAACTTGCATTACTTCGACTTAATAGTCGCATCATCAACTATTATTGTCTCATATGATTGCTACACTTAAAGGGTTTACGTCTTTATCCCATTACTGCCACCTTGTGGTAGATTTGGCCACCTCCCTGGGGAACAGCGCAGCACCACCCTCACTTTTATATATCTAGTTTGGTAGGTACGGTTTGACCTACACCAGGTGCCTGCAGCAGTCCCCCCACAGTCAGTCCCCACCACCCGCCCTTACCCTCCCCCTTCCAGCGCAGGAATACCCCACTACATTCTATAGGGACACGAGCTGGACCTCCATTAGTATAGAGAATCTACAAGGGGGTCAGTGATGCTGGTGTCACTGGAAATTTAGTAGATTATTCTGAGGTATGTATGAAGATGTCAGTCAGAGAGAATCCAAGGAGCTCAGCTTACAGAGGAGTCTTAGTTCTACACCTGTAGAACTGGAGGTGATGGTGGTGAGGGCTAATTTCCTGCTGAGGTTACCAATAACATATAAGATGCAGTGTCAGGGATTTACACCAAATTTTGTTCATCCCAAAACTAAAATGTATTATGTAAAGTTCACATTGAATATAACCTCTGTATTTTAATTCGAAGTTTCTTCCCTTACAACTCTTTCTACAACATCTAAGGGGCAGTGCGTGTTGAAACTGGCAAGGTTTGCCTAATATAGGGGTGATGGATGAGATAGGTGGAAGTTTCACTGAACTGAATGTAGGACTTTATTATGTCTTAATTATATACTATCCAATGGTGAAAATGTATTAATGTTGTATGGAAGGACTAGATAATCATTGCAGAGTCTTGTTGTGAGAGAAACATTTACTTCTGAAAATGCTGGCTGCTCGGGTGTTGTGATGACCCTTTCCCATGACAGGTTTACTTCAAAATATATGGAAAAAGAAAAACAGCTGTCATCAAATCTCCTAGTATGGAAACAAGAAAAAAACATGCCTAATTCCATACATCTAAGCATGAATCAATGGGAACAGTGAGCTGGTGGTATTTGTTGAATGCTGGTACCACTATCAACAATCATTTTTTCTAAACATTATTTGAAAGATCAGTGACATTTCAAAGTGAAACTTACTTAAATTTTACTGACTGTTTGTTGGTAAAACCAAAACTAAACAGTTGAGAAGCATTTCCTACAAGTACCTGTAAAGGTTTTCATTTATCCAGGTCATGGTATACTTAGTAGTATTTAAACACATTTATCTTGATTTGTTTTGCCACTGATGCAAGTGAATTCCTCACCTCTACTGAGTGTCAGGAGCATACCCCAGTGTATCCACACACGTAACTCGGTCACCTTAGTCCAGGCATGTCCAAAGTCCGGCCCGTGGGTCAATTGTGGCCTGTGTTCCGAATTATGGCCCCCAACAAATACACGAGCGCCGCACGGCACTCAGGGATTCATTGGGGGGCACAAAAGATATATACCTTTTAATTTCTGGCAGCCTCGGAGGGGAGAGGGAAGGGGCAGAACGAGTACCGTCAGATTACATACAGTGAGAATCTCCTGTTTACTCGGCGACCTTTGTAATAGGAAGTCCCATCTCCTGGGCTGGCATTTGATGAATGTTCTGTCTATCGTAGAAGGCAGGACTTTGTATTAAAGAGGCCGCCGAGTAAACAGGAGATTCTCCTGTATGTAATCTGTTGGCGCTAGTCCCGCTGCCCTCCCTGTCCCCTCCGAGGCTACAGATGGACATGGATCAGGCTGCACTGATGGCAATGGTGAGGCTGCATTCATGTCAATGGTGAGGCTGCATTCATGCCAATGGTATGGTTGCATTCATGTCAATGGTGAGGCTGCATTCAGGGCAATGGTGAGGCTGCATTCATGTCAATGGTAAGGCTGCATTCATGGCAGTGGTGAGGCTGCATTCAGGGCAATGGTAAAGGGCTGCATTCATTGCACTTGTGAGGCTGTACTCATGGCACTTGTGAGGCTACATTCATGGCAATGATGAGGCTGCATTCTGGCAATGGTGAGGGTGCATTCATGGCAATGGTGAGGCTGCATTCATTTTAATGGTGAGGCTGCAGATGGGTACTGATTAGGCTGCATTGATGGGCACTGACCCTTATTTTGCTTCACAGTTCTTTAGTGAAGGTGCGTGTTATACGTTGATAAATACGGTATATCCAAATAACACGTCCAAGCTCATCCTTAGACTCTTCACCACACACAGCCACAAAGGCAAGAGAATTATTGTTGGGCAGTATATTCGTTCATTTGCATTTAATTTTAATGGTTCAAAGAATGTCAAAATGGTTGGCCCTCATGCATGTTCACTTCATCAAATCTGGCTCCCTTTGAAAAAAATTTGGACACCCCTGCCTTAGTCCAATCACAATGGAATGTGTCAAGGCAGAACTTGATGGGAAGTGTGAAATTTTATATAACCGTTTTTCCTATTTGTATAAATCTTAGTTGTTTAGATTACTTGGCTTTAAGTAACTTTTAAGTACTTTTAATTGTTATCAGACTGCTGGATTAAGAAGAGTAAAGCAGCATTATATGTGGATAACAGATCATATTAGGCCCATAGAAGGCCCATGGTGTTTGGGTTATATAATTAGATCAGAGATCAGAGTGATCTCACAAATTCTTTCACTGGGAAAGATCATTTTTAATACCATCAATCTACAACTTGGCTTGTACAGCAATATATATGGTATATATATATATATATATATATATATATATATATATATATATATATATATATATACAGTATCTCACAAAAGTTAGCACACCCCTCACATTTTTGTAAATATTTTATTATACCTTTTCATTTGACAACACTGAAGAAATGACACTTTGGTACACTGTAGTGAGTGTACAGCTTGTATAACAGTGTAAATTTGCTGTCCCCTCAAAATAACTCAATACACAGCCATTAATGTCTAAACTGCTGCCAACAAAAGTGAGTACACCCCTAAGTGAAAATGTCCAAGTTGGGCCCAATTAGCCATTTCCCTCCCGGTGTCATGTGACTCATTAGTATTACAGGTGTGAATGGGGAGCAGGTGTGTTAAATGTGGTGTTATCGCTCTCAGTCTCTCATACTTGTCACAGGAAGTTTAACATGGCACCTCATGGCAAATAACTCTCTGAGGATCTGAAAAAACGAATTGTTGATCTACATAAAGATGGCATAGGCTATAAGAAGATTGCCAAGACCCTGAAACTGATCTGCAGCATGGTGGCCAAGACCATTCCACAGGACAGGTTCCACTCAGAACAGGCTTCGCCATGGTTGACCAAAGAGGTTGAGTGCACGTCTTTAGCGTCATATTCAGAGGTTGTCTTTGTGAAATAGACACATTGCTGCAGATGTTGAAGGGGTGGGGGGTCAGCCTGCTCAGACCATACGCTGCACACTGCATCAAATTGGTCTGCATGGCTGTTGTCCCAGAAGGAAGCCTCTTTTAAACAAGATGCACAAGTAAGCCTGCAAACAGTTTGCTGAAGACAAGCAGATTAAGGACATGGATTACTGGAACCATATCCTGTGGTCTGTTGAGACCAAGATAAACATATTTGGTTCAGATGGTGTCAAGCGTGTGTCGCGGCAACCAGGTGAGGAGTACAAAGACAAGTGTGTCTTACCTACAGTCAAGCATGGGGGTGGGAGTGTCATGGTCTGGGGCTGCCGGCACTAAAGAGCTACAGTTCATTGAGGGAACCATGAATGCAAACATGTACAGCGACATACTGAAGAAAAGCATGATCCCCTCCCTTCAGGGACTGGGCCACAGGGCAGTATTCCAACATGACAACGACCCCAAACACACCACCAAGACGACCACTGCCTTGCTAAAGCTGAGGGTAAAGGTGATGGACTGGCCAAGCAGGTCTCCAGACCTAAACCCTATTGAGCATCTTTGGAGCATCCTCAAATGTAAGTAAGGTGGAGGAGCGCAAGGTCTCTAACATCCACCAGCTCCTTGATGTCATCATGGAGGAGTGGAAAAGGACTCTAGTGGCAACCTGTGAAGCTCTGGTGAACTCCATGCCCAAGAGGGTTAAAGCAGTGCTGGAAAATAATGGTGTCCACACAAAATATTGACACTTTGGGCCTAATTTGGAAATTTTCACTTAGGGGTGTATTCATTTTTGTTGCCAGCAGTTTAGACATTAATGGCTGTGTGTTGAGTTATTTTGAGGGGGCAGCAAATGTAAACTGTTAAACAAGCTGTCAGGGCTGGTGCATGGATTTTTTACACCCCAGGAAAAACCTTAATCCCCCCCCTCAGCCCCTGAATCCACCCCCTTTGCCCGAGCATCAGTGTGACAGAAGCTGGCACTAGAGGAAGCATGGGGCTGCTGTAGAGAGCACTGATTATAGAGACACGCAGGGGATGAATGCTTCTGTTCCACCAGGACACGTCCTCCAATGCTGTGCCTCTATGATGACACTACAGAGCGGCTGCCTGAGTAACATGCAGCAGAGGCATCCCCTGCATCCCCCTAGATGTGAAATACAAGGAGAGGGGTGCCTCTGAGCATCAGATATCCAGCAGGACTTCAACTACATTAGTGAGAAGTGGACCTTCACCGTAACCTGATCATCTATCCTGACCCTGCTCCTGGATGTTATCCAGCTTATGTGCAACATTGCTTTCTTTCATGTGAGTTGATAGTGCTTTTTTCAGTTAAAGTGTTTACTACTTATTCAGAGGCGCCCCTCTCCTTGTCTTTGTCAGCTCAACTGGATTTTTGGCTTATGGTCTACATCGGTGGCAGCCCTGACTTGCAGACCCATTACCTATCATATACCTATTGTTGGACTATTATGGATTTTTTTATGGTCACCTCTGAGGTACTAGTATGTTGTGCCTTTTACTTATATCTACCCCATTAGATGTGCACACTTTATCCCAGCAGTGCCCACTAGAGGTTATAAGATTTATTACAGAGGTATTTATAATACAGCACCGAAAACTCACATAGCGCAGAAACATAGTAGGGAAACCAGCAGCCGGGCGCCCTAGGCAGCAGTGCACCCTAGGCGGCCGCCTAGTTTGCCTAGTGGTAGCACCGGCCCTGCAAGCTGTACATTCTCTACTTTAGATTGTAGCAAAGTGTAATTTCTTCAGTGTTGTCACATGAAAAGATATAACAAAATATTTAAAAAAATGTGAGATAATATATATATATATATATATATATATATATATATATATATATATATATATATACAGTATATATACAGTATATATATTTATATTATAGAGGCACTTATGGGTTTTGCAGCTGAGATAAATCAAAGCAACAGTATTTTAGCAATGTCTCGATGGCGCTCATTCTTTTGATCCAGAAAGACTGAGCATCATCAGTACATTGACAATTGCTGTTGTTATGACATGTTATGACATATCTCCACTGCATCAGGGCAATTGCCTCACATAGAGTGTGTGTACTGTGTATATATATATATATATATATATATATATATATATATATAGATATATATATATATATATAGATATATGGGATTGGTACCAGAGCACACTATCAGGACAAAACACTTTGGCCCTTTTCACACGGGGACCATCAGTTTAGCCACGTTAAAAACATATCATTTCTTACACGTTGCTTCATCTGTCTTCTGTTCCGTTAATCTCCGTTTTCATCCATCTTCTGTTCCGTTAATATCCGTTTTCATTCATTAATGTACACGTTTACATCCGTTTTTTCATCAGTTTTTGTATCCGTTTTCATCCGTTTACACCAGTTTCTGTGCCTTCAAGGAAATTACCCAGAAAGCATTGCTCCTCCCATGCTACATTGCCATGTGTGAACAATTTACCGACTACTTTCTATCTCCATAAGGAGAAGTTCCATGGCAGTACCTATATATATATACTGTATATAAATAATGCAGTGCAAATTCAAATTTATTAACTAATTTAGTTATTTCATTGTGTTTTGATAGCATAAAAAGACACAAAAGCACATGATATGTTCAAAACAGTTTTAGTTTTATTATTCTGCATAACCCTTTTAAAATAAAGTTTTTTTCACTTTGTTTTTTTATTTGTCAAAGTATGAACTTTGAATTATTTCTTCAAAATGGATCTTAACTGATCGGAGGTTGACGGACATTGTCAGTTAATATCCGTTTTGACGGATCTGGACGTGGCCTTGTACGTTAAAAAAAATGGATGAAAACGGAAGCGGAGGTTAACGGATGGTAACTAATGGTCATCCGTTTGCCCATAGGAATGCATTGTCGTCCGTTGACGGATGGAAGAAAAACGGATAGACGGTCCATCCGTGTGAAAGGGGCCTTAGGTGTTCCGATGACTTACTTAAACAATGTGTTTTTTATACTTATCTTGTTGATTAAGTCCTGTCAGTGCCTGAACAAGCTGCTTTTATATACACTGAGCAAAATTATAAACGCAACACTTTTGTGTTTGTCCCTATTTATCATGAGCTGGACTCAAAGATCTATGACTTTTTCTATGTAAATAAAAGGTCTATTTTTCTCAAGTATTGTTCACAAATCTGTGTTAGTGAGCACTTCTCCTTTACCAAGATAATCCATCCACCTCAGAGGGGTAGCATATCAAGATGCTGATTAGACAGTATGATTAATGCACAGGTGTGCCTTAGGCTGGCCACAATAAAAGGCCACTCTAAAATTTGCAGTTTTATCACACAGCACAATGCCACAGAAATATTGTTGCAAATTGCAAGCAACAATATATGTAAGTGTTCTGTACCCTAAATATTGTAAATCACATTGGCAGCATTTTGCATGTCAGTTTCTGCAAAGGGCAGCATTGCCTTTTTCATTAATGAAAAGTATTATGCATACCATTATTTCCATCACAGATCCCCAAAAAACATCTTGTTGCTCATCTTAAAGCTGAACTTCAAGTAGATAGACAAGAAACGAAAAATACAATTATGTGTTCATTTATAAGTCAATAAATATATGTTTTAAAATGCAACCAATGTAAGTTCCTGAATTTGACTTGGGATTAGCCATTTGCAATCTCCTCTACAGGAGCACTCAAACTAAGAAAGGGAGGCGCTGGACTGGGAGCCAATCAGTTATGCTACACTTCACTTTATTATACAAATTACATTTTTGGTTGCAGTAACAGGTTGTACAGTTTCTATATTTAAAGCAGCCATTGCACATATGTATTATTTACAAGCACTTAAAATATGGTTTCCTCCTTTCACGGGTACATTTTGTTAAAGCTTGCACTTTTTCCTTTATCAATAAGAGGCATAAACATAGGATATTATGAAGCCAACAAAAGTGTAAACAAATAAATTGTAAAATACAGTCTAAAGCAGGCCATACATGAATCAGTGCGTTGAACAAAAAACACGAATGGATTCCCCCATCCACACACTCTATGTGGATGGGGAAATACTCCTGCTGAGCTATTGTATTTTACCGGCTAGGATTCTTCCCCACTGGTAGAACAGTGTTGACGGCTATTGCCGGCACCGGCAGCACTGATCATTTTGGAAAAACCTGACAGGCTGGTTGTACGTGAGAGATTGATAGATTGACTTGTGTACAACCAGATAGCCCATACATGGATCAAAATTCGTCCTGTCCCTGCTTAACCTTCCAAATTGTGATCCATGTATGGCCAGCTTAACTTAGCCTTTCTCAAATTTTTACCCCAGAGGAACCCCTAAAATGATTTTCAAATGCTGGGGAACCTTTACTAAAACCAATGCACTGAGGTCAGCAGGAAGATTGCAATCCTTGCAATGGTGGACAGAACACCACCCTAACAGACAGCTAAAAGAAATAAGTGGTATCAGGATGCTGGCTTTGCTAAGTGGCATTGACCCTGAAGATTTGCAGGCACCTTTAAATGAAAAGTCAATCAGCCACAGCTCAAGGAACACCTATAAACCTCTGGAGAAACCCTAGTTTGCCACGGAACCCTGATTGAGAAAGACTGGTCTGACCGACATTATTTTTAGGTCTTGTGTGATTTGAAGAAGAGTCTGATTACCAACATTCCATGATGTCATTAGGGACACGAGGTTACCACACCATCTTCAACCTGTATTTTGAGCTGGACCTCCATTAGTATAGAGAATCTACAAGGGGGTCAGCAGGGGCGTACCATTAGTTGTGCGGGGGGGGCGGTCCGCCCCGGGTGCCACATTTTGGGGGGGTGTCAGTGGCCCAGTGACTTTGCTACAAGGGTGCGTTCCGCACCCGAGTCGGGTGACACCGTCTGATCATCCCAGGGGCACCCCTGCTGTCTCTGGTTGCTGATTTACACTTTTGTTTTTTTTTGTACCCCCCCAGCGCCGCGGCCGCAATGGACTGGTCCAGATCGTCCAGTGAGACTGAGTGGCTGTGTAGTGTGTTCCCGAGACTGAGCGTCTGAGGTGGTGAGCGGGGGGGTTGATATAAGAAGTGGCTGCCAGGATTGTCTTGTATCTACCCTTGTGCTGTTCTAAGGTGGGGGTCAATGTGATTGCTGTGTCCACCACCCCCTCCCCCTGCCATGTGTATTCTGTAACTGTCTGACCTGATGGGGGGGGGGGGGGGGGTGATAAAAGAATAGTCTGGAGGAGTGTTGTATCTACCCCTGTGCTGGTCGGGGGGGTCAGGGTGATTGCTGTGTCCACCACCCCCTGCCATGTGTATTCTGTAACTGTCTGACCTGGGGGAGGGGGTGATAAAAGAATAGACTGGAGGAGTGTTGTATCTACCCCTGTGCTGGTCTGGGGGGGGGGGGGGTCCTTTTGATTGCTGTGTCCACCACCCCCTCCCCCTGCCATGTGTATTCTGTAACTGTCTGACCTGATTGGGGGGGGGGGGGGGGGGGGTGAAAAAAGAATAGACTGGAGGAGTGTTGTATCTACCCCTGTGCTGGTCTAAGGTGGGGGTCATTGTGATTGCTGTGTCCACCACCCCCTCCCCCTGCCATGTGTATTCTGTAACTGTCTGACCTGATGGGGGGTGGGGGGTGATAAAAGAATAGTCTGGAGGAGTGTTGTATCTACCCCTGTGCTGGTCGGGGGGGTCAGGGTGATTGCTGTGTCCACCACCCCCTGCCATGTGTATTCTGTAACTGTCTGACCTGGGGGGGGGGGGAGGGGGTGATAAAAGAATAGACTGGAGGAGTGTTGTATCTACCCCTGTGCTGGTCTGGGGGGGGGGGGGGGGGGGGGGTCCTTTTGATTGCTGTGTCCACCACCCCCTCCCCCTGCCATGTGTATTCTGTAACTGTCTGACCTGATTGGGGGGGGGGGGGAGGGGGTGATAAAAGAATAGACTGGAGGAGTGTTGTATCTACCCCTGTGCTGGTCTAAGGTGGGGGTCATTGTGATTGCTGTGTCCACCACCCCCTCCCCCTGCCATGTGTATTCTGTAACTGTCTGACCTGATGGGGGGTGGGGGGTGATAAAAGAATAGTCTGGAGGAGTGTTTGTATCTACCCCTGTGCTGGTCTGGGGGGGTCATTTTGATTGCTGTGTCCACCACCCCCTCCCCCTGCCATGTGTATTCTGTAACTGTCTGACCTGATGGGGGGGGGGGGGGGGGGGGTGATAAAAGAATAGTCTGGAGGAGTGTTGTATCTACCCCTGTGCTGGTCTGGGGGGGTCAGGGTGATTGCTGTGTCCACCACCCCTCCCCCTGCCATGTGTATTCTGTAACTGTCTGACCTGATGGAGGGGGGGGGGGGGGTGATGAAAGAAAAATGTGTGCAATAAATATTCTTGAGAAAATGAAAAAAAATTGTGGGTGTTTTTTTTCATTTAAAAGTTGGGGGGGGGGTGCCAGATTTAGGATCCGCCCCGGGTGCCAAACGCTCTAGGTACGCCCCTGGGGGTCAGTGATGCTGGTGTCACTGGCAATTTAGTAGATTATTCTAAGGTATGTATGAAGATGTCAGTCAGAGAGAATCCAAGGAGCTCAGCTTACAGAGGAGTCTTAGCTCTACATCTGTAGAACTGGAGGTGATGTTGGTGAGGGTTAATTTCCTGCTGAGGTTACCAATAACATATAAGATGCAGTGTCTGAGATTTACACCAAATTTTGTTCATCCCAAAACTAAAATGTATTATGTAAAGTTCACATTGAATATAACCTCTGTATTTTATTTCATCGTTTCTTCCCTTACAACTCTTTCTACACCATCTAAGGGGCAGTGCGTGTTGAAACTGGCAAGGTTTGCCTAATATAGGTGTGATGGATGAGATAGGTGGAAGTTTCACTGAACTGAATGTAGGACTTTATTATGTCTCAGTTATATACTATCCAATGGTGAAAATGTATCAATGTTGTATGGAAGGACTAGATAATCATTGTAGAGTCTTGTTGTGAGGGAAAAATTTACTTCTGAAAATGCTGGCTGCTCGGGTGTTGTGATGACCCTTTCCCATGACAGGTTTACTTCAAAATATATGGAAAAAGAAAAACAGCTGTCATCAAATCTCCTTGTATTAAAAAAGAAAAAAAAATGCCTAGCCCAGCATGAATCAATGGGAACAGTGAGCTGGTGGTATTTGTTGAATGCTGGTACCACTATCAACAATAATTTTTTCTAAACATTATTTGAAAGATCAGTGACATTTCAAAGTGAAACTTACTTAAATTTTACTGACTGTGTGTTGGTAAAACCAAAACTAAACAGTTAAGAAGCATTTCTTACAAGTACCTGTAAAGGGTTTCATTTATCCAGGTCATGGTATACTTAGTAGTATTTAAACACATTTATCTTGATTTGTTTTGCCACTGATCCAAGTGAATTCCTCACCTCTACTGAGTGTCAGGAGCATACCCCAGTGTATCCACACACGTAACTCGGTCACCTTAGTCCAGGCATGTCCAAAGTCCGGCCCGCGGGTCAATTGCGGCCTGTGTTCCAAATTAATATGGCCCCACTGGTAATATCGATATATATATCTTTTATGGCCCCCAACAAATACACGAGCGCCGCACGGCGCTCAGGGATTCATTGGGGGCACAAAAGATATATACCTTTTAATTTCTGGCAGCCTCGGAGGGGAGAGTGAAGGGGCAGAACGAGTACCGTCAGATTACATACAGTGAGAATCTACTGTTTACTCTGCGACCTTTGTATCAGGAAGTCCCGTCTCCTGGGCTGGCATCTGATGAATGTTCTGTCTATCATAGGAGGCAGGACTTTGTATTAAAGAGGCCGCCGAGTAAACAGGAGATTCTCCTGTATGTAATCTGTTGGCGCTAGTCCCGCTGCCCTCCCTGTCCCCTCCGAGGCTACAGATGGACATGGATCAGGCTGCACTGATGGCAATGGCGAGGCTGCATTCATGTCAATGGTGAGGCTGCATTCATGTCAATGGTGAGGCTGCATTCATGCCAATGGTAAGGCTGCATTCATGTCAATGGTGAGGCTGCATTCAGGCCAATGGTGAGGCTGCATTCATGTCAATGGTAAGGCTGCATTCATGGCAGTGGTGAGGCTGCATTCAGGGCAATGGTAAAGGGCTGCATTCATTGCACTTGTGAGGCTGTACTCATGGCACTTGTGAGGCTACATTCATGGCAATGATGAGGCTGCATTCTGGCAATGGTGAGGCTGCATTCATGGCAATGGTGAGGCTGCATTCATTTTAATGGTGAGGCTGCAGATGTGTACTGATTAGGCTGCATTGATGGGCACTGACCCTTATTTTTCTTCACAGTACTTTAGTGAAGGCCAAGCTCATCCTAATGCCCCGTACACACGGTCGGAAATTGCGACCACAAAATCCGTCAGATTTTTTCCGAAGGATTTTGTCCGACATTGGTGTTGCATACACACGGTCGGACAAAGTTGTCGGAAAATCCGATCATCCTGAATGTGGTGACGTTCGTTGCGTATGACGGGACTACGTAGAGGCTAGTAGCCAATAGCTTTGGTCTTGTAATGTGATCTGAGCATGCGTGGCACTTTGTCCGTCGGAATTCGATACACACGATCGGAAAAAGTCCGATAGGACTTTGTTGTCGGAAAATTTGAGAGCAGGAGAAAATCCGACGGAAAAAGTCCGATGGAGCCCACACACGGTCGGAATTTCCGACAACATTGTCCGATAGGACATTTTCCGTCGGAAAATCCGACCGTGTGTATGGGGCTTTAGACTCTTCACCACACACAGCCACAAAGACAAGAGAATTATTGTTGGGCAGTATAATCGTTCATTTGCATTTAATTTGCATTTAATAATGGTTCAAAGAATGTTAGGCAAAATGGTTGGCACTCACGCATGTTCACTTCATCAAATCTGGCTCCCTTTGAAAAAAATTTGGACACCCCTGTCTAGTCCAATCACAATGGAATGTGTCAAGGCAGAACTTGATGGGAAGTGTGAAATTTTATATAACCGTTTTTCCTATTTGTATAAATCTTAGTTGTTTAAATTACTTGGCTTTAAGTAACTTTTAAGTACTTTTAATTGTTATCAGACTGCTGGATTAAGAAGAGTAAAGCAGCATTATATGTGGATAACAGATCATGATGAAATCCCCCACCCCTGTTTATAGATGGTTGTTTCAGTTTGACATAGAAGGCCCATGGTGTTTGGATTATATAATTAGATCAGAGATCAGAGTGATCTCACAAATTCTTTCACTGGGAAAGATCATTTTTAATACCATCAATCTATAACTTGGCTTGTACAGCAATATATATGGTATATATATATATATATATATATATATATATATATATACAGTATCTCACAAAAGTGAGCACACCCCTCACATTTTTGTAAATATTTTATTATACCTTTTCATTTGACAACACTGAAGAAATTACACTTTGGTACACTGTAAAGTAGTGAGTGTACAGCTTGTATAACAATGTAAATTTGCTGTCCCCTCAAAATAACTCAATACACAGCCATTAATGTCTAAACCGCTGGCAACAAAAGTGAGTACACCCCTAAGTGGAAATGTCCAAATTGGGCCCAATTAGCCATTTCCCTCCCGGTGCCATGTGACTCATTAGTGTTACGGGTGTGAATGGGGAGCAGGTGTGTTAAATGTGGTGTTATCGCTCTCACTCTCTCATACTTGTCACTGGAAGTTTAACATGGCACCTCATGGCAAATAACTCTCTGAGGATCTGAAAAAAAGAATTGTTGCTCTACATAAAGATGGTCTAGGCTATAAGAAGATTGCCAAGACCCTGAAACTGATCTGCAGCATGGTGGCCAAGACCATTCAACAGGACAGGTTCCACTCAGAACAGGCTTCACCATGGTTGACCAAAGAGGTTGAGTGCACGTGCTCAGCGTCATATTCAGAGGTTGTCTTTGTGAAATAGACACATTGCTGCAGATGTTGAAGGGGTGGGGGGTCAGCCTGTCAGTGCTCAGACCATACGCCGCAGACTGCATCAAATTGGTCTGCATGGCTGTCATCCCAGAAGGAAAAGATGATGCACAAGTAAGCCTGCAAACAGTTTGCTGAAGACAAGCAGATTAAGGACATGGATTACTGGAACCATATCCTGTGGTCTGATGAGACCAAGATAAACATATTTGGTTCAGATGGTGTCAAGCGTGTGTCGCGGCAACCAGGTGAGGAGTACAAAGACAAGTGTGTCTTGCCTACAGTCAAGCATGGGGGTGGGAGTGTCATGGTCTGGGGCTGCCGCCACTAAAGAGCTACAGTTCATTGAGGGAACCATGAATGCAAACATGTACAGTGACATACTGAAGCAGAGCATGATCCCCTCCCTTCAGGGACTGGGCCGCAGGGCAGTATTCCAACATGACAACGACCCCAAACACACTGCCAAGACGACCACTGCCTTGCTAAAGCTGAGGGTAAAGGTGATGGACTGGCCAAGCAGGTTTTCAGACCTAAACCCTATTGAGCATCTTTGGAGCATCCTCAAATGTAAGAAGGTGGAGGAGCGCAAGGTCTCTAACATCCACCAGCTCCTTGATGTCATCATGGAGGAGTGGAAGAGGACTCTAGTGGCAACCTGTGAAGCTCTGGTGAACTCCATGCCCAAGAGGGTTAAAGCAGTGCTGGAAAATAATGGTGTCCACACAAAATATTGACTCTTTGGGCCTAATTTGGAAATTTTCACTAAGGGGTGTATTCATTTTTGTTGCCAGCATTTTAGACATTAATGGCTGTGTGTTGAGTTATGTTGAGGGGGCAGCAAATGTAAACTGTTTTACAAGCTGTCAGGGCTTGTGCATGGATTTTTTACACCCCAGGAAAAACCTTAATTACCCCCCCCCAGCCCCTGAATCCACCCCCTTTGCCCGAGCATCAGTGTGACAGAAGCTGGCACCAGAGGAAGCATGTGGCTGCTGTAGAGAGCACTGATCATAGAGGCACGCAAGGGATGAATGCTTCTGTTCCACCAGAACATGTCCTCCAATGCTGTGCCTCTATGATGACACTACAGAGCGGCTGCCTGAGTAACATGCAGCAGAGGCATCCCCTGCATCCCCCTAGATGTGAAATACAAGGAGAGGGGTGCCTCTGAGCATCAGATATCCAGAAGGACTTCAACTACATTAGTGAGAAGTGGACCTTCACCGTGACCTGATCATCTATCCTGACCCTGCCCCTGGACGTTATCCAGCTTATGTGCAACATTGCTTTCTTGCATGTGAGTTGATATTGCTTTTTTCAGTTAGGCCCCTTTCACACTGGGGCGGGGAGCCTTGGTGATGGTAAAGCAGCGCTATATTTAGCGCTGCTTTACCGTCGTTTTAACCGCGGTATTCGGCCGCTCGCAGTGCGGTTTTGCCCCCCCCCCCAGCGGCCGAAAAAGGGTTAAACACCCCCCGCAGAGCGCCGCCGTAGCGGCGCTTTGCGGCGGTATTGCCGCGGTTTTACCGCGGTGTCCCATTCTAATCAATGGGAAGGAGCGGTATAGGAGCGGTGAACACACCGCTCCTATCCCGCTCCAAAGATGCTGCTAGCAGGACTTTTTTTGTCATCCTGCTAGTGCACCGCTCCAGTGTGAAAGCCCGCCGGCTTTCACACTGGAGTTAAAGGGGCCGGTGAACAGGCGCTATTTTTAGTGCTGCACCGCATGAAAAACGCCCCAGTGTGAAAGGGGCCTTAAAGTGTTTAGTACTTATTCAGAGGCGTCCCTCTCCTTGTCTTTGTCAGCTCAACTGGATTTTTGGCTTATGGTCTACATCGGTGGCAGCCCTGACTTGCAGTCCCACTACCTATCATATACCTATTGTTGGACTATTATGGATTTTTTTATGGTCACCTCTGAGGTACTAGTATGTTGTGCCTTTTACTTATATCTACCCCATCAGATGTGCACACTTTATCCCAGCAGTGCCCACTAGAGGTTATAAGATTTATTACAGAGGTATTTATAATACAGCACCGAAAACTCACATAGCGCAGAAACCAGAGTAGGGAAACCAGCGGCCGGGCGCCCTAGGCAGCAGTGCACCCTAGGCGGCCGCCTAGTTTGCCTAGTGGTAGCACCGGCCCTGCAAACTGTACATTCACTACTTTAGATTGTAGCAAAGTGTAATTTCTTCAGTGTTGTCACATGAAAAGATATAACAAAATATTTACAAAAATGTGAGATACTGTATATATATATATATATATATATATATATATATATTTAGTATATATATTTATATTATAGAGGCACTTATGGGTCTTGCAGCTGAGATAAATCAAAGCAACAGTATTTTAGCAATGTCTCAATGGAGCTCATTCTTTTGATCCAGAAAGACTGAGCATCATCAGTACATTGACAATTGCTGTTGTTATGACATGTTATGACCTATCTCCACTGCATCAGGGCATTTGCCTCAAATAGAGTGTGTGTACTGTGTATATATATATATATATATATATATATATATATATATATATATATATATATATATGGGATTGGTACCAGAGCACACTATCAGGACAAAACACTATGGCCCCTTTCACACGGGGACCATCAGTTTAGCCACGTTAAAAACATATAATTTCTTATATGTTGCTTCATCCGTCTAATGTTCCGTTAATATCTGTTTTCATCCGTCTTCTGTTCCGTTAATCTCTGTTTTCATCCGTCTTCTGTTCCGTTAATATCCGTTTTCATTCGTTAATGTACACGTTTACATCCGTTTTTTCATCAGTTTTTTTGTATCCGTTTTCATCCGTTTAGACCAGTTTCTGTGCCTTTAAAGAAATTACCCAGAAAGCATTGCTCCTCCCATCCTACATTGCCATGTGTGAACAATTTACCGACTACTTTCTATCTCCATAAGGAGAAGTTCCATGGCAGTACCAATATATATATATAAATAATGCAGTGAAAATTCAAATTTATTAATTAATTTGGTTATTTCATTGTGTTTTGATAGCATAAAAAGACACAGAAGCACATGATATGTTCAAAACAGTTTTAGTTTTATTATTCTGCATAACCCTTTTAAAATAAAGTTTTTTTCACTTTGTTTTTTTATTTGTCAAAGTATGAACTTATTTCTTCAAAACGGATCTTAACTGATCGGACGTTGACGGACATTGTCAGTTAATATCCGTTTTGACGGATCTGGACGTAGCCTTGTACGTTAAAAAAAATGGATAAAAACGGAAGTGGAGGTTAACGGATGGTAACTGATGGTAATCCGTTTGCCCATAGGAATGCATTGTCGTCCGTTGACAGATGGAGGAAAAACGGATAGACGGTCCGTCCGCGTGAAAGGGGCATTAGGTGTTCCGATGACTTACTTAAACAATGAAAAAAAATTTAAGCAAAACATGTGTTTTTTATACTTATCTTGTTGTTTAAGTCCTGTCAGTGCCTGAGCAAGCTGCTTTTATATACACTGAGCAAAATTATAAACGCCACACTTTTGTGTTTGACCCTATTTATCATGAGCTGGACTCAAAGAGCTATGACTTTTTATATGTACCGTATATACTCGAGTATAGGCTGTCCCGAATATAAGCCAAGGCCCCTAACTCACCACAAAAAAAATGGGGAAACGTATTGACCCGTGTATAAGCCGAGGGGCAAAAATGCAGCGGCTACTGTAAGTGGAAAAAGGGTCAGCAATGCCAATCTGAATGTCCCCTGTACAGACCCCATGTCCCCATTGCAGCCCGTGTCCCCATTGCAGCCTACCTGTGCCGATCCGCCGATCCGTGGGTCCGTGGGTCCGGGGGCCGGGGTCCTGGGTCCTGTGTCCTGTGTCCGGGGTCCTCGGTCCTGGGTCCGGGGTCCGGTCCCGCTCTGTCCTCCCCACAGCGTGTATTACAGGCGCCATTACAATTTAAAAGCCGCGCCTCCTCGTCCGTGATAGGAGGAACACTTTTTTCCCAGCAGTCAGTGTGCAGTGTTCCGCCTATCACGGACATTCTCTCATCCTCGTCCATGAGATGAGAATGACAGGCCATCCGTGATAGGCGGAACCCTGTACTGCTGGGAAAATTAGTGTCCGCCTATCACGAACGGGCGGGAGGAGGCGGCGCGGCTTTTGAACACCGCCGTCTGTCTGCATGACACGCTGTTCATGTAGGCAGACGGCGGTGACTCGAATATAAGCTGAGAGGTGGTCTTTCAGACCTAAAAAATGGTCTGAAAATCTCAGCTTATATTCGAGTATATACGGTAAATAAAAGGTCTATTTCTCTCAAGTATTGTTCACAAATCTGTCTAAATCTGTGTTAGTGAGCAATTCTACTTTGCCAAGATAATCCATCCACCTCAGAGGTGTGGCATATCAAGATGCTGATTAGACAGCATGATTATCGCACAGGTGTGCCTTAGGCTGGCCACAATAAAAGGCCACTCTAAAATGTGCAGTTTTATCACACAGCACAATGCCACAGATGTCACAAGTTTTGAGGGAGTGTGCAATTGGCATGCTGACTGCAGGAATGTCCACCACAGTTGTTGCCCTTGAATTGAATGTGCATTTCTCTACCATAAGCTGTCTCCAAAGGCGTTTCAGAGAATTTGACATTACATCCAACCAACCTCACAACCGCAGACCACGTGTAACCACACCAGCCTAGGACCTCCACATCCAGCATCTTCACCTCCAAGATCATCTGAGATAAGCCACCTGGACAGCTGCTGCAACAATCGGTTTGCATAACCAAAGAATTTCTACACAAACTGTCATAAACCGTCTCAGGAAAGCTCATCTGCATGCTCATCATACTCTTAGGGGTCTCGACCTGACAGAAGTTCGTCGTCGTAACCGACTTGAGTGGGCAAATGCTCACATTCGATGGCGTCAGGCACTTTGGAGAGGTGTTCTCTTCAAGGATGAATCCCAGGTTTCACTGTACAGGGCAGATGGCAGACAGCATGTATGGCGTTGTGTGGGTGAGTGGTTTGCTGATGTCTGTTGTGGATCGAGTGGCCCATAGTGGCGGTGGGGTTATGGTATGGGCAGGCATATGCTATGGACAACGAACACAATTGCATTTTATTGATGGCATTTTGAATTCACAGAGATACCGTGAGGTGATCCTGAGGCCCATTGTTGTGCCATTCATCTACGACCATCACCTCATGTTTGCAGCATGATAATGCATGGCCCCATGTTGCAAAGATCTGTACACAATTCCTGGAAGCTGAAAACATCCCAATTCTTGCATGGCCAGCATACTCACAGGACATGTCTCCAATTGAGCATGTTTGGGATGCTCTTGATCGGCGTATATGACAGTGTGTTCAAGTTCCTGCCAATATCCAGCAACTTCGCACAGCCATTGAAGTGCAATGGACCAACATTCCACAGGCCACAATCAACAACCTGATCAACTCTATGCAAAGGAGATGTGCTGCACTGCGTGAGGCAAATGGTGGTCACACCAGATATGGACTGGTTTTCGGACACCCCGGACCCCCCCCCCCCCCGCCCCAATACAGTAAAACTTCACATTTTAGCGTGACCTTTTATTGTGGACAGCCTAAGGCACACCTGTGCAATAATCATGCTGCCCAATCAGCATATTATAATGCCACACATGTGAGGTGGATGGATTATCTCGGATTAACTCGGCAAAGGAGAAGTGCTCACTAACACAGATTTAAACAGATTTATGAACAATATTTGAGAGAAATAGGCCTTTTATGTACATAGAAAAAGTTATAGATCTTTGAGTTCAGCTCATGATAAATAGGGGCATACACAAAAGAGTTGCAGTTATAATTTTGCTCAGTGTATATTAATTTGCGTTTCAAGAGATTACCAGGTGCTGTATCCTGTGTTTTGTTTACATTGCCTTCACCTACATTTTGTTACATTTTAGTAGTAAGTTTGGCTGCCAGAAAAAGTTTGTAGCTGGCGTTGCGCCTTCCAATTATACAATGCTTATAAAACAAGGGGAATGCGTACTCTCCAATCTCTCCAGTAGTTACTGCAAAGAGATTGCATCCTTTTCTACATGAGTCATACGCTTGTTTAAAATTTATGATCGCTAACTCTTTTTAGTAGCTAGTAAAAAAGGAAATATATGAACTTGTCTCCAAGTTGAATGTGTGATGCACTGACTAGTGAGTTAAGGGAAAAACATCCATGTAATGCCAACCATGATAAATTATTATTACTGAGTGCAGGATTTAGGACTAGTGTTTGGCAGACCTGGGGCCATAGGGACTATCCCACTGGAGGACATTACACAATGTTCATGTGGATATGCTCCAAATGACTAATTTAAAAGGGTTTTTCACTTTAAACTAAACATTAACCTAGCTTGAGATTCTCCCCCATATCAACTCCTACCTAATAGCCACATCAGTCATGATTAGCAAGGAATAAATTGGTTTGAAAACCTCCTGAATTGATACCTTCTTAATCTTTTTATTCTCCTGAATACATGTGCACAGATTTCCCCAATATACAAAGTCATACAATTCCTAGATTAATAAATTGTGTAATTGTCCGCAGGTCAAAGAAACCTATGTGGAAATACTCAGACTCAATTACAAGCTGATTAATATGATTCAAGCCTTCCTAGTTTACCACTTTATTTACAGTACCACACCAGGTGTAAACTGGTACTGCACACTGACCAACAACCATTTGTCTATTTATTTCAATAGGCTTCTCTGGCTGGAATTTCAATTTGACTGTGGTAGTAAAAGATAAGCTGGTCATTGTAATTGCATAGCCTAAGAACAGCACCGAGGAGTCCTCATAACCCAAACCCTTTAGAAGAGCTGGTTGACATAGGGTCAAAACTGGGCACCTTTTTTGCTACTTTGCATAATTATTGCCACAAGAGATTCTACTACTATCTTGAAAACAGTAAAGCAACACAAGCTGCTGTATGTGTAGCTAGCTATTAGATCCATAACCGCAAGAACTATTATTAATAATAATAATAATAATATTATTATTATTATTATTATACAGGATCTATATAGTGCCAACAGTTTATGCATATATATATATATATGTATATATATATATATATATTTATTATATTTAGTTAATTATATATATATATATATATTTTTTGTTAAATATATATATATATATATATATATATATATATAAAAATATATATATATGTGTATATATATATATATATATATATATATATATATATATATATATATTTTTTTTTTTTTTTATAAAAATGGTAGCCTTCTTTACTCCTGCCATATAAAACATATCCCTAGATGCATTGATTTTTGCTGCTAGACTAGTATTTTTTTTTTTTTTACTAAAGATTATTTGAACAGGTTAGTTTTTCCTACAGTACTGTTTAAAAAGCTTCTTTATTTTCTCATCAGTCTATGCATTTGAAGCATTTTGGAGAAATCAGTAAGGTACACTTATCAGTCTTGACAGTCTTTAATGGTCTGATCATGCATGTAAGGTCAATGACTATAGACAACTTTACATTTAAATGTAATCTTTACTAAATTGAATAATCTTTCCCCAAGTCTTCATTTTATTGAGTCAGCGTTTACTTCATCTAAAGGCGCTTTCTATTATGTTTTTTTCCCCAAAGCAAAAAAAGCTTAATGTGCCTTAGGTAGAATTTAGAATTGCTCAAGGCTTGTAAAGATGGGCTTTATTTACAATGCATGCATTTGAGCACTAATTCGCTTTCCACTCCTAAAACAGGTGAAGCTATGGAGCTTTTTGATCTGGTTTTGGGTGGAATGGAAGTGCTTTTGAAGCAGTAGCAATAGGACAGAATATATCAAAAGAAACGGACAGCCAGTAAAAAAACAGCATCAATATGATCATTTGCACCACACAATATAAGTAAATTAAAATCTTTAGACATGCATTAAGGGATACTATAAATATAAGTCAAATGCAGAAAAATTAAGTCCATTTACTAGGTCAGAAGTGTATATCCCTGTAGTTTGTTCTCCAGCATCCTGCTCCATTTACCTCTAGTGGAAGTCTCTGATTTGATCACAGAGGGAGCTACAGGACAATAGGACAGAAAAGGCCAGTTAGCAATATTTAGAGACTCTTTACCCCTTTCTATCAAAGTCAGAAAGATCACAGAAAGATCACCTAGATAGCTTGGATAAAATTATGATTTTTTTTTATTTTTTTTGCATATCTTACATATGTTAAGCAAGTTAGATTGCTCAGGGTGTTTATCATTTCAGTACAACCATAATGTTAATGGAACTGTTTATGGGAAAAATGTTTTTATTAAAAATGCACAATAGCATTACACATCTGCTTCTTTCTAATAAATTTAAGCACGGAAATACCTAAATAGCAAATATACAAGGGAAAAACTATTTAAGTTGACAAAAATCAATACATTCATCATAACCTTTTTCTACATTACCCCTCCCCCAACTACCTCATGTTGCCTTCGTTGTAGATAAGGCCTGATTAATATCCCTATAAATTGCATAATTTAAGTAAATTATTTGGCACTAGAGATAATCCAGAGTGAATGGCTTTAATTTTATTAACATTTATATAGAATATTGTGAAAATGTTCCATCATGTACATAGGAAACACATATGATACATAATACTGTCCTGTGCAACAGAAATCAAATATATTCAAAGATTCTTATGCCTATAAAACAAGCGATTTACTCTATAATAGAATGCTTCTTATGTACAGCATATGCATTTCCATCAATGCAAAAATCCTGATAAAATAAATAATATATACCAGAATAAGGTGTACCTATAATAGTACAGAACCTGATCTAATCTCAGGCTGTAGAAAAATAAAATTTTAAATATAATTTAACTCAATGTGCGAACCTGCTAAAAAAAAAAATGATATTGCATTCCCCACGACTGGTTCTATCAGCAACTTAAATTTAAGTGTTCAAGGATCAACCAAAATGTTGACATAGAATGTAGCAATTTAAATATTAAAAACAATGCATAGAGTTAGAGTGCATTTTTACTTCCTCCTAATTTATGAATGAACTCATTGACTGCTTCAAGCCAACTAAAGGTGTGCATCGGACTGCGCTGCAGCTCTGCCTGGAGTCAAACGGGTTAAGTGCCAGGTCAACCAAAAAAAAAAAAAAAGGAGCACTGTGTCACTTTCGCATAGAGGAAGTCATTCTAGGATCATAGGGATATCTTTGAAATAACTCAGTACTTCCTGAGCCTTTGCTATACATACAGCATGAGTCATAGCTACTTTTAAATACTTTAAGATGTTAAGAATCTGCATAAATTAAAGACCGGAAACCCCCAGTTTTCACGGTTTCAAACTTTCAGATAGTCATTTTTCAGCCTGCTTAGTCTAGCACCGTGGCTTCGAATAGTTAAAGACAAGAGTTCATGTTTATCCCTAAGTCCCAGAGAGACATCTAAAGTTTCCCTAAGCACGGCTCTCGTGTGGATCATCATATCCACAAAGTCATCGTTTAACCCCTTCATCTCGTTCTTCTCGTTTTCCTGGCTCTGCTTAAACTTTAATTCCAGTTCCGTCAAAGACTTGTCCGAGTTGGAGAAGGCTTCGCTAATCTGGGAGGACTCCCTCCCCAGATATTTTCCGTAGCTTTCCTCTCCATCCAGGTCATAGGATATGCTTTTACTGATGCTTTCGAGTACTCTCTCGGCGTCTTCAATCTGTCTTTTGATCACGATGAATTCTTCCTTTAAGGAAAGAGATTGTCCCTCTCCGTAAGAACATGATCTTTCATCAGTCACTCTAAAGAGCATCTGACACTTCTCAGGGTCATCGTTTTCTTCATAGTCCCCATCAGGGACAAAATAATGATGCAGAGTTCCGTTGGACATCTCGGGTTGCAGGGGGCCATTGTAGAAACCATAACACAGGTTGAAGAAAATTCCAAGACACAGAAGCTGAAATCCTGTCATTGTGCAGAGTAATCTCTTGTTACAGTGCCAGCAGTAGACAGTCAAGTTATAGAATTTTAATTCCCAAGCCAAGCACAGATATCCTCCTGGGCAGCAAGATGCACCCTTGACATTCCACAATTTGCTATTTTGGAATTAAATATTGTGTAGTCCTAGGTATGGAGAGTCCAAAGTTGCTGTAGTCAAGTCCTGTTCAGTTTGCAGACAAAAAAATTGTCTGCATTCAATCAGTGAAGGACACTGAGAAGACAGGGAAGAGCTCATATGTAAAGACAGCAGACTCCAATGCCTTCTTTGGGTGCAGCAGAAGTAGCACAGCGTGTCTGTGCACTGAGAGATTGCTCTCTTCTTCAGCATGCTACTATACTATTTCAACATCTGGGCTGCTGTTGCAAAGTTTTTTTTTTTTCTTTTTTTGGCTAATGATATGCTGCAGAAGAGGTATCTGTTCTCAAATTACAGCAAGTTTCGTCACTCTAGGAGTCAAGGAGCAGAAGAATCCTTTCAGCCAGGCTTAGCTATTAAAGCTGCATTAAGTACTTGTTCCTTTCCACTGCAAAAAAAAAAGAAGAAATAAACCAATGAAATCAACCAATGGAATTGGACCCCTTTGAGGTATTACGTCTGCAGCAAAAAAAAAAAAAAAAAGTTACTAAGGAAAGCACGTGTGGGGACTATAAATAAACACACACCATTGCTGGTGCCTAACTAAGATGGAATTTCAAAGCCCTTTTCCAGTCTTGTGCTGGTACAAGCAAAATACATGTATTTATACTGCAAGTGAATATCATCTAAGCATTTATTCGCCCAGATCCTGAAATTCAAGTGAAGAACCTTTAAGCAGTGCCATTTGTTGTTGAAACAAAACTTTTCCTTGGCATGCTGTTAGCTGACACATGAGGAACATGTCTAAAAAAGGACTAGGGGATAAAAGCAATGTAATAACAAGAGCTGGAACTCCTACGCCTTGAAGTGTGACAACCCTCTAGTAGGTATCACACTGATGTTGCATAGTTGCCAATATTTCAAAAAGATTTCCACTTTTGCGCTGTGCATTTTCAAAGCCACTGTGGGCAGAAAATATAATTCGATGCGGGGCATTTATTTCAAATAGCATATTGTTAACTTATTGTACAATTTTAAAATGGTGTATCTACAAGGAGATTTATTATAGGGGCAGAAACACAGCCAAAAGTGAATGTTCATTATTAAAATGATTTATGTTTTTAATTAAACTGTAGTGTGGGGTTGATTTACTAAAATTGGAGAGTGCTAAATCAGGTGCAGCTGTGCATGGTAACCAATCAGCTTCTAACTTCAACTTGTTCAATTAAGATTTGACAAAAAAAAAAAAAAAAAAAACCTTAGACGCTGATTGATTTCTATGCAGAGCTGCATATGATTTTGCACTCTCAAGTTTAAGTTAATCAACCCGTGTATGTTTAAACTTTACAGCCTATTTAAAGTGTAGCAGCCCAACAGCTCTTGCAGAGAATACAATGATAAACACAATTACACTGCAAACACATTTGGCATAAAATATTTAAAAACATAATTTGACACTGACCATTCTGTCTGAAACTGTAGGTGTACCAAGTGGAAAGGGGGGCGGGGCTAGTGCTCAGTAGGGGGGGGGAGAGAGCACTGGTGCTTAGTGGGGGGAGCAAGGGGGGCACTGGTGCTCAATGGGGGGAGAGGAGGGCACTGGTGCTCATTGGGGGCAAAAAGAGGGACTGATGTTTATTCGGAGGCGGAGCAGAGGGGGGTACTGGAGCTCAGTGGGGGCAGAGAGGGGCACTTTTGCTCAGTGGGTGCAAAAAGAGGAACCAATGCTCAGTGAGAGTAGAGGGGGGCACTGGTGCTCTGTGTATGTGTGTGTGGGGGGGGGGGATTGGGGGCACTCTCTGTGTGGGAGCAAAGAGAGCACTATTGCTCAATAGGGGGACGTGAAGACGACTGGTGCTCAGTGGGGGGACAAGAGGGGATACTGGTGATCAGTGAGGTGCAAACAAGGGGCACTGGTGGTCAATGAGGGAACAATTAAGCACTGGTACTCAGTAGGGAGACAAGGGGGGCACTGGTACTCAGTAGGGGGGGGGGGAGGCACCGGTGCTCAGTGGGGGAGAGGGGAGGAAGCCACAGTGATCATTACCTGGCTGCCTGATACCATCCATACTCCTATAGATAATTCACACCCTCTCTCACTGTTCTTGTCTGCCGACACATTTCTACAGCCACATGCAGTGACAGCTACAGATGATCCCTGCTGTCACTTGTAAACAAAGAGCCAGCAGCAAAGAAAGACTACCTCTTCTCACTTTTCTGCCAGGCTGTGACTGATTACATAATCTCCAGCAGAGATAGCGAGTGGTGGAAGTCTTCCTTTGCTGCCGGCTCTTTGTTTACTTGGCTGAGCTGTCACTGAACTTCCAGGGCGGCGCTGAGGATGGAGGCACCCACTGATCCTCTTGCCTGCTCCATCATATGGCGGTAGCTCTGCTTATAGTTGGGAGGTATGCCTCATGCTGTGATCCCAGGACACAAAGTGGGACATATTAGTCGTGGTGGGATAACAAAGAAAAAAAGGGACTGTCTTAGTAAATCAGGAGCTGTTGGTAAATATGATGGTTTTGGAACTTTACCTGCAGCTGGTTGAAGTGGTCATGTAATTTACACACATCACACTGAAGATCAGGGGTAGGCAAGTGGAGATCTACCTGAACAACAAGGGAGAAGTCAAAAATCACCAGGCACAGTTTCGCCCAGTGTTTCCTCCCTTACACCAGATTTAAACCTTTAATTGCCATACTTGTGTTAGTGTTGCAATCGTGTGCATTGCACAGAAATTATGGGTTTAAATCAGGTGGTGAGGAGGCATTATATTGCCAAATCACCACCTGTCAAACACACTCAGATCGCTTTTCAGAGGAGCAGCAGTGTCTGCTTCACTTGTGAATGAGTCCTTAGTTGCATTTGGCAGTGGCACCCTTAGGGCTCATTCAAACATAAAGTCGGGGGGTAAAACCATCCCGCTGATTTATGGATATCCCGCCCCAATTCCCAGCCCCTTAAGTTGCTGAGGCAGCAGCCAAAGGTGAACAAATGTCACAGCAGGAATTAAACCCCTTGTTGCTTTTGGTGGTTGCTAGCGCCTGCCAAACGTGACCCCTTCAAATAAATGAGACCACTCTTCAAGGGCCCTACAACTGCATGCTTCTGTGGGGTCCAAGGCGTTAAAGCAGGTGATGAGAAAGCAACACAATGCTGCCTGCTTCAACCCCTTGTTTGTTGTACTGCACCAGGTTGCAGGACATTTGCAGAGCTGCCTCATTCACTTGAATGGGTCATGCTTGGCAGGTGCTACACCCAGCAACCAGGGTGTATAACACTTGCTCCGGATGTGACACCCCCCAAACTACAAATGTAAATGAACTCTTACTGTTCTGAGACCCTATAATACTGCTTTCACACTGATGTGCTGCGGTTGACCTGCATCGCGGGTGGAGCACAGTGCATCTGCGACCTTCCTGGGTTAGCTGCGCTTTGCAATAGATATCCTGCAGGTGTGGTGCACTACCCGCAGGATATAATTGAAATCTATGGCTAACCCACAGTAAAGCTGCAGGTACACTGCACTGTACCCACTGTGTGGGTAAACCACAGCTTGACACAGTGTGAAAGCAGCCTGATACTATTATGCCCAGTGTATTGCTTCACACTGACCTGAATATGTCTTCTTTCCTGCTGCTGGCACAACTCTGGAGACTGCTAGCCCGGATTAAAGGTGGAGTGCAGTTGGTATCACTCTGCATGGGACATGAGCCAGCACTACAGAGGAGGCATTGACTTATGCTCCCTACTACAGCTCCAACTTTTCAAGTAGTCCCTCTGCATTGCAGTCTGATGCTCTGGGATTGTGGGTCAGCAAGCCCAGACCGCGATCTACCAGTTACCTGGCCATGATCTACTTCTTGCTGAGCCCCCTGAAGATAAAATCTAGGCAGATACTGTATAAAGGACACAAATTAATGCAATTTTGTCTGTAATATGTTATTGTCATTTTATAGGCTGTCTTCAAACATATATTTACAGCTTTCATTAAAAGAATACCTGGTGATCCTGCCATGAAGATCTTTTTTTCAGATACTTCCTGTAATGGGTTGACATCTCTCCCCAGTTGGGAGAGACACATAGGGGGTTATTTACGAAAGGCAAATCCACTTTGCACTACAAGTGCAAACTACAAGTGCAAAGTGCACTTGAAATTGCACTGAAAGTGCACTTGGAAGTGCAGTAGCTGTAAATCTGAGGGGTAGATCTGAAATGAGGGAAAGCTCCGCTGATTTTAATATCCAATCATGTGCAAGCTAAAATGCTGTTTTTTATTTTACTTGCATGGCCCCTCTCGGATCTACAGCGACTGCACTTCCAAGTGAACTTTCAGTGCAATTTCAAGTGTACTTTGCACTTGTATTTTGCACTTGTAGCGCAAAGTGGATTTGCCTTTTGTAAATAACCCCCATAGTGTATGCATGATATTCCATTGTCACCATCAGGAAGACAAATTAAAGAAAGATGTGCAACAAATGCTGAAGAGAGTGCACTGAGATGCAAACAAGGATGAAATAAATGAAAACAGTATTTTATAAAAACAATGGAAATTGCAGTTTAAATGTCAGCTAGTAATGGTTTAGATATACTTTAAATTAAACTAGTGAACTTGAATTTGACCTGATATCAGCGTCTTGCAATCCACTATATGGCAGCACTTAAAATAGGGGAGGGAGGTGCAGGACTGGGAGCCAATCAAGAACTGAGAAGAGCTGATTGATATATTTTAAGTGCCACATTGGCTCAGCAAGAAATGTGATTTCTAGAATCACATTACTTTCCTGACATACAGAAGTGCAGGTACTCATTCATCTCATCAAGACATTGGGGGTTATTTACAAAAGGCAAATCCACTTTGCACGGAAAGTACACTTGAAAGTGCAGTCAGATCTGAAATGCATCTGCAGTCAGATCTGAAATGAGTGGAAGCTCTGCTGATTTTATCATCCAATCATGTGCAAGCTAAAATGCTGTTTTTTATTTTCCTTGCATGTACCCCTCGGATCTACAGCGACTTTACTTCCAAGTGCACTTGCAGTGCAAAGTGGATTTTCCTTTAGTAAATAACCCCCATAGTGTAATAGAATGCATATTCAGGGAAAACTGTTTAGCAACATATAGAGGATACACACTGCTCTGTAGTTGTTTTGGCTGGATAAAGTAAACTGGTTGAGGAAAGTGGAAAAATAGTGCTGGATTCATTGGGTTATCTTATTTGCGATCTTAAAGTATTGATCTTAATGTTGATAATCTAGTTCCTAGGCAAGCAGTTCAACATCACAGAGGACCTCCACGGTCTTTTTGGCTTGTGGTGTAATGCAACAAAAATTTAAACTGAAGTACCACTCCACTGCTAAGCATTCCAAATACAACTTTATTCCAATAAAAGTCAAGCGGACAATTCAAAAACATGTAAATGGGCTAGAAGTGAACTGGTCCTTTAATGTTATTTCTTAATTTTTTTTTGAGTATGAGAAGTAATAAAGATTTCACAAGAACCAAAAACTACATTAACTACCTAAAGAGACACTGTCACCTTGTTCCGTTTAGTAAAACGTGACCTTATCTGCTTCTCCTTTCCCCTCAACCCACTGACGACCATCTCTCCAGAGCTTCCTCCACCTCTCCCTACTCTACTGCAATCACCACCAAATGACCTGATGTTGGCTGTGTTGGAGTCTAGAGGAAGCCCTGGCGGTAACCTCTCCATCACGTGACAGTGTAAGGGGATCATAATTGGCTGTTAGGTTTGAGTATTAGATCATGGGAAGAGCTCACATGTGCCCCTAAACCTGAAATAACCAGGTATTGTGTGCCAACTGCGAAAGAGAAAGGAATGGTGGGGGAGTGCTGGAACTGTATCAATGGGTTGAGGGATGGCTTTACCATAGCTTCCAACTGTCCCTGATTTCGAGGGACTGTCCCTGATTTGGAGCAATGTCCCTCTGTCCCTCATTCCTCTTCATTTGTCCCTCATTTTGGTCTGATCTATATAGATGTATAAAAAAATGCACTTTTTATCTATCAAAAGGTGTTTTCCAGCGCTAAACCTTTCATCTGATTTCTAAATTGCTGTATTTGTAAATTTCAAAAGTCATTGTAAAGGATTAGTAGTGGTAAAAAAAGCACTTGTGGGTTTAACCAATCTTGTTTTTTTTGTACAATTCTCCTTTAAGGTTGTGTGTCCTATGTCTGCATACTTTTGCTGATAGGTGTCCCTCATTTCCATCTCAAAAAGTTGGGAAGTATGGCTTTACACAGACACTGTTAATTTGCTCTGAAAGGGTATGCAAGAACATGCAAGCTATTCCCATATGTCAAAAGCCCAATTCAATGTCATTAAAATCAACAATATTTTTGTAGGAATACTTAAAATGTTTTGGTCTTTCTATGTCTCCAACAGTCATAACACCTGTAAAAGAATATATAAAAAAGCTCTGTGTGACCACCCCTCTTCCATAACATATCATGGCAGTTAAATAAAAAGACACAGCACACCATTCACCAAATCCCAGGTGTCTTAAAAGGTCAGTCATAAAAACGAATATTCCATATTTTGGTAGTTGCTGGTGCGTTAACCACCTGATAATTTCTTATATGTCTTAGGGACTCTTTTAAATGAGAACTTTGTACTTTTGTTTCAAGATCTACACCCTTGCTTAAAGGGTTTGTAAAGGTCCAGCTTTTTTTTTTAATAACAAACATGTCATACTAACTTGCTCTCTGCCATGGTTTTGCACAGAGGACCAGATTCTCCTGTTCTCGGGTTCCCGAAAAGTAGTGGGCTTGCAAAAAAAAACATTCTTGGTGTCTGGTTTAGAAAGCAAGCTAATTTGTAAAGCAGCAGGTCTCTTAGCTCCTGGACAAAATTGTATATGTTAGGGACAGTGGGCTTTGAACCTCTCGTAGGGGACAACCTAGAGAGACAGAACAAAATATTACAGCGCACACATACAAAAATGACATTTAACTCCTGCGAGGGTATTTAAAACACCTGAACATTTTCAAAAAATATGGTGATTTAGTCACACCATATGGCTATATGGTGTTTAAGCCCACTTACTGCATCAAAGTACCCCATTATCAGTGGGTCCTACGCTATTCATAGAATGGAAGATCCTGCTTCTCTGAACCATGGGAGAAATACACTCCTCTATATGGGAGAACTAAAGGACTCCTCCTATATCACAAGTGGACACTAATAAGAGGTAATGGTGGGGGTGGGGTGCTCCATTCCAAGGGATCTGGTCGGGATCTGTACAATAGACAAACAAATACTCTTTCATTCTATGAATACCGTAGGATCCACTGATAATGAGGTCATTTGACGCAGTAAGTAGGCTTAAGCACCATATAGCCATATGGTGTGACCAAATCCCCATATTTTTTTAAAATGTTCAGGTGTTTTAAATAGCCTTGCAGGAGTTAAATGTCATTTTTGTATGTGTGCACAGTAATATTTTGTTCTGTTTGTATGGTCTTATGGCTGCACCATCCTTAGTGCCTTTTTTAGGGTGTGCCCCCCAAGTATTTGTTAATCTAGAGAGACATACACACAAACACATGATAAAAGTCCCCCAGATGTAATCCTAAACCTTTGTATTACTGACCGCTGCACAACACCACCCCTTTTTACCCCAACTGAACCTACCAAAAAACCATGACACAAATGTTGGAGTAAAATTGTCAGTTTCGGCCCCTTCATTAAACAATAACAAATATATAACAAACATTCCTTAATAAAGGAAACCAAAATGCTACAATAACCATAAAATTAAGGTTGCCGATCCTTGGAGGCAACAAGTATCAAATTATAACTTTGTATCTGCGTAACTACTTCCACGGTCCCCAGCCACACCACACCCGCTCGCATGGGCGTCCGCAGAACTTTTTTCAGGGGGGGGCATCATTTTAGGGTCACCCATGCACCGCCCCTTTTCGACAATGTCATTATCACATTATTATGGTCAGAGTCTGCAGACGTATTACAGTCCCTAGGATAAGTAATGGGTAATGGCCAACAGGCTCTCTTACCAGACCCAGCGAAACTACAGCAGTGATCACTTCGGCTGGACGATCGTTCACTCTGGGTTCCCGGGGGGTGACACTGGTCAGTAGTGTAGCATATCTGTACCATGGTAGTGGCTCAGTCTTTCTCTTTCTGGTGGTGCTGGCCAGTGTGGCCCTCTCTCTGGTGGTGCTGGACAGCATGACTCTCTTTTGTTGCCCTGGCAGGCTCTCTCTCTGGCTTCCGCCCAGCACACTCCTCGTCCTGTAGCACTCTCTCCCTCAGCTTCTTTCCAGGCTGCAGTCTCTCAATCTCTCTCTTGATCGAGCTGTAGCCTCCTCCCTGTGGAAAATGGAGCCGCCAATCTTTTGGGACTACCTGTCCCATGAAGCTTGCCTCTCCCTCAGTTATGGCCAATAGGGAAGGAACGGAGCAGGGCAGGAAGCTGGGTGGGGAACCTGGTGAGAGCCGCCGTCTCTTCTCCCTGACAGAAGAATGGGTGGGGCGAGCGGGGGAAACCTCTGATAGCTCACAGCTCGCCATTCTTCTGTCACAGCACTGCCAAGTTCTCTGCTGGACTGAGCAGGGAAAAGAGCCCAAAGTCACACTACACTTGACAGCACCTTAATGGTGTCACCCCACTGGTGGGTGGCACCTGGGTGCGGCACCTCGATAGAGACACAACTGTGCTGAATTTAAGATCCGATCCCTGATTACAGGGGGGGGGGGGCACTTGACCCCCCTTGCCCCTACCTGCGGACGCCCATGCCCGCTCGGGGACCAACCACATTTTGCAGATACCACCATGGTATGTTAATCCACCATAACTAGCATTCCACCAGGGACTCCATACTTTAGATGGGTCCCTAATAAAATCATCACAGCAGATTATTTTAAAATGCCTCCAAAGACCCCAACCGAACTGGACGAGCGGGAAAGCTTCTCCTCCTCATGTCTCCCCCCCCGGATATCCGGCTATCCAGCTCCCTGTACATACCCAAAGACTGATCCTGCAGCCACCCGCCCCCCCCCCCCCAAACCTGGCAGACTAATGAGCCTAGAGGTTATATTAACTAAACGACCCCTGGCTTCCCAGATTGCCCTGTGCTCACTCATCATGCTAGTGATCCGCTCATTTTTATTTATTTGTTTGCTACGGGCTATACTTGTTAAAAGTACCCCAGATGTAATCCTAAACATTTGTATTACTGACCACTGCTCAGCACCACCCATTTTTACCCCAACTGAACCTACCAAAAAACCATGACGCAAATGTTGGAGTATAATTGGCCGTTTTCGGCCCCTTTATTAAACAATAACAAATATATAACAAACATTCCTTAATAAAGGAAACCAAAATACTACACTAACCATAAAATTAAGGTTGCCGATCCTTGGAGGCACCAAGTATCAAATTATCACTTCATATCTGCGTAACTACTTTCACGGTCCCCAGCCGCACCACACCGGCTCGGGAACGAACCACATTCTGCAGATGCCATCATTGTAATTACCAGTTAATCCAACATAACTGACATTCCACCAGGGACTCCATACCTTAGATGGGTCCCTAATAAAATCATCACAGCAGGTTATTTTAAAATGCCTCCAAAGACCCCAATCACACTGGCCTTAAAAAAACATACATAGGATGAACCAAACCGATGTAGGGTGGGCGGGAAAGCTTCTCCTCCCCGTGTCTTCCCCACCGGATATCCGTCTCCCCTTACATACCCAAAGACTGATCCTGCAGCCACTCCCCTCCCCGCTGGCAGACCAATGAGCCTAGAGGTTAAATTAACTAAACGATTGTAGAAAATTTAAATTGGGTTAACTAAACGACTGAACACTTATCATGCTAGCCCTCCGTTTATTTTTTTTTGCTATGGGCTATACTTATCATATTCATTCATAGCCATGTAAAATGTTGTAGTATTTATATCATTTATCTAATAAAAGCTCTGTATAATACATTAGCTCTAGACATGCAGTACACCTGATGTGTTTCCCATGTGAGTAGAGCTGCTTTTTTATTTGAGCTACTGTAAAGCCTCTTTCTTGTATCCAGGATTTCAAAGATTTGTATGTGAAAATCACAAAACCTTTCAGCTGAGCTTAGCGCCCAGTAGTTTATAGGTCAGCATAAAGTACTGTATATGTCCATCCAATCAGACTATACTGTATCTGCAAACCATATTCAACCGAGACATTTAAGCACAATTTTTTTTAAGGTTACAAGCCTTAAAGGGAATTTATAGAAGTTTGGAATAGTTTGCCCTTATTGATTATAAACTGAAAAAAATTCTCAAGTGGCAGGCCTTTTATATATAGCACTGAGGAAGCAAGCAAATCTCAATAAATAAGCAAAGTTTAATAATGAAATCAGTAAAAATTCCAAAGGATATACATCCATATAATCAACTAATACATAAATTAAGTCTGTACACAAACATTTTTGTCAACCACTACATAAAAGGTATGCCTTAAAACAATATATGTTTTCATCCAACACTGTTGTGTTCTTCTAGAGTAAAGGTATCGTTAGTATGTTAAAGCGGAGGTCCGCCCACACCTAGAAAAATTTAAGTCAGCAGCTACAAATACTGCAGCTGCTGACTCTTAATTTATGGACACTTATCTGTGCAGGGAGCCTGTGATGTCTGCACTGCAGCCGAATCTCCCAAACGACTGTCGGGTGCAGCCGCCGACATTGCCGCTAAAGGGAACCCAGCAGTGAAGCTGTTAGGTACCTGGTGGCGAGCCTGGCTTGACGGAAGGGAACCTCTCTTACGGCTCTGGTTCAGGGTCCACTGGAATGGAGACAGGGGACCCGTGAGCACAGTGGAGTTGGAGTGTCCGTCCGGTAGGTCAGCTGGTGCAGGATGAAGTAGGATGCTGGTGCTGGTCTTGGATAGTAGGAGCTGCAGGAGATGGTACAGCAGGCTTGGGGTCGGATGGCCGGAGAGAGAGGTAGTTTCTGGAACAGCAGCAGCAGAGGCAGATCCTGTGCGGGAGAGAGGCACACTCGGACGGCAGAGGTAGTCAGACAGGCCGGGTCACAGGTAGGGCAGATAGGCATTAAACGGCAGGCAGAAGGATGGTCAAGTGGCAGGCAGAGGTTCGGCAACAGGTAGACAGTCCACAAACAGGGTCAGGATAGCCGGGGTCAGGGGGTAGAGAGGTCAGCAGGGTCAGACAGGCCGGGTCGGGTTCCAATGGATCACAGATAGGTACAGGCAGGTAAACTGGAAACTCAGGTCAGAGCTGCAGACGAACAGCACCGCAGGGCTGCAGCTCTGATCCTTAAATAGGGCCACTGGCGCCAAACAGCGCTACCCGCGCATGTGCCTGGAGGTCACAGGGGTGATCGTTTGCCTGCGTAGAGGCAATCTGGGCCGCACGGGGCGGCCAGGACCCTGACATTGCCCCCCCACAAGGGGCAACCTCCGGGTGCCCAAAAGACTTCTCTTCTCTGGGTGGGCGGAAAAGAAGGCACGGATCAGTCTTCTGGCATGCAGGTTACTATCGGGTTCCCAGGAATTGTCCTCAGCCCCATACCCCTTCCATTTAACTAAGAACTGTGTCTGCCCTTGCCGCCTCCTACAATCAATAATGGCCTCTACTTCGTATTCTTCGCCGCCTTCGACAAGAACAGGACCAGGAGGTCTAGTTCCCCTATCAGGGAAGGGGTCGGGTACAGCGGGTTTTAACAGGGCCACATGAAACACCGGGTGTATCTTCATTGAGTCGGGCAACGACAGTTCGTAGGATACCTGGTTGATCCTCCTTTTCACAGAGAAGGGTCCCAGAAACTTGGGAGCGATTTTCTTGGAAGGGCAAGGTAACTTCAAGTTAATAGTAGAAAGCCATACCTGATTTCCAATCTGGAGGTCCAGTTCTCCCCTTCTCTTCCGGTCAAAGAACCTTTTGCAGTCTGCCTGGGCCTTGGTTATCGTCTCTTGGAGGATCTGGTTGTTGTGTTGAAGGAAGGTCACTGTATCCTGCACCGCTGGAACCGGGGATTCTGGAAGAAAGTCAGAGAGAAAGGATAAGTGGAAGCCATAGTTGGAGAAAAAAGGGGACTGACCTGTGGCTGAGTGGCTGGCGTTGTTGTATGAAAACTCGGCTAAGGGGAGTAGGGACACCCAATCGTCCTGCACAAAGGATGTGAAGCACCTAATGTACTGCTCCAAGGTCTGATTTGTGCGTTCTGTCTGTCCATTTGTTTGGGGGTGATAGGCCGAGGACAGAGCCAACTCAATTTTCAGGGATTTACACAAAGCCTTCCAGAAACGGGACGTAAATTGGACCCCCCTATCGGAGACTATGCTGGCAGGGACCCCATGCAACCTAATTATCTCCCTGATAAAGACACGGGCTGTTTCAGCAGCGGACGGGGTTCCCTTTAGGGGCAGGAAGTGGGCCATTTTAGACAGCCGGTCTATGACTACAAAAATAGCTGTGCATCCTTCTGAGCATGGGAGTTCAACTATAAAGTCCATGGTGATCATCCTCCATGGTCGATCGGGTACGGGAAGAGGCTTAAGGAGGCCCCAAGCTCGGCTTCTTGAGGTCTTGCTCCGGGTACAGACAGGGCAGGCGTTGACGTACTCCTTGCAGTCTTTCCTTAGACCTGGCCACCAAAAGGTGCGTTGCACCAGATCAATAGTCTTGCGGACTCCAAAATGTCCTGCCAGAGGGTGGTCATGACAAAGATTCAGGACCTTGGTCTGAACAGATTCGGGGACAAAAACTTGGCTTTCTTTCCAAAAGAGACCGTCTCTGGAAGTCAGGAGGGCCCCTGGGGTTGCTGGGCCGTTTGCAGATGCCTCCTTGATCTGTGAGAGCAAATCCGGTTGTACAAGTAGAAAGTTGCCAGATGACAGGATGGTGTCTGGAGCTGCTGTGTCCTTTGGATTATCGAACATGCGCGAGAGCGCGTCTGGTTTCACGTTTTTGGATCCTGGGCGGTAGGTGATATGAAAACAAAATCTGGAAAAAAACAATGCCCAACGGGCTTGTCGAGGCCTCAGTCGCTTGGCTGTCCGTAGGTACTCAAGGTTTTTGTGGTCGGTATACACCAATACCGGGTGACTTGCGCCCTCCAACAGATACCTCCATTCCTCCAGGGCTGCCTTGATGGCCAGAAGTTCCCGGTCCCCCACGTCGTAATTCCTCTCTGCGGGGGTAAGTTTCCGAGAGAAAAACCCTACCGGGTGCATCAAATCCTTGCTGCCCTGACGTTGAGATACCACAGCTCCCAGCGCTACTTCGGAAGCGTCGACCTCCAGAATGTATGGGAGGGCAGGGTCGGGGTGACTGAGGATGGGAGCAGAGGTGAATAGCCTTTTAAGTCTCTCAAAAGCTTCCTGGGCCTCGGGACCCCACTGAAAGCGTGTACCCTGTTTTGTTAGTTGGATAATAGGGTTGACAATGGTGGAGAATCCCTTAATGAATTTCCTGTAGAAATTTGCAAACCCTATAAAGCGCTGAATGCCCTTCTTGTCCGATGGTGCCGGCCAGTCCAATACAGCAGTTACCTTCTGAGGGTCCATTCTGATCCCTGCTGGGGAAATCTCAAGTCCCAGAAACTGAATCTCTTGCTGTTCAAACAGGCACTTCTCTGCTTTAGCATATAGGCCATGCTGCCGGAGACGAAGTAGCACTCTGCCCACATGCCCCTGGTGCTGTTCAAGAGAACTGGAAAAAATTAAAATGTCATCGAGGTATACGATTACAAAAATGTCCAAAAAGTCCCTAAAGACATCATTGATCAGGTGCTGAAAGGTGGCAGGGGCATTGCAGAGGCCGAACGGCATGACTAGATACTCATAGTGACCAAAGCGGGTCCGGAAGGCCGTTTTCCACTCATCCCCGCACCTGATACGGACCAAGTTGTAGGCGCCCCTTAGATCCAACTTGGAGAAGATAGTTGCCGTTCGTAGTTTCTGGAGGAGCTCTGGTATCAACGGCAAGGGGTATCGGTTTTTGACTGTAACTTCGTTCAACTCGCGGTAGTCCACACAAGGCCTGAGTGTTTGGTCCTTCTTGGTAACGAAGAATATCCCCACGCCTGCTGGGGAGGTGGAGTGACGGATAAACCCCTTCTTGAGGTTCTCCGCAATGTACGCCTTCAGGGCCTCCTGCTCTTTTTCGGATAAGGGGAAGATGCGTCCGAATGGGATTTCGGCTCCTGGGAGAATCTCGATAGGACAGTCATATGGACGATGGGGCGGCAGGGAGTCTGCCCCTCGTTTACTGAACACGTCGAGAAAGTCGTGGTAAGTCTTGGGCACGGCCCGGCACAGGTCCTGATCGGAGTTCAGGCAACACAGAGCAGAGGGTGCCCCAACGGGCTCAGGTAGGCAGTGCTGAAGGCAATAAGGGGACTGGAATTTTACTTGTCCCGTTGACCAGTTAATGCAAGGGTTGTGGGCTTGGAGCCACGGTATGCCCAAAATCACTGGGAAGAGAGGAGAAGAAATTACATCCAGTATTAACAGTTCTTGTTGCTGGGACAAGATGGTAGCAGGCAGGGGCAAGGTCTCTTGGGTCATTTGATGCGTGATCCGTCGGCCAAGAAGACAGAAAGTCCACGGGTCTTCTCCCGGAGAGGTAGGGCTTGTAAGTTGGCGAAGGTGGCATCGATAAAACAACTGCATGCTCCGGAGTCAAGGATAGCGTTGGTGTGGATTGTCCTTCCTTGAAGCTGCAACGAGAGGGGAAGAGCCAGGTGAGTGGTGTTGCTGGGGCAAGGTGCAGGTTTAGAAGAGACAGAAGAAAGACACTTACGGATCTTGACTGGGCAGTTGTTTACGTAATGTCCAGAACCACCACAGTAGAGGCATAGATTCAGCTGCCGGCGCCTGGCACGCTCTTCGGGGGACAAGGTGGAGCGCATAAGTCCAATCTGCATTGGTTCAGGGCTGTCGAAGGCAGGACTGGCTGGAACTGTAGCAGGTGTGGGTAAATAGCGGGAAGCTGGAGTTGGAGTCCTTGCCACCATCCAGGCCGGGCGGGTCGGTTGGGAGGAACGTTCGGCTCGGCGTTCCCGGAGCCGGCGGTCCAGTTGGATGGCCGGCGCCTGGCACGCTCTTCGGGGGACAAGGTGGAGCGCATAAGTCCAATCTGCATTGGTTCAGGGCTGTCGAAGGCAGGACTGGCTGGAACTGTAGCAGGTGTGGGTAAATAGCGGGAAGCTGGAGTTGGAGTCCTTGCCACCATCCAGGCCGGGCGGGTCGGTTGGGAGGAACGTTCGGCTCGGTGTTCCCGGAGCCGGCGGTCCAGTTGGATGGTAAGGGTGATCAGGTCCTCCAGGGACTCGGGGACCCCCACTCGGGCCAGTTCATCCTTCAGACCCTCAGATAAGCCTGTGCGGAATTGATGCCTAAGGGCTGCATCGTTCCACCGAGTGTCCGCGCTCCAGCGCCTGAAATCAGAAATATAGTCCTCGGCCATTCTACGGCCTTGTTGGAGCGTGGACAAGGCGGCTTCGGCTGTAGCGGTTCTCTGGGGGTCGTCATAGAGCTGTGCCATTGCCTGGGAGAAGGTAGCAAGGTCCTGGATCTGTGGGCTATCGACCCTTAGAAGACGGTGGGCCCATGACTGAGGTTCTCCTTGCAGGAGAGACACCACGAATCCCACCTTGGTGGCTTCCAAGGAAAAAGTCCTGGGCTGAAGGGCAAAATAAAGTTGGCAGGCATCTCGGAAGGCAGGGAACTTAGACCGATCTCCTGAGAATCTTTCCGGAACGGGCACTCTTGGCTCTGGAGGAAGCATCACTACTGCAGGCTGAACGGTGGGTTGCACCGGTGGTGCAGGAGGTGCAGCAGCCATAGGGCTGGAAAGATGCTGTACCTGTCCCTCTAACCTGGTATAGCCTTCCTGTAGAGACTTCACTGCTTGGGTGAGGGCTGCCAGGTGGGAGCAGAAGTCCTGCATGGACGAGGTTCCTTCCGCAGGCTCGGTCATCTGGGCTGTTCGTACTGTTAGGTACCTGGTGGCGAGCCTGGCTTGACGGAAGGGAACCTCTCTTACGGCTCTGGTTCAGGGTCCACTGGAATGGAGACAGGGGACCCGTGAGCACAGTGGAGTAGGAGTGTAGGTCAGCTGGTGCAGGATGAAGTAGGATGCTGGCGCTGGTCTTGGATAGTAGGAGCTGCAGGAGATGGTACAGCAGGCTTGGGGTCGGATGGCCGGAGAGAGAGGTAGTCTCTGGAACAGCAGCAGCAGAGGCAGATCCTGTGCGGGAGAGAGGCACACTCAGACGGCAGAGGTAGTCAGACAGGCCGGGTCACAGGTAGGGCAGATAGGCATTAAACGGCAGGCAGAAGGATGGTCAAGTGGCAGGCAGAGGTTCGGCAACAGGTAGACAGTCCACAAACAGGGTCAGGCAAGCCGGGGTCAGGGGGTAGAGAGGTCAGCAGGGTCAGACAGGCCGGGTCGGGTTCCAATGGATCACAGATAGGTACAGGAAGGTAAACTGGAAACTCAGGTCAGAGCTGCAGACGAACAGCACCGCAGGGCTGCAGCTCTGATCCTTAAATAGGGCCACTGGCGCCAAACAGCGCTACCCGCGCACGTGCACACGCACGGGCGCGCGCCCCCGCTATTAGCGCACGGGAGCGCGCCCGCGGGCCGGTCGCGCGCGTGCACGCGCCCGCGGCGCGCACCAACGCCCGCGCTGGTGCCTGGAGGGCACAGGGGTGATCGTTTGCCTGCGTAGAGGCAATCTGGGCCGCACGGGGTGGCCAGGACCCTGACAGAAGCCTTTTGGCTTCACAACCGGCTACCTACTGCACTTGCGTGGAGCCCGCTGCGCTTTCTAATTGGCCCAGCAGCAGAGGAAGGAGGAGGCCGAACTTCCCAGAAATGGCGTCGTGCCCCCCCGAAAGTGGGGACGGGACCTGTCAAAAATAGGTACCCATTCCCCCCTCCTCTCTGAAAGGTGCCAAATGTGGCACCGTAGGGGAGAAGGAGATGAACAAGCGGAAGTTCCACTTTTGGGTTGAAATCCGCTTTAACATCTATCACAGATTCAAATCCAACAACATACACTTGTGTTTATACAGTATTGCATAAAGCCATACTTACAAATAGGGATGAGCCAAACACTCCCCAGTTTGGATAGCAGTAGAACATGCGAACAGGCAAAAAATTAGTTTGAACACGTGAACACCATTAAAGTCTATGGGACACGAACGTGAAAAATCAAAAGTGCTCATTTTAAAGGCTTATATGCAAGGTATTGCCATAAAAAGTGTTTGGGGACCCGGGTCCTGCCCAGGGGACATGCGTCAATGCAAAAAAAAGTTTTAAAAACTGCATTTTTTTTCGGGAGCAGTGATTTTAACCAGTTCAGCCCCGGAGGTTTTTGCTGCTCAATGACCGGGGCACTTTTTACAATTTGGCACTGAGCTGCTTTAACTGGCAATTGCTCGGTCATGCAATGCTGTACCCAAACTAAATTTGCGTCTCTTTTTTTCCCACAAATAGAGCTTTCTTTTGATGGTATTTGATTGCCTCTGAGATTTTAATTTTTTGCGATATAAATGTAAAAAGTTAGAAAAAAAATTATATTTTCTACTTTTTGTCATACATTTAGGCCAAAATGTATTCAGCCACATGTCTTTGGTAAAAAAAATGTCAATAAGCATATATTTATTGGTTTGCGCAAAAGTTATAGCATCTACAATCTAGGGTACATTTTTGGGAATTTACGCAGCTTTTAGTTTATGACTACCTATCTAATTTCTTGAGGTGCTAAAATGGCAGGGTAGTACCCCCCCCCTCCCCCCAAAGTGACCCCATTTTGGAAAGTAAACACCCCAAGGAAATAGCTGAGAGGCATGTTGAGCCCTGACTGATCCCTCGGTTTCCAATTTTGAACTGCTGCAGGCCGCAAAAAGGGATTTCTATCTCCATCTCACTGAGGTCACACGTTTAGAGCTATTCCACACTAAACAAAGATTTTTATGAGCAGGGGATAGAAATGGCAGCCTCCGACGACGTCCTATTGACGAAACGTACGATACCCTTGGTACACAACGCGTCACTTCCTGTTGGCGGCTTCCGTTTTGGATTCGCTGCCAGTGGAACGCACGCTGTAACCGGGGCTTTGCGGTGCCATCATCGCTCTGCCCTCAAAGCTGCGCGCTCTGCCTTTTAAACAATACTTTGCATTTTTTTTATTTTTTTTGTCCTAATAGCCTATATGGCTATAATGTAAATTGTCCTTCACTTTTAATAAAATTTAGCAGTATTACACTATCAGTGTTATATTTTTTTTATACACACGGACCCCATCAGTGTTTTTACCCCCCATCCCTGGAGAGTGGAAGAGGCTGGACACCCCCGCAGAGGAGGCTTTTCTGAGGAAACTGACCCCACAGAGGAGGATTCCCACCGTATATCCAGGAGATTATATGCCTATTACCCCTGCAGGGGTTAGGCACTCTGGTGAGTGTTTTCACATTAGGGGTCACTCGGCGGATGGAGGGGAGCACTTGAAAAGTCACCGTGTACAAGTCATCTGTTCACCTACATGAGTCATTTGATGTTACAAGATTTTTAAGATCTACAAGACAGCACAGGACTTCACCGTATCTGATCACTGATATTTTTTACTTCGGACAATTATTTATTATTATTATTTTTCACTTGTGACAATTGTCAACATTTTTTTACAACATATTTTTTATCCATCTATTTATTTTAATTATTGGGAAATTGTGCACTTTAACTATATATATATATATATATATATATATATATATATATATATATATTTTTATGTGAATACCGTCATTTGATCCTTATTTATTCATTGAAATTTACTTTCCCATATATATATATATTTTTTTCTTATCATTATTGCATGGAGCCACTTTTTGTTTTCATGGAATTTTACACTTAATATTTGCTTGCCATATGAATTTGTTTACACACATTCACGTATTCAGTCTATTATTATGTTCATGAGTAGGGTTGAGCAAACCCGAACTGTAAAGTTTGGGTCTGTACTGGACTTTTTGGTGTCCGGGACCCGGACCCGAACCCGAACTATTGGCTGTAAGTTCGGGTTCGGGTCCGGTGTTCGGCGCTGTATTGGCGCCTTTTTAACAGCTTTAGGGCAGCCAATCAACGATCGTTTCACTAGTGTGCCCTTAGAAGCCATCACAGCCATGCCTACTAATGGCATGGCTGTGATTGGCCAGTGCAGCATGTGACCCATTCTCTATATATAGTACACACACAGCACATAGCGTCATTGTGCTATAGACAGACACTGTTAGACAGGTTCCTGTGCTGCAGAGAGATAGAGGATTTTAGGAGTTAGTGTGCTAAAGTCAGTCCACATTCCTTGAATTTTATTCTAATTAGTTAGATCAGTGAGCGATCTAGATAGCTAGAGTAGGGAGTTTCTTTATTAAGCAAAAGAAAGAGGCAGAGATAATTATTGAAGAGATTCCTAAATCAATTGTACCCTGGCTGGGGTGCAGTGCACAGTCTTTTAACAGTGCCATGAGGCCAGTGCCAGACAAAATATAAAAGTTTTACCTGCAAGCTCAGTGCAACATTAGGACCAACACTGCATATACTGATACACCATAGTCTGTGTGTATTCTGCTATTGGAAAAACATTGCATAAAAATTAAATTTTGCTTTATTTTTTTTTCCCAATAGCATTTTCTGCGTGTTCAAACATACACACTGTAGACACTAACCGTGTATTCTGATATTGCAAAAACATCGCAAAAAAATTAAATTTTGCAGTGTGTTTTTTCTTCCCAATAGCATTTTCTGCGTTTTCATAAACGCTTTACATACTGTCAGTGTATTCTAATATTGCAAAAACATTGCAAAAAAATTTAATTTTGCAGTGTTTTTTTTCTTCCCAATAGCATTTTCTGCGTTTTCATAAACGCTTTACATACTGTCCGTGTATTCTGATATTGCAAAAACATTGCAAAAAATTTAATTTTGCAGTGTTTTTTTTCTTCCCAATAGCATTTTCTGCGTTTTCATAAACGCTTTACCGTGTATTCTGATATTGCAAAAACATTGCAAAAAAATTTAATTTTGCAGTGTTTTTTTTCTTCCCAATAGCATTTTCTGCGTTTTCATAAACGCTTTACATACTGTCCGTGTATTCTGATATTGCAAAAACATTGCAAATTTTTTTTATTTTGCAGTGTTTTTTTTCTTCCCAATAGCATTTTCTGCGTTTTCATAAACGCTTTAGACACTGTACGTGTATTCTGCTATATACAAAAACACCCATTTAGGGCGAGATCATACATTTTGAAAATATGAGATCTTTAAAAAGGGGACGTGGCCCGGGTCGCGGTGCTGCTGGTGGCGCTCCTGTTGCAGGGAGAGGACGTGGTCGATCTGTGCCAGCTACACGCACTAGTGAAACACCTTCCTCAGGTGCAAGTAGGCGACAGAGCCTGCAGCAGTATTTTGGCGCGCCTAATGAGGCTGTACGAATGTCGAGGCCAGGACAAGTACAGGCGATAGTAGATTGGGTTGCTGCTGACAGTGCCTCCGGTTCCTTCACATTGTCTCCCACCCAGTCTCCTCTCCTGATGAAAGTTCAGAGTTGGCACCTGCAGCCGATGTCCATCAGTCTTTCACCTCACCCCCTTGCAAATCAGCCAATCAGTCTGAGCCCCAAATCATGCAGCAGTCTCTTCTGCTTTTTGATGATTCTGTTAGCAGGGTTTCCCAGGGCCATCCACCTAGCCCTGCCCCAGAAGTGGAAGAGATTGTGTGCACCGATGCCCAACCACTTATGTTTCATGATGAGTACATGGGAGGACCATCGCAGCACGTCTCGGATGATGACGAAACACAGGTGCCAACTGCTGCTGCTTTCGCCATTGTGCAGACCGACAAGGAGGGCAGGGGTGAATTTTGGGTGGAAGATGATGTGGAGGACGATGAGGTCCTTGACCCCACATGAAATCAACGTCATGCAGGTGACCAGTGTAGTTCAGAGGAAGAGGTGATGGTCGCACAAAGCCACCAGCACAGCAGAAGAGGGAGCAGGGTTCAAAAGCAGAGCGTCCGTCCCCTAGACAGTACGTCTGCTACTGCCCAACGCAGCAAAGGGCCGAGCACACCAAAGCCAGGTCCAAGGACTTCCCTAGCATGGCAGTTCTTCAGACAATTTCCTGATGACAAGACACGAGTGGTTTGCACGCTGTGCAATCAGAGCTTGAAGCGAGGCATAAACGTTCTCAACCTGAGCACAACCTGCATAACCAGGCATCTAAGTGCAAAGCACGAGATGCAGTGGAGTAGACACCGCAAAAACCAAGAAAGGTCTCTGGCTCCTCCTGCTTCCTCTTCTGCTGCAGTCTCTTCCTCTTCATCCACCTCTGTAGTGACAGTGACACCTGCCAACCCGCAAACAGAGGATCTGCCAGCAACACTACCACCTGGGTCACCAACCATCTCCACAATGTCCCATGGAAGCTTTCAGCTCTCTATTTCCCAAACACTGGAGCGGAAGAGGAAGTACCCCCCTAGCCACCTGCGATCCCTGGCCCTGAATGCCAGAATTTCAAAATTGCTCGCCTTTGAAATGCTGTCATTCCGTCTGGTGGAGACGCAGAGTTTTCAAAGGCTGATGTCATTGGCTGTCCCACAGTATGTCGTGCCCAGCCGCCACTACTTTTCCAGACGAGCTATCCCTTCCCTGCACAACCAAGTGGGGGACAAAATCAGGTGTGCACTGTGCAACGCCATCTGTGGCAAGGTCCACCTAACTACGGATGCATGGACCAGTAAGCACGGTCAGGGACGTTATATCTCCCTAACAGCACACTGGGTAAATGTAGTGGCGGCTGGGCCTGAGGCGGATAGCACTTTGGCGCATGTCCTTCCACCACCGAGGATTGCAGGGCACTTCAGTTTGCCTCCTGTTGCTAACTCCTCCTACTCCGCCTCCTCATCCTCTACCGCCTCCTCATCCGGTCAGCGTAACACCTTCACCACCAACTTCAGCACAGCCAGGGCTAAACGATAGCAGGCAGTTTTAAAACTTTCCTGTTTGGGGGAAAAACCCCACAACACGCAGGAGTTGTGGAGGGACATGGAACAACAGACCGATGAGTGGTTGGTGGCAGTGAGCCTCAAGCCCGGCCTGGTGGTGTGCAATAATGGGCGAAATCTCGTAGCAGCTCTGGGCCTTGCCGGTTTGACGCACATCCCTTGCCTGGCGCATGTGCTGAACTTGGTGGTCCAGAGGTTCCTGAAGAATTACCCCGATATGCCAGAGCTGCTGCAGAAAGTGCGGGCCGTCTGTGCGCACTTTCGGCGTTCTCCCCCTGCTGCTGCTCGCCTTTCAGTGCTGCAGCGTAACTTCGGCCTTCCCGCTCACCGTCTCATATGTGACGTGCCCACAAGGTGGAACTCCACCTTGCACATGCTTGCCAGACTGTGCGAGCAGCAGCAGGCGATAGTGGAGTCTCAGCTGCAGCACGCACGCGTGAGTCGCTCTGCGGAACAGCACCACTTCACCGCCAATAACTGGGCCTCCATGCGAGACCTGTGTGCCTTGTTGCGCTGTTTCGAGTACTCCACCAGCATGGCCAGTGCCGATGACGCCGTTCTCAGCGTTACTATCCCAGTTCTATGCCTCCTTGAAAAAACTCTTAAGGCGATGATGGAAGAGGATGTGGCACAGGATGAGGAGGAGGGTTCATTTCCAAGGCTTTCAGGGCAGTCATTAACAAGTGGCTACGAGGGTGGGTTCCTGCACCAACAAGCACCAGGTACACAATTGTCTGGCAGCAAGGGCACAGTTCTGGAGGATGACGAGGTGGAGGATGAGGAGGAGATGGAGGAGGAGGAGGAACCATGTTCACAGCAGGGTGGCACCCAGACCAGCTCATGTCCATCACTGGTGCGTGGCTGGGGGGATACAGAGGACACAGACGATACACCTCCCACAGAGGACAGCTTTTGCCTCTGGGCAGCCTGGCACACATGAGCGATTACATGCTGCAGTGTCTCCGCAACGACCGCCGAGTTGCCCACATTTTAACTTGTGCTGATTATTGGGTGGCCACCCTGCTGGATCCCCGTTACAAGGACAACGTGCCGTCCTTAATTACCTCACTGGAGCGTGATCGTAAGATGCGCGAGTACAAGCGCATGCTGGTAGACGCGCTGCTGGTAGCATTCCCACTTGGAAGCGGGGGTACGGTGGAAGCACAAGGCGAAGGCAGAGGAGGAGGAAGAGGTCGCCAACGCAGCCGGGGCACCGCCAGCACCTCAGAAGGCAGGGTTAGCATAGCCGGAATGTGGAAAAGCTTTGTCGGCACGCCACAACCAGCACCACCAGCTGAGATGGAACGTCTTAGCAGGAGGCAGCATTTCACCAACATGGTGGAGCAGTATGTGTGCACACGCGTACACGTACTGCATGACGGGTCTGCCCCCTTCAACTTCTGGGTCTCCAAATTGGGCACATGGCCTGAGCTTACCCTTTACGCCTTGGAGGTGCTGGCCTGCCCTGCCGCCAGTGTATTATCTGAACGTGTATTTAGCACGGCAGGGGGCGTTATCACAGACAAGTGCAGCCGCCTGTCCAGAGCCAATGTGGACAAGCTAACGTTCATTAAAATGAACCAGGCATGGATCCCACAGGACTTGGCCGTACCTTGTGCAGAATAGACACATATACCGGTGTTCTGACGAAAACTGTCTTGCTATCCGTTAGTGTCCGGCCACTTACTGTGCAGGTGCAGTGCTTGCGCAGTACGGAGGACAAGGAGATTCACAAAAGATGAACGTCGCCTGCGCAATGAGTGCAGGTTCACGCCCGGCCATCCAAGTGGACATACGGTAGCACATAGTAACAGGGCCCCTCACGGGCTCGCTTGGCTAGGCTTCAACCTCGGATGATGTGGCTTGAACCTGGAGTCACCGTGCATCGTGAGTTTCAAAATCCCCTTGTCCTACGCATATGCGACGGGGGACAGGATTTGACACATCATTCACCACTAGCCTTACCCAGCCATTCTTGTATTTTTGAACCAGTGTTGGCTACCTCGTCCTCCTCCTCCGCCGCTTCCACCTACACCGCCACATCCACCGCCACCTCAACCTCCTACTCCATTTGAACCTCGTCCTCCTAGGTCAAGATTATAATTTTTTCATTTTTTAATTTCCAAGTATTTTATTTTCCCACTATCTTATCCATTAAATTGAATAATTTTTTCCAGAAAGTGCGTATTCTGGGGTATTCCCACCATATGTGCGGCATCGTGCCGTTGAGTTTCTGAGGTTCTTAATGACTTCCTGTACCTCTTCTGCTGAGAAGGGGGGCCTCCAGCATTTTATTTTTTTATGTTATTTTAAGTTATTTCCCTATCCACATTTGTTTGCAGATCACTTGCCATGCTCTTAACAACATTTTGTTGCCATTTGCAGCCCTCTAGCCCTTTCCATTACTTTTTTACAGCCATTTTAGTGTTCAAAAGTCCGGGTCCCCATTGACTTCAATGGGGTTCGGAGTTCGGGGTCAAGTCCGGGTCAAGTTCGGTCCCGAACCCGGACTTTTTTGTCTTTATTCAATCACTTGTGACAAAAAAAGAAAATATTCAATTGGCTCAACATGCCTTTCAGCAATTACCTTAGGGTGTCTACTTTCCAAAATGGGGTAATTTGAGGAGGGGGGGTTGTACTGCCCTGCCATTTTAGCACCTTAAGAAATGAGATAGGTAGTCATAAACTAAAAGCTGTAAATTCCAGAAAATGTACCCTAGTTTGTAGACGCTAAAACTTTTGCGCAAACCAATAAATATACACTTATTGACATTTTTTGACCAAAGACATGAATGACTAAAATTGAGTTTATTAAAAAAATGTTCTAACAAAAAGTAGAAAATATTTTTTTTTTCAAAACTTTCGATCTTTTTCTGTTTATATTGTAAAAAATAAAAATCGCAGAGGCAATCAAATACCATCAAAAGAAATCTCTATTTGTCGGGAAAAAAGGACGCAAATTTTGTTTGGGTACAGCATTGCCTGACTGCGCAATTACCAGTTAAGGCAGCGCAGTGCCAAATTGTAAAAAGTGCTCTGGTCATTGAGCAACCAAATCCTCTGGGGCTGAAGTGGTTAAACTATATATAGTAACATGTATGATGAGCAAGGAATGTAAAGAATCCATAAGTTGTCTATATATGCTAATGTTGTTGGAATAGCAAACAAAGAAGGTGTTATAAAAAGAATTATAATTTATACATTAAAGTGTATCCCCAGGCTGCACAGACAAGACTGATGACTGCAACCTTATTGTCTGTTGTGGGAAAAAGTTTGACATAACATGAATTATGTTCTTCAGGCAGATGGAGGTATTATGTGTTTCCATGAAAGGGACCCTATTGCTTTTTGTAGCAGGACACATTTTGAATGACTCGAAAATGAATTGCTTAAAAAAGAAAAACAGTGGGTAATTGTGCTAAATTAAATTGAGTAAATTAAATTGAGTCTCTCCAGTTGCTTGTTTGACACCATTTTAAGTGCACCTTTAGGGTTCCTTAAACTAGTGTACCTTGGTAAGATAGTGTAAAACTTATGTTTTATCTTGAGTTACAGCAATGCAAAGCAACACTTTAAACACAGTGTGATGCATTGCAGTAAATGTATTTTGAAAGGTGTCAGAATTTACCTAGGCCACACAGCACAACAGATTTAAGAGCCCTACATCTATATGTTGTGGTGCGATGCATTGCAAAAAATGCTGCATGTCCAGTTTACAGTATGTGCATTGTGGTACATTGTCAGCCCATTAAATATGCCTTAATACAGTGTAGTGTACTTTAACATGCAAAAAACACACTTTAGCATTTCTCAAATATGCAAATGTTTACTAAATCTCTTATATAGAGACAAATGAAACTATGATGCAGAACTAAACCATGCAGTGCAAGTGAGTTGCAGTAATGCATGATCATTTTATGGAACATTCTTGGGTTAACATAAAGTATCTCACAAAAGTAATTACACCCCTCACATTTTTGTAAATATTTTATTATAGCTTTTCATGTGATAACACTGAAGAAATTACACTTTGCTACAATGTAAATTAGTGAGTGTACAGCTTGTATAACAGTGTAAATTTGCTGTCCCCACAAAATAACTCAACACATAAGTATGTAAGTAAAAATGTCCAAAGTGGCCCAAAGTGTGAATATTTTGTGTGGCCGCCATTATTTTCCAGCACTGCCTTAACCCTCTTGGGCATGGAGTTCACCAGAGCTTCACAGGTTGCCACTGGAGTCCTCTTCCACTCCTCCATGATGACATCACCGAGCTGGTGGATGTTAGAGACCTTGCGCTCCTCCACCTTCCATTTTAGGATGCCCAACAGATGCTCAATAGGGTTTAGGTCTGGAAACATGCTTGGCCAGTCCATCACCTTTACCCTCAGCTTCTTTAGCAAGGCAGTGGTCTTCTTGGAGGTGTGTTTGGGGCCTTTATAATGTTGGAATACTGCCCTGCGACTCAGTCTCCGAAGGGAGAGGATCATGCTCTGCTTCAGTATGTCACAGTACATGTTGGCATTCATGGTTCCCTCAATGAACTGTAGCTCCCCAGTGCCGGCAGCACTCATGCAGCCCCAGACCATGACACTTTCACCACCATGCTTGACTGTAGGCAAGACACACTTGTCTTTGTACTCCTCACCTGGTTACTACCACACACGCTTGACACCATCTGAACCAAATACATTTATCTTGGTCTCATCAGACCACAGGACATGGTTCCAGTAATCCATGTCCTTCCTCTACTTGTCTTCAGCAAACTGTTTACAGGCTTTCTTGTGCATCATCTTTAGGCTTCTATCTGGGATGACAGCCATGCAGACCAATTTTATGCAGTGTGTGGCGTATGGTCTGAGCACTGACAGGCTGACCTCCCACCCCTTCAACCTCTGCAGCAATGCTGGCAGCACTCATATGTCTATTTCCCAAAGACAACCTCTGGATATGACGCTGAACACGTGCACAACGTCTTTGGTCAACCATGGCAAGGCCTGTTCTGAGGGGAACCTGTCCTGTTAAACCGCTGTATGGTCTTGGCCACTGTGCTGCAGCTCGTTTTCAGGGTCTTGGCAATCTTCTTATAGCTTAGGCCAGCTTGATGAAGAGCAAACGTTTTTTTTTTCAGATCTTCAGAGAGTTCTTTGCCATGAGGTGCTATGTTAAACTTCCAGTGACCAGTATGAGTAAGTGAGAGCGATAACACTAAATTTAACACACCTGCTCCCCATTCACATCTGACACCTTCTAACACTAATGAGTCACATGGCATCGGGGAGGAAAAATGGCTTATTGGGCCCAATTTGTACATTTTCACTTAGGGGTGTACTCACTTTTGTTGCCATCGGTTTAGACATTATTGGCTGTGTGTTGAGTTATTTTGAGGGGACAGCAAATTTACACTGTTATACAAGCTGTACACTCACAACTTTACATTGTAGCAAAGTGTAATTTCTTCAGTGTTGTCACATGAATAAATATAATAAAATATTACAAACATTTGAGGGGGATGTACTCGCTTTTTTGAGATACTGTATATTATCCTAAGGCAATCCATTTATTTTGAGAGCATTGTCATACCACCACCGGATAGGAGGAAGGTTGGGGAGGGGGGTGTTAAAGTGGTTTGAAAGGTTTTTTTTTTTTTTAACTTAATACATTCTTTGCAATAAGGTACAAAGCTCCCCAATAATTGCAATGCCATTACCATTACAATATAATTTCACAGAGCAGGTAACTATATTTTTATTTTATAGAAAAAAAAACATTTGCCTTTACAATCAAATTAAGCAGAAAGCAAGATTGGAACTAGCTAAACAGTAGGGGTAGCATGGCACCCTGGGATTGCGAAAAGAGACCATGATCCCGTTGGTGTGGACCATCCATGGGATTCATAAGTCGAATGGACAATGATCATAAATGCTTGGCAAGCAGCAAGTTCTTTATGGCTCTCAACTATTCTTAAGTTTGGGAAAAATTTAGATATTGGTATTTCCGCGCTAATATGTAAATGGTGACTAGGTTAGGGTGGAGGTAGGGGAAGGTCTGCGGCAACACCGAAGGGTCAAACAGTACCCGGAAAGTAAATGGAATAAATCAATGTGTGGTGTTGCGCTCCCAAAGGGGTGTACTATATGGATAAACTAAAATGGTAATGGTAAACAGTATAAAATGGTGAAAATTCTACCAAAATAAATGAATACACATATAAAATTATATAAAATATATAAGTAGTGAAACCAAATGTGACTGATGTGCATAAAATTGCTAAAAACAGGTAAAATGGGTTAAAATACAGTGGAATGTGATAAAACATGCAAAAGTGTGCTATAAAGTCGCAATGAATGGTGCACGATTGCTACGGAATCGCATAACCACTAAGCAGTGTTCAAGTGAAGAAAAACTAAATAAAAGTATCTATATTGATTCAAAGTGCAAAGATAAAATATTAAGACAGATGAATGCATACAAAATCGCATAGGTTCAAAAGTCGCATAAAATTTCAAAATCGCAGAAATTCCATAGTCGATTTAAAAGTTCAAAATCGCATTCATGTTCATAAAACACATAAGTGTGAAGTGACTATAAAGGAAGCGAATAAATAGAGTGGTGATGCTGCGATAAAATGCAGTGATGCTGCTATGCAGTAATTCTGCGACTCTTGAGGGGGCAGATGCAGCGTGAAGAGATTATGATAACGCTGTGACTGTAAATGATCCCCGATGAAGTCACGTGACGGTGACGACACGCGTAGGACAAACGGACACCGGAAGTGACGTTCAGACGCGAGCCCGCCGCTCGTTTCCTACCCTGATCCCCAGCTGATTTTAAATGTGAGTTTGTTATTTCTTATGCAACTGCAAAATAAACGTTTTTTGAGAAAATACTACACTATATAGTCCTCCATTCTCCTCCCCCTCTTTTACTATGAGTGACGATTGCTGAGTGTTCCCTGCCAATGAAGCGGTATCCAGCCCCCATCTGACAGAGAAGGAAGAGCTACTGACCAGACCTACATCCCCCCCCCTGGAGTGGCCACACACCTCCCCGGTTTCTGTTCAATGCTGCTTACCTTGCAGCAGTAAGGTAACCATTTAGGGCACCCACAGGTGTCTTTCATACACCGAAGAACCACAGCACAGAGCACCAAGCAGTCACATTTACAGTCACAGCGTTATCATAATCTCTTCACGCTGCATCTGCCCCCTCAAGAGTCGCAGAATTACTGCATAGCAGCATCACTGCATTTTATCGCAGCATCACCACTCTATTTATTCGCTTCCTTTATAGTCACTTCACACTTATGTGTTTTATGAACAGGAATGCGATTTTGAACTTTTAAATCGACTATGGAATTTCTGCGATTTTGAAATTTTATGCGACTTCTGAACCTATGCGATTTTGTATGCATTCATCTGTCTTAATATTTTATCTTTGCACTTTGAATCAATATAGATACTTTTATTTAGTTTTTCTTCACTTGAACACTGCTTAATGGTTATGCGATTCCCTAGCAATCGTGCACCATTCATTGCGACTTTATAGCACACTTTTGCACGTTTTATCACATTCCACTGTATTTTAACCCATTTTACCTGTTTTTAGCAATTTTATGCACATCAGTCACATTTGGTTTCACTACTTATATATTTTGGGAAAAATTTGCTTCTAGTTTTTCATTGAATATTTTTCCAATGAATTCTGGATTTGACTTCAGTCAGTGTGAGAATGTTAGATAGCCACCCTTCTGCTATGGTTTATTTGTTGGCCATCAGAACTTTAGATTAAATTGAAATTTTGTTAGGCTTTTAGATTTTAAGTTATAGCGTGCCTCAAGAGGATGCAAAATTGCACGAATATTTGCATAGACCTTTTGCCACAGTTCCTGAAATATAACAGCTAGGGATGAGCCGAACACCCCCCCCGTTCGGCTCGCACCAGAACCCGCGAAAAAATATTCCTTTAAATTTCGTACCTGGGGGGTGTCTATAGTATGCATGTAAAGGGGCGCATGTTTCCCGTGTTTAGAACTGTCTCTTTTTGAAAGTAAAAAAGCTATTTAAAATCACTCGCGGTTAATGTTAATTGACGGCTCCCGTAATACAGAGAACAGTCATTCATTGAAACTCATTCATAAAAAAAAGTCATTGATAAAAAATAAAAAAAATGAAAAAAAAAAGCGTAGGGGTCCCCCCAAATTCAATAACCAGGCCCTTCAGGTCTGGGATGGATATTAAGGGGAACCCCAGCCAAAAAAAAAAAAAAATGGCGTAGGGTCCCCCTCAAAATCCATACCAGACCCTTGAGGTCTGGTATGGATTTTAAGGGGAACCCTAGCCCAAAAAAATGGCGTGGGGTCCCCCTCAAAATCCATACCAGACCCTTATCCGAGCACGCAATCTGGCAGGCCGCAGGAAAAGAGGGGGGACGAGAGCTGCCCCCCCTCCCGCCTGAACCGTACCAGGCCACATGCCCTCAACATGCCCCCCCTCCCGCCTGAACCGTACCAGGCCACATGCCCTCAACATTGGGAGGATGCTTTGGGGGTCTAAGACCCCCAAAGCACCTTGTCCCCATGTTGATGAGGACAAGGGCCTCTTCCCCACAACCCTGGCCATTGGTTGTGGGGGTCTGCAGGCGGGGGGCTTATCGGAATCTGGAAGCCCCCTTTAACAAGGGGACCCCCAGATCCCGCCCCCCCCTGTGTGAAATGGTAAGGGGGTACAAAAGTACCCCTATCATTTCACCAAAAAAGTGGCAAAAATTGTAAAAATGACAGGAGACAGTCTTTGACAATTCCTTTATTAAAATCTTCTTTCTTCTTTCTTCATCCTTCGGTTTCTTCATCTTCTCCTTCCGTCATCTTCTTCCATCTTCTTCTTCCTCCGATCCGCTTCTTCTTGCGCTGGTCTTCTCGTCCTTCTCGTCCGGCATCTTCTTCCGTCGGCGTCGGCGTCGGTGTCGGTGTCTTCTTGGGCCGCTCCGCGCAATGGGAGGCTCCCGCTATGTGAGGCTCCACTCCGTCTGACAGGTTTTTTAAAACGGAGGGCACCTGGTGACCCCGCCCCCCCTCTGACGTCATGGGGAAAGCCATCATGGAATTCCCCATGACGTCCCTGTGCGTCAGAGGGGCGGGGTCACCAGGTGCCCTCCATTATAAAAGACCTGTCAGACGGACCGGAGCCTCACACAAGAAGAGACAGAGACACCGACGCCGACGCCGACGGAAGAAGATGCCGGACGAGAAGGACGAGAAGTCCAGCGCAAGAAGAAGCGGATCGGAGGAAGAAGAAAATGGAAGAAGAAGATGGAAGAAGATGACGGAAGGAGAAGATGAAGAAACCGAAGGATGAAGAAAGAAGAAAGAAGATTTTAATAAAGGAATTGTCAAAGACTGTCTCCTGTCATTTTTACAATTTTTGCCACTTTTTTGGTGAAATGGTAGGGGTACTTTTGTACCCCCTTACCATTTCACACAGGGGGGGGCCGGAATCTGGGGGTCCCCTTGTTAAAGGGGGCTTCCAGATTCCGATAAGCCCCCCGCCCGCAGACCCCCACAACCAATGGCCAGGGTTGTGGGGAAGAGGCCCTTGTCCTCATCAACATGGGGACAAGGTGCTTTGGGGGTCTTAGACCCCCAAAGCATCCTCCCAATGTTGAGGGCATGTGGCCTGGTACGGTTCAGGCGGGAGGGGGGGGCGCTCTCGTCCCCCCCTCTTTTCCTGCGGCCTGCCAGGTTGCGTGCTCGGATAAGGGTCTGGTATGGATTTTGAGGGGGACCCCACGCCATTTTTTTATTAGGGTTCCCCTTAAAATCCATACCAGACCTCAAGGGTCTGGTATGGATTTTGAGGGGGACCCTACGCCATTTTTTTTTTGGCTGGGGTTCCCCTTAATATCCATCCCAGACCTGAAGGGCCTGGTTAGTGAATTTGGGGGGACCCCCACGCTTTTTTTTTTTTTTTTATTAATGAATGACAGTTCTCTGTGTTACAGGAGCCATCAATTCATTAGCCGCGAGTGCTTTTAAATAGCTTTTTTCCTGCAAAAATGACACTTTTTTGCAGGGAAAGTTCTAAGCACAGGAAACCTGCCCCCCTTCACAGGCCACCTATAGATACCCCCCAGATGTGATACTGCAATGCTGTTCTAACAGCATGCACACACATATCCCCAGAAATAGAGCACATATTGTCAGCAGCACACTGACATGCTGACACTGACTGAAACAGAATATGCGAGGCCGCCGGCGCGGCGGCCTCTTATACCGTGGGGCGTGTACTAAAGCCCCTGAGCTATAATTGGCTACAGGCATCCTGCCTGTAGCCAATTATGGCTCTCCTCGCTGCCGGCGCTGTGATTGGCCAAGCATGCGGGGTCACAGTGCATGCTTGGCCAATCATCAGCCAGCATTGCACTGCGCGGGCCGCAATGCATTGCGGGGCCGCTCACATCACACGAATTTGATGCGAGCGGCCCCAATAGTTCTGGGCTCGCCGAGCGATCGAACGCCCGGTGCTCGATTCGAACATGGGTTTGAATCGAACACCGGGCCCATCCTTAATAACAGCATGTCCATCATATGCCTGGTTCCAAGCAACCCCTGACAAAATTTGGTTAACAGCCTGATCCCACATGTGCTTATTCAGTAGGTATATAGTACCAACCAATACCTTGTAATTTGGGTCAACGGTGGTTGCATTATGAGGACAGGGTTTGGTGGTGCTCTATATTTGGGACTACATTTCAAGCTCTGTGTGTTTTTTAGGCCAGTTGTCATGTCTGTTGTCATGTCATATCTGCATGTAGTTATGGGTGGATGGTGGGGATTTATGGAATAGTAGGTTGTATAGAAAGGAAATCAAACCTAGAGAGTAGGGATCATCTTTACATTTTCTTTCAACAGATGTGAAAGTTAGTCCTTAGGTCGGGGTCCAGATGGAGGTAACAAAATGTTTAATCTGTAAGTACCTAACATTTCCAAGTTTTGATCCCTCATAGTGATGGGAATGGTTTTACACCATCCATCATAAGGAGATGATGGAAGCAATCCAATGTTTAAAAATGCTTGGATTCTAATCCTGAGGGGAAAGAGAAATATTAAAGAAAGAAAACAGTAGGAGACGGGGAGATAGAAGGCATCTAAGTACTTTATGGCATCCCATACTTTGAGGTGAGTGAAGTGTCATTAGGTTTTCTAAAGTTGTACTATCTTGGTGGAGAAGCCAGAGCAGATTATCCTTGCATAGGGGTTGCAATCACTTGCTTCCAATGCCATTCAAAGCGGGTTTCTGAGAAGGATAGTATTTTTGTAAGTGTCAGACTTTTAATCCAATATTATGTTTAGTCTGGTAGATAGTATGGGAGAGTATTTTTTTTTACAGCATAGTGGCTGTGGTAAGAGTTAGTCAAGTAGATTACTAAATAGGAAAATTGTTTAAGTTTTCATTTAGAGAGAAGAGTTGCATGGTACAAAAAAGTCAGTCAGTCAGTCAGTAGGTAAATGTTGAGGCCTTCTGACTCATCAACTGAAGTCCCAAAACTGTACCATGCTGTTGGGGAATGGCAGCTAATCTACAGAGATTAGAGGTTTGGTAAGTAACAAAAAAAATGTCATCAGCGATTAAGTTGAGTTTATGGAGAGTTGTGCTAAAGATTCTATTGCTAAGGTAAATAAAAGCAGGGATAATGGGCAGGGATAATGGGCAGGCCCCTTTCTCTTCTGCTGCTCTTTTTAAAATGCAAGTGTCATAGTTGTGCATTTTATGTGGTTCAGTGTCTGTCACCATTATTTGTAATACTTAAGTAATGTTAAAAAGAAAGAAAAAAACACCACCAAAACAGACTGCATTACAGTGATTGTAAAGCTTCATATTTTTTCTTTAAATTAAAATAATAAACATGTCATACTTACCTGCTCTATAGACACAGACAGTGCAGCTCAGCCCTGCCCCCGGCTACCTCGTCACAGATTTGATTGACAGCAGTGGGAGCCAATGAGTTCACTGAGACCTGAAATTAAGTGTTTCTCTGGGGTAAAAAAGGTTGAAAAGGGCTGTATTATTTATTTTCAAAACAAAGCCTTAGTTCTACCTTAGGTGAATAAATCCCTTAGGCCCCTTTCACACGGGGCGTTTTTCAGGCGGTACAGCGCTAAAAATAGCGCCTGTTCACCGCCTGAAAAAATCCGGCCCCTTTAACTCCAGTGTGAAAGCCGGTGGGCTTTCACACTGGAGCGGTGCGCTAGCAGGATGACAAAAAAAGTCCTGCTAGCAGCATCTTTGGAGCGGTATAGGAGCGGTGTGTTCACCGCTCCTATACCGCTCCCTCCCATTGTTTAGAATGGGACACCGCGGTAAAACCGCGGCAATACCGCCGCAAAGCGCCGCTACGGCGGCGCTCTGCGGGGGTGTTTAACCCTTTTTTGGCCGCTCGCGGGGGGTAAAACCGCACCGCGAGCGGCCGAATACCGCGGTTAAAACGACGGTAAAGCAGCGCTAAATATAGCGCTGCTTTACCGTCACCGCGGCTCCCCGCCCCAGTGTGAAAGGGGCCTTACAGGGAGAACGCACTTCCTGTATTATTTTGCCATACCATAGGGTATTTATTTTGTCTCATTAACAGACCTTCATCACATCTAAAACAGCTGTATTTATGTTTTGTTTTACTGCTATTTAGAGTTTCCTATCCACCTCACATTAAGGCTCTTTCTAATTTAAGAAGAAAATCGACATGTTTATTTGCATTAATCTGCCTGAAAATGATCAGTGCATTGAGGCCAAAGATTTGTTTACACAAATGGAAACATTCATTAAAGGACATAATCCATGTATTTAGGTTAACATGAGTTATCCTTGTATAACCTATGTATTGTAATAAGCAGCACGGACGCTTTCCTAATGATGCATTCTTCCGTACTGAAGACTGAAGACTGAAGTCTGGATCCAGAAAATAACTTCAAGCTAGGACAAACCTCTTCCCTTATGTATTTAGACCAAAACTGAATGTACTAAAGCTTTTTCTTAAGCTGAACTACATGAAAATAGCTCAGTTCACAGATGCAATATTTGTAAACTGTCTTTCCTGCCAAAGAATTATAATTTCTGCCCATCCGATTTACACAGCTCTGCTACACAGCACAGCTCTGTCTCACAGGGCAGGAGGCCTGATTTTTTCCTGGCCCTTTATATCTAATACAATGGCAATGGTGGGTGCTGCATTCCTGGTCATACTGGGTGCTGCATTCCTGGCCATACTGGGTACTGCATTACTTGCAATGGTAGGTGCTGCATTCCTGGCAATGGTGGGTACTGCATTCCTTGCCATACTGGGTGCTGCATTCCTGGCAATGGGGGCGCTGCATTCCTGACAATACTGGGTGCTGCATTCCTGGCAATACTGGATGCTGTATTCCTGGCAATGGTGGGCGCTGCATTCCTGGCAATGGTGGGGGGCGCTGCATTCCTGGCAATACTGGGTGCTGCATTCTTGGCAATGGTGGGTGCTTCATTCCTGACAATGGGGGTGCTGCACTGATGGAAATGGGGCCGCTGCATTCATGGCAATGGTGGGGCTGCAGATGGGCACTGACCCTTATTTTGCTTCATAGTTCTTTATTTAAAATTTACGTTTTTTTTCCTGAAACTTCCCTCATAAAGTGAAGATGCGTGTTATACACCAATACATACTGTATATCCAAATAACACGACCAAGCTCATCTCTTTACTCACACAGACCAAATTTTAACGGTTCAAAGAATGTCAGGCAAAATGGTCGGCCCTCACACATGTTCACTTCATAAAATCTGGCCCTCTTTGAAAAAAGTTTGGACACCCCTGGCCTAAGAGGACTGAGGAGAGCTGGCTCCCTTGTAAGGGCCACGTCATCTCTGCAACCAAGTTCCTTGTGCTATGGTGATTATTTATCTCTTGGATTTTTAGAATTGCATTACTCTCCTGCAATACAAAACTGCCATATCTTCAGTTTTTTTTTAATACTATACACTTTTATTAAAGTGACAATGCAAAACATACAATATAAACATTGCAAATAAAGAGTCAATTACAATGATGTAATAATTCTGAAGAAAGGAATTAATATGGACCACAGAGGTGGTCAGTAGTGACCAGGTGAGAGAAATTTCACAACAGTCTCACATGAGCACCATAAAAATGTATATGCTAAGAAACAGTGGGAAAAGGGGTGGGATGAGGATGCTAGTAAGAAAAGCTTATAATAGAAAACATCTATTTAGAGGTATACTGTGCTAAAGTGTAAAAAATGTGTGTATCAGCTGAGAACCAGGGGCAGAGCTACATGCTGATGTCATTACGCCCCACATGACCCCGGAAGTGCGGGTGCTTTTTGAAATTGTGTTTGCTGGCACTTGTACAATACTCGCAATTTTATGTGTTTGTGAGTGTGTGTATATATATATATATATATATATATATATATATATATATATATATATATATATATATATATATATATATATATATATATATATATATATATATATATATTTATTTATATATATATTTTTTTTTTACTTGACTTTGCACGATTCTCAATATTTTTTATATATTTTTTTTTTTCACTATGCCTTAGATTAGTATCTTCACTGTATATTTAATCCTTTTATTTGGTAAGCGTGACATTTGTATTTCTAATAGTTGAAGGTAACAACCTAGAGCTCTGGGATCTAGGAGCCAAGGATGTGAATTATGTAGGAATCTGGATGTAGCTAAGTGGGCTTTAGCAAATAAGTATTCATAAAAGAAGTGGTCGTTGAGTATAGCAACCATTTCAGAGATGGGCAGGGCCATCAAAATTTTCCAACATCTAGCAATGGATAGGTGGGTCACTATAAAGGTATGAGTTAAGAAGGTGTAAAAATGGGGTGGCCACAGCTCCAGCACCAAGTAGAGCAAGTTTGTACGGTAATAAAATGAAAGACTTGTTTCCAAAATTTAAGAGGGATCAAACATTGCCACCAAATATGTACAAGAGTGCCCTGAAGTCATATTTTCAGTTTTTAGTTCATCTCATCAGAATGGAGTATGATAGATAGTAGTACATAGTCAAGGAAAGACTGTCAGATAAATACAGAATAAATACTAGAGATTTGTTTAGTAATGAATCAAAATTCATACAACATTTTCTTTATATGGAGATTCAGATGTATATGAGTCTTCGAATCACAATAGTAACAAATTTTAACTAATCCAAAATATATTATAAGGAAAACAATCAATTCATTCTAATTGCTTTGTTTCAATCGTTTGCAACTTCAGAGGGTTTAGTAAGCTCAATATTATGTGTCACACTCTGTAGTATTATAATTGCTTAAAGCCAAACTTACAAACTTCAAAGTTGAATGAAAGCCACATTGAAGTCGCAAGCAAGTCCCAATGCAAAGTTGCACTGGAAGTCACGTGACTTTGGGGTCCCAGCTATGTAAACCAAGTCTTAATGTTTGGAGCATCCAAAATACTATAAAAGAGTGATTATAATCAAACTAGAAATAGCAAGTGAAAACTATAATCAAATGGCGCTTAAAACATAACAAACAAAAAAGAAACAAAAACAAACTTATATATGAACTACCGAAGTATATAAATATATGAAACACCACGTGAAATAGTGTCCGTGAAATGATACAAAAACAATCTTCATTAGTAATTGTGCAAATTCAAAAAAACGTGTGATTCAATCTTCCAAAGAAAAAATAAGTCCACCAAAAAATCTTCAATAGGATAATCAAATGGATCTTCCACCACACCAACTAGTGTTCCCTCTCCCAATGAGACCGCACTCACCGAATAATATTGCCTCGCACTCTCGTGGTTGGCAAATGTAGCGATTACCCCACCTGGGTTAATTATGCGATCACTCCAAACTTGTAAACTCCATATGTGAAAACAAAATAAAAAATGTAAATATATATACAAGTGCAGCGCTAAAATAGATAGACAAGTGTCCCTGATTTTCACATGAGGTCCCGCTGGAGTGAAACAGCCTGTGGGAACTGTTGTGAGCCAGGAGTATAATAGTTAACCCTATAAGTGAGGGTGCCAGCTAGATTACTCTGCTGGTATGTACTCAAATTAAAGTGATTGAAGATAGCATTGAATAATACAAAAAAGAAAAAACAACAATAATAAATGTGAAAATTGTATCATGTGAGAGAAGGAGGGGGGTGGTGCTGGGTATTTAAACCCCTATTCCCCGTGGACACAGGACAAATCCACCCCAGGTTAAAGCAAGCTCCTATTTGGTCTCCTTCAGGAGTCACAGCTTTGTATGACACAGACTATTAAGAAATGTAACAACAACTCTCTGGGAGGTGTAATAGTAATCTAACAGATGGAGAAGGGGATTAAATAATACTGACCCTTAGGCAAATGTTAAATACACTCCCATGAGTGAGGACATACACCGCTATACAGTGGGCAGCCAGGCTAAACCAAACATTTGATATATAACCTGTCTGACCATACAATCAAAGCCGTGAACAAAGAAGAAAAGAATAATCCCCTGTACTGACATGGGAATTAGCTCCCTTCAAAGCGTGCCTACATCCACCATCTATTCAAAAACAGTCTAACCATACGGCAATATGCGAATAGTCCTGTTGGTATGGGTGAAATGACAGAAAAGACAGAAAACAGTTCAATTTGCAGTGTCTTCACTAGATGTAGGTATATCACTGGAGGTATTCAGGGTATGTGGTCGGCTTAACAAGCTCTAAAGGAAAACGGTAAAGGTGGGTACTCTTACCAGAGCTGATGGACTCACCCCTCTCAGAGTGAGTCGACAAGGCTTATACCGGATACACCGGGTAGATAGTGGATCTGTTGCGATCTGCTGGATCTCACTGGACCTTTCCTCCAGGTGTCAATGCAGTCGCTTACCTGCAGCTTGATGGAAGTGCCGGATTTAGAAAGTAAGCAGTGGTAAAACTCCTCTGGGGGATCCTTATCCACAGCAGCTCAGGTAGAGGAGGAAACAGAGACAGAGAAGCAACTCCTCATAGTGTGAAACCAATTTCCCAATTGGCATTTATTGGATAAAACGGTTTAAAAAACATTTGCGCAAAAAGTTAAAATGTGGCTTCGGTAGACATCCAACCCTACATGTTTCGCCTACTGAAGGCTTCAACTGGGGTATATGTCTACCAGCCACCTGTCTACAGTATATATACCTTTGTGTAGGAATTCAGAGTGACAACAGCTGAGTCTTGGAGCACGGATCCTCACTTCCGGTATCGGCAGCGTGCGTTCCACGCTCAAACTCATCTAAGGCAAGGATGATGTCATCTAAAGGCGTCCGAAGACCAAGCCTCGTTCTCAGATTGCTGCATGGCCAATCAGCAGCGGCTTGTGGTAATCAACCTATGGGCGTCTAAGTGTGGCTAGGAGTGGCTTGCAACACTGAGCCAATACGTGGGAAGAACGCCATGAGGGGAGGGAAAGTCACTTCCCTATAGGCGTCACAACCAAAGTTCAGGGGATACGTCCGGTCGTCAGTCCAAATGCGCATGCGCGCACGCACGCATGGTAGAAACGGCCGGGGAAAAAAACAATACAGACGGAGTTGATCCTGCACCCAATCGCGCATGCGCGGGTACACGGAGGAGGTAGTCATAGAGACTTAGAACCAGTGTAGGGGAGGGCAGACACGCCCCTGTGGGAGGTATCTATGGTGTTTCAATAGTGTAACCTATTGCGCTTGCGTGCTAACTCCACAGGAAATAATCCACAGAGCTAAAGTAAACCATGGGAGAGGGGAAGGGTCTTATCATAACCTGACACATCAGGTAACTTCCTCGTCTCCATTGCCATAGTGATGACATATTACTGGTGGCAAGCATGGTAACCTCCTAGTCCAGACCCATAATTTGGGTTAAACGAGCATGTTCTTTCAGAGATGTAAACTGATTGATACTGCTTATTATTCAAATCAACCAAAGTAATTCATGTGGACTCAAAAAATTAAAAAACTAAAAAAATTAAAAAAGAGGGGGTGGTTCTAGATACAGTCAATCTCAACCACACAATGACATAGTGGCTGAGAGGAAGCAAGATCTTAGGGTCGTAGTATGTAGGGGCCACCAGAAAAAATTCCCGGGATATCCTATTCTCCATTAACAGAAAGTGAAGATCCGGGGGCCAGTACAATTCATAACATATTTTCATATTTTTCATGTCTTTAGTGTGGCTTACTATACAGAATTCATTCTAGAATGGTAGGTGTTCTAGGTATAACATTTTCAGTATATCGGTGAGTTATAGAACTCTTATATTAGCATCATATAGTTGTTTCAAAGCATAGTTATCTAAAGGTGTTCAAATCAGGATTTGTTAATGAATGCATTGATGTCCCATTCTATATTGAGGCCATGGGGCGAGTAACTCTTCAAGGAATATATCCAAAAGGTCTCTAATTTGGACACGCCCCTAATGTTTGATTCGCCCCTCCAGTTGGGGACAAATCTGTCAATGATTTGAAACTTTGTCCCTGTCAGGTTCCTGTTGTGATGTATCCGATAATGTTTGGGGACATTATGATCAGTGCGGCCCTTTTTAATACCTGCAATATGTTCATTGCACCTCACGGCAAACGTACGGATGGTTCTGCCTACGTATTGTTTGCCGCAAGGGCAAGTGATAAGGTACACAACGTGTCGGGTTTGGCATGTTAGAAAATGTTTCATATTAAATTCTTGGCCTGTAACACTTGATGTAAACGTTTCAGTTTTTTTCCTCCCATAGACATTATGTGAACACACATTACATCTACGGCAGGGAAAAAAACCCTTCATGTTATGAAAAAATGAAGGGACCATAGGGGGATCGGATACACTAGGAGCTATCCGACCACCTAAAGAGGGGGCCCCTCTATAGATCACTCCTGCTTTCTCTGGGAGGAGGGGGCCTAGGATTCTATCGCTTTTAAGGACACTCCAATGTTTTGAAATAATCCCTTTGATCTGTCTGTGTTGGACAGAGAAAGAGGTCAAAAGTGACCAATTGTGTTGTGATTCTTGTGTTTTTTTGGGAGCAACTTTGATCAGTTCTTCTCTATTGAGTGAAGCCACTATCTCAATATCCCTGTCTATACCCTGTAAATCATATCCTTTATCCAAGAATCTATTCTTAATGGTCTCGGCTTGTGAGAAGAAATCTGTTAAATTAGAACAGTTCCTCCTAATTCTGGTGAGTTGGCTCCGAGGTATGGACTTAAGCCAAGACGAGTGGTGGCAACTGTCTATTGGGATATACCCGTTGCGATCTGTCGCTTTAAAAAATGTTTTTGTGACCACATGACCATCCAGAACCGATATTTCCAGGTCCAGGAAGTGGATTGTCGAAGTGCTAACTTCGTGGGTTAATTTGATGCCCCGCTGGTTATCATTCAGGAACAGCATGAACTTATCCAAAGAGTCCTTATCACCCTTCCATAGGAGGAGGATGTCGTCTATATATCTTGCCCAGAGGGCTATCTGAGACAGCCCCTGGGCATAGACGACCAGGGCATAGACGACATCCTCCTCCCATTATTTTATTTATTTTTTATTTTTATTTTTTTTATTTTTTTTTTTTTTTATTTTTTTTTTATTTTTTTTTTTTTTTTATTTTGTTTTCACATATGGAGTTTACAAGTTTGGAGTGATCGCATAATTAACCCAGGTGGGGTAATCGCTACATTTGCCAACCACGAGAGTGCGAGGCAATATTATTCGGTGAGTGCGGTCTCATTGGGAGAGGGAACACTAGTTGGTGTGGTGGAAGATCCATTTGATTATCCTATTGAAGATTTTTTGGTGGACTTATTTTTTCTTTGGAAGATTGAATCACACGTTTTTTTGAATTTGCACAATTACTAATGAAGATTGTTTTTGTATCATTTCACGGACACTATTTCACGTGGTGTTTCATATATTTATATACTTCGGTAGTTCATATATAAGTTTGTTTTTGTTTCTTTTTTGTTTTTTATGTTTTAAGCGCCATTTGATTATAGTTTTCACTTGCTATTTCTAGTTTGATTATAATCACTCTTTTATGGTTACACATCTTTAAAGTGGCTGCTAGGTGTTCATTCACATTTAGGGATCCCATAGGTGGTGTTCATCACACACACATTTATCCACTCATTGGTTGACACTATTGGCGCAAGGGTGGTGAGTTATTCTAGGAGCGGCATTATAGAGTATCTACCAATCAGACTACATCCAAAATACTATAACAAATTAATCCAAATCTTTTGAAATACCTTCCGAAAACACAAATTGATTCGGAACAACAAATATAGAAAAAAAAAATCTGAATATACTAAATGAATTCCACAAATTAATCATTTTAACATAATGAATATCATGAAACAAAATTACTGACTTAATGAATGAATCTGAAACAAAACACATTTATCGCTCTTACTCTATCATACTGGTCACTGGAAGTTCAACATGGCAACTCATGGCAAAGAACTCTCTGAGGATCTAAAAAAAAAGAATTGTTGCTCTACATAAAGATAGCCTAGGTTATAAGAAGATTGCCAAGACCCTGAAACTGAGCTGCAGCACAGTGGCCAAGACCATACAACGGTTTAACAGGACAGGTTCCACTCAGAACAGGCCTTGCCATGGTTGACCAAAGAAGTTGAGTGCATGTGCTCAGCGTCATAGCTAGAGGTTGTCTTTGGGAAATAGAGGTAAGTGTGCTGCCAGCATTGCTGCAGATGTTGAAGGGGTGGGGGGTCAGCCTGTCAGTGCTCAGACGATATGCCGCACACTGCATCAAATTGGTCTGCATGGCTGTCAGAAGGAAGCCTCTTCTAAAGATGATGCACAAGAAAGCCCGCAGTTTGCTGAAGACAAGCAGACTAAGGACATGGATTGATGGAACCATGTCCTGTGGTCTGATGAGACCAAGATAAACTTATTTGGTTCAGATGGAGTCAAGAGTGTGTGGTGGCAACCAGGTGAGGAGTAAAAAGACAAGTGTGTCTTGCTTACAGTCAAGCATGGTGGTGGGAGTGTCATGGTCTGGGGCTGCATGAGTGCTGCTGACACTGGGGAGCTACAGTTCATTGAGGGAACCATAAATGCCATCATGTACTGTGACATACTGAAGCAGAGCATGATCCCCTCCCTTTCAGAGATTGGGCCATTGGGCAGTATTCCAACATGATAACGACCCCAAACACACCACTGCCTTGCTAAAGAGGCTGAGGGTAAAGGTGATGGACTGGCCAAGCATGTCTCCAGACCTAAACCCTATTGAGCATCTGTGAGGGAATCCTCAAACGGAAGGTGGAGGTCTGGAGTAGTACAAGGTCTCTAACATCCACCAGCTCTGTGATGTTATCATGGAGGAGTGGAAGAGGACTCCAGTGGCAACCAGTGGAGCTCTGGTCATCTCCATGCCCAGTGCTATAAAATAATGGTGGCCACACAAAATATTGACACTTTGGGCCCAATTTTGACACTTTCACTTAGGGGTGTACTCACTTTTGTTGCCAGCAGTTTAGACATTAATGGCTGTGTTAAGTTATTTTGAGGGGACAGCAAATTTACACTGTTATACAAACTGTACACTCACTACTATACATTGTAGCAAAGTGTAATTTCTTCAGTGTTGTCACATGAAAAGATATAATAAAATATTTACAAATATGTGAGAGGTGCACTCACTTTTATGAGATACCGTATACAGATAATTGCTTTACAGTAGAGTTGGCTGCATAAAGTAAACTGATTAAGAAGAGATCTTTCTTTAACCACTTCATGATGAAGGAAAAAAGAAATCCTAACGACCTGAGCACAGTTTTAAAACTTTGACACGTGTTAGTAAAACTGTACATATCATTGCAGCCACCCATAGCAGAACCTAGAACACTACACGTAGTAGGACATTGGGCTCCATTTACCAAAGCAGATCGCATGTGGTATTTAGGTGTTTTCCCAAATACTGCATGCAATCCTGAAAATGTCAATTCACCAAGGCAATGGCGGTACTTACCGCATACAGCAAAAATGCTCAGTAAATACTGCATAAAACAGGGGTTAAACTCAATTTACAAAAGGAAAAAAATTCATGCAATAAATAAGTAGTGGTCCAAGCATGCAAAATTTGAGGAACCGGCAGCCGCTGGCATCCTTAACAACCAGTAAACAACATGGCTATTAAGGAGCGGGGGGCAATAATGTCTGTAACAATCCATGAGTCATCAGCTGTCAGCGGAGTTCCCAGCTGACAGCTGAATGTAAAAATAAATAAAAAAATAGCTGGCAATGAAAAACTGGGAGAAAAAAAAGGTGTTGGCCTATCAGATCTGGTATGGATTTTGAGGGGAACCCCAATGAAAAGATTTTTTTTTTTAATTGTGTGGGGTAATTTTCCAAAATCCATACCAGGCCCTTATCCGAGTGTGCTGCCCGGCAGGTCAGGAAAGGGGAGGATGAGTGAGCACTCTCCCCTTACTGAACCATACCAGGCCACATGCCCCTCCCCCAAAGCACCTTGTCCTCATGTCCTGCTACAGCCAAATATTTAATTTTGACTCATCAGTCCAGAGTACATGTTACCATTTTTCTGCACCCCAGTTTCAATGTTTTCATGCATAGTTGAGTTGCTTAGCCTTATTTCCACATCGGACGTATGGCTTTTTTGGTCGCAATTCTTTGATGAAAACCACTCAAGACCAGACTTCTCCAGACAGTAGATGGGTGTACCATGGTTCCACTAGTTTCTGCCAAGCAGCTGTTGTGGTGGCACATACAGAAGAAGAAGAGCAGAAAGGGCCAGTGGGAGACCCCATAAGAGGTGGCAAGGGACTGCTGTGTGCAATACAGAACAGAGAAGGCAAGTATAAACCTCTTTATTTTAATTAAAATATGTTTTTGCCTTTACAATCACTTTAAGTTACTCATGACTGGATGGAAATATGTTAAATAATTAAATAAATATGATCTTGTTGAGTTACATTTTGTCATTTACATTTTCTACACAGCAACCAGATAACTATACATTTTGCGAACAATAAACATGTTTTGTAAACCCATCACAATAGAAGTCCATATTCTGTTCTCAGCTTTTTTTATTGGACGTATAGTGGTGTCCATTAAACTCTTTGTTCAGTTTTGTAAAAATATAGCAGCCACAGGTCTCCATCCAATTCTGTACTGTACGGTGGATTCATTCGAGAGGTAAGACAAAGACTCTCAATTACTTCCACAGTGGCATGCAAGCAGGTGGTTTAGTGTTGTTGCATTGCAATAATATATATGACCTGTATACTCTTACAAAATGTCTGTCCTGTCAAAAATGTCTTTCTGAGTGTTTTTTTTTTTTTATCAGCTCATTAACATGGTCCCTGTGAAGCTCATCAGATGCTGTCACAGGGTGGCCACACCTTTCTCACACAATTCAGAAAGTCCCTCCATGCCTTTATTGCAACTTATGGCCCACGTACAAATTGCTCACCCAGGTATCACTTTATACAGATTGTATACATCACAATACCTATTGCTGTCAGGAATTAAATCATAACTCAATATACAGTATACATCCTATTAGAGACATGAACATTTTTTCATGATGTAGATCTTACATGTACAGTTTTGAAGTGCTGGCATCCCTAATTTGATATTTCTCCATTAGTTTGTTCAGGGAAATCTTCCCCTTCCCATAAAGAAAAAAATAAACATAAACTGGAGAACTCTGCAATTATTACGCTGCCATGGACAATACTCTTAAATATTTTTATGAATAATTTTGGGATTTGAAAATTACATTCAACTTTATTCCTGGATGGTATACTTGTTTCTCTATTCAGTTTTTCGAACCATGTATAATATATGCTTTGATCGGTTTTCAAACAGTTTGAGTCCATGGAGATCATTGCCCGTAAGAACATTCCCATCTAAGCCTATGTCTCCTTGTTTGCCTAATCAAATTCTTATGGTATTCCTTGCAGTACATAGTTGCTGTAGTTGTGGGTTTATACGTTAAGTCAGCCCCCCGGGACATATATCAGGTTGCCAAAACCTAGTCTTCGTAATTTTGTTAGATAATAATTTTCGTTTATTTGGTACACTACTCGTAATTTAGTAATTGTTACTTTTGTGAGATTTGCCTTTTCCGTTGATTCGTTCTTTAGTAGGAAATAAAGAATAATAATCCTATGCTTGCTTTTCTAGTAAGTCCTGTACTTACTCCAGTCCACTCCCTCAGTCACGAGACCCGACTCAGTCTCCTCCTCAACTGAATCTAAAAAGATTCAGGAATGCAGTGTGACACAAAAGGGATAAGCTGATTGGCTAAAGATATACATCACTCACTAATACACTGCCCATTCGAAAGAACGATTCAAGAACACAAAATTACGAACATACGAAATTACGAACATACATATTAAGATACGCTTATGCCGCATACACACGATTGGAATTCCGGCCAGAAAAAGACCGCTGAGAGCTTTTCATCGGAAAATGCGACCGTGTGTAGGCTCCATCAGAATTTTGCTGGCCGAAATTCCGATAGCAAAAAATTGAGAGCATGTTCTCAATTTTTCAGACGGAAAAGGTTTCTATCGGAAATTCCGATCGTCTGTAGCAATTCTGACCCGCAAAATTCCTACGCATGCTCGGAAACAATTCACCCATGCTCGGAAGCATTGAACTTGGCTGGTTGTAGTGTTGTACGTCACTGCATTCTTGACGGTCCGAATTTGGTGTGACCGTGTGTAGGCAAGACAGATTGAGCGGAATTCCATCGGAATTCCGACGGGGAAACCATCAGAGCTTTTTCCGACGAGAATTCCGATCGTGTGTACGTATTACACTGTCCATTTAAAAAAACTATTCGAGAACACGAACAAAAACGAATATACGAACAGACAAATAAACTAAATTACGAACAGACAAAGGATTGAAAATACGAAATGTAAATCATTTGTTATAGATGTAATTTTCGTTCTTTTTCTTTTTCGGAGTTTCGTTCTTTCGTAAGTTTGTCCGTTCGTAAGTTCGTATTTTTGCATATTCGTTATTTTGCTTATTCATAATTTTCGTATTTTGGTTCTTTCAGCTATTCGGATGTTCAAATTGATCCGAATGTACGAATACTAACAAATTCATACGAAAATCCATTTGTTGCAAACCGAATCGCACATGTCTACAAAGGACTACTGGGCAATGTCTACTACTACTGACTACTCACAATCATTAGTACAGCTTTTTTTTAGCTACAGGGACATGGCAAAAGAACAAAATGTAATGCTGGTAGATGTTATAGCAGGGAAAGAAAGAACTGGGGTTACATTTGGATATTGCCTGAACAATTAAACCTTTAATTCATAGTTATGCGTGACATTTTTTTTTCCAGGAAATAAATATTTGTCTACTAATGAGCTGTAACATATCTACTATAGGGAGAGGAATACAGATGGGTCTAAGGGATCTGGTGGGACCTCTGCTGCTGCACCTGCTTATATGTTAGGGAATTCAGACAGCAGCATTTTATTCCTATCCTTCTTGTAATTAGAAACATGCATGGAATTTCCCAGTTTACGTGAATAAAAGAATCTTCAGACGTGACACTCAAACCAGACCCAGTAGAGCACTACTATCGGCTAGAAAATGAGTCTGTTTTATCTATATTTTAGAGTATATTTGTGCTAGAACTCTTTCTCAACACTGACGTCTTTTGCATGAAAAAGAATTACCCACTGCTCACAATGTGACTTTAGTAGCTTATCTCCCACTGTTTCATAGCATGTAAAGACAAAATTGCTAACACGGGTGAAGAAGCAGAAGCGGCTTTTCTTCCCCCATCTGGGCAACATATGAGACTAAGAGGACACTGGGATTAGAATTGGAGGCATAAATACAGAGAAACCTTCTTCTCAGTGGAAAATACTGCATATTTTCTTAGCCTCCTTCTATATTAGAACACAGAAGAATCTTTCAAATGCACCGAAAATATTTAGCACATTAAATAAGAGAGAACCCAATAAACGCTAGGTTAAAACAACAGTGCATGTTTGGGGCTATTCAAAAATGAACCCACATATCACAAACCAGAGGTCACGATAACTAAACATTGGGACATCTGGATATTTTAGCCTACTCAGTGGCTGACTTATTATATGGCTTATGAATTACTGACTTACTTTTTTCAGGTTACATTTACCAGTTCAACTTAATTCTAAAGACTCAGTCTAAAACTACTTTCAGACATAACATTTGGATGTGCAAACATTATTGCAAAAAGACGTTCTTATTTATGAAAAGACAGACCCAGAGATGAAGAACAGTCTCCAAGAAAGCGTTAAGTGTTCAGTGCAGTAGACTTACTTGATTGGAGGTTGAGGGTTATGATGCAGGAGGAAGTCGTAGGAGTTGGATCTGTTGGGGCTGGTGGGAGTTCATTCCAGAAAATTCTCGAAAGAAAGTTGTCCCATTTTTTATTTTCCGACAACGTAATCAGAATAATGTGAGATTGTCACCACAGATTGAGCGGTCTTTGGGGGACTGTCAAAAAGTGAGAGGGTTAAAAAAGTGGGGTGTCCATCTGGTGGTTTTGTGTCAGTAGCTTTAAAGCAGACCTGGTCTCTTGGCAAGTCAAAAAGGGTAAATTTTGCTGTCCCAAGCTGGTGGGGTTTGGCTAAGGACAAGGCTGGATCTTAAAGAGGAGTGCCCACTAAAAATTTTTTTTTAAAAGTCAGCAGCTACAAATACTGCAGCTGCTGACTTTTAATAATCGGACACTTACCTGTCCCAGGGTCCAGATATGCGGGGGAACGAAGCCCCCCCTTGCTACCCGCACTGCTCGCGGCGCCGGCATCCTTACTGTGGGTACCCGGCTGTGGCTTTACAGCCGGGCACCCACTGCGCATGGACGAGCGGCGTCGTGCGACGTGATACGACGCTCAGTCATCTGGGACATGTGACAGGTCCCAGATGACTGTGCGGCGCTGAGGTGAAGTGATGTCAGTGCCCGGGCACTGAAGGTGGCAGACTACGAGGGACCCCCTAGCAACAGGCATTTAGAGGTGAGTAAAAAAAAAAAAAATTCCAATTATTTTTTTTCATTTTTTTAATGATTTTTAAGCACATTTTTTTTTTTGGTGGCAACACCACTTTAAGCCTAATACACACTACTAGTTTTTTTTTTGTTCAACCCAGCAGGCTTAACGAAAAACGAACAGCTCAGGTCGAAATCGATGTGCTAACACTCCAATGTTAGTACAGCGATCTCCCCTGTTGTTATATTTTGTTCTGACAGGGGGACAGCCCCCCACCTGAATACTTCTGTCAGCACTCTCAGCCATTGGCTGAAGGCGCTGATGGGGAGCCGGTTAGTAGACCTTTTTCAGTCATGCCCCTTCAACAGAAGCCAGATGAATGGCTGGCTTCTGTCGGACCGACTGACATTGGTATACAGTAGTTTATTTGGTTATTGCTATTTGCTTTACAAAAAGGGACGTTGGAGCCATTTAAATCTAGGTTTAAATGAAATCTTATGTTTAGGTGAAATTTCCTTATTTTTTTTAGTTTGTGTATTAGGAGCACTGTAGTTTGTTTAAGTTTTCATATTGTGTTCTTTATATGTGTGCATTTTTTCTCATTTTGTGTATTTCATTATTATTTTATCCTGTCACTTTTTATTTGGGGGGGGGGGGGCACAAGAACAGGTTCAATATAGTTGAAAGGAAAGACATTAAATGCCTATTGTACACTTTAAACCACCAAAGATCACCTTAAAGCCGAAGTGAAGTCCGCTATATTTTTTTAGGGCCCCCCAGGTGGGTTATGCCATAATCTACTAGTATATGTTGTACAGCATATAAATACATTATGGCAGACTTTCCTGTCATATGGTGTCCTCCAGCACAGAGCTGGGACCAATCCAGTGGGCCCCCGGCACTTCCATCTTCACCTGGTCTTCCTTCTGTGTCCCGTGCCTTCGGCCACTAGCCAGATCGGGATGACACCACTCCTGCACGTGCGCACATGAGTTACTTCACCGCAGTACGAATCAGGGGCTGATCGAGGCTGCAAATGTTCGCTAAGCTGCGCATGCATGGCTCAGTGAACATGACAGTTGACAGGCAGAAGGATGCATTTGTGAAAGAAGCGACCAATAGGGTCTCTTCTGTCACAAATACCCTACCTGTCAATCCTTTGATTACACATCAACTTCACTTCCACTTTGAAATTACCTTCTTCTTTGGATCCAGTGCATTTTACCACAATGGTGAAATTCATCTCAAGTGTGAAATTTACTGAAATTCTCACAAATTTCCTTAAAATAAAACTCTCAATTCCGCTAATCCATAGTCATTGCTGATGTACTACATAACGCAGTACAGGGGACACTGAAATGTGTACTAACATTACATATACAGTTTAGAGCTGCTTAAATATAGACAAGCTATTTTTTAAGTGGCAAAGCAATGTATTTTCAGTCTTTCTCCTAGCATTAGAAGGGATCAGCATTACAAATGCATCACATTTAATTTACTGCTTCATGTAATGTTGGGGTTTTAAACTCTCCCAGGGAGTTGTTTGTACTTGTGGATTTCTTCATGAATCATCCATGCCACTTCAAGTGTGAACAAGCCTATCTCCTGCAAGACCAGCATGTAGGTCTGTAATATATATTTCTATGGAAAAACTCAGCGCTCCACTTTTGTTGCTGAATGATATATTTTTTTGATGGCTTCCCCAAGAAGACAAATGAGGCCCCAGGCAGTTCAGCGGATCTCTTCAAATATTTTCCATTCTTCAAGATCTCTAATGTCTGCTGAATTATCAAGAGCAGTTCCATTAATTTCCCCAATTTCTGCTACTGGTTTGGCACAAGAGTAGTGAAGTTTCCATTTCAAAATGAGGCCTTCGTTCAAGACTAGGTTTTGGCAACCTGATATATGTCCCGGGGGGCTGACTTAACGTATAAACCCACAACTACAGCAACTATGTACTGCAAGGAATACCATAAGAATTTGATTAGGCAAACAAGGAGACATAGGCTTAGATGGGAATGTTCTTACGGGCAATGATCTCCATGGACTCAAACTGTTTGAAAACTGATCAAAGCATATATTATGCATGGTTCAAAAAACTGAATAGAGAAACAAGTATACCATCCAGGAATAAACTTTAATGTAATTTTCAAATTCCAAAATTATACATAAAAATATTTAAGAGTATTGTCCATGGCAGCGTAATAATTGCAGAGTTCTCCAGTTTATGTTTATTTTTTTCTTTATGGAAAGGGGAAGATTTCCCTGAACAAACTAATGGAGAAATATCAAATTAGGGATGATAGCACTTCAAAACTGTACATGTAAGATTTACATCATGAAAAAATGTTCATGTCTCTAATAGGATGTATACTGGATATTGAGTTATGATTTCATTCCTGACAGCAATAGGTATTGTGATGCATACAATCTGTATAAAGTGATACCTGGGTGAGCAATTTGTATGTGGGCCATAAGTTGCAATAAAGGCATGGAGGGACTTTCTGAATTGTGTGAGAAAGGTGTGGCCACCCTGTGACAGCATCTGATGAGCTTCACAGGGACCATGTTAATGAGCTGATAAAAAAAAAAAAAAGAAACACTCAGAAAGACATTTTTGACAGGACAGACATTTTGTAAGAGTATATAGGTCATATATATTATTGCAATGCAACAACACTAAACCCCCTGCTTGCATGCCACTGTGGAAGTAATTGAGAGTCTTTGTCTTACCTCTCGAATAAATTCACTGTACAGTACAGAATTGGATGGAGACCTGTGGCTGCTATATTTTTACAAAACTGAACTAAGAGTTTAATGGACACCACTATACGTCCAATAAAAAAAGCTGAGAACAGAATATGGACTTCTATTGTGATGGGTTTACAAAACATGTTTATTGTTCGCAAAATGTATAGTTATCTGGTTGCTGTGTAGAAAATGTAAATGACAAAATGTAACTCAACAAGATCATATTTATTTAATTATTTAACATATTTCCATCCAGTCATGAGTAACTTAAAGTGATTGTAAAGGCAAAAACGTATTTTAATTAAAATAAAGAGGTTTATACTTGCCTTCTCTGTTCTGTATTGCACACAGCAGTCCCTTGCCACCTCTTATGGGGTCTCCCACTGGCCCTTTCTGCTCTGCTTCTTCTGTATGTGCCACCACAACAGCTGCTTGGCAGAAACTAGTGGAACCATGGTACACCCATCTACTGTCTGGAGAAGTCTGGTCTTGAGTGGTTTTCATCAAAGAATTGCGACCAAAAAAGCCATACGTCCGATGTGGAAATAAGGCTAAGCAACTCAACTATGCATGAAAACATTGAAACTGGGGTGCAGAAAAATGGTAACATGTACTCTGGACTGATGAGTCAAAATTAAATATTTGGCTGTAGCAGGACATGAGGACAAGGTGCTTTGGGGGAGGGGCATGTGGCCTGGTATGGTTCAGTAAGGGGAGAGTGCTCACTCATCCTCCCCTTTCCTGACCTGCCGGGCAGCACACTCGGATAAGGGCCTGGTATGGATTTTGGAAAATTACCCCACACAATTAAAAAAAAAAATCTTTTCATTGGGGTTCCCCTCAAAATCCATACCAGATCTGATAGGCCTGGTATCCTGGTATGGATTGAGGTGACCCAACACCTTTTTTTTCTCCCAGTTTTTCATTGCCAGCTATTTTTTTATTTATTTTTACATTCAGCTGTCAGCTGGGAACTCCGCTGACAGCTGATGACTCATGGATTGTTACAGACATTATTGCCCCCCGCTCCTTAATAGCCATGTTGTTTACTGGTTGTTAAGGATGCCAGCGGCTGCCGGTTCCTCAAAATTTGCATGCTTGGACCACTACTTATTTATTGCATACATTTTTTTTCCTTTTGTGAATTGATTTTGACTCCTGTTTTATGCAGTATTTACTGAGCATTTTTGCTTTATGCGGTAAGTACCGCCATTGCATTGGTGAATTGACATTTTCAGGATCGCATGCAGTATTTGGGAAAACACCTAAATACCACATGCGATCTGCTTTGGTAAATGGAGCCCAATGTCCTACTACGTGTAGTGTTCTAGGTTCTGCTATGGGTGGCTGCAATGATATGTACAGTTTTACTAACACATGTCAAAGTTTTAAAACTGTGCTCAGGTCGTTAGGATTTCTTTTTTCCTTCATCATGAAGTGGTTAAAGAAAGATCTCTTCTCAATCAGTTTACTTTATGCAGCCAACTCTACTTTAAAGCAATTATCTGTATACGGTATCTCATAAAAGTGAGTGCACCCCTCACATATTTGTAAATATTTTATTATATCTTTTCATGTGACAACACTGAAGAAATTACACTTTGCTACAATGTATAGTAGTGAGTGTACAGTTTGTATAACAGTGTAAATTTGCTATCCCCTCAAAATAACTCAACACAGTCATTAATGTCGAAACTGCTGGCAACAAAAGTGAGTACACCCCTAAGTGAAAATGTCAAAATTGGGCCCAAAGTGTCAATATTTTGTGTGGCCACCATTATTTTATAGCACTGTGCATGGAGATCACCAGAGCTCCACGGGTTGCCACTGGAGTCCTCTTCCACTCCTCCATGATAACATCACAGAGCTGGTGGATGTTGGAGACCTTGTACTACTCCAGACCTCCACCTTCCGTTTGAGGATTCCCTCACAGATGCTCAATAGGGTTTAGGTCTGGAGACATGCTTGGCCAGTCCATCACCATTACCCTCAGCCTCTTTAGCAAGGCAGTGGTGTGTTTGGGGTCGTTATCATGTTGGAATACTGCCCAATGGCCCAATCTCCGAAAGGGAGGGGATCATGCTCTGCTTCAGTATGTCACAGTACATGATGGCATTTATGGTTCCCTCAATGAACTGTAGCTCCCCAGTGTCAGCAGCACTCATGCAGCCCCAGACCATGACACTCCCACCACTATGCTTGACTGTAAGCAAGACACACTTGTCTTTTTACTCCTCACCTGGTTGCTACCACACACTCTTGACTCCATCTGAACCAAATAAGTTTATCTTGGTCTCATCAGACCACAGGACATGGTTCCAGCAATCCATGTCCTTAGTCTGCTTGTCTTCAGCAAACTGCGGGCTTTCTTGTGCATCATCTTTAGAAGAGGCTTCCTTCTGACAGCCATGCAGACCAATTTGATGCAGTGTGCGGCGTATCGTCTGAGCACTGACAGGCTGACCCCCCACCCCTTCAACATCTGCAGCAATGCTGGCAGCACACTTACATCTATTTCCCAAAGACAACCTCTAGCTATGACGCTGAGCACATGCACTCAACTTCTTTGGTCAACCATGGCAAGGCCTGTTCTGAGTGGAACCTGTCCTGTTAAACCGCTGTATGGTCTTGGCCACTGTGCTGCAGCTCAGTTTCAGGGTGTTGGCAATCTTCTTATAACCTAGGCTATCTTTATGTAGAGCAACAATTCTTTTTTTTTAGATCCTCAGAGAGTTCTTTGCCATGAGTTGCCATGTTGAACTTCCAGTGACCAGTATGATAGAGTAAGAGCGATAAATGTGTTTTGTTTCAGATTCATTCATTAAGTCAGTCATTTTGTTTCATGATATTCATTATGTTAAAATGATTAATTTGTGGAATTCATTTAGTATATTCTGATTTTTTTTTTCTATATTTGTTGTTCCGAATCAATTTGTGTTTTCGGAAGGTATTTCAAAAGATTTGGATTAATTTGTTATAGTATTTTGGATGCTCCAAACATTAAGACTTGGTTTACATAGCTGGAACCCCAAAGTCACGTGACTTCCAGTGCAACTTTGCATTGGGACTTGCTTGCGACTTCAATGTGGCTTTCATTCGACTTTGAAGTTTGTAAGTTTGGCTTTAAGCAATTATAATACTACAGAGTGTGACACATAATATTGAGCTTACTAAACCCTCTGAAGTTGCAAACGATTGAAACAAAGCAATATGAATGAATTGATTGTTTTCCTTATAATATATTTTGGATTAGTTAAAATTTGTTACTATTGTGATTCGAAGATTCATATACATCTGAATCTCCATATAAAGAAAATGTTGTATGAATTTTGATTCATTACTAAACATTAGGGATGAGCCGAACACCCCCGGGTTCGGTTCGAACCAGAACCTTCGAACGGACCGAAAGTTCGCGCGAATTTTCGAACCCTATACGTTATAATGGACGCGAACGTTCGAAATCAAAAGTGCTAATTACAACGGCCAATATGCATGTTAATGTCATAAAACAGGTTTGGGGACCCGGGTCCTGCCCCAGGGGACATATATCAATGCAAAAAGAACTTTTAAAAACTAACGTTTTTTCGGGAGCAGTCATTTTAATGATGCATAAAATGAAAAAAAAAAAAGTGACATTTTCCTTTAAATATGGTACCTGGGGGGTGTCCAAAGTATGCCTGTGAAGTGGCATGTGTTTCCCGTGTTTAGAACTGTCCTTGCACAAAATGACATTTGTAAAGGAAAAAAAGAAGCCATTTAAAACCACTTGCGGCTTTAGGTTTGATCTTAAGTAGAATCTGAACAGGTACATTATGAAGTGTAGCTCCATCCCAAAAAAATCTATTTTTAAGCTTTTTGGAGAACATAGGGAGGGGTTATCACCCCTGTAACATTTGCTGTCTTTGCACATCTGTTCAGAACATGTCACCTCACTTTCCGTCCCAATGACAAATGTTTTTGGAAAAGTGGGGTTTTAATTGAAACAAGGATTGGTGATAAAGTATCAGTAGAGAGGAGATACCTTTTTCCCAAATTAAATCTAACAGGATAGAATTTCCCTTCCTAGGGGTAGATTTCCTCTCACTTCCTGTTTTCTCTTTCCATTTGCAAGTAGGAGTCGTTTGTAAGTTGGATGTTTGAAAGTAGGGGCCTGGCGTATATACTCTGCAGAAATTTGCCCTATTAGATGTTGGTGTAGCCACAAGACTGGTGGGCACAGGAATGGGCCCTGCTGTGAGTTAATAGATCAAGATTTGTAATTGCATGCACCTGTTGAACAGGGCAGAAAAATTGGGGGTGGTGGTGGTGGTGGTGGTGGACGGTTTTGCCACAAGACTGTAAGCTCTCACAGTTACTCTTGGTGGGCGCAGGAATGGGCCCTGCTGTGAGTTATTAGATCAAGATTTGTAATTGCAAGCACCTGATGAACAGGGCAGAAAAATTGGGCCTTTGGCGGTGGTGGTGGACGGTGTTGCCACAAGACTGTAGGCCCTCATAGTTACTCTTGGTGGGCGCAGGAATGGGCCCTGCTGTGAGTTATTAGATCAAGATTTGTAATTGCAAGCACCTGATGAACAGGGCAGAAAAATTGGGCCTTTGGCGGTGGTGGTGGACGGTGTTGCCACAAGACTGCAGGCCCTCATAGTTACTCTTGGTGGGCGCAGGAATGGGCCCTGCTGTGAACTATTAGATCAAGATTTGTAATTACCCGCCCCTGTTAAACAGGGGCTGAAAAATTGTGCCTTAGGCACTGGTGCTGGTGCCACAACACTGCAACCCTCACAGAGACTGTACTTGGAGCACAGCAGTCACACGTGTTGCGAAGCATTTTTTTAAAAAATTGTAAGTACACGCCCCTGTTAAACAGGGGCTGAAAAATTGTGCCTTAGGCACTGGTGCTGGTGCCACAACACTGCAACCCGGCCCTCACAGATACTGTACTTGGAGCACAGCAGTCACACGTGTTGCGAAGCATTTTTTTAAAAAATTGTAAGTACACGCCCCTGTTAAACAGGGGCTGAAAAATTGTGCCTTAGGCACTGGTGCTGGTGCCACAACACTGCAACACGGCCCTCACAGAGACTGTACTTGGAGCACAGCAGTCACACGTGTTGCGAAGCATTTTTTTAAAAAATTGTAAGTACACGCCCCTGTTAAACAGGGGCTGAAAAATTGTGCCTTAGGCACTGGTGCTGGTGCCACAACACTGCAACACGGCCCTCACAGAGACTGTACTTGGAGCACAGCAGTCACACGTGTTGCGAAGCATTTTTTTAAAAAATTGTAAGTACACGCCCCTGTTAAACAGGGGCTGAAAAATTGTGCCTTAGGCACTGGTGCTGGTGCCACAACACTGCAACACGGCCCTCACAGAGACTGTACTTGGAGCACAGCAGTCACACGTGTTGCGAAGCATTTTTTTAAAAATTGTAAGTACACGCCCCTGTTAAACAGGGGCTGAAAAATTGTGCCTTAGGCACTGGTGCTGTGGCATGGATCATTGAGGAGGAGGAAGAGGATAGTCAGTGAACATAAGAGGACAGTCACTCAGCATCAGCATAGGCAGTCTTGAAGGGATGTGACATTAAAAATTATTCGGTTATATCCGCCTCAGGTGCCTGGTAGCTGGTGGTGATCCAAGACTGATTCATTTTGATGAATGTCAGTCGATCAACCGAGGCGGTGGACAGGCGCACCCTATGATCAGTCACAAATCCTCCAGCAGCACTGAATGTGCGTTCGGAAAGAACGCTGGAGGCAGGACAGGCCAGTAGCTCAATTGCATACTGTGCAAGCTCTGGCCAGTGATCCATCCTCAGGACCCAGTAAGCCAGAGGATTTTCGGTGGGAAAGGTGTCCAAGTCTGACCTTGCCCCAAGGTATTCCTGCACCATGTATATCAGACGCTGGCGATGGTTGCTGGAAACCGATCATACCTTGGGGCTGCGGACTAAAAAATTGTCTGAACGCATCGGTCAGACGTCCACCTTCCCCACCGCTCCTTCTGCCACTGACCGAAGCCTCAGCAACTCGTCGCCCAGGACCAGGAGTTTGTAGCCTCCCAGTTTCTGGGAACGCGTTGCACAGACCTTTCTGCAAGGCCTCCCTGAGATGTCTCATCCTCTGCTCCCTCTGCGACGGCAAGATAAGGTCCGCAACCTTACCCTTGTACCGCGGATCAAGGAGAGTGGCCAGCCAGTAATGGTCCCTCTCCTTGATCCGAAGAACACGAGGATCCTTCCGCAGGCTTTGCAGGATCAGGGAGGCCATGCAGCGTAGGTTAGCTGAGGCATTCGGTCCGGAGTCTTCTGGGTCACTGAGGATGACATGATCGCCAGCCACCTCCTCCCAGCCACGTACAAGTCCACTGGCTTGTTGGGACTGTACATCATCCCTAAAAGACTGCTGCTGCTGATGCTGAGTGCCAGGCTCCACCTCCATGCTCACACAATCCTCCTCCTCCTCCTCCTCCTCCTCCTCCTCATCCTCTTCCTGTGTGATGGGTGGGACAGAAGGAACACTGTCCGGATAAAGGGGGCCTTGAGAGGCAAGGAAGTCCTCCTCTTCCTGCCTCTGTTCTGCCTCAAGTGCCCTGTCCATTATCCCACGCAGCGTATGCTCCAACAGGTGGACAAGAGGGACAGTGTCACTGATGCATGCACTGTCACTGCTCACCATCCTCGTGGCCTCCTCAAATGGTGAGAGGACAGTGCATGCATCCCTGATCATGCTCCACTGACGTGGGGAAAAAAAACCAAGCTCCCCTGACCCTGTCCTGGTGCCGTAGTCGCAAAGGTACTCATTGATGGCCCTCTGCTGCGTGTGCAGTCGCTGCAGCATGGCCAACGTTGAGTTCCACCTGGTGGGCATGTCAGATATTAGGCGGTTCTTGGGCAGGTTCAGCTCCTTTTGCAGCTCAGTCAGCCGAGCACTGGCATTATAAGATCGGCGGAAATGCACACAGACTTTCCTGGCCTGCCTCAGGACATCCTGTAAGCCTGGGAACCTGCCCAAGAACCGCTGCACCACCAGGTTGAGGACGTGAGCCATGCAGGGCACATGGGTGAGCTGCCCCTGTCGCAGGGCGGAGAGGAGGTTGGTGCCATTGTCAGAAACGACCATTCCTGGCTTAAGCTGACGTGGCGTCAACCACCTCTCGGCCTGCCCCTGCAGAGCTGCCAGAACCTCTGGCCCAGTGTGGCTCCTGTCCCCCAAACACACCAGCGCAAGCACGGCATGGCATCTTTTTGCCTGCGTACTTGCGTAGCCCCTTGTACGCCTACGGAGCACCGCTGGTTCCAAGGACAGAGCACTGGAGGAAGAAGAAGAGGAGGGGGTGGAGGAGAGAGGTGTGTCACAACCAGTAGCAGTAGTCGCGTTTTGGAGGCGTGGTGGCGGAACAACCTCCAACACTACTGCACCTTGTCCTGCATCCCTCCCAGCTGCCAATAGAGTGACCCAATGGGCCGTGAAAGAAAGGTACCGTCCCTGTCCATGCCTGCTGGACCATGAGTCAGCGGTAATATGCACCTTACCGCTGACCGCCCTGTCCAGCGAGGCATGGACATTGCCCTCCACATGCCGGTAGAGAGACGGAATCGCCTTCCGCGAGAAAAAGTGGCGTTTGGGAACCTGCCACTGAGGAACCGCACATTGAACAAACTCACGGAAGGGGGCCGAGTCTACCAACTGAAAAGGCAGCAGTTGAAGTGCTAGCAATTTAGCAAGGCTAGCATTCAACCGCTGGGCATGTGGATGGCTGGGAGTGTACTTCTTTCTACGGTCCAGCAGCTGGGGCAGGGAAATTTGCCTGCTGCATTCGGACGTCGGTGTACTGCAAGTACTTGGTTGTGACACACCGAATTCTACACCTTCAGTCCTCTCAGAGCAGCTTTCAGAGAGGACTGAAGGTGTAGTGGGGATGGAGATCCCAGCTGAGGAGGAGCAAGGAGAGGTCCGCTTAGTTCTTTGGTGTGGGTCTTTTATGTGTGCCTGCCAACGAGCTGCATGGCAGGTCGCCATATGTCTGGTCATGCTTGTCGTGCCCAAGCGGCTGATGTTTTGGCCACGCGAGATACGCTTGAGACAAATATTGCAAATAGCAGTGGTGCGATCTGCTGCACTCGTCTCAAAAAAGGCCCACACCAAAGAACTTTTCTGATAACGTGCAGAGGCAGCGCCCTGCACAGGCGGAGCTCTGCGGTGTTGTACAGTTGCTGTGCTGGCCTCTACCTGGCCTCCAGGGGGCATCCTGCCTCGTTGGACATGTGACGCCGCATCCTCCTCCTCCTCGTCCTCCTCCTCATCCTCTCTCCCTTGAGGCACCCACGTGGAGTCAGTGACCTCATCATCCCCTCCCTCTTCACCACTAGAGCAAACCTGGCAGTAAGCTGCAGCTGGTGGAACTGTACTGCCAGATTCCTCAAGCTGGGTATCGTCATCCGAGCCTTCGAATCGTTGGGCATCCTCCTGGAGCATGTACCCAACACTGTGCTCAAAGAGTTCGGGGGACTCCTCAGGAGGACATGGTGGGTCTAGGGAAGGGGTGGCTGATGATGCTCTGTCAGTACCCTGAGCCTGGGTGAGAGAGGATGAGGAGGATGAGGAGGGCTTGGTCATCCATTCTACCAAGCCTTCAGCATGATGCGGCTCCACATGTCCAGCTGCCGAAAACAAAGACGCGCGTGTCCCATGGCCACGTGCTGATGACGATGCACGACCACGTCCACGTCCACGGCCACGTCCACTAGAAACAGAGCCTGCCTGCCCTGTGTTCTTGGCTCTGCACGCTCTGCCTCCCCTTGGCGGTCTTCCAGCCATTGTAGTCGGTAGTCCTGTGGGTGCTGCTGAGAAGAAAATATAGGAGCTCTGTGTGATGCCACTAACACACTAGAAGTCCTATGGGTGCTTCTGCAAAGAAAATAGAGGAGCTCTGTGTGATGCCACTAACACACTAGAAGTCCTATGGGTGCTTCTGCAAAGAAAATAGAGGAGCTCTGTGTGATGCCACTAACACACTAGAAGTCCTGTGGGTGCTTATGCAAAGAAAATAGAGGAGCTCTGTGTGATGCCACTAACACACTAGAAGTCCTGTGGGTGCTTATGCAAAGAAAATAGAGGAGCTCTGTGTGATGCCACTAACACACTAGAAGTCCTGTGGGTGCTTATGCAAAGAAAATAGAGGAGCTCTGTGTGATGCCACTAACACACTAGAAGTCCTGTGGGTGCTGCTGAGAAGAATATATAGGAGCTCTGTGTGATGCCACTAACACACTAGAAGTCCTATGGGTGCTTCTGCAAAGAAAATAGAGGAGCTCTGTGTGATGCCACTAACACACTAGAAGTCCTGTGGGTGCTTATGCAAAGAAAATAGAGGAGCTCTGTGTGATGCCACTAACACACTAGAAGTCCTGTGGGTGCTTATGCAAAGAAAATAGAGGAGCTCTGTGTGATGCCACTAACACACTAGAAGTCCTGTGGGTGCTGCTGAGAAGAATATATAGGAGCTCTGTGTGATGCCACTAACACACTAGAAGTCCTGTGGGTGCTTCTGCAAAGAAAATAGAGGAGCTCTGTGTGATGCCACTAACACACTAGAAGTCCTGTGGGTGCTGCTGAGAAGAATATATAGGAGCTCTGTGTGATGCCACTAACACACTAGAAGTCCTATGGGTGCTTCTGCAAAGAAAATAGAGGAGCTCTGTGTGATGCCACTAACACACTAGAAGTCCTGTGGGTGCTGCTGAGAAGAATATATAGGAGCTCTGTGTGATGCCACTAACACACTAGAAGTCCTGTGGGTGCTTATGCAAAGAAAATAGAGGAGCTCTGTGTGATGGGACTAACACACTTCAAGTCCTATAGGTGCTTCTGGGAAGAAAATATAGCTCTGTGTGTGTGATGGGACTAACACACTTCAAGTCCTATAGGTGCTTCTGGGAAGAAAATATAGCTCTGTGTGTGTAATGGGACTAACACACTTCAAGTCCTATAGGTGCTTCTGGGAACAAAATATAGCTCTGTGTGTGTAATGGGACTAACACACTTCAAGTCCTATAGGTGCTTCTGGGAAGAAAATATAGCTCTGTGTGTGTGATGGGACTAACACACTTCAAGTCCTATAGGTGCTTCTGGGAAGAAAATATAGCTCTGTGTGTGTAATGGGACTAACACACTTCAAGTCCTATAGGTGCTTCTGGGAAGAAAATATAGCTCTGTGTGTGTGATGGGACTAACACACTTCAAGTCCTATAGGTGCTTCTGGGAAGAAAATATATAGCTCTGTGTGTGTAATGGGACTAACACACTTCAAGTCCTATAGGTGCTTCTGGGAACAAAGTATAGCTCTTTGTGTGTGATGGGACTAACACACTTCAAGTCCTATAGGTGCTTCTGGGAAGAAAATATAGCTCTGTGTGTGTAATGGGACTAACACACTTCAAGTCCTATAGGTGCTTCTGGGAACAAAATATAGCTCTGTGTGTGTAATGGGACTAACACACTTCAAGTCCTATAGGTGCTTCTGGGAACAAAATATAGCTCTGTGTGTGTGATGGGACTAACACACTTCAAGTCCTATAGGTGCTTCTGGGAAGAAAATATAGCTCTGTGTGTGTAATGGGACTAACACACTTCAAGTCCTATAGGTGCTTCTGGGAAGAAAATATAGCTCTGTGTGTGTGATGGGACTAACACACTTCAAGTCCTATAGGTGCTTCTGGGAAGAAAATATAGCTCTGTGTGTGTAATGGGACTAACACACTTCAAGTCCTATAGGTGCTTCTGGGAACAAAATATAGCTCTGTGTGTGTAATGGGACTAACACACTTCAAGTCCTATAGGTGCTTCTGGGAAGAAAATATAGCTCTGTGTGTGTGATGGGACTAACACACTTCAAGTCCTATAGGTGCTTCTGGGAACAAAATATAGCTCTGTGTGTGTAATGGGACTAACACACTTCAAGTCCTATAGGTGCTTCTGGGAACAAAATATAGCTCTGTGTGTGTGATGGGACTAACACACTTCAAGTCCTATAGGTGCTTCTGGGAAGAAAATATAGCTCTGTGTGTGTAATGGGACTAACACACTTCAAGTCCTATAGGTGCTTCTGGGAAGAAAATATAGCTCTGTGTGTGTAATGGGACTAACACACTTCAAGTCCTATAGGTGCTTCTGGGAAGAAAATATAGCTCTGTGTGTGTAATGGGACTAACACACTTCAAGTCCTATAGGTGCCTCTGGGAACAAAATATAGCTCTGTGTGTGTAATGGGACTAACACACTTCAAGTCCTATAGGTGCTTCTGGGAACAAAATATAGCTCTGTGTGTGTGATGGGACTAACACACTTCAAGTCCTATAGGTGCTTCTGGGAAGAAAATATAGCTCTGTGTGTGTAATGGGACTAACACACTTCAAGTCCTATAGGTGCTTCTGGGAACAAAATATAGCTCTGTGTGTGTGATGGGACTAACACACTTCAAGTCCTATAGGTGCTTCTGGGAAGAAAATATAGCTCTGTGTGTGTAATGGGACTAACACACTTCAAGTCCTATAGGTGCTTCTGGGAAGAAAATATAGCTCTGTGTGTGTAATGGGACTAACACACTTCAAGTCCTATAGGTGCTTCTGGGAAGAAAATATAGCTCTGTGTGTGTAATGGGACTAACACACTTCAAGTCCTATAGGTGCCTCTGGGAACAAAATATAGGAGCTCTGCCTGCCTGCCACGAACACACTACAAGTCCTATAGGTGCTTCTGGTAACAAAATATAGGAGCTCTGCCTGCCTGCCACTAACACACTACAAGTCCTATAGGTGCTTCTGGTAACAAAATATAGGAGCTCTGCCTGCCTGCCACGAACACACTACAAGTCCTATAGGTGCTTCTGGTAACAAAATATAGGAGCTCTGCCTGCCTGCCACTAACACACTACAAGTCCTATAGGTGCTTCTGGTAACAAAATATAGGAGCTCTGCCTGCCTGCCACTAACACACTACAAGTCCTATAGGTGCTTCTGGTAACAAAATATAGGAGCTCTGCCTGCCTGCCACGAACACACTACAAGTCCTATAGGTGCTTCTGGTAACAAAATATAGGAGCTCTGCCTGCCTGCCACGAACACACTACAAGTCCTATAGGTGCTTCTGGTAACAAAATATAGGAGCTCTGCCTGCCTGCCACGAGCACACTACAAGCCCCTCTTTGTCAATCAATCTTTGTAACTGAATCTATCTAACTCAATCTCTGCAAGTGAATCTCTCTATCTATCTAAATGCAGCAGAGTGTCACAGAAACAGCCTGCTCAATCTGCGCCGGAACAGCATGTGACCGGCGCAGACGGCGTGGCGGCGTTTTATAGGGGGGGGGCGTGTACTACAGCCCCTGAGCTGTAATTGGCTACAGGCGTCCTGCCTGTAGCCAATTATGGCTCTTCGAGTTTCCGGGGCTGTGATTGGCCAAGCATGCGGGGTCACAGTGCATGCTTGGCCAATCATCAGCCAGCAATGCACTGCGTCGGCCGCGCCGGCCGCAATGCATTGCGGGGCCGCGCGCAACACACGAACGTGATGCGAGCGGCCAAAATAGTTCTGGGCTCGCCGAGCGAGCGAACGCCCGGTGCTCGATGCGAACGTGGGTTCGCATCGAGCACCGGGCCCATCCTTACTAAACATATCTCTAGTATTCATTCTGTATTTATCTGACAGTCTTTCCTTGACTATGTACTACTATCTATCATACTCGCTTCTGATGAGATGAACTAAAAACTGAAAATATGACTTCAGGGCACTCTTGTACATATTTGGTGGCAATGTCTGATCCTTCTTAAATTTTGGAAACAAGTTTTTCATTTTATTACCGTACAAACTTGCTCTACTTGGTGCTGGAGCTGTGGCCACCCCACTTTCACACCTTCTTAACTCATACCTTTATAGTGACCCACCTATCCATTGCTAGATGTTGGAAAATTTTGATGGCCCTGCCCATCTCTGAAATGGTTGCTATACTCAACGACCACTTCTTTTATGAATACTTATTTGCTAAAGCCCACTTAGCTACATCCAGATTCCTACATAATTCACATCCTTGGCTCCTAGATCCCAGAGCTCTAGGTTGTTACCTTCAACTATTAGAAATACAAATGTCACGCTTACCAAATAAAAGGATTAAATATACAGTGAAGATACTAATCTAAGGCATAGTGAACAAAAAAAATATATAAAAAATATTGAGAATCGTGCAAAGTCAAGTAAAAAAAATAAATAAAATATATATATAAATATATATATATATATATATATATATATATATATACACACACACTCACAAACACATAAAATTGCGAGTATTGTACAAGTGCCAGCAAACACAATTTCAAAAAGCACCCGCACTTCCGGGGTCATGTGGGGCGTAATGACATCAGCATGTAGCTCTGCCCCTGGTTCTCAGCTGATACACACATTTTTTACACTTTAGCACAGTATACCTCTAAATAGATTTTTTCTATTATAAGCTTTTCTTACTAGCATCCTCATCCCACCCCTTTTCCCACTGTTTCTTAGCATATACATTTTTATGGTGCTCATGTGAGACTGTTGTGAAATTTCTCTCACCTGGTCACTACTGACCTCCTCTGTGGTCCATATTAATTCCTTTCTTCAGAATTATTACATCATTGTAATTGACTCTTTATTTGCAATGTTTATATTGCATGTTTTGCATTGTCACTTTAATAAAAATGTATAGTATAAAAAAAAAAACTGAAGATATGGCAGTTTTATATTGCAGGAGAGTAATGCAATTCTAAAAATCCAAGAGATAAATAATCACCATAGCACAAGGAACTTGGTTGCAGAGATGACGTGGCCCTTACAAGGGAGCCAGCTCTCCTCAGTCCTCTTAGGCCAGGGGTGTCCAAACTTTTTTCAAAGAGGGCCAGATTTGATGAAGTGAACATGTGTGAGGGCCGACCATTTTGCCTGACATTCTTTGAACCGTTAAAATTTGGTCTGTGTGAGTAAAGAGATGAGCTTAGTCGTGTTATTTGGATATACAGTATGTATTGGTGTATAACACACATCTTCACTTTATGAGGGAAGTTTCAGGAAAAAAAACTAAAATTTTAAATAAAGAACTATGAAGCAAAATAAGGGTCAGTGCCCATCTGCAGCCCCACCATTGCCATGAATGCAGCGGCCCCATTTCCATCAGTGCAGCACCCCCCCATTGCCAGGAATGCAGCACCCACCATTGCCAAGAATGCAGCACCCAGTATTGCCAGGAATGCAGCGCCCCCCACCATTGCCAGGAATGCAGCGCCCACCATTGCCAGGAATACAGCATCCAGTATTGCTAGGAATGCAGCACCCAGTATTGTCAGGAATGCAGCGCCCCCCATTGCCAGGAATGCAGCACCCAGTATGGCAAGGAATGCAGTACCCACCATTGCCAGGAATGCAGCACCTACCATTGCAAGTAATGCAGTACCCAGTATGGCCAGGAATGCAGCACCCAGTATGACCAGGAATGCAGCACCCACCATTGCCATTGTATTGGATATAAAGGGCCAGAAAAAAATCAGGCCTCCTGCCCTGTGAGACAGAGCTGTGCTGTGTAGCAGAGCTGTGTAAATCGGATGGGCAGAAATTATAATTCTTTGGCAGGAAAGACAGTTTCCAAATATTGCATCTGTGAACTGAGCTATTTTCATGTAGTTCAGCTTAAGAAAAAGCTTTAGTACATTCAGTTTTGGTCTAAATACATAAGGGAAGAGGTTTGTCCTAGCTTGAAGTTATTTTCTGGATCCAGACTTCAGTCCCGCAGTACGGAAGAATGCATCATTAGGAAAGCGTCCGTGCTGCTTATTACAATACATAGGTTATACAAGGATAACTCATGTTAACCTAAATACATGGATTATGTCCTTTAATGAATGTTTCCATTTGTGTAAACAAATCTTTGGCCTCAATGCACTGATCATTTTCAGGCAGATTAATGCAAATAAACATGTCGATTTTCTTCTTAAATTAGAAAGAGCCTTAATGTGAGGTGGATAGGAAACTCCAAATAGCAGTAAAACAAAACATAAATACAGCTGTTTTAGATGTGATGAAGGTCTGTTAATGAGACAAAATAAATACCTTATGGTATGGAAAAATAATACAGGAAGTGCCTTCTCCCTGTAAGGCCCCTTTCACACTGGGGCGGGGAGCCGCGGTGACGGTAAAGCAGCGCTATATTTAGCGCTGCTTTACCGTCGTTTTAACCGCGGTATTCGGCCGCTCGCAGTGCGGTTTTACCCCCCGCGAGCGGCTAAAAAAGGGTTAAACACCCCCGCAGAGCGCTGCCGTAGCGGCGCTTTGCGGCGGTATTGCCGCGGTTTTACCGCGGTGTCCCATTCTAATCAATGGGAGGGAGCGGTATAGGAGTGGTGAACACACCGCTCCTATACCGCTCCAAAGATGCTGCTAGCAGGACTTTTTTTGTCATCCTGCTAGCGCACCGCTCAAGTGTGAAAGCCCACCGGCTTTCACACTGGAGTTAAAGGGGCCGGATTTTTTCAGGCGGAGAACAGGCGCTATTTTTAGCGCCGTACCGCCTGAAAAACGCCCCGGTGTGAAAGGGGCCTAAGGGATTTATTCACCTAAAGTAGAACTAAGGCTTTGTTTTGAAAATAAATAATACAGCCCTTTTCAACCTTTTTTACCCCAGAGAAACCCTTAATTTCAGGTCTCAGGGAACTCATTGGCTCCCACTGCTGTCAATCAAATCTGTGATGAGGTAATCGGAGGCAGGGCTGAGCTGCACTGTCTGTGTCTATAGAGCAGGTAAGTATGACATGTTTATTATTTTAATTTAAAGAAAAAATATGAAGCTTTACAATCACTGTAATGCAGTCTGTTTTGGTGGTGTTTTTTTCTTTCTTTTTAACATTACTTAAGTATTACAAATAATGGTGACAGAAACTGAACCACATAAAATGCACAACTATGACACTTGCATTTTAAAAAGAGCAGCAGAAGAGAGAGGGGGCTGCCCATTATCCCTGCCCATTATCCCTGCTTTTATTTACCTTAGCAATAGAACCTTTAGCACAACTCTCCATAAACTCAACTTAATCGCTGATGACATTTTTTTTGTTACTTACCAAACCTCTAATCTCTGTAGATTAGCTGCCATTCCCCAACAGCATGGTACAGTTTTGGGACTTCAGTTGACGAGTCAGAAGGCCTCAACATTTACCTACTGACTGACTGACTTGTTTTGTACCATGCAACTCTCCTCTCTAAATGAAAACTTAAACAATTTTCCTATTTAGTAATCTACTTGACTAACTAGCCACTATGCTGTAAAAAAAAATAATCTCCCATACTCCCTACCAGACTAAACATAATATTGGATTAAAAGTCTGAAACTTGCGAAAAAACTATCCTTCTCAGAAACCCGATTTGAATGGCACTGGAAGCAAGTGATTGCAACCCCTATGCAAGGATAATCTGCTCTGGCTCCTCCACAAAGATAGTACAACTTTAGAAAACCTAATGACACTTCACTCACCTCAAAGTATGGGATGCCATAAAGTATTTTTAAACATTGGATTGCTTCCATCATATCCTTATGATGGATGGTGTAAAACCATTCCCATCACTATAAGGAATCAAAACTTGGATATTTTGTTACCTCCATCTGGACCGGACCTAAGGACTAACTTTCACATCTGTTGAAAGAAAATGTAAAGATGATTCCTACTCTCCAGGTTTGAGTTTGTTTCTATACAACCTACTATTCCATAAATCCCCACCATCCACCCATAACTACATGCAGATATGACATGACAACAGACATGACAACTGGCCTAAAAACCACACAGAGCTTGAAATATAGTCCCAAATATAGAGCACCACCAAACCCTGTCCTCATAATGCAACCACCATTGACCCAAATTACAAGGTATTTGTTGGTACTATATACCTACTGAATAAGCACATGTGGGATCAGGCTGTTAACCAAATTTTGTCAGGGGTTGCTTGGAACCAAGCATATGATGGACATGCTCTTATATGTCAGGAACTGTGGCAAAAGGTCTATGCAAAGCTTTGTGCAATTTTGCATCCTCTTGAGGCACGCTATAACTTAAAATCTGAAAGCCTAACAAAATTTCAATTTAATCTAAAGTTCTGATGGCCAACAAATAAACCATAGCAGAAGGGTGGCTATCTAACTTTCTCACACTGACTGAAGTCAAATCCAGAATTCATTGGAAAAATATTCAATGAAAAACTAGAACTAGAAACTTAAGAATAGTTGAGAGCCATAAACACTTGCTGCTTGCCAAGCATTTATGATCATTGTCCATTTGACTTATGAATCCCATGGATGGTCCACACCAATGGCATAATGGTCTCTTTTCGCAATCCCAGGGTGCCATGCTATCCCTACTGTTTAGCTAGTTCCAATCTTGCTTTCTGCTTAATTTGATTGTAAAGGCAAACATTTTTTTTCTATAAAATAAAAATATAGTTACCTGCTCTGTGAAATTATATTGTAATGGTAATGGCATTGCAATTATTGGGGAGTTTTGTACCTTATTGCAAAGAATGTATTAAGTTAAAAAAAAAAAACCTTTCAAACCACTTTAACACCCCCCCCCCCCCAACCTTCTTCCTATCCGCTGGTGGTATGACAATACTCTCAAAATAAATGGATTGCCTTAGGATAATATACAGTATCTCACAAAAGCGATTACATCCCCCTCAAATGTTTGTAATATTTTATTTATATTTTTTCATGTGACAACGCTGAAGAAATTACACTTTGCTACAATGTAAAGTAGTGAGTGTACAGCTTGTATAACAGTGTAAATTTGCTGTCCCCTCAAAATAACTCAACACACAGCCATTAATGTCTAAACCGATGGCAACAAAAGTGAGTACACCCCTAAGTGAAAATGTACAAATTGGGCCCAATAAGCCATTTTTCCTCCCCGATGCCATGTGACTCATTAGTGTTAGAAGGTATCAGATGTGAATGGGGAGCACCTGTGTTAAATTTAGTGTTATCGCTCTCACTCACTCATACTGGAAGTTTAACATAGCACCTCATGGCAAAGAACTCTCTGAAGATCTGAAAAAAAAAATTTTTGCTCTTCATCAAGCTGGCCTAAGCTATAAGAAGATTGCCAAGACCCTGAAAATGAGCTGCAGCACAGTGGCCAAGACCATACAGCGGTTTAACAGGACAGGTTCCACTCAGAACAGGCCTTGCCATGGTTGACCAAAGACGTTGTGCACGTGCTCAGCGTCATATCCAGAGGTTGTCTTTGGGAAATAGACATATGAGTGCTGCCAGCATTGCTGCAGAGGTTGAAGGGGTGGGAGGTCAGCCTGTCAGTGCTCAGACCATACGCCACACACTGCATAAAATTGGTCTGCATGGCTGTCATCCCAGATAGAAGCCTAAAGATGATGCACAAGAAAGCCTGTAAACAGTTTGCTGAAGACAAGTAGAGGAAGGACATGGATTACTGGAACCATGTCCTGTGGTCTAATGAGACCAAAATAAATGTATTTGGTTCAGATGGTGTCAAGCGTGTGTGGTAGTAACCAGGTGAGGAGTACAAAGACAAGTGTGTCTTGCCTACAGTCAAGTATGGTGGTGAAAGTGTCATGGTCTGGGGCTGCATGAGTGCTGCCGGTACTGGGGAGCTACAGTTCATTGAGGGAACCATGAATGCCAACATGTACTGTGACATACTGAAGCAGAGCATGATCCTCTCCCTTCGGAGACTGGGTCGCAGGGCAGTATTCCAACATTATAAAGGCCCCAAACACACCTCCAAGAAGACCACTGCCTTGCTAAAGAAGATGAGGGTAAAGGTGATGGACTGGCCAAGCATGTTTCCAGACCTAAACCCTATTGAGCATCTGTTGGGCATCCTAAAATGGAAGGTGGAGGAGCGCAAGGTCTCTAACATCCACCAGCTCGGTGATGTCATCATGGAGGAGTGGAAGAGGACTCCAGTGGCAACCTGTGAAGCTCTGGTGAACTCCATGCCCAAGAGGGTTAAGGCAGTGCTGGAAAATAATGGCGGCCACACAAAATATTCACACTTTGGGCCACTTTGGACATTTTTACTTACTTACTTATGTGTTGAGTTATTTTGTGGGGACAGCAAATTTACACTGTTATGCCCCGTACACACGGTCGGATTTTCCGACGGAAAATGTCCTATCGGACCATGTTGTCGGAAATTCCGACCGTGTGTGGGCTCCATCTGACTTTTTCCGTCAGAGATCCTGCTCTCAAATTTTCCGACAACAAAGTCCTATCGGACTTTTTCCGATCTTGTGTAGCGAATTCCGACGGACAAAGTGCCACGCATGCTCAGATCACATTACAAGTCCAAAGCTATTGGCTACTAGCCTCTACGTAGTCCCGTCGTACGCAACACCAGTGTCGGACAAAATCCGTCGGAAAGAATCCGACGGATTTTGTGGTCGGAATTTCCGACCGTGTGTACAGGGCATTATACAAGCTGTACACTCACTAATTTAAATTGTAGCAAAGTGTAATTTCTTCAGTGTTATCACATGAAAAGATATAATAAAATATTTACAAAAATGTGAGGGGTGTACTTACTTTTGTGAGATACTTTATGTTAACCCAAGAATGCTCCATTAAAAAAATTATCATGCATTACTGCAACTCACTTGCACTGCATGGTTTGGTTCTGCATCATAGTTTCATTTGTCTCTATATAAGAGATTTAGTAAACATTTGCATATTTGAGAAATGCTAAAGTGTGTTTTTTGCATGTTAAAGTGCAATGCATCGCACCACAACATATAGATTTAGGGCTCTTAAATCTGTTGTGCTGTGTGGCCTAGATAAATTCTGACACCTTTCAAAATACATTTTACTGCAATGCATCACACTGTGTTTAAAGTGTTGCTTTGCATTGCTGTAACTCAAGGTAAAACATACGTTTTACAATATCTTACCAAAGTACACTTGTTTAAGGAACCCTAAAGGTGCACTTAAAATGGTGTCAAACAAGCAACTGGAGAGACTCAATTTAATTTACTCAATTTAATTTAGCACAATTACCCACTGTTTTTCTTTTTTAAGCAATTAATTTTCGAGTCATTCAAAATGTGTCCTGCTACAAAAAGCAATAGGGTCCCTTTCATGGAAACACATAATACCTCCATCTGCCTGAAGAACATAATTCATATTATGTCAAACTTTTTCCAACAACAGACAACAAGGTTCCAGTCATCAGTCTTGTCTGTGCAGCCTGGGGATACACTTTAATGTATAAATTATAATTCTTTTTATAACACCTTCTTTGTTTGCTATTCCAACAACATTAGCATATATAGACAACTTATGGATTCTTTACATTCCTTGCTCATCATACATGTTACTATATATAGTTTAACCACTTCAGCCCCGGAGGATTTGGCTGCTCAATGACCTGAGCACTTTTTACAATTTGGCACTGCGCTGCCTTAACTGGTAATTGTGCAGTCAGGCAATGCTGTACCCAAACAAAATTTGCGTCCTTTTTTCCCGACAAATAGAGATTTCTTTTGATGGCATTTGATTGCCTCTGCGATTTTTATTTTTTGCAATATAAACAGAAAAAGATCGAAAGTTTTGAAAAAAAAAAATATTTTCTACTTTTTGTTATAACATTTCTTTAATAAACTCAATTTTAGTCATTCATGTCTTTGGTCAAAAAATGTCAATAAGTGTATATTTTTTGGTTTGCGCAAAAGTTTTAGCGTCTACAAACTAGGGTACATTTTCTGGAATTTACAGCTTTTAGTTTATGACTACCTATCTAATTTCTTAAGGTGCTAAAATGGCAGGGCAGTACAACCCCCCCCCCCTCCTCAAATTACCCCATTTTGGAAAGTAGACACCCTAAGGTAATTGCTGAAAGGCATGTTGAGCCAATTGAATATTTTCTTTTTTTGTCACAAGTGATTGAATAAAGACAAAAAATTACACAAAGTTGTCACTAAATGATATATTGCTCACACATGCCATGGTTATATGTGGAATTACACCCCAAAATACATTCTGCTGCTGCTTTTCCTGAGTATGGGGATAGCTCATGTGTGAGACTTTTTGGGAGTCTAGCCGCATACAGGACCCCGAAAACTAAGCACCGCCTTCAGGATTTTTAAGGGTGTAAATTTTTGATTTTACTCCTCACTACCTATCACAGTTATGAAGGCCATAAAATGCTAAGGTGGCACAAACCCCCCCCCAAACGACCCCATTTTGGAAAGTAGACACCCCAAGCTATTTGCTGAGAGGCATGTTGAGTCCATGGAATATTTTATATTTTGCCACAAGTTGCAGGAATATTTACATTTTCTTTTTTGCACAAAGTTGTCACTAAATGATCTATTGCTCAAACATGACATGGGCATATGTAAAATAACACCCCAAAATCTATTCTGCTGCTTCTACTGAGTATGGGGATATCACATGTGTGAGACTTTTTGGGAGCCTAGCCGTGTACAGGACCCTGAAAACCAATCACCGCCTTCAGGCTTTCTAAGGGTGTAAAATGGTGATTTCACTTCCTCACTACCTATCACAGTTTCAGAGGCCCTGAAATGTCAAGATAGCACAAAACCCCCACAAATGATCCCATTTTGGAAAGTAGACACCCCAAGCTATTTGCTGAGAGGCATGTTGTGTTCATGGAATATTTGATATTTTGCCAAAAGTTTTGGGAATATTACAAAAACCAAGCACCGCCTTCAGGTTTTCTAAAGGCGTAAAATGTTGATTTTACTCCTCACTACCTATTACAGTTACGGAGGCTCTAAAATGTCCAGATAGCACAACCCCCCCCCCCCCCCCCAAATTACCCCATTTTGGAAAGTAGACACCCCAAGGTATTTGCTAAGAGGCATGGTGAGTATTTTTGCAGATCTCATTTATTTTTGAAAATGAAGAAAGAAAAGAAAATATTTTTTTTTTCTTTTTTAAATTTACAAAACTTTATGACAAAAAGTGAGATCTGCAAAATACTCAACCTGCCTTTACAACAAATAGGTTGCGGTGTCTACTTTCCAAAATTGGGTCATTTGGGGGATTTTGTGCTATCTGGGTATTTCATGGTCTCCGAAACTGTGATAGGCCGTGAGGAGTGAAATCAAAAATGTACGCCCTTAGAAAACTTGAAGGCGGTTCCTGTACGTGGTTAGACTGCCAAAAAGTTCCACACATGTGTTATCCCCATGGTTTTAAACTAAGGGATGGTGGCGCTATTCAGGGTAAGTATGGGGAGGGCAGGAATTTTTTTTTATATATATATGACAAGTGCGTATCAAAGGGTAAAGCAAATATGCATATGGCAGGTAGAGGAATATGTATAAAAAGACAGTATTACTGTTTCACTCTAACACCAGTGAAATAAATTATATAAAGTGACTACGTGCGATAGCTCATGAACATAATAATAGACTGAATACGTGAATGTGTGTAAACAAATTCATATGGCAAGCAAATATTAAGTGTAAAATTCCATGAAAACAAAAAGTGGCTCTGTGTAATAATGATAAGAAAAATATATATATATATATATATGGGAAAGTAAAATTAAATGAAAAAATAAGGATCAAATTATGGTATTCACATAAAAAAAAAAATATATATATAGTTAAAGTGCACAATTTCCCAATAAATAAAATAAATAGATGGATAAAAAATATGTTGTAAAAAAATGTTGACAATTGTCACAAGTGAAAAATAATAATAATAAATAATTGTCCGAAGTAAAAAATATCAGTGATCAGATACTGTGAAGTCCTGTGCTGTCTTGTAGATCTTAAAAATCTTGTAACATCAAATGACTCATGTAGGTGAACAGATGACTTGTACACGGTGACTTTTCAAGTGCTCCCCTCCATCCGCCGAGTGACCCCTAATGTGAAAACACTCACCAGAGTGCCTAACCCCTGCAGGGGTAATAGGCATATAATCTCCTGGATATACGGTGGGAATCCTCCTCTGTGGGGTCAGTTTCCTCAGAAAAGCCTCCTCTGCGGGGGTGTCCAGCCTCTTCCACTCTCCAGGGATGGGGGGTAAAAACACTGATGGGGTCCGTGTGTATAAAAAAATACTGATAGTGTAATACTGCTAAATCAGTGGTAAATTTTATTAAAAGTGAAGGACAATTTACATTATAGCCATATAGGCTATTAGGACAAACAAATATAAAAAAAATGCAAAGTATTGTTTAAAAGGCAGAGCGCGCAGCTGAAGGGCAGAGCGATGACGGCACCGCAAAGCCCCGGTTACAGCGTGCGTTCCACTGGCGGCGAATACAAAACCGGAAGCCGCCAACAGGAAGTGACGCGTTGTGTACCAAGGGTATCGCCTGACGTATGTTTCGTCAATAGGACGTCGTCGGAGGCTGCCATTTCTATCCCCCTGCTCAAAAAAATCTTTGTTTAGTGTGGAATAGCTCTAAACGTGTGACCTCAGTGAGATGAAGATGGAAATCCCTTTTTGCGGCCTGCAGCAGTTCAAAATTGGAAACCGAGGGGTCAGTCAGGGCTCAACATGCCTCTCAGCTATTTCCTTGGGGTGTTTACTTTCCAAAATGGGGTCATTTTGGGGGGAGGGGGGGTTTGTACTACCCTGCCATTTTAGCACCTCAAGAAATTAGATAGGTAGTCATAAACTAAAAGCTGCGTAAATTCCCAAAAATGTACCCTAGATTGTAGATGCTATAACTTTTGCGCAAACCAATAAATATATGCTTATTGACATTTTTTTTTTACCAAAGACATGTGGCTGAATAAATTTTGGCCTAAATGTATGACAAAAAGTAGAAAATATAATTTTTTTTCTAAATTTTTACATTTATATCGCAAAAAATTAAAATCTCAGAGGCAATCAAATACCATCAAAAGAAAGCTCTATTTGTGGGAAAAAAAGAGACGCAAATTTCGTTTGGGTACAGCATTGCATGACCGAGCAATTGCCAGTTAAAGCAGCTCAGTGCCAAATTGTAAAAAGTGCTCCGGTCATTGAGCAGCAAAAACCTCCGGGGCTGAAGTGGTTAAAATCACGGCTCCCGAAAAAAAATGCAGTTTTTTAAAACTTTTTTTTGCATTGACGCATGTCCCCTGAGGCAGGACCCGGGTCCCCAAACACTTTTTATTGCAATACCTTGCATATAAGCCTTTAAAATTAGCACTTTTGATTTTTCACGTTCGTGTCCCATAGACTTTAACAGTGTTCACGTGTTCAAACTAATTTTTTGCCTGTTCGCATTTTCTACTGCTATACGAACTGGGGAGTGTTCGGCTCATCCCTATTTGTAAGTATGGCTTTATGCAATACTGTATAAACACAAGTGTATGTTGTTGGATTTGAATCTGTGATAGATGTTAAAGCGGATTTCAACCCAAAAGTGGAACTTCCGCTTGTTCATCTCCTTCTCCCCTCCGGTGCCACATTTGGCACCTTTCAGAGAGGAGGGGGGAATGGGTACCTGTTTTTGACAGGTCCCGTCCCCACTTTCGGGGGGCCACGGCGCCATCTCTGGGAAGTTTGGCCTGCTCCTTCCTCTGCTGCTGGGCCAATTAGAAAGCGCAGCGGGCTCCACGCATGTGCAGTAGGTAGCCGGTTGTGAAGCCAAAAGGCTTCACTGCTGGGTTCCCTTTAGCGGCAATGTCGGCGGCTGCACCCGACAGTCGTTTGGGAGATTCGGCTGCAGTGCCGACATCACGGCTCCCTGCACAGATAAGTGTCCATAAATTAAAAGTCAGCAGCTGCAGTATTTGTAGCTGCTGACTTAAATTTTTCTAGGTGTTGGTGGACCTCCACTTTAACATAATAACGATACCTTTACTCTAGAAGAACACAACAGTGTTGGATGAAAACATATATTGTTTTAAGGCATACCTTTTATGTAGTGGTTGACAAAAATGTTTGTGTACAGACTTAATGTATGTATTAGTTGATTATATGGATGTATATCCTTTGGAATTTTTACTGATTTCATTATTAAACTTTGCTTATTTATTGAGATTTGCTTGCTTCTTCAGTGCTATATATAAAAAAAGGCCTGCCACTTGAGAATTTTTTTCAGTTTATAATCAATAAGGGCAAACTATTCCAAACTTCTATAAATTCCCTTTAAGGCTTGTAACCTTAAAAAAAATTGTGCTTAAATGTCTCGGTTGAATATGGTTTGCAGATACAGTATAGTCTGATTGGATGGACATATACAGTACTTTATGCTG